>OZ004704.1:14780484-15991867 GCA_963924515.1 Vespertilio murinus | reverse complement strand
ATGTAATACTTGGAACAATAAAGATTTTAAAAAACAGCAGCAACAAAAAGCCCTACGAAGTCTAATCAAAGCTTGTTTCATTCAGAGCAGCTAATTTGAAAAATGACCCTCAAGGCCACATAGAATGTGGTCTTCTATTACCTCTCTGATCTGTTTATAAAACTCACAACATGTCCATTTTTCCTCAGGAAGCCAGACACCTGCTTCTCCTCATCTACACCAGTGTCCCAGTGTCTGCTGTCACCTCAAGAAGCACTTTGCACTTGCTCTTCTCTCGCTCGCCTCCTGCAGGGGCTCATCCACATGTCACCATTTCAGTGATGCTTTCCCAGGACACTGTATCTATAATCACACACACACACACACACACACACACACACACACGCACGCGTGCACACACACCCCACACACAGTTCATCATCTTTCTTTGTTTTTCTTTTTGAAGCTAATACCATTTAATATCCTCTCATACATATGATGCATAACATATATATCATATCATATACATGTGTCATATATATATGTAGTGACAAAATATAGAAATCTAAGTTCTCAAAAATTACTTTAAATGAATTTGTAGATTATGTAAATTTTAGTCTTAGGTTAAGTATTATCTTATAAACTTTACCTTTTGATGGTATTGATTTTTATAGATGAGCTTGCTTGCACCATCAAACTGTGCTTCAATATTCAGTAATTGCCTTATAGGTGATAAATATTTTCTTACACTATCCATGATATTTATTTCACATCTCAGGAGAATGAAATGGTCATTGGCTCTATGCACACTATTTTCATGTTGATTACTCAGGAATACTTATGCTCCTCTGAAGTGATTCTGTTTCCCTCTTTGCTTTAGCTACGATGGAACCCAGGCAAGTAAATATACCGGACAATTCCAGCAAATATAAAAGATCTCAATGCACGTTTAGATCACCAATATTACATGAGTTTATCTTATTTTTCCTGTTATTTTAGTTTTCTATTGCTTCCCGTTTATTTTAATGCTTTATTTTATTGCCCATTATGTAGTTTTGGCATTGACACAGATTAACTGATGTGGACACAAGACATACATACAAACAGAATTCTGATTCCTCAATGCCAAATATAAATGCCAGCCTTTACAGCATAACAGCTTGCTCATTCCCAAACATATAGAAATAATGAAGTCTTCATCCTCTACAAGGGACTCTAGGCTCGTCAGGATCAAAGCCAGTCAGCCCTTTCACCTGGCCTTACCAGCACAGGGCACTATGAGCCCTCTTACACACTGAATAGCTGTTTGAGGATATACATTTGTTAAGGAAGTCATTCTAAAAACATTCCTTTTAAATACAGAACACACACCTTCATTTAAAAAAATCGGAATAGTCTAACTTTCTATGACTTATTAATTTAAAAGACCAAAATATATAAGGAGTAATTAATTTAACTTAATTTACTTAAAAAGAGAATAGGAGATAGATTTGAAATTAATATATAAGTGCTACCAGAACTCAGCTTAAAATGAAACTGGTTATGTTTAATAGCTTTTAAAAATTATTTTATTGATTTCTTACAGAGAGGAAGAGAGAAGTATAGAGAGCTAGAAACATCGATGAGAGAGAATCATCAATCAGCTGCCTCTTGCACACCTCCTACTGGGGATGTGCCCAAAACCAAAGTATGTGCCCTTTACGGGAATCGAACCTGGGACCTTTCAGTCCCCAGGTCGATGCTCTATCCATTGAGCCAAACCGGTTTTGGTTATGGTTAATAGCTTCTTAATAATATGCACAACAAGCAAGGAGCATCCAATTGGCAGAGCCTACTTATGCAGAAAAACTCAGCTGGTGTGCACATGGGCATTAAGAGGTGAAAGGAAATGGCCCTTGAAAAGGGGGCTCTACCTCCTACCACATCTCACCCAGGCGCTGGGGTGACAAACACAGGTAAACACACCCACCGAGGTCTCAGCAGAGAGGAGGATATATTTATCATGGTTCTTCATTAAGACTTAACCTTCTTGCTTGGCCAGAGTGGCTCAGTGGTTGAGCATGGACCTATGAACTAGCAAGTCATGGCTTGATTTCCAGTCAGGGCCAACTTCTGGTGGGGGGCTTACAAGAGGCAGCCAATCTCATCATTGATGTTTCTATCCCTCCTTCTCCCTTCCACTATGAAATCAATAAAAAATATTATTTTAAAAAGACTTAGCCCTCATACAAAGGAAATAACAAGCTTGGTGCAAAAATAAAGTTTTCCTTTCCACACAGTACATATTTAATGCTGGCTGCATTTGGAATGACTGATATGACTATATGAGTCAATTACTTCCATATGGATTTAAAAGGACAGTCTGTATAATTTGACAGTGCGAGTCTTTCTCAATACTGAAAATCTGGAAAGAATTACAGCAAAACATCATTCTAAGTGAAAGATGCCAATTTGTATCATGTCTATTTATATAGGACCATCAGAAAAGTAAAAAGCCATATTTACACTTTTCAAACTTATACTTGTTCTTTCATGCTAAGTACTTCTGATGTGAACAAATGTTACATCTCACACTTATTGTTTCTGATATAAAAATTATGCTTCTTACCTAACCCTTCAATACAAAATACTAGTGCAAACCAAAACAAAAGTGAGATGAGCCTAAAAAGTGATTAGAGTATAAACTCTATTTTCACATATTTTGTTAAGTAAATACTTTATAAGTTAAGGTACAGAACACCTAAAAAAAAAGCTATAAGTACAAAGATCTAAGGAAGGATGCTTTATTATTTGGAAAATAGCAGAGGCTTTGCACAATTTGTTAATTTGACAGTCATACTCAATAGTATTTATAGTCATGGTTCCTTGAGGACTGACAAACCTTTTATGTTGGGGAGAATTAGGTTTGAATAACATAGTGCCATATAAACGGTTACAATAAAGCATCAGAAAAGTGGGGAAGATGAAGGGCAATGGAGATTAGTGATTAAGAGGGTGGAACTAGAGCTTCCATACATGAACAGAATTCCAGGTACATGGTTCCAAGCCATTTATATAACTTTTCTGTACCTTTGTGCCTATTTTTTCATCTGTGAGGCTGAGTCAACAGTTCATGTGTCATAAGACATTTTTATTATGAAATGGATTAATTTATCTTAGAATAGTGTTTGGTACTTATTAAGGGCTGAATGACTGTTTGCTTTATTATTAAATACTAGAGGCCTAATGCATGAAGATTCGTGTAAAAATGGGCTTTCTTTTCCCTCTCCACCTTCGCTCCAGCCCAGAGCTACCTTTCTGCCTTCCCATACTGCCAGGAGGCCTGAGGCTGCTAGGGCAGTGTGAAATACCTGCATCCTCACTATGGCGACAATGCAAGAATCCTGCTCTGCCCTGGCTGCTTGGCGCCTGTGTATGCAAATTAACCTGCCATCTTTTGTTGGGTTAATTTGCATACTCACCCCTGATTGGCTGGTGGGTGTCTCAAAGGTATGGTCAATTTGCATATTTCTCATTTATTAGTGTAGATATTATCTGTTACAGAAAGATTAACATTCATAAAATGAATGCAAAAATAGTTTCCAACAGTTAACACCTAAGCTAAGAGCAATATAGAAGATTCATGCCACTGGGGAGATTTTGAACCATTTGGGGGACTAGAAGCAAGTCTTGTGGAAAGAGAAAATGAAATATTTATTGAAAACCTACCATGTACTAGGTACTTAGCATACATGATGCTATTTTCATTCTCCCTAAAGTACAACAAGCTTGAGAAAATTGTCACTATTTCATTTAGGAAAATACTAAAGAAACCTTATCTATGTTGCTAACATTTTCTTTGCCTATAGAATAAACACAGATCTAAACTGATCTATACTTGGCTCTTAATTATGAATTGCAATCATGTGTTGTTTTCAGATCATGCTATAATTGGTGTCCTCCTAGAAAAGTGCAATGCATCTTTCAAAACCCTAAAACATTGAGGGTTTTCATATTTTCTGTAGAATTTCTGTGTCTATTTTCAGAAACAGACAAACAAAATTTTTTTGTTTACTATCTTCATAAAGCACCACATGCTGACCTGTTTATGTGATGCGAGAATAATTGTATCCATTAATATATAAAGAATAAAAATGATGGGTGGCTCCATGGAGAAAAAAAAAAAAATCTGAGTTTCTTCCTCCCCAAGTTCTTCCCTCACTACTCCTTAAATAAAATGCATTTAGATCCTGGACTGTGTGGCTGTGTTGGTTGGCGCATCATTCAGTACACTGAAAGATTGCAGGTTTGATTCCCCATCAGGGCACATACTTGGGTTTCTGGTTTGGGCTCTTAAGAGTCAACCAATTAATTGGATGTTTTTATCTCTCCCTTACTTTCCCTAAAATCAATAAACATATACTCTGGTGAAGGTATGTAGGCACAGGACTGTAAAGTCGTTTGGGTGTAAGCCACAGATAGAAAGTACTTACAGGAACATCACTATTACAAGACAATGCGCCAGCAGTGGAGGAAGAAAAGAAACACTGATTCACATTCTTGAAGTGACAGTAGGATTTGAAACACAGTAAGCCATTTCTCATACAAATCAAGTCAGTGATACCTGGGTAGAAATTTATCTCTCTTCCTGGGGGGATCATGCATGGCTGGAGGAGATGATTAGATATGGAAAATTTAAGATTTGCCTGCATCTTAATATTAAAACAAAATCTGAGGATTTCTATTACAGTGTTAAGATAATTAAGTGGCTTGCTTTTTTAGAAGGTTATATTTTTACTAGAGGCTGGTGCATGAAATTCATGCACTGGGGTGGGTGTCCCTCAGTCCAGTCTGAAACCTCTCCAATTTGGTACCTCTTGGGGGATGTCCCACTGCCAGTTTAGGCCCAATCCCTAAATTAGCAGTCGGACATTCCTTTCACAATCTGGGACTGCTGGCTTCCAACTGCTCGCCTGCCTGCCAGTCTGATCACCCCCTAAACACTCCCCTGACAGCCTGGTCAATATCTAACTGCTTCCCTGCTAGCCTTATTGCCCCCAACTGCCCTCCTCTGCTGGCCTGGTCACCTCTAACTTCTAACCTCTCCTGGCCATCTTTGACCACATGGAGGCAGCTATCTTGTGTGAGGGTCAATTTACATATTACCTCTTTATTATATAGGATGACCAGATTCAGTGAATGGCATTGTTGTTCTTGGTGTAACAGCACTAAAAAGTTTTACAAAACTGTTTCAAAATGTTGTGCCAGAACATTGTTGAGAGATAAAATATTAAAAAACAAAACAAAACATTTTGTTTCAGGAATCAGGCAAATATTTCAGTGACTTTCATGTGCATTGAATGACATAGAAATGTTGTTCCAACCTATTTTTTCTACTTTCTCAATGAGCATGGCCTTCCTTTCCAGCTCTCACGGGTCCCAGAGCCTCACTGGGCCCCAGCGTGACTAGGATCCCCGTGCTGTTTGTCTAAAGCTTACTCCACAGTGTGCCCTCTGCCTGTGTCCTAATTTCCTATCAGTCTGTCATTCTTCTGGCTTTCATACTGTTTTAATCACAAACACAAAAAGGTATCTTACAGATTAATTGCTTAATGTGTCCGTCAATTTGCAAAAGTCAGTACCTGTCAGTACAGTAAGCACCTGTATATGGACAGAGACTCTGGCGTTCAGCCAATGCTAAGAAGAACATTGAGAAAGGTAGAAATGTTTCTGCAGTATCCCAGTGTTGTTGAAGGGCAAATATTCTCTATCCTTTGCTTTTTCTGTTAACTTGCAAGGCCCTTGTAAGTAGCCACCTCTTCTCTTTGAAGTCCAAGCATCCCTCTTAGTCCATGAAAGCCTATCTTGTTTCATCCCTTCACTGGAATGAGGTATGCACACTCCTACAGTGGCTTGCCTTCACCTCTGGCTTAGTGCTGCTGTGTTATGTAAGGACACTTGCTTGCTTCATAAACACTCAGAAATGGACAAGTCCTTGTGCTAATGCTTTCTACAAGGAAAGCAAATGCACTGGGGAAAAAAAGACAATGGAAAATTCACTTGAATAAAAATATCATCTGAGAACAGTGGGTCATGATGGGACATTCCACCTGCTCTGATAAGCAAATGTTGTCAAGGAAAACATGTAATTCAGTAGAAATGTGACAGCAAAGACCAATTGCCAAGTGATTCATAAAGGGAAAAGTTTCTTGATATTTAGGAAAATTCAACTTTTAGAAGTCACCTGTTGAATAGTCACATATTCATGACAGTTAATAGCTAGTCGATCACAGTGACCCTGCATCTCATCAGACACTGCTCTTTTCCATAACTAATCACCACTTTTTTATATGTGTGCAGCTAGACTCTTTATGTGTGCAAGCCCTGAATGTATAACTCCAGAAAAGAATAAATAGTAAAGGTATAAAAGTGGAGACAAACATTTTTAAAAGGTTCATTTATTGCAACTCTACCACATAAGTGCCCAAGGCATTATGGAAATAATACATTTTACATAAGTTAGTTTCAGTCGCTTTGCCATTTTTTTTAATGTGGCTGTTGATAAGAGACACTATTACTACATCAGGTGGCCCATGTCCTAAAGCATTAGAAGAATACTCTCTTCAAAAACAACATTTACTTTAATCTAATGTTTGAAATAGTAGAGTTGGGAATAGTAAAGAGGAGAAAAACAATGGGAATTGTTAAAAACTATATTTGGAGGTGTTGCATAAGTAAGTGAAGGTGTGCACAGTTGCATAAATGTATGAAACATATCCATACAAGACCATAGAAAGTCTGCTGAAAATTTTAAAGCTCAATGTGACAATATGAATGATTTTTATTAAATGTATTCCTGGCTTTTTTTTTTCCTTTTCTTTCTAATTTGGGACATAGCACAAATTCCTACGGAAATGAAGGTAAATCAGAAGATTATTGTTCAAGGACACTCAGCTCTTGTTTTCTCTGCTGACACCACCAATAGGAATAATGACAAGCCCTCGGTGTTTTTATGATGCAAATCTCTCCAGGAGGAGAGGATTATTGTCATCCTGAGTATATTTCACAATTCAGCTCCTTTCTGCTGCAAGCCACTCTAATGAGATCAACTGTGCCCTCTCTCTAGACTGGAAAGTGAAATTCCAGAGGATCACAGCGGGCAGCATAGATTTGGGTCCTTCAGCAGTCCGTCCTGGCTGTCAGTGCCTAGGAACTCCTTTGCCACGCAGAAATTTGCATCTCTTATTATGATAAGATGAGCAGGATGACTCCAAGGTGGTTTAGCCCATTTTGAGAAAGTAGGAAATCTGCCAGTTTGTGTTTGTGAAAGAAAATATGGGTCACATTTTAATATCAGCCATGTTCACTTCATAATAATCTATATTTTTACACCAACACAATTATTTCATCTATTGAGTGAATTATCCTGTAGCTCCTCCCCATCATGTATTCACCCCCTCTTTAATATTTGAGCTAATCACTATCCTATTATGTCATAATTACTGACAAACAATAGTTGCCTGACCTAGAGTGTAAGACCTTGGCCTCTAAGAGCTTTAGGTCTTAAGAGCTAGCAAGACTGGCAAAATGTTTGGGGTATAACACTGGCTCAATAAATTCTTCACCACCCCCACCAAACAAAAGGAATAATGCATCAAATCTATCATATCACTTGTTTAACAAATGGGTTTTCCCTGCATTATTTTTCTGTGACTAATAAATATCAGAAGACTTCCATCTTATAGTCCTTACCAATGTCTATACAGAGCATATAAAAAATAAAATTTAAAGCAAATAACTAGACAAATAAGTTTTAAGTTCAATTGATTACAGAGAACATTTTTGTACGATTTGTGAAACACAAATTCTACGGAACATACTTCAGGAAATGAAAACTAATTAGCAATGTTCATTTGGACCCTGTTTCACATACAATGAATCATATGATGAAATATTCATTTACCCGTGTCAAATCATTATGAGAAATATATTCTTAGGTGTGTTTCTCTGTGAGTTATACACACCTACGCATGGAGAAAGATAGAAAAGGCTTTACTGATATCGTTAGGCATGGTTTTACACATGGCAATTTTGTGTGAAATTTTGGAAATTAGCTGATTATTGTGGTCATTGCTTAGAGGACCGTGCATTTGTTTGCGAGGCAGGCTGAAGAATTTTATTTCACATCCTAATTTATCTATTGGCTATGGCTCATCTTGTTTGCACTTTCTTTTTCTCCTATACTTCCATTTTCTTTCCCATATTTGCAAAAAAAAAAAATATTGCCAAATGTTCACTTTCTTTTCAACTGATTAAAGACATTATGCTCTATTTGAAAGCTTTTGCCGCACCCTCCACTCCCATCTTTCCTCTCTCTTCCATATGCCTCGCTTCTTTCCTGGGTTCTGCAACAATAAGACTCCAGCAAACTGTTCTCAGAAACAAGACTACCTCATCAGGGTTACTGTGGCACACAGAAAACAAATGAACATAAGCACGCTTTAGCTCAATTAGTTCCACAGGGAAAAATCAATGGCATGGAAAAGAGCAAAGTTGCAGGGGGATGAGGTTGTGTCTTCCAACTTGTACACAGAGGAGAATAGAAAGAAGCGAGACACCGGGTGACAAAGCCGAGTTGATGTCGACACATGAGAAGTAAAGTGCAAACTGAAGGCAATTAACTGGGTAATTGGAGCAAAACCGAAACAATTTTGCCTCAATTAATGGTTACTTCACTTGAAAGTAATTTTGGACTTGACTTATCCGGCATCTGTACTAATAAAAGGCCTGTGGCAGAGATGTCGTAACACCATCACGACCAAATGAGTAGTGACTCTTGCGGTGGGTGGGAGTTACTAGTGGCAAAGAGCTATGAGATGCGGAGAGCTACTAGCAGCGATGGGAGGGTGGCCAGCTGAGGCAAGCAGAAGCAAGCTACTCAATTTCGTGTGTGCTGAGCCTCTAGCGGTCTGATAAAAGTATTCATTAATCTGCTGCAGGAGTGGGAGGGGTAGTTTCTTATCTCTAAGGGACTCCCTTGAAAATGAGATGGCAGAACTTTTCCATGCAGAGAAAGTGACAGGTGGGGAACCTTATCTATTCATGACCAGATGGTGGTTGTCTTTGTAACTTTATCCTTGGTCTGTTTCTCACCTCTCCATCCATCAGCACTCTCTTCTAACAATTTGCCCTTTGCCCTTTTATATTATCCAGTTGGGAAGTCTGGAGCTCTGACTATTCTCAACAGAGGTCTACAAAGCCAAGTTCTTGTGTTTGTTTTTTGATATTTGAATTCTGGTTGTCCAACCTATCCAGCCGTAAATAATAATGAGAAACTATGTTTATTGATTTCCTGCTCTGGACTAGATGCGATAAGCACAGCTCCAATCCATACAGAAACAATCAAGATGAAAATCATTATTGCAATTTTGCAGAGGAAGATGTGGAGGCTGCACTATTTCAAAGAACTTGACTGAGGCTCCTCAATTAGGCAGAGACCACGTGAAATAAATTTCTAAGCTGGTCTGACCCTAAAGGCCACCGTTTCCTATTGAAATTATTCTTCGTGTTAGTTCTGCGGTATTGTTTTTAAAAATCTCACCGTATGCTGTTTCTTTGGAGAGCAGGTGTAGGGAAGGGAAACATCAATTTAGGTTTAGGATCAATGGCCTTCCCACAGCAAGTTTTGAACATGCTTGCATAAAAGAAAACCAGCACATGCCCCGATACATTTTTCGTTTTCTCTGTGAGGGAGCCAGAGAGATAATTTAGAAAGGTAAATCAGATCATGTCATTACCTCAGCTGCTCAGAAGCAGCCTTCCGTGACCTGCCTGCCTGACTGATATCCCAAATCCTGGTCATGCCAGAAAACCTCTCATGAGCTGGCTACACTCCTTGCCTCTGCCTCCTCCTGCCTCCCACCAGTCACTACTCCCCGTGGGTCTGGCATCTTTCTTCTTTATCAGACATGCCATGACTTTTCATACCACAGGCCTCTTCTCACCAGTCATCTCTTTACCTGTGACCTTCGCTGAAAGATGACATTTAGTCCAGCCTAACTTAAGTAGCATCTTCTTCATACCTCACCGTCTTCTAGCCACTTTCTCTGCTGTAGGCTGTTTCTTGGTGCTCGTCACCATCTAAAGTGAAATCGCAGATTCATTTGTTTGCCTTCCCATTTGTGAAACCTTGACATTGAGCAGCTCTCTCAGGTGGTGGATTTTTGTCTGCCTCTTACATCCCTGGCTCCCCAGAACCCAGTGGGCGCCTGGCAGGCAGTAGCTGTTCACTGGATATTTCTTAAATGGAAAACATACGAAACTGTTCTTCCTTATATTAAACAGTAATACAGCAATGCTTACTTCTCATATTTTTAGATAACAATAATAGACATTCTAATATCATTTTAATACTCCACAATGGATTATACTGAATAGGGAGGGAATACATTATTTTGGAGCGTGGTCATTTGGATTATTGAAATACTATAAACTTCTGAAACCAGTTTAGCTCAGTGGATAGAGCATTGACCTGTGGATTGAAAGGTCCCAGGTTCGATTCCGGTCAAGGGCGTGTACCTTGGTTGCAGGCACATCCCCAGTGGGGGGGGGGGGTACAGAAGGCAGTTGATTGATGTTTCTAACTCTCTATCCCTCTCTCTTCCTCTCTGTATAAAAATCAATAAAATATATTTTTAAAAATGAAATACTATAAACTAGTCATTATGTTAATATGACCTAACAGTCCCTTTTCCCATTCAAATTGGAAACCATTGGCAGGTAAACTTAAGTCAACCGATTAAAATTCAATTAGCACCTATTTCCCCCCCTCGCCAAGCTATGCAGATAAGCCTGGTTTGGGCACGGTCATATGACCTGCTACCATTGCACCAAATAAACAGACTTATTTCTGGGATGAGCTGGACTACAGATGCTGCCCTCTCAGGTAATGTACGTGAAACTCAGAGTGTGGAAGACAGAAGAGTAGATGTTTACCCGAGTCAACTAGATCACGGAAAAGGAAGATGCGAGCGAGGAGTGGCCAACCATTATTCCAAAACTTCACAATCAGAGCCCACCTGCTTCCTCCTGGAGAAGCCAGAGAAGAGGTAGAATGGTGGAATCGTGTAGCTATGATGGGACTCCTTCTGCATGGGGATCTGAAGCCAAGGAATGGGAATGTCTCTTCCTAATATTGCACTGGCTTCAGCTGGACTCAAGTACCAGGCCTCTGGTAAGTCAAAGCTGAGGACGCCGCTCACAAGGAAGGAGTTCACCCACCTCCGAGGCAGCACACCCGAGTCCAGCAGCTGCTCCTGACCTCCGGACGTGCTGTGAGTGTAAAACTGTGCTCTAATATTTGATCTAAAAGTTCATTGGCTTTTTTATGTCCTAGGGCATTGGCTGATTCTTGTATGTGCCCTGATCAGGGATCAAGCCCACAACCTTGGCTTGTCAGGAGGATGCTCTAACCAACCAAACTACCCAGGCAGGGCTAAAGTACCATACTAATAGAGCCATAAAATAGAATATAATTGTATAATCATTAAAAATTTACTGATGTTATGAAAGTGTTCACAATAAAATTGCAAATGGAATAGCATTATTCATAGCTGCATGTGCAGTGTGCTCTGAATTTTTAGCAAAGTTTATCCAAACATTTACATCCATCTACACTCATATATAACAAAAAAGGACTGCCGAAACCGGTTTGGCTCAGTGGTAGAGCGTCGGTCTGCGGACTGAAACTGCTGGGAGCAAACAGGTTTGGCTCAGTGGTAGAGCGAGCATCTCGGACTGCAAGGTCCCAGGTTCGATTCCGGTCAAGGGCACATCTCCGGTGGGGGGTGTGCAGGAGGCAGCTGGTCAGTGTTTCTCTCTCTCATCGACGTTTCTAGCTCTCTATCTCTCTCCCTTCCTCTCTGTAAAATATCAATAAAATATATTTTTTTTATAAAAAGGACTGAAGAAAATATAGTAGAATGGTCACAGTGTTTATTTTCTTTAAGGCTTCTGGCAATGTTTTTTCCTTTAATATTTTCTAAATTTCTTATTTCTCTAAATAAACTCATGTTGCTTTCATAAATAGCAACAACTAGAAAATAAATATTTAATGTTGTAAAGAAGAATTTATTTCATTCTATATCTTTTTTCATTATTCATTTAAGCCACTTTTAATTGGATTAGTAGGTTGAGAGCAAACCTATAACTCTGTGGGCATGTGTGTATTATATAATCTTGAACAAGCATTTAGGATTAAGGCCCCCTTGTCCTCAGGTAATGCTAGGTAATGTAAGACTATGAGGGTCTTTTTTTTTTTAACATATATGCTATCTGACCATTTCCCATTAATGTAGCTTTTATGTAAAGTTATCCCATCTCTTTCATTGCATATCATGCATGATTATAATTTCTTTCATGTATTGTAAATAAATTTCAAAATTTAATATTATTAAAAGATATTTTAAAATAAATTTCAAACTTTAATATTATTAAAAGATATTTTTAAAAAATTCTTCCAGTCACTGTGTAGCATTTAAGGACAAATCAGTGTCATTTTATAAACGCAAAATAGTTTAGTTAAAAGAGGGAGAAATCAAATAAATGCTGGATTGTTTATATATTACAAACTATAAACTTTTATGATAATAACCATATTTTTGTAAAGTAGCCTTATTCTTTTCATCTTATTGAAGTTCTAATATTACACAAGCTTCTTGAGAGGTGATGAGAAAAACATATTTTAAACAGCTTTGGTTTTGATAGTGTATGAATTTCAACACTAACTTTGGAAAAAGTCAATGCAACCGCTAAAAAAGGCAAAAATTTACAATTCTAATACATAGCATCAGAGAAAAACCACAGTGATTATTATTGATTTACTTCATGTCAGAAAAAAAATGCAGTCTTCTAACATTCTTAAATTCCTTTAACTTTACACTTATTACAAATCAAGGTGGTTGGTTGGCTACATGGTAGTCAGGTTTCCATTCAGTGACCATTGTGCGATCCTCTCCCTCTTGAATGTGGTGTATGTGATGGAATCAATCCTGTGATTCATGTAAACAAAAATGTAAATAGTATAATTCATGTAGAAAACAGTAATTTGAGCTATCACTTACCTTGAGAAATCATTATCTCATTGCCTGATTGCGGATAATGGATACATTTTCTGGTGTTAGTTATGGAGAAGGTTGAAAAGTCAAGCATATTTAACTGCAGATTGTTTTTAGCATATTTTCTTTTCCTAAGCAGAAATAAGAGATATCTAGTTTCTAATTCTGGTAGCATCTGTAGTCAGCAAGATGTTCTGTAGCTCATTAGAGTGCTGTGCCAGTTTGGGAGATTTTTTCCCCCTTGTTTCTTGATACTGAGTCTGAGTGTTCCTACTTCCTGCCTTGTCAGTACTGGGTGTAATAGGTACTTCCATATTTGGAGTTTAAAAGGCGACCAGGGTAGTATTCAATTTCATTAGTGATAAAGCATTTCAGAAATCATCAGTGAATAAGATGCCATTGCATCTATTTTGTTCACTTGAAGCAAAAACTCATCATTTTCTTTTCTTTTACTTTACTTTGGTATAGTTATGTGAATGCTGAGGAAACAATGGAAGTAATAGACAGAAACTCATATTTGTTTTCATATTTCATAATTCATTTTTTAAAATTTGAATGTACAATCAAACATAAAATCATATCTTATTTTCTAAGATGAAGTCAACTGGAAAACAAGGAACTTTTGTGACAAATAAATGTGTTAATTCATGATAAGTAACTATTCATGATTGCATTTCCATATAAAATTTATTTTAATTCCTGGAGAATAGATCAGGGTATGTTATTGTATTTCTATTCTAAGATTTGATCCAATGATTCAGTAAGACAGAATATATTGAGATAAATGTTTTACACATCTATTTATTAAATTTTCTCATATAAGATTGTCTATTATTTCATGTTCTAGTGGTATCCTGAAAGTCAATGATTTATATAGGTAGGAAGTATTATTTAAGTTGCAACTTATATTGTAGAACAAGATAAGGTTCTACTTATTTCAATATCAGTTGGTTCCATCATTCAAGCACAATAAATAGACTCATACCTAATTTTGTAAGTGATTGTATATTCAGAACTCCTTGTTTTAGTTTCTTTCCCTTCCTTCACCATTTATGTCAGATAAAAATCATCATCTTTTATTTCTTTATCCCTGGAACATTCTCCATGATATTAACCTCCATCCTTTCCATATATAATTTGCTAATTTTAAGCTATCTTGAACTTATCAGTTCATGATGATGAATTTACAAGGATCAAGATTACCCTCTAAACTTAATTTAAAATACAGACAAGATAGATACATACAATTAATATTTTCTGATTTTGAAAGCTAGATAAGAGAGGACACTTATAACATGAAGAACATTAAAAAAAGTTAAACCATGTGATTGCTCAAGCTTACTAACTAAAAGGAATTTCCAGGCAAAAGCACAAGGGGTTGAGAATCAAATAGAGGCTGGCTGTATCCCTTATTTGAATCAGAATCAGAGTTCAGGGAATTCAAGGTGACTAGAATTTAGAGAGCAGACACCAAATAGGAGTCAGAAAGACAGACAGACAAACAGACAGACACACACACACACAGAGAAAGCTCTGAATGGATGTGCAGTTTTTCCCCTCAAGTCTATAGCACATGTTCATGAGTGCTCATCAGAATATGCTTATGAGAAAACTAAACCCATAAAAAAGATCACTCAAAATGATCAAGTTGAATATTTGGAAATGATTCATGGCCAAGGGTCATTCACATTTCCACCAATCAGAATGAATAGAAAGATGTCCTAACACACAAGGTTTCAAATAAAGTCTATAAAAGATTATTGCTCTGTAGGGAGGGAATTTAACTCTAGATAAAAACCTGTCTGGAATCTCCTAAGAAAACTTGAAAGCAAGCCTGAAAAGGTTAAAATTGTTTCCAAGTAACTCAATTACATTCCAGGACAAAGCCCAGAAATATTTACAGGAGTACAAAAAATTCCAGAAAACAATTATGTAAAATTCACAATGTTTGGAATTTACAAACAATAACAACAGTAACAACAACAATGACAAAAACACCAAAAAACAAAAAAATGGGAGAAAAATAGAATACATATTAAGGAGAAAAATCAAATGAAATAGGGTCCAAAAAGGTCCAGATGGTAGAACTGGTAGAAGACAAGGACAATAAATCGTACATGTTAAATGGAAAAAAAATATACCATATATTTAAAAAATAATGAATGAAGATGATACAGAAAAAAATAAATGATATATGGAGAACCAAAGTGAACTTCTAGAGATGGAAATATGACCCCTAGAATAAAAAATACATCAATTGGAATAAAAAGAAATTTAGATAATGAAGAAAAAATAGTAGTTAATCTAAATATATCACAGTAAAGAAATTGTAGAAAATGAAAATAGGTTTTAAAAATTCTGGATAAGTAAACAGGGCATCAGTGAGTAATATGACATCAGGTGGCCTAGTGACATTGTAACTCAACTATCAGAGAAGTAGGAGCACCAGAGAAAATATTTAAAGAAATAATGACCAAATTTTTCCAAATTTGATAAATTTTTAGGCTGGATAAGCTCAATGAACCCCACATAATAAAGAAGGAGAAAACTACACCAAGGATCATCATTATTGTACTATCTAAAAACAGTGATAAAAGGAAAATCTTTCAAGTTGTGAAAGATATCACGCCCATAGGAATGAAAATAAGAATGAAAGTAGATTTATTGTTAACAACAATTCAAGACAGAAGAGAGAGGAATCTTAAAAGTATTGAAAAGAATTTCAGCTTGGAAAGCTACTACAGCAAAAAATATTTCAAAAACAAAGACAGAGTAAAGATCTGGGACATGCAAAAATTTGAAAAGATATTTAATCAGCATTACTATCAGGACCAGTAGAAGGGGCTGGGTGAAAATGTTGAAATTATTAGTCAAAATAAACAAACAAACAAACAAACCTCATAGACACAGACTAAAGCATAGTGATTAACAGGGGGAAAGAGTGGCAAGACTAGAAGAGGGCAAAGTGGGGCTAAAAGGTGATGGAAGGAGACTTGACTTGGGGTGGTGAACACACAATATCCAGGTGAAATATTATAGAATTGTACAGCTGAAACCTATTTAATTTTATTAACCAATGTCTCCCCAGTAAATTCATTAAAAAATAAAGTAATAGCATATGACTTAGGTCAATAAAGATTATAATAAAAGAAAAAAAAAAGAAAAATGAAAGACAAGGAAAGGGAAGCAATCCAACACTTTTTCAATGAAGAATCATGTAGGAATGTTTGGGTCTTCCTGGTACCACCAGGATTATGTACCCTCAGCTGCCATGCTCCTGCTCTGTGCCTTGGCCCTTCCATTCCTGATTGGAACATGGCTAATTCATCTCACGTACTATCTAGCAGACGTTTAGAAAGAGAATGAATCAGTTAGTGCTTCTCTGAAACTACACCTTTCAGAGGAATCGTATAGTCCGTAGAGAAATCATCCTTGGGCTTATGGAAGAAAGAACAGAGAACCGTTGCATGGAGAAAAAATAAATATGAGAGGCATGGAGAAGAAAAGATCAGAATACAAAACACTGTAACCTTTCTCTTTTTATCTTCTAAGTCTTAATCCCGAAGATATAGGTCATCTTGCAGAAAGAATTCACTGGTTCATTTGATAGAAGGAAGTTTGATACATGGAATGGAGGCCTTTTCAAGATGATCATAGCTTCTATGTGGTTGCACGATACCATAGTCATTTTTCCAGGAGAGATGACAAAGTGCAAAGCCAAAACTAAGCGAAAGTCTCTGAGACTAGGACAGAATGTTTCTAAGCTAAGTGGTTCTGTGGACTTTACTGGGGATAGATGCTTTAAATACTGAAGCTTAATAATGATATCTCTTTCTCCTTCTTTTTCCCGTCCTTCATGGATTATTTGCTAGTTATAATTTATTTTTTGTATCTACTCATACTAATTTACTAATAATATTTTCAAATTTACTATAATCATTATGTAGGATATGAATGATTATATTTTTTAAGTTCAAACAAAACAACATAGTCTGGTTTTTCTCAACAAACTTTTGACTTCCTTCAGTTTTATTCTTTTAAAGATAATCCAGTGTTGATAATGGTTTCATTTGGAAACAACTGTACATTCCCAGTGTGGGATGTAATTGTAGGTTTTAGAAGGGTCAGCTTGGTAATGACAATTTCTAGAATTGTTGAAGGCAGGGAAATTTATTTTGCTAGCACAAAAAAATGCTGAGGATAGACTTTTGTTACTTGATGAATTAAGGTCCAGTGAGTTTTTGGTCAGAGTTCTTTCCAGAAAAAGGTAATTATCTATAAGTTTTTTCACATATCTGTGTTACTTGACTGCTCCAGCTAAAGAAATACAAACAATATCAAGAAATTTGGGGAAAAAGATCAAGGAATAATTCTATATAAAAAGAGCTAATATGCTAGCTAATTAGACCAAACAGCAGAACGATCGTCCGGACGACCTTCTGGATGAAGCTGGGGCCAGGAGGGCTGAGGCAGCTGGGGCTGCGAGGGAGGGCGGAGCCCCTTGCATGAGTTTTGTGCATCGGGCCTCTAGTATGGTGATAAATGAAAAAAATAGGACATATGTAGCACATGATTTAAGAAAACTTCATAGAGCATAAGAGAGCTATTTCACTGCTAACCAGTGAGAACTGATTCTAGTCCTGGATCGTTATGTAACTTTTAAATGAGATTTCTGAAGTAAATTTCCCCCCATATTTTAAAAAGAAGAGTCACAAGATTATCCTGGAAGCACAGTTTCCCGCTGTGCTGAAAGATATAGCTTCAGTCTGCATTGAAGTCCCTCTAAGTCCTCAGGACAATTCCACTGTATGGTTCCTCATCACCACAATCCAGCGCCTTGTGGTTTTCTTCCCACGTTGGGTATAGCTGATGATTCTGGTACCGAAATCTGAACATTGTGTAGGCAGCTCATGGAAACAAATCAACCATTTGCCATGGTGTCAGCAACAACCACATTCTGATTTCTTTCAGTTTTGCATTCTGTAAAAAAATATCCTTGGTGGCGCATAAGGTTGGGGGAAATGATAGGCATTAGTATTGGAGGAAGGAATCAAGAGCACGTGACCACCAGTGGATCTGAGAGCTGGATCCTGGTAATCACCAGCTTCTTCTCCTCTCCATCTTGTGAATGTAAGTTCTGTCCAGGATGTCACACCAAGAGCTGCTCCATAGACTCGAGGGAGTAAGGGGCTGAGACCTTGGGGACTGAATATGTGACTGAACCCAGCAGGGATTCCACATAAAATTTAGGATTCTGACAGGCGGGACCAGAAATCTATGTACTCCTCTGACACTGACTATATCCTTGTCCTTAAATGTTACACAGTGACTGGTAGAATTTTTTAAAAGCCCCCTTGATTATTGAAACTGCCCCCTACCAATCTGGCATGGTCTCTTTCTTTCTTTGGCCTCTTCTTGGCCTCTGTGGACAAGGGTCAGCACCAGACTTCACCCAATAAGTCTTCAAGGTGGTGAACCAAGAATGAGAAATATTATCTAAGAAAATGGCACTCTGCTTAACTGCATGAAGTAAAACATTTTTTACAATTTGTTTTCATCTTTGGCTCACCATGTTCACTTTGGTAAAAATGCTCCTAGTCTGCCGAAACTAGTTTGGCTCAGTGGATAGAGCATTGGTCTGCAGACTGAAGGGTCCCTGTTCGATTCTGGTCAAGGGCATGTACCTTAGTTGCGAGCACATCCCCAGTAGGGGGTGTGCAAGAGGCATCTGATTGATGATTCTCTCTCATCGATGTTTCTAACTCTCTATCCCTCTCTCTTCCTCTCTGTAAAAAATCAATTATATATATATATAAAAAATATAGTCTGTGCATATAAGATTTTTCATACATTAAAACTTATGGAATATATTAGCTACATATCAGCAAATCTGGATTTTTCTTTAGTTTTCTCAAACCAGTGTGAATTACCAGCATATTAAGAAACTGGCAGAATGATCCAGACACCACTTAAAATGAGCCGATGTCAAATAAAGCTTTCTTGTATAGACAAGCCTTCTTCTATCAATATTGTTTTAAATGAGAAAGCAACACAGGTAATAAATAAATAAACTTGTTTAGGAAAAAAAAAGTTTCTTAAATGATTTTTCCCATTTACAGTAAACTCACTTTAAACATTGATAGAGCTGACAACTGTAATATTGTAAACAACAAACACATTGCTTGAAGGTATTACAGAATAACAGTTCACCATTTGTACCAATGAAAATTTTCATATTTTAAATCGTCCCCTTCTCCCTCCTCCCCTCCCCATTTTCCTGCTGTCATTCATTGTCCTTATATTTCCTTACAGTTGCCTGCTTTCTATTTCTTTACATTTCCCTTTTGGTTGTTTTTTTTTTTACACAGTTCTGCCAAAAATAAAATACCTCCTAGACGTTATTCCTCGTTTTGTCTCACTTATCTTCAATTTTTGTTTCTATTAAAGATCATCAAGGAAGTGGGCTGGGAGTTGCTTATTATGAGAAACCACCTTACAGGAGGTTTCTACAAAGAATGCTGGGCTCTGCTCTTTTGAAAAGTGCTTCTTTTTAGAATTAGCCCTGCTTCGGACCATCCAACGGTCCATTGACTTGCTTTGTCAGGATTTTAGCTGCTGCATCACTTAGCTGTGGGTTTATTTGGAAGCAGGTCAACCTGTGACTTATGCCTTAATAAAAGGTTCCTGTTATTAGCTTACCTTGGCCCTTGTGTGTTCAGTGCTGACTCAGTGGTACTTCTAATTAGAGTTCCTAATTCTTGCCATTTCAGGGCTTGACTACCGTATTGCAGGTGCTGTTGTAAGTGAACTAATCAATAGTAAGCAAATGATAGCGAAGTAATTCCCTGATGGTCACGCTCATATTCTGCAGGGTGTGGTAATTGTTTTCCTTCTTTATCTGATCACCACATTTTGTTAGATTATCCTGTTCCCTAGGATGACACATCTTGAAATAGGCTTGAAAGCGTGGCTCTGTATTATTTGTCAGTGAGAGTATCCTCCCATGGTGTAATAGGCAATTCAGACATCACTGGGCATCCTAAGTGAGATATAAGGCAGGTCATCCTCTGAGTCGGAAGGAGATGAATGTGGCAAAGCGCCTTCTGGATGATGCTGGAGTCTGCTGACCTTGGTGTGGGAGTGAAAAGTGATTTTAAATTCAAAGGGAAGTTAGTAGAGCTTTTCAGCAACTTATTAGGCTGATATCCTAGGCTTGCTTTTTCCTCACTTTTTGTGCCTGACCCCATCAGCCTCTCAAATTCATCACCATGATCTAAACGCCCTCTTCCTCTGTCAGTATCTAAACACGTCCTGAGCTTTTAGCAAGCTAATGCAGCACACTCCTACGTGGCCTGCAGATCTAGCCTTCCTCCTCTCGGGATGGCATTTGGTGTTTGTCTACACTTCATTCAAGAAGAGCACGTGCTCCTTTCTCTGGGAAGCCTTTTCTGAAAGCTTTAGGCACTTAACCCAGCACTCCTCAGAGTGCTTCTATCATCAACTGCTGTTTCACACCATTATCTCTTCCTTGTTAACCTGTTTATTTTCCTTATCAAGTTGCAACATTGGGAAATAAAAAAGACTCCACATCCCATCAGAATTGGTATTCCCAACACCCAACGTGGTGCCTCACATCTATTGGGATTTCAATAAATAAATGAATGAATATCTATGTTGTGGCAAATGATCCAGGAGACTCAATAGCCAGCACCCAGACTACACAGTGCTGCTAGTCCCGGGGACTTTGATCCAAAGGCTGAACTGCCCATGTGGGGAGGTTTTGATGACGGTATATATGTCTTCTTATGGCGGGTCCCTCAGGGTGGGCTTTGCACTTCTGCCCAAGTCAGTTAGAATGAGGAAGTAAGATTACTGTTTAACCAGATACTGAATTAGGTTGTAAGCCCCCAAAGTTGTCCCCCTATTTTCCTTCTCATTCCCCCCTCTTGTTCCATAAACTAGCCTTAGCCTTTGGGATTACGGAAGACTCGGGGAATTGGGGATAAGGTCAGGAATTGTGGATAAGGTCACTGACTGCTCTAGTTATTTCCTGCTGGAGAGGGGCGATGAAGAGGGGGTGGTGAAAAGGGGGGTGTAGCATGCCGAGTCTTTATTATCTTCCCCAATGTTAATGTAAAAAACCATTGAAACCTATAAAGAATTTTTGTGAGTTTGAGTCAAGCTGTAGACATATTCCAAGAAGTCGAACCTCAATGGACTGAGTTAATGCACCAGACATTGGTGGGTTACATTTGTATTTATACATTGCAATCAAAGGAGGGACATAGGTGGGTTGCATGAAATCCATTGGTGATAGACCAGAGAGGCGGGAGAAGACAAAGTGTGGGGGGGAACCCCTGGGATTGGTTGAAAAGTAAAATGATGGACACATACTTAGGTGGGTGCAGGAACAATTAACATGATAATGAAAGAATTTGTGGTATCTGTCCTGGAGTTCAGCAGATTAGGTTGTGCCCCAAGGGGTCCGAAAAAAGGGGAAGTTACACGTTACCCAGACATTTCAAAAGGTATGTTATCATAGATGCAAAAAGACAGATTAGGCTCAATGAAGGTAAAGGTTGACCTTGTCAGTGAAGACACTGGCCTAGGAGGTGACTACCCACCATGACCACTTTTAGTTAACATTTCATTTCAAACCATCCTTTGTGGTTACTTTAGGTCTCTGAGTCTGCAAGACTGCCACACAGGCTGGCCCTGAACTTGTCAGGTCAGCATGTGGCCCTTTCGTCCACACTAAGGAGGTTGAAATAGTAGTTCAGAGTAGCAAAGGCACAGAAGTTCTCTTCCTGGTACAATCTGGGGATCCGGCAATACTTGTATCCCGCAATACCTAAGTCAGGTCGGTCAGCCAGATCCACTGTCTTCTTGAAGATGATTCTCAGGGGGGTGTTTCAGGTCAGAGGTCACCTTCCATTCTGAATGCTGATTGTCCAGTGGGTGGGGTGCTTTCACCCAGGAGTGGTGGATTTAGATGTTGAGTCCTACAACTTTGGGAGCTGAGGGGGTGATTAGTATGACTGGAAAAGGTGCCTTCCAAGTTGGCTTTTGGGTTTTGTTTTGTTTTCCCCATTTTTTATTTAAATCTGGTTCCCAGGCTTGTGAGGGTGCACAGCTGTTCCTAAAGAGATGGGCAATTGATCTGTAATCCATTTGTGGACTTCAAGGATAGTTTTTCCAAGTCCTTGTGGCTGTTTCTGAATTTTTAAGTTTTTAAAAAAATTTCCCCCAAATCTTCCTTTGTCAGGAATTAAGGGTAGGGGTCTGCCATATAGAATTTTAAATGGAGAGAATCCTACCCAGCCCTCAGGGCACAGCATACATGCTGGAGCACAAGTGGTAAGATATCTGTCCAAAACCCTATTCTTTCAAAGTCATTACCATTATATTTAAAAATATCTTCATTGTATGGGCCATCAAATGAAATATATTGAGTGAAAAACCAAGCATTCATTCATTCATCCTTGAAGATATCTATTGAGTTCTTCGCCAGTGTAAACCAACAAGCTGGATACACAGACACAGTCATGAATAAAGCCAGGTCCATGCTCTCAACAACTGAATTTGTATTGAAATTTATTTACTAACCTGGCTTCCTATTCCTACGATTCTCTCCTGTTTCTATCCTTCAAAATATTGCCAACCCGTCTTGGTATGATACAATTTTCTTTTTTTTAATTAATATTTAAAAAATATATTTTATTGATATTTTACAGAGAGGAAGGGGATAGAGAGCTAGAAAAGTTGATGAGAGAGAAACATCGACCAGTTGCCTCTTGCACACCCCTTACCGGGGATGTGCCCGCAACCAATGTACATGCCCTTGACCTGAATCGAACCTAGGACCTTTCAGTCCGCAGAGCGATGCTCTACCACTGAGCCAAACCGGTTTTGGCAGTATGATACAATTTTCAAAACACTTTTCCCCCTGATCATTTATATACATTTATCTTTATTATTGAAAATTTTACATATGTCCATCTATTTTTCCCCCATTGAAACAGGAATTTGGGGGGCTGAAAAGGAGAGGTTTTAGGAAATTTTGGAAATTAAGGGGACCATGGAGGAAGCACAGGGATGCAGAAGGTATGTTTCCATAGAACAGGGCAGATGAAAAGCTGCAACAGGTGCATTTCCACAGAATGAGGGTGCTGGGAACACAAAAGGTCTATATTTACAAAATAAAGAGAAGAAAGCCCTTCATACAGAAGGAGAGGGAGAAAACCCAAAAGGAATAGGAAAATAATAAGGAAGGAGTGGGGAGAACCTTACATGTCCCATGTGAGGTTCACCTTTAAGCTCAGGAGTTACTATAGTAACCAGTCTAAGGGAACAGTGACCAATCAGAGGGGATATCAAGGCACCAGGCCTGCAGCCTTTATAAGCCATTGGGAAGAGGAACTCAGTGGGACCCTTTCCCCTTCTCCATATGGGAGTCGATTCTGTGGGACTCTTTCCCTCTCCCCCTGTGGGAGTCTGTACTTGTTCAATAAATCCCTCTGTCCATGGGTTCATTTTTCGATTCTGGTGGACAAAGAATCTGGGTTCCAGTACAAAAATTCCGGTTCACCATTGACCCCTTCCACCTGTCCAGGCTGCCCCTCACACCTTCACCACACTACGGTCTGTGTCCATGGGTTATGCATATATGCATACAAGCTCTTTGGTTAATCTCTCTCTCTCCCAGACCCTCCCTATATCCACTTCCCCTGGCTTTTATTTCACTACACCATCCTGGTTTAGTTTTTCCATTCTTGGCATGTCTTTTTTTTTTTTTTTCTTTGCCTTCTCTATGTTTACTTATTCTGTCTTAGTTGTTATTCTTAGCACTTGCCATTGTCTCCTAGTAGGATATATATGTGATTTTTAAAATGTGCAGTGCCTTGCTGGCTTATCCTACCTTGTAATGGGTTGAGACATTCGATCATACTCATCTTTTTCCAACTCCATCTTTGTGGCTTCATGTTGGAACCCTGAAATCAATTTTGGTAGAAGTGTATACACTGAGAAAATGGAAAAATACTATAATCAGTGCTTCTAAAAAATTCTCCAGCTGCCGCTGCTGATAAATCTATCTCTCTGACTATTCCAAGAGGGTATTTTTGTTTAGTGCTCTAAGTAAAATAGTTAGAAAAGTACTTTAGACATAGTGGGTGATCCTAAATTATTATTGATCCTAAATTATACATGGATATACTTAAATGATTAGTCATAAACTATAAAATTAATTAGAACTCAGAAGTTTTTTCAAATGACCACTTTAAAAGACTGCAGTATGTCAGACCCCCAAAAGAATTCAACACCTATTTTTCTTAGATGCATAGTGAGTGAAATGAGTGAGTAGAACTTACATATGCACTTACTGAAGATAACTTGCATAAAAATGATCCTTGTAATTATGCCAAATTGTCCATTGTGGAAAAAATACTGAAAATATACCTTGGGGAGACAGTCTAAATTCTGCCAGGCACTTATGCTTTTTAGAAAATAACTGAGCAGTGTTTTCACCTGCTTGGAAAGCATTGCAAAGCAAACATACAAAGGTGAGTAGAAGGTGAAAGCAGAATGGACTTGATCACTTGTAAAATTAAATGATGCAGAATTTAAATTCACCCAAAACTCCATTTTGTTTCTATAAGGCTTCCCCACTTTCTACAAGACACACATGAATTTAAATTCACCCAAAACTCCATTTTGTTTCTATAAGGCTTCCCCACTTTCTACAAGACATGCCCATATGTCCTCATTACAAAATGAAACTATTCTTTTTATTTATATTCCAATCACAATTCACATTCAATATTATTTTATATTAGTTTTAGGTGAAGAGCATACTATCTAGACAACCATATAATTTGTGAAGTTTTTCCTCTACACGTTCTAAATGCTACGGTGGCTCACTTCTAAATCAGTCACCCAAGATTTTCATTGACCTGTTACAGAAAACCGAAGAAGAACAAAGCAATACCAGAGAGATGGAGTTACATTTATTACACACAGGTCCAGAGGAAAATGTCTCTCAAATTGTGGGCCCTAACATGCAGGAATTCTCCCTATTTATAAGATTTTACCTTCTTCATCTCCCAAATATGGAGTGTTTCTGGCCCCCTTTTGCAAGTTCTCAAAGAGTCCATATGTATTGGGGCATTGAGACCTCAACCAGAGGCCTGGCCTGGTGCCAGCACTGATAACCTTGTCTGGGGAAGGTTCAATTTACAGAAGCCAAATAACAGGGTTAAAATTTCAAATGGCAGTTTTCATACAAGATGGATGCTTCATAACCATAGAATTAATGTTTAACATCTTAACTTTTATGTCCCTGCCTTCTTCTGTAAGCCTTAATTTGGAAAACTGGGACAGAACAGAATAATGGTTAAAAAGAGACAGACTCTAGACTGTAAATTTATACTGTTAGGTTTTCTATCCCTGCTCTACTAAATAGCTATGTGATTTAAGAAAATAATTATCTTCTCTGTACCTGCATTTCCTAAGCAGAAAAAAAATGCTTGTAATAATATTACTTTAAGTTAGAGTACTATTATGAAGCATAAAATATTTTAAAACCTGTACAATTCCTAGAATAACACTTGGGATGTGCAGTAAATCACAGCTATTTTAACACACCATATTAGCTGTGATTATTTATGGCTGATGCTTCTTTCACATATAAAAATTCCATACTGTTTTAATTCGCTTTAGGACATTATTTTATTTGAATTAAATGAATGATTACAGTGTGTGGGATTAGTTTTGGAAGACCATAAAATATTCACTCAGAAATTCAACATTTACTAGGTAACTAGAATGTTCTAGGTCTATGAGCAGTGAACAACAACAAAAATCATGCTTATGTAAAACTTAGATTCTGTTGTTCTTAAACCTTTGAAATGTTATATGCTGATAAGTGGAGGAGGTGCATTTACAACAAATTATGTTTTACAAACACTGTAATATGGTAAGTACCCTGCATAATAAGTAACTCCTAACTGGAAAATCGTGATAAAAATTATTGAGCTGCACAAATTGAAATATGAATAACATTGTACTAAATATCTATATATCTATATACCTATATCTATATCTATATCTATATCTATATCTATATCTATCTATGTATATGTATATGTATATGTATATGTATATGTATATGTATATGTATATGTATATATGTATATATATAAATCTGAGTGGGGCAGAGTCTAAATCACCTTCAGAATCCTAAATAATAAAAGCCTAATATGCTAAGTGTCTGGTAGTCTGGTCACTGTTCAATCAAAGAATCATATGTTAATGATATGCTAAGGCCGCTCAATAGCTTGCTATGTCGTGCACTGACCACCAGGGGGCAGATGTGCTCCCACAGAGGGAGTGCTGCTCAACCAGAAGCCCTGAGCCAGGCTCACAGTTGGCAAACGCAGTGGCCCTGGCGGGAGCCTTTACCACCTATGTGGCAGCTCTGAGAATGTTGGACTGCCAGCTTAGGCCCACTCCCCGTGGAAATAGGACAAAGTGTGAGAGTGATGAAGCTGAAAATATAAGGTTAGGAATAGGCCACTAAGATCAGGTGAAGGTGGGTGAAGTTTCCTTTAATAGGCAATGGAGAGGAATTGCAGGTTTTAGCCCGAGTATGTAACTGATTATATTGTACATATTGTAACAGCAGTAGTTATGGGACCATTAAATAAATACTCAAACTGTAAGGCAAACACGGAGTCGAATATTCTTTCTGAATTAAAAAGCCTTGTAAAAAAGTAGTTGACCAAAAACAACTTACACTCTTATAGTAGAAATAAAAAAAAATAAGCCGAATCATTTCCATGTTGATTATATAACTATGTTAGCCTAAAATGTTTATTTGTTTCAAATCATGATATTTACTTCTGATTTGTATATCTTATAGACACACACAAAAATAAAGGGGAAAAAATGTATGCAAGATTGGTAAATAAGAAAGCCATCTTCCTTGGTCTCATGATTTTTCATAGATGAAATATATTAGATGGCAACTGACATAAAAAATATTAACAAACTTGTCAATTTGTCAAGAAATGCTAAGATAAGAAAAGCTGCCAAAACATGTTTTTCTGCTGAATTAAAAATTAATTATACAACAGAAAGTTGGGGAGAATAGATATTCTATACTTTGAAACATTCACATAGCTTTAAAAGAACAGAAAATGAGATTTTTAATGACAGGGTCCATTCTTTCGGTTATATGCAAAAATAAATGTTAAACATGTATAAATTGTCATAACCATGTTTGCACCTATTATTTTCTCTAAAGGTTTTTGTGGGTCCTGTGGTCTTAGGTTATACATTGTTGAGTTTGTTTTTATTAGATTAGGTTGTCCTTTCAAATGCCTTTTTCAGGAAGTAGACTATAACAAGATATTTAAAAATGTAATGCTGATTATTTTCAATGCTTCCTTTTCTTGTTCTCTCAGCTTGTTTTATTTATTTATTTTATTTTATTGCTTTTCACACACATGCACTCCAGCCAAGCAGAAATATTATCAGTTTACAAATATGTTTCATATGTTCAGCCCATCTTGGTGAGGGACCAGTTTTTACTATTTTTTTTTTGGGGGGGGCACTATTTGCTAGGCCTGCACTTTTAGTCTGGAATGGTTGCTTTCATAATGATTAAACCTTCCTTCCTGTAATCACATAATGCCTTTATTCCTGATTTTTTTTTTCCTGTGAGGTTTGGTCTGGCTGAAATTAATATAGCTCCTACTGCTTTCGTTTTATTAATGTTAGTATAGTGCATATTTCTCCATTCATTTAATGTTAATCTATATATATATCTTTATGTTTAAACTACCTTCTAGTAGACAGCATGCAGTTTGTATGTTTTTTATCCATTCTGATAAACTCTGTCTTGATTGATATATTAGGGATCACCTATCTTTTGAGTAAAATGATATTTTACATTTCAATTATTTTCAAAATAACTGAAAGGTTATTAAATGATATTTTATTTCTTTAAAACGTTCATATTCAATAATGTTCATTTTCATTCCGGAGATGATCTTATTTCATACAGTCAATTTTTGTTAATATATAATTATACTTCCATCACTTGGAGACTTTTTATTTTCACATTATACATTTCAGTCTTATTGAGGCAGGTTAATTAGATATTAGAATGATTTTTTGACAAGTGGGAAAAGGGAAACTGAGACAGATGGCTAGACAAATGGGCCAAAAAAATCGAGGAATTGATAGCCAGTTAGTAAATCACAGGATCTTGTCTTCCCAAATCAGGGAGAATTGAGAGCAAATGGTTTACACTTCTCCCTAACCAGAGAGTAAATAGTTTGAATCACCAAGGTCAGGGAAATAGATAACAGAGACACAAATAGTGCCATTTGTTTCTAGCCAAACCCAAAGAGGGATGAAGTCAGGGAAATAAATAATGACCCAATTAGAACCAAACAAATCCAAGATAGAGACAATGCTGACCAGAAAAATGACACTGGTCCTTCCATGCACTCATTTTGCACAACAGCATATTAAGGAACACACCTGGAAAGCTGAGGAATATTCATCAGTTGCACCTCCCCCAGGATTTCCACCTTTAAGAAACTGATAAGACCCTTCAAAATAAAGGACCCTAGAGCTTTTCTCAAGTCTGAACTTTTACTTTCTTCTTCCTAAAATCTACTGGTACCCCTGAGACTTCCAACTAGGGAAGCAGTGAGCAGCAACAGCTCATCCTGGGCATTAACCCCTGAACCTGCCCCCAAAGCACCCATTTCTCTGACTTTCCAGTGAGCTGATAGCAGCTCCACCTGACTCACTTTTGCCTCTGTGACTTTTACTTTTCAGTGAGTACATGCAACCCAGCATGGCTCACTTATTTCCTATAACATTTATACAAGGGCAGAGTAAGGTATCACCTAGGCCAGTGGTCAGCAAACTGCGGCCCATGAGCCACAAGTGGCTCTTTGGCCCCTTGAGTGTGTCTCTTCCACAAAATACCACGGCCTTGGTGAGTCTGTTCGAAGAAGTGGAGTTAGAAGTTTAAGTTTAAAAACTTTGGCTCTCAAAAGATATTTCAGTCTTTGCACTGTTGATATTTGGCTCTGTTGACTAATGAGTTTGCCGACCACCGGCCTAGACTCTCTCCTGTTGCTTCTTCTATCTTAAGCCTTTCCATGTTTCACTGTCTCCAGCTTTAATAAACATACCCTCAAAATTATCTGGACTTGAATTGTGAAATCTTTCCTGCCCAAAGTCAAGAGCCCATACACTACTGCTTGCCTGAGGCAGAAGCCCTCTGGGCCCAGTCCCTTTCCCTTACAAATATCACATTCAGACTGCTCCTCTTAACTTAAAATAAACTCATTCTGTGAAATGACAGTAAAAAAAAACCCACAAAAAACAAAAAACAACAACAACAAAAAAAAAACCCAGCAAAATAAAATGCCATTGCAAACTGGCTTATGCTTTTATGACCAAAGAGGATAACATTGATCTTTCACGATAGGTTGACAGTGTCAATCCTGGCTTAAATTTACCAATATCATAAAAACCAGACAATAGACAACAGATGTAATAAAACAATAAATTAAATTTAGTGATGTGTTGAATAGTGAGAACAATATAATAATAAGTGGAATTACTATGACTTGGAATATGTGTGGAAGACTATATATAAACTAGAGGCCCAGTGCATGAAATTCGTGCATGGGGGTGTGTGTGTCCCTCAGCTCAGCCTTCACCCTCTCCAATCTGGAACCCCGCAAGAGATATCCAACTGCTGTTTTAGGTCCGATCCTGGTAGGGCCTAAACAGGCAGTTAGACATCCTTTTCACAATCCAGGACTACTGGCTCCCAACTGCTCACCTGCCTCCTTCCTGATTGCCCCTAACCGCTTCTTCCTGCCAGCCTGATCACCCCTATCCACTCCCCTGCCAACCTGATTGATGCCTAACTGCTCCCCTGCCAGCCTGATTGCCCCCAGCTGCCCTATTCTTCAGGCCTGGTCACCCCTAACTGCTCTCCCCTGCAGGCTTGATTATCCCCAACTACTGTCCCTTGCAGGCTTGTTTCCTCCCAACTGCCTGACCCTGCTGGCCTGACCACCCATAACTGCACTCCCTTGCAGACCTGATTCTTCCCAGCTGTCCTCCCCTGCTGGTCATCTTGTGGTGGCCTTCTTGTGTCCACATGGGGGCAGGATCTTTTACCACATAGGGACAGCCATCTTGTGTGTTGGAGTGATGGTCAATTTGCATATTACTCTTTTATTAGATAAGATAGAAGCCTGGTGCAGAGTGGGGGCCGGCTGGTTTGCCCTGAAAGGTGTCCCAAATTGGGGGGAGGGAGGATTCCCTTGGGTTATAGGGTAGCCTGGGAAAAGGGCCTGTGGTGGTTTGCAGGCTGGCCATGCCCCCTGGCAACCCAAGTGGAGGCTCTGGTATCTGAGATTTATTTATTTTCTATAATTGAAACTTTGTAGCCTTGAACAGAGGCCAGGGCTGGCCAGAGCAGATGGAAAGCTTGACTTCCTCCATCACCAGGGAAACCCAAGCCTCCTGCTCACTCCATGGTTGGCCACCGTCTTGGTTGGGTTAGTTTGCATACTTGCTCATGATTGGCTGGTGGGCATGACTTGTGGGTATACCAGAGTGATGGTTATTTTGCATGTTTCCCTTTAATTAGTATAGATATTTGCATTTTTTCTATCATGCATAAATAGGTAAGTGCTATAGACTGAATGCTTGTGTCCTAAAATCCAGATGTAAAAACTGTAATCCTCCAGGGTGATGGTATTAGAAGGTGGGGTCTTTGGGAGATGATTAGGTTATTAGTGTGGAATCCTCATGAATTAGAATGGAGCTCTTAGAAACAAGACTTGAGAGAGGTCTCTCACGCCTTTTGCCATGTGCAGACATGGTTAGATGCAGGCTCTTACTAGGCACCAAGTCAGCTGGTGCCTATATCTTAGATTTCCCAGTTTCTCAAAACTCTTAGAAATAATTTCCTGTTGTTTATAAGCCCCCCACTATATGGCATTTTGATAGAGCAGCTCAAATTGACTGACAGTAAGCAAGAATATAAATGATTAAGCTAACTCAAAATTAATCTATGCAAGGTTTAAATCTTACTCCTTTTCAAACTAGTGTCCATTTTCATGTGTTCCAGTTATATTAGAGCAGACAAGTAGAATAAACATAGTGTTGCTATAAAGCCAGTGCTTAATAAATAAATGTTAGTTTGCATTTAGAGAGCATTATTTCAAAATTTATTGACTACATTAGTGCTGAATTGAATTGATTGATTCAATGGCACCCACCAACTAAAAAGCAGTGTTTACACGTTGACAGCTGTGTGAAGATTGCTATAAACGTGTAGATGCTTTCAACAGCATCCACACAGGCACAGCTACATGCTGGCATAGCATGATAGCCAAAGCAGTGCACTGTGTGTGCTCCTGTGATATTTGCTTGTGTGAAAAAGTGAACCTAGTGGGCCTTGATTATGAATACAGAGAGGTATTGTGGACTGGTGTTAAAATGTTATATGTTGTACAGTTTTTAAATGATTTCTCACAAAATATTAAAATTCTTAAATAGTATGTGGAGAAAAGGGAACACTAGTTCACTGCTGGTGGGAATGTAGATTGGTGCAGCCAGTGTGGAAAACATTTTGGACAAAGGACAAGGGTGGGGGGTGGGGCAGTATTAGATTTCAAAAGTGAGAATGGGCTATTTATATAGCTAGTAGAGGAGGAGTGGAGTATACGTGGCAGGAAAATTCATGACTCAGGAACAATGGACTTGTATGCAGGCATCTAGCTAACAGGTACACCCTAAAGCCCTCTATTTACCGCACTTCACTCTCAGTAGGCTAAGGCTGCACCCTAAGATCTCTTCCTGAAGGTTTCTCTCTCTCAATCTCTCAGGCAGGAAAACAGGAAAGAGTCAGAGGTTCTTTCTGAGTCTTACTTATTAATAAATAACTTAAAATCAACATCCCACAAAGCAGCTTCAGTGGGACAGAATTTTGGCCCCTTCATTTACCTAAATAACTATCTTAAAATCCAGGAGGGTAAAATATTCACAGGTCCCAGGGATTAGGAGATGGGTATCTTTGAGTGGGGAAGAGGTACATGATTCTTTCCAGAACATGTGCCCAAATCAGTCTGATGAACTCTTTTAGCATCACATCTAATTATATGAGGAGATGTTCACCTAATATTTGTGTGTGATGTAAAAATGTATAAAAAATAGGACCAAAAGAAGCAAAATGTGTTAACTAACACTTATTTTGACAGGAAAACTAATTGCCCTGACTGGAACAGATGCTAAATTTTCAAAATTAGGAACAGAAATTCTGGGCAGTGTCCTTAATTCTGGCCCTGCTAAAGGTAAGATTGGACTTCTTCCATGGCAGGACAGACAGAGATGGGACCTTGGAGAAGAACCCTTTTAATTTTACATCATCCATAAAATTTTTCATGATACCCCCTCTACACATGGGGGATTTAGGAAATTATTTTCCTTGTGGCACCCCAAGAACTCCATTTCCACTGATGACACAACAAGGCAGCACATGATGGGCACTCAATAAATTTCAGTTAATAACTTAATGAAAACATGAATGAACAATATTATTAAAGTATAGAACTCTATTATTGTAATAATAATTACTTACCATGTAAAAAATAACCAACCAGAAAAGGCCGAAACCGGTTTGGCTCAGTGGTAGAGTGTCAGTCTGCGGACTGAAAGGTCCCGGGTTCGATTCCGGTCAAGGGCATGTACACAGGTTGCAGGCACATCCCCGGTCAGGTGTGTGCAGGAGACGGCTGGTTGATGTTTCTCTCTCATCAACGTTTCTAGCTCTCTATCTCTCTATCTCTCTCCCTTCCTCTCTGTAAAATATCAATAAATTATATTAAAAAAATAAAAAAATAACCAGAAAAGGAATAATAATCTCTCATTTTAATATCTTACATCTGAGTGTTGCTTTATGATTGACACCCATTATTGAAATAGGAATTTTAAGGTGTGAGATAGGACAGGTTTAGGAAATATTAGAAATTTTGGAAATTGGGGGGACCAAGGAGGAAGCACAGGGCTGCAGAGCAGCAGAAGGTATATTTCCATACAATGGGGGGTGGGGGAGGCTGGGAAACTGCAACAGGTACATTTCCATAGAATGAGGGAGCTGGGAACAGCAAAAGGTCTATATTTGCAAAACAAAGAGAAGGAAGCCCTTAATACAGAAGGAGTGGAAGAAAGCCCAAAGGGAATAGGAAAACAATAAGGAAGGAGAGGGGAGAACCTCATATGTCCTATGTGAGGTTCACCTTTTGAGCCCAGGAGTTACTATAGTAACCAGTCTAAGGGAATAGTGACCAATCAGAGGGGATATCTAGGCACCAGGTTCTGCAGCCTTTATAAGCCATTGGGAAGAGGAACTCAGTGGGACCCTTTTCCCTTCTCCATATGGGTGTCCATTCTGTGGGACTCTTTCCCTTTCTCCATGTGGGAGTCTGTACTTATCCTATCTAATAAAAGAATAATATGCAAATTGACTATCACTCCAACACACAAGATGGCCACCACACGATGGCCAGCAGAGGAGGGCAGTTGGGAGGTCCCAGGCATGCAAGGTAGGGCATTTGTGGGTGATCAAGCCTGCAGGGGAGGGCAGTTAAAGGTGACCAGCCAGCAGAGGAGGGAAGTTGGGGGTAACCAGGCCTGCAGGGGAAGCAGTTAGGGGCAAACAGGCTAGCAGAGAAGCAGTTAGGCATCAATCAGGCTGGCAGGGGAGTGGTTAGGGTGTGATAAGGCTGGCAAGAAGAAGTGGTAAGGGGCAATCAGGAAGGCAAGCAGGCAAACAGTTGGGAGCCAGCAGTCCAGGATAAGGGCCTAAACGGGCAGTCAGACATCCCTCGAGGGGCCCCAGATTAGAGATGGTGCAGACTGGGCTGAGGACACATACTCCCATGCATGAATTTCATGCACTGAGCCTCTAGTTCTTCAATAAATCTCTACCTTTGCTATACCACTTTCTGTCTATGGATTCATTCTTCCATTCTGGTGGACAAAGTATTCGGGTTCCAGTCCAAAAATTCCATATCATTATTACATTAGTTTTTGAATTGTAATTTAAAGTTAAATAATCTAAGGATCATATTTTTTCATCTTTGTAGAAACAGTATCTGTCACAGGTTCTCCAAAAACAAATAGAATCCACCACCTACTGCTTATTTCCCATTTGTCAATATTTTACCCATGCTAAAGATGAGGAAAAGATTAACAATTTCAATTGTTTATTTAATCTTTCATAGCCAGTAAGTGATTCAGAACCATTTCTTCCTGACTCTGTCTGTAGCTCAGCATTCCTATGTAATAAGGGCAAGAAGTAAAATTATGTATGAGTATTAAAAGGGCAGGATTTGAACAAAGTATATGTCTTGGTGATTGCTTAAATATAGGGGAGAGTTCACTGGCTTCAACCCATACATCACATTAATGAAAATTAGAAATGATATGGAGAATTCTTAAAATAAAGCAGCAAATATATGTTAAAGTATTATGAGTAATCAATTTACAATATTGAGGATCTCTCTAACCATAATTCACAATGCATAAGATATAATAGAGAAGAATGATATATTCAACTTCTTACACGTAAAGAAAGTGACAGTGATATAAAACACAATGAACAACATTTGAAGGTGAAATAACAGACTGAAAAACTTTTCACAACTCATAGCATAAACAATATACTAACCTTCCACATGTATTGTTATGGAAAACCAGAGAAGAACCACACAATACTTAGTTACATTTATTACGTGCAGGTCCAGAGGAAAATGCCTGTCACATTCTGGGCCCCAACATGGAGGAACTTTCCCTGTTTATGTTTTTACCTTGTCTCCCAAATATGGGGTGTTTCCGGCCCCCTTTGCAAATGTTTAAAGAGCCCCTATGTGCTGAGGCCTTGAGACCTCAACCAAAGGCCTGGCCTGGTGCCAGCACTGATAACTTCCTCCGGGGAAGGTTCAATGGCTTCTCTTAAGTGGGAGTAGTCTTATTTTCTTCATTACTTAAGCAAGCAAGCATTTACAGAAGCCAAATAGCAGGGTTAAAATTTCAAACAGCAGTTTTTATACAAGATGGATGCTTTAGTATAAAAAGCTCCTACAAAGTAGCTAAAAAAAACTTAATAAAAAATTGTCAAAGGATATGACAAAGGAGTTCATAGAAATTTCCAAATATGTAAAAATATACTTGCCAACACTTAAAAAATGGAAATTAAAATAACCTTTTTTTAAAAAAAACAGAAAATATCCAATTAAATTTTATATTGATAGTTCTGCTCATGCATTATTGATGGGGTTGTAATAGTTAAAACCTATATACAGAGCAATTTGGCCATATCTATTAAAATAAAGTTGCACATATTTTTGTGTTTCACAATTCAAATTCTGAAACTTAATAACATATATAGTAAAACATATTTAAAATAATGTACACACCATTTTCTCCATGAATTACTGTCTATAAATGTTGAACAATACAATGTCTATCAATAGGGAATTATATAAATGAATTATCGCAAATTTCTGCAATGGAATACCATAAAGATTAAAAGAAGAAGCTCTTATGTGCCAATATAGAAAGCTTGTCAGGATAAATTGCTAAATGTAAACTTCAAGGCTTAGAACAATATATACAGGATCCTCTGTGTAAAAGCAAGGAGTTGGAAGAGAACCATATATTTGCATTTAACTATATAATTGTTAAAACATCTGTTGGAGGATCATTAATATTTAATACAAATTGTACAAAATATATAAATTATTTATTCTTTTCTTCAACCAGTCATAAGGTAAACTGAGTGAATCAGATCAGTTTGGGAATCAAGTAATTTTGCATAAATTTAGTTTATGTAATAGGATGAAATGTCTCAATTTTAAGCTAGTTTAACTAACTGAAGGTAAATATGAGGAAAATAATGACCTTTACTCTTTCAGAAGAGAACATAATGTCTAATGGAAAATAGAATTATATATTATTGTACATAAAATAAAGTCTTTTAATTGAACAGCTTTGCTGGACAACACATTTTATTATTATCATTATCAGTGATTAGTAGAGCAAAGATGAAATTTATTTCGACTAATTTTTATCAATGTATTTTGGTCATTTTTACTTAATGTGACAATCATTTTGTTAATGGGTTTTTAAGCATGAATTTTTCATTGTTTCATTGTACAGTTTAGGAAAATAGAAGCAGGGGAGGGAGGAATATATATATATATATATATATATATACAAAAAAGGTAAGAAGGAAAGAAGGAAGAAAGAAAGAAAGAGAGAGAGAGAGAGAGAGATAGAGAGAGAGAGAGAGAGAGAGAGAGAGAGAGAAAGAAGGAAGGAAGGAAGGAAGGAAGGAAGGAAGGAAGGAAAGAAAGAAGGAAAGAAAGAAAGAGAAGATAGAATTTTAAAATTACAAAGGATGTAGATTTCCCTTTTGTTTCCACCTGGCAAGAAGACCAAAATTTCTAGTAAAATAGAGACAGGTCATAAATTGTAGAGTGAGAATTATAGCTTTGGTCTAATTAAATTAGTCAGAGTGAAATTCAGATGGCTTATCTTTCTGAAATGTAAAATAATGGGATAGTAAATAAATACCAACATTTGCTGATTTCTCAAGCATTTAGTTTTCTGTTTTCAAGTGACAGTATGTGTCAAAAAAGAGGCATGAGGAAAGTGTATATTAAAGATTTTAAAAAGAGTATGTTCATTTATACACATTATACATTATTGATGAGTTGTGTAGAGTAAATTGGCAAATATTTCCAAATGAGTTATATTCAAATTTACAATCTGTTCTCTCATTGCAGTTTTAATTTTACATATTCTGTTCCTGTGTGCCCATAAATCAGCAAATATTCCAGAAGTAATGTCTTTCAAAGATTTTTTTTGTTAAAAGAAATGTCTCAAATTTTTTTTATTTAAAATAATTCTAGCTCTGTGAGTTTGTGTGTATGTATGTGTGTAACCTTCCTTATCTTAAAAATAAAGTGGTTTTAATTATTTATTTTTATAAATACAGGATTCTCAGATAAGGATTAACGTGTATAACTTTAAAAACAGCATCTCAGTGAAGGAGCCATACAATTGGTATGAGAAATTTGAGGTGCAAAAACATAATGATGTTTTTTACTTTCCTCTGCGGTGACCTATGATCTTAGCAAATGTCACCTGTTACCCATGGCTGGCCATGAAGACAGGCTGGAAGCAGAGTCAGGAACGGGGGATAATCAGCAGGAGGAAGCATCAGATGCAAGACTAGGAACCCAGTGGTTTTGAAAGTGATTTTATTTGTCATCTATGACAGCTTCACAGGAATGAGGATGCTCATGTTAAAATAGACTTTTGATGAAAAGAATGTGTGTGCATCAATCATTGGGTAACAAAGTTCCAAAAGAAATATATGAAATGCCATAAATGTAATTTTATAATTAGAATTGAAGAGCTGTGCTTTAGCAGTGCACCTTAGAAATGCGCAGGTAAAATGGGAGCTCTCTGTGGTAGCACTGGTTTGAGAACTGATCTGACAAGGCCAATGTGGGGTCATAGATAAGAAAGACCAGATATGAAATCAGGGCAAAGGAGAGGAGATTGTGGCTCAGATGCAAAAAAGAAAACTAACTCAAATTCTCTTATTGGAGGGTTTCAGCCGCACATTTTAGGAGGAAGGTAGTCAGATTTACCTCTATGAACTGATTTGACAATACTTTAAAAACTATATTTAAGGCTATTATTGCTGAACTACATGTGTTTCTGTTTAGAAAAGTTGTTTTTAATTGTCAGCTATTGTTTTTATTCTTTCATTCCTTATATATATTCTTTCATATTCTTATATATATTCTCTTATTCCTTATATATATTCCTCATTTGAAACACTAATAGGTTACATGCTCAGTGTTGAGCAGTAGAAGATGAAAGAATAAATAATAAATCAAGCTTGATTTTTAAGAACCTCATCCACATTTTGATATAAATTCTGGAATTAAAGAAACCTTATTTAGGATTATTGCTATTTTGTGGAATTTGAACTTATTACTTGATTACATAGACAAGGTAAAATTTTCATGTATTATGTAAATTTTCTGCTCTAGCCTTTTAAGAGACAGCAGGAGTATATTTTGAAATAATCTTCACTAAATATAGAATTGGATGTACATTGCTGCATATACTTTTCTAATATTATCCCCACAGTAGGATAATTTTATTCTCCTATGATGGGTCTAGCCCAGGGGTGGGCAAACTTTTTGACTCGAGGGCCACAATGGGTTCTTAAACTGGACCAGAGGGCCGGAACAAAAGCATGGATGGAGTGTTTGTGTGAACTAATATAAATTAAAAGTAAACATCATTACATAAAAGGGTACGGCCTGCTCTTTCGGCTCCATGAGGGCTGGATAGAACAGCCGAAAGGGCCGGATTCGGCCCATGGGCCGTAGTTTGCCCATGCCTGGTCTAGCCTAATGCCTTTGATAGACAAGCTGGAATAAATGGGACAAATAAGTAAATATGCATTTTATTTTGATTAATTTTATTTTCTTTTTAAGATAATATTAGTTATACTACATGTTATAACTAACCCAAGCAAATTAATTTAATGCTTTCCATATGTGATATGCTATTCTGATACTGTGTAGATAAGGTTTAAGAAAAGTAAAACATAGTTAACAATTTTAGGATCTTACATAACATTAAATGAGATGAAATAATTGTTTTGACATTGTCACTTACCTTGATCTCAGTAATCCCTGTTTTTAATTTAGATAACTTTCCAATCTGACACTATGGCCATCACCACCCAAGTCTGGCTGTGTTATTTATATTACTTATTTATTCCATGTGGGCATTCAGAATGCAATCCCTCAAATACAATATGTCTGTAACTACTAATAATTCAAGGAAGAAGAATGTTCGATAAAGAGAAGTCTACACAAATCATGGTGAGAGTATTTAGGAAGAGGACTGCTCTGTTTGAGATAGGATAAGTGAGCAGGATAATTGAGTCTGCCAGGATAGACTTCATTGAGAGAATAGTACACGTGTGCCTAGGTTCTAGTCCAAGCCTTACAAAGGGCTCAGAAATCTGGAGAACGGAACTGATGCATAGATTCAAGAAGGAGCCAAAACCGGTTTGGCTCAGTGGTAGAGCATTGGTCTGTGGACTGAAAAGTCCCTGGTTTGATTCTGGTCAAGGTCATGTACATTGGTTGCGGTCATATTCCCGGTAGGAGGTGTGCAAGAGGCAGCTGGTTGAGGTTTCTCTCTCATCAACGTTTCTAGCTCTCTATCTATCTCCCTTCCTCTCTGTAAAATATCGATAAAAATATATTTAAAAAAAAAAGGAGTCCAAGGACGAAAGATAATTTTGAAAGGCATTGGGGGTCAGAGGATCTTCAGCTAAAGGAGCTGAAAGATTACACATTGTCTAAGAACCCCATGCTATTTATTAACACAATTTGTCCTAAGGCAAGGTGTAGATAATACACTTCAAAGAGTAAGGTTTACAGAGATTGGGGAATAGCCTACAGCTGTTCAGATGTTTGGCCAACAAGAGGCAATAATATGCCCTGAGCTGTCTGGCCGCAAGCTATTATCATATTCAGGTTTGGGGTAGATGCTTTTTAACCATTCCCAGATGATTCAGCCCTGCTGACATGCTGGAACTGGCTTCTGGCACATGTGCTGAGTAAAATCTCTCTCTATTGTATTCTCAATGAGACCTTTATATCCTTATACTTTCTGCAAGACCTTACACAAACTATCACTTGGGTGTTGCTCAGTTACTAGTCGAGAAATGGCTGTGCTGGTCATTGTCAGAACTGAGAACTAAGATCAACATTGTTCCACTCCCATGGAGCTCACTAGTTTCTCATTGAGGTTATATTTAAATTAGCAATCCCACCTGGGGAAAGTCACAGCAAATGGGAAATCCAGGACTGCTGTGTTTGTCAGGCTCCCTTTGAAAGTGACTTTTCAGCAAGACTTTCACTTACATTTTATGGTCCTTGGAAATAGGGAACTCATAAATACACACAAATGAGCTGCAAACATTATTACCTCAAATGCTTCACGGCAAAGCTACTGTTAAATTAACATCTTGGAAAAATATCAATATCATTCTGAGCCCTGTTCAAATCCTGATAGCGCCTGCTAAGTTGGTTTTCAAGGGATAATTAATGATATAGGTTATAAAATAATTCTTTCCTAGATCTTTTCTTATAAAAGAAAGAATTTATTTCTCTGTTCCTTTCTGGTTATGTGTTTATCCCTCTAGGATCTCACACATCTAATCTGTCTCTGTTTAACATTCCCTTCTAAGCAGCTACTCTAAAAATCAGCTAAAATTTTACTGCTCTTTAGATATTGCTCATCTTAGAGCAATCTTCTGAGACATAAAATGTCCTACAACAAAATCTCAGTAGACACTATTGTTTTCACAAGCTGATATATAAGAGAGTGGAAACATTTGAAAATATTATGATTGCACTGATATGAAGTAAAAACGACGGGTAATATAGTTTACTATATAGTTTACTATATCATCGTTCTGAAAGTAACAAAATCTTTACTCCTAGTATTTCATCAATGCCAAATTTTATCTACTTTCAGTTATCTTCTCTTTATGCTTGGGATATAGGGATAACTTAGGAATGTTGGGGTGATTTTGTTTACTTTTAGATAAACTATGCAAATAATTACGTTGGATCAACATTAGTAACTGTCATGATTTCTTGTCAGCTTACCTATGTCTCAAAAATACATCCTTGTTTCTTACTTCCCAAGCTTCCAAGTATCACATGCTTCTCCTATGGCTTCAGTTACAGTTCTATAGAGAAGTTAATTATGTAAAATGGTTTTCTAGCTTCTTCATGTACCTACACACATGTGCTCACACATGTATCCATTGCATCAAGTATAACCAGTAAAAGGGAATAGTGACCAATCAGAGGGGAAATGAAGGCACCAGGATCTCTGCCTTTATCAGCCACAGGGAAGAGGAACACAGTGGGACCATTTCCCCTCCCCACGTGGGAGTCTGTCCTGTTGGTCTCTTCCCCCTCCCTATGTGGGAGTTTGAACTTGTTCTTTAATAAATTTCCACCATTGCTACACTGTCTTCTGTCCGTGTATTCATTCGTCGACTCCAGTGGACAAAGAATCTGGGTTCCAGTCCAAAAATTCCTTTTCAGTACCAATTAGTTAAACAGTCACAATTTATTCACTATGAAAATTTATAAAGATACTAAAAAAATACTATGAAACACAGTAAATTAGATATCTAAGAGATGAACTCCCCCCCCCCCAATATATTTTATTGATTTTTCACAGGGAGGAAGAAAGAGCGACAGAGAGTTAGAAACATCAATGAGAGAGAAACATCAACCAGTTGCCTCTTGCACACCCCCTATTGGGGATGTACCCGCAACCAATGCACATGCCCTTGACCGGAATCGAACCCAGGACCCTTCAGTCCGCAGACTGACGCTCTATCCACTGAGCCAAACCGGTTTCAGCTAAGAGATGAACTTTTAACATAGTCATGTTATAGGGTAAAATACATATGGAGAATCTAAAATATAGTAAATCATTAATGTCTATATTTCTTTTCTATAAACTGAGGTATAAGGAGAAAATATCTATGAAAATTTTAACAGATGAATTTTCTGTTCTTAAAGAATATTTTATGTGTTAACAAAACATTTTCTAAATGATTTATAGGATATATGTTCTTATTATAAATTTTATTAAATCATGGTACCATATTTTTTCCAGTGATTTGCCCTAACTAGAGAAAAAACGTATTTACTAAAAATGCACATTGTACTTTTAGAGACATAACAAAGGGACTGTGAATTATGTGTACATTAATTTCAGAAATAAAATTAGATAAATAACATAGAAATGATTCAGATATGGTAAATATATAAACTATTGCCTTCTACTGGGTTAAGCCAGAGCCTTATACATAACCACAGTAGTCCCTCTTATCCTGGGTTCCACTTTCTGTGGCTTGTCAAGTGCAGTTTGAAAATATTAAATACGATATTTCAACAATAAACAATTCATACGTTTTACATTGCATTCCATTCCGAGTAAGTGTAATGAAATCTCTTTGTCCTGCTAAGAAAATGAATCATCCTTTTGTCCAGCATATCCATGCTGTATATGTACCAATTGCCTGGTATCAATTGTCATGGAATCACAGTGCTTATTATATAAAAGTTACCCTTATTTTACTTAATAAGGGCCCGAGGATCAAGAGTGGTAGCTGGCAATTCAGATATGCCAAGGAAAAGCTGTAAACTATATGTGTGTTTAGAAAACAGCAGAGAATGCAGAATTCCCTACAGCTCATGGTTTCAGGCATCCACTTGGGGTCTTGGAATGTGTCCTCTGCAGATAAGGGGCAACTACTGTTTCACATTTGGTAATACATAGTTTTCATGAAAGCAAACTGACTTCTTATTAAATTACATAAGCATTTTGTAGTTCAAATATTATTTTGTTTCAAAAAGATGGTGTATCTAAAGTACACTTCCTGTAATGTTTGAATACATTTATGTATGGATAGAACACTGAAAAAAAAGAAAAATAATAATAATTATGACTTATTCAGATCAGATAATAAAATTAGATGTTTGTTAAGAGAATGGGTGATTGACAACGTAAGTTTTATGATCCCAATCAGCATGATTTCAAAGACCCAGATGCCCAATGAGGTTCTCACTTATCACTAAGTTAACAGGGCATTTTCCGAACATGATAGTTGCTTTGTCATCAGGGCCCTTGTGGAAACATAAAGAACAATACCTCTGTCAAGTTCATCCGTAATTTTTTTTTAACATCCATCATGTGAAGAGATGCCATTTTTTTTTTTTTGGTAGATTTCTACGATAGTGTGATATGCTGAGGTGGGTTTTGAAAAGCGAGTAGGTGAGAGCTATTGCAGACTGGAAATGTCTGTGAGCTGAGTGTGGAGTGGTAGCAAAGACAGAGGGAGGGGGCCAAATATTTATTACCCTTTCTCGGGCGCCTTCCCTCTCAAAAAGTAAGAGAACAAAATGTATGCAGTGAACGGCCAATGCATAATCCAAAAATACTGCACCATGCATGTTGTAAAGTACCTGGACTTTTAAATCACAATTCTCTAACATTTGGCGGTTTGCTAATTTAATGATGTTTTACTAAACCTGTAATTACAAAAGTAAGGCCATGATTACTGTAAAGGAATACAAATGGCAAATTTGTTGCACAGAGTTAAATACTTAAGGATTAAATTGCTTTTATTTTACCACCTGTGTTGCTATAGCCTTTGTGTAGTTTGTTTGTGTTCTTGCATATTTGAAAATCTCACTCAACACTTTATGACTGACAACTGACATTCCGGGGCCTTAGCTTATACAGTACTTACAAAATAAAACTGTGTATATATTTTATATCATAACTACAAAATATTTAAACCTAAGGGGAAAATTTGCTACTGCAAGTTTACTTGGGCAAAAAAACAAAAGTAATATATAAATTACGTAATGATGTTAACAATTGATTGAAAACTATACCGAATCATTACAACTGACTTTTTTTACTTGTTAGAACAAATCACCTTGGCGGACATATGCTATGTAACCTTTAGCTTCTGCTGACTAACAAATCGCTTCAAATCCCAGCAGCTTAGACCAGCAGTCATTCACTATCATAGCGCATGCGTCATGGGGTCATGGGTTTGCAGATCTCACCTGGGCTTCCATGCATTGTCTGCTCCATGCACTGTAGTTAGGCTAGAGGCTTCGCCGGCAGTGAGTCCCTCTGCTGGCTTGATTGGAGTGTCTTAGCTGGAGAAGCAATGCTCCTTGTGTCTTTCGTCCTCTTTTCTGACATACAGTCCAGCCCGGGCATCTTCCCAATGAAGATGGGAAAGGCAAAAAGGAGCAAGCAAAACATCCTGGGCCTCCTGTTGTCTATACTTGGACATGGCGGCATCACTACTGTTATTACACAATTAGCCAGCTCATGACCGAACTCACTGGTGGGATTACTCCCCACACCCAGTGGGAGGACACTGTAAAGAGTGTAGTTTCTCAGAGAGGTGACATGTTGGAACCACCAATGCAAAGTTACCACAAAATAAAAAGTCAACTTTCATTAGGTTTTAAGGACGTAATAAGAACACCCCCATGCATGTTCTGCCTCACAAGGAAACTGAAAAAAGGATATGAAAACAGTATGAGACAGTGCTTTTCAATCAGGTGTGCAATGACAAAAAAAGAAAAAGGAAAGAGCATTAACTTTATGCAGTCATATCCTTTGATAAAAGTGAGATAAACAAATGCCATCAATTTGGAAAATTATCAATATTTATGAATATTAAAATATTGAGAAGTTATATCTGAGTAATGGCCTACTTTGGATTTGATGAAGGAAGTGTTTCTTAGAAGGTGGCATTAAAACTAAGGTATAAATCAGGGGTGGGCAAACTTTTTGACTCGAGGGCCACATTGGGTTCTTAAACTGGACCGGAGGGCTGGAACAAAAGCAACCTGACCATGCTGGCACTCTTATCTTGGGCTGCTGGTGAAGGAGCGGAGGGGAGAGCAAGAGAACCCTCTGCTCTTTCGGCTCCACGGGCCGGATAGAACAGCAGAACGGGCCGTAGTTTGCCCACGGCTGGTATAAATGATGGGAAGAAGTCATCCCTGGGGAAAATAGAGGATATGGTTGCAGGAAGGTGGAAGTCACTAGGTAGAAATGTATGTTTCCGAGGAAGTATAAAAGGCCTGAGAGTTGGGAACATTGTATAGAAGGATAAAAGTGGTAAAAATAGTCACAAACATTTACATGAACCATATATGTAAGGTTAGAAAGCCAAGGTAGGGAGTCATAATTTAATTCCAAATCCATGTGAAAATGTTGCCTGCTTTTGCACAGATGAGTGCTATAATACAATTTATGATTAACATAATCACTTTGCTTCCGTGAAGGGAATGGATTCCTGGGATAAGTGTAAAAGAGGAAAATTTAGGAGTAGTTCGAATACTCCAGGTGCGAGTTGATAGTGGCTTGAACAAAGGAGAGACAAGTATGGAAAAACAGTAGACAAATTCAGGATAAGTTATTCAAAGGTTCCACAGGACTCCCTGATGGATCAGGTGTGGTGGCTGAAAGAAAGGGAAGAAACCCAAAATTATAGCAATTAGTTTTTGCAAGATCATTCCTACTGATCATGGTGTGCTTAATTGATTTTTGCCTTCAATAACCTTAAAATCGAATGGAAGAGATGGATGCAAAGAAATACTTGTTCTATAGAAAAAATACTTATAGTTTATTTATAAACTATCTGCACTCTCTAAAAAAATGTTAGCAGTGCCTTATTGAGAAAGCACAGATTATTTGTTTTAAACTTAAAAAAAAATCCTCCTCGGAAAACAAACTCAGCAACAAATCAAAATAATTGCTATAATGAGAAGGAGATTCTTAAATAATAAGGCGAGAGACCAAAAATTAGGACAGCCGTGGTATTTACGACCGGAATTTATTTCTGAGTCTCCGTCAGCTAAAGCCAAAAGGGAAATCTAATGGATTAACAATTTGTAATTTTCTCCTAACCAGTCACATATGAGACATCAGCAGAGACTCCACACTTTTTCTGGCTCTGAGCTACGAGGAACTGCTGTACAGAATATAAACAATATAAAGAACAGCATCCTCTCTTCGTTTCTCATATTATTTCAGAATAGTATTTGAGCTTTGCATTTACATTAGCCTACTGAAGCAAAGCCAAATTCAATTTCTTTGCTGCACAGAGAATTGCTGGCAGCATTAAAATAGCGTTTTGTCCCCAGTGAATTGACAATATCACTTATAGAATAGCCTCAAGTTCCTTAAGAGCTCAGCAGGCAATGAATTATTTTATTCATTTGTTTAACCAATATTCACCATTTAGCATTTGTTTTAGTGTCATTTTGTCAGGATGATTTTGCGTAAGCAGTAACCTAAAATGCTATAGAGAAGGACCAAATGTGTTGTTTGTCCACCAAGGCAAACTATGCATATGAGAGGCATACATTTAACATGAATGCTCAACAATGAACTAAGCCATTTGCATATAAAACCTTGTGAGAGAGCTCCTTATTTCGTAAGATCGATAGAGACCTTGTGCTGGTGTGTTTGCTTTCCAGAATGGAGCATCCACCTGGAAAGACCTAAAAAAGAAAGGTACTTTAGGATAGAACCTCAAAAAAGCAACTTTTGGACATAGAAAAGGAGAGAGGGGAAAAGTGGATGAAAGTGTACAAAGTGTACAAAGGGTAAATATATTGAGAAAAATAATGATGACTAGTTAACCATGCCTTGGGGTTTTGTGTTATAATGATGAGTGCTGGAGATAAAGCTTAACATGTAGATTAAAAATAGAACCTGCAGTAGCTCTTCGGTTTTCAAATTTATACTTTCCTGCAGAGAAAATGGAAATGCATTGTCAACGAAGGCGGATAAAAGCCACGCTTTAGGAAAATCTATAAGACAGCAATGAGAGTGAGGAGGATGGGGTCCCCACGGAGCTAAGTTGGTGCCTAGCACTCACCACCCAACACTCAGACTTGTAACCATTGGCCCACTCTAAATCAACGCACACCCAAAACCCCAAATACACAACTCGGTAGTAACAAAGACTGAGGGAATTAAATAGAAACTTCTGGCATTTCCAAGGTACTGCTATTTGTGAAAGAAAGAGACAGAAGCCCAAATTAGAAAGAAAGTCATGGCAAAGGGGCAGGTAGAGAATCACATCTTAGAGGCAGGAAATGAAATGACTCTTCGTGCTGCAAATTAGGAAGCTTCACTGATCACCTTTTTCTCTAGACATTCATGCAAAGGAATTAGGACCGACTGCTGCGTTGCTTTCTGTGGAAAATTCTATTGAAAATCAATTAAAAATCTAAATCTTTAAAACTAGAAATCAAGAAACACCAAGCACTCAGCAGGGAAAAAAAAAGGTAAATGTTTCAAATTGAGCTTTGCTTTAGATTAATTTATAAAAATGAGAATTATCTCTTCAACGTTTGGTAAAAATCCACATGTGAAAATCTATAAATGTGTATTTTCCTAAGACTGTTTACTTATATAATGTCAAGTTTACCTTCTCTAAGTTAATAAATATAGTAAAATGTAGCTTGTCAAAAAATATAGTAGATTAATAAATATGAACATAATATAATGAATGTAGCAAAAATAATACAACAAAATAGTCTTTGCTAAATACAGAAAAAGTAAAATATACTGAAGTTTATTTATATTGTTATGTGATTATAATATAATATAATATAGTTTGGCATTTGTTGGATTTCCCATTATAAGTATATGCACTTTTCTCATGTTCAATTTGTCTATTTTGTTTGCTAAAAGTTTATCTTGATATTTTATTAGATTTTAATATTTATATATCCTATTATATTATTAGGTATAATATGTATATATTTATACTGTGTTCATTATATGTATTTATGACTTCTAATTCTTAAAATAAATTAGTTTTTCTCTTATGTAAAGATTATTATTTTTTCTCTTATGTAAAGATTAATAAATAATGATTTTATTTACTAACTATTCTTTAATTGCAGTTTCACATTATGTTTCCAAATATGAACAATTTATAACTTTTATTTACTGCTTTTCCTGAACTGGGATGGAAGAATAGAAATATTACTTATTCACTTTTTTATATTGCTCTTCTGCCTAATATGAGGTATATATTTTTTAATATATACCTCAGGGCCTTGGAAACATTTTATTCTTTGTTTTTTGGTACTAATGTGAGATGTTTCCATTGTGCTGGGCATAGTCATTAAACAATTCATATCCGCTATGCCACTTGTTTACTTTGTTTATTTTACTTTTCCTTTCATATAGGGAGACAAGTGTGTTAGCATCAAAACCACTTCACAGCTGTGGTCACAAGTGAAGGGAGCTCCAAGCAACAGTGTAGAGGGCAGCCCAGTGGTTAACTCACCAAGATCAAATATTTCAAATCAAATAGCATGGCTGGCTTGTCCTGAAGCCTTGTATTCTGTTGTCACATGTATTAATTAAGCCCCCTTACTATGGGAGAATGTGGCAATAGTCCCTCAGATGATCTAGTCACACTTCTTGTTCCCTCTTGCTAAATGTTTGTACTCTTTCTCCAAGAGCCACTCATCCAACCACGACCCTCGTGCCTCCCATCTTGCTGGCAATTGCTTTAGGGGTGTGAGGAGGACAGGTTATCTTAAAGGTGCAGTAATATGCTAACCAATAAAAAATAATGTTCTTTTTACATAAAGGTCTGCTTCCGATTAATACAGGCTTTTGAACGCTTTCAACAAGAGCAGATAAAGTAATTTTCAGAATAGTTTCTTTTCTCTCTATTTGAAGGCATGGCACCTGGGTTTGAAATGAGTCAAATCTGAGATGGGTGTTTCTCATTCTCACGTTATCTGCTTGAGGTTGGGGAAAACTTCTCACAGGTCATGGTCTGAGGTGATAAATGCTACTAATATTACAGGTTTGTGTTTTTGGCTGTGTCTTCATGTGGGTCCTACTGAAAAGTTTGCTGAGGCTCCAATGGAGTCAGCAGATTCAACCAGAAGTCATGTGACTCACACATCTAACACTCTCAAATCAGCTAGCTGTTCTGCTAATTCCGGGCCCTTACCCCAAAGCTAGAAATCTTCTGTTTGCACCTCCATGCCTACTCGTTCCCCTTTTCCGTCCTGTACTGTGGTCTGATTGGCTTCAGCAATGGGCATCCTTGCCCTCTGGCTTCTGGTTGGGTTTCAGCTGACTGAAAGAGGGACATAGTGAGGTGAGGTAGTTTGTGCTTGTGGTTTTCTCCCCACACCTGGCCCCGGTTGGTTGACTGTATGATATGTGCAGCCAGGAGCTCTCTCTATTCAGCACCTCTGTCTTCAGGGTCCAGTAGAACTGATGCCTTTCCCACCTTTTTCAGGCTCAGGAGTAAAGCAGCCTCCCTACTCTGCCACTTGGGGTTCTCTTCACTGTGACCACGACTTTGAAAATCTCCCTGTTATTAAAATAGCCCTGTTACACAGGTGTGTGACATTTCTTTTCTCTAGGGACACCGACCAATACACTATTAAATGATGTCTGTAAAGACTTTGCTACATTCAATTACTTGTACCTTTATGGATTCCAGCCCATCTCTCTAAATTCCAATATTAACAGTATTGACAGTTCTTGACCTATGTGCAAACCTTCAGCCTATAACTGTTCCATTAAAAAAAAGCATGATTCATGGGATGCCATCCTAGTGCGATTTATTTTATCTACCACTGACACTTCATGTGTGCTCTGAATGACTAGATCTTCCATCCATTGCACAGGATAGAATTTAGGAAAACACCAATAAAATTAGTTGTGACTTTGAGAGATCTGTACACACACACACACACACACACACACACACACACACACACACACACGTACACACACCTTTACCTGTTTCATTTGAACGATTAATATATCCGGCCTGGTTGTAATGGTAAAGATTTCTGTGTAGCTTTGCTTTTTCTCTTTTTGGTATCCGAATCCTACACGTTCCATCCTCGCCTCTAGAGGGAGCCATTATATTATGATCTCTTCCCACCATGTGAAAAGTTTTGCCCCATCTGAATCCATTATGTTCATTTCTCCATTTCTTCCTAGCCATTAATCGACATTAGATTTAAATGAAAGCAATGAAACCGGACAACGTTGAGCTTTGCCTGAGCCCAGTGCTCCTGGGAAGCAGCCACTATCACAACCCCATCTTTTGTGTCTGGGAAACTGCTTCATGTGAAGAACCTCCCTTCCCTGTTTGACATGGATAGTATTTCCAGGGGGGATGATTCTCTTGTTTACCTATGACAGTGACAGACACAATCCCCAAATTCTCATAATTTGTCTCATTTGCCAAATGATTGGTCTCCACTGGCCAATTAGGACAAAACACTCACTAACTTGTCCTGACCAAAATTTAGTCAGGTGTCTCCTTTCCATATAAACACCTGGTCTGATCCACTCTTGAGAAAACTCCTGAAGGCAGAACAAATTCTCCCTTAACGGCCTCTCCAGAGAATCTACTGGTCTCAATGAAAAACATTAACTGATCAACTAACGCTCTGATCACACCTTCAGCTCATGCTACATCTCTCAGACTTTGTTCCTGCTTGGCTGCTTTATCCCTCCTTATAAAAGAAAAGCCATTTTTCCTAAGGGATGCCTAAATTGCTCAACTTGGGATGTTTGCAGATCTTATGAACAGATTATTCTTTCTTCTTCCCCAAAATAATATAATGGGGTAGTTCCTCTACCCCATTATATTATTTTCAAATAAAGTGTCCCTTTAACTAAATCTTGATTTATTTTTTATTTGATATTACTGAGAGGCCCGGTCAATGGAATTCATGCATGGGGGGAGTCCTTCAGCCCAGCCTTCACTCTATCCAATCTGGGATGTTTTGGGGGGATTTCTGACTGCTGGTTTAAGCCTAATTCCAGGGATGGGCCTAAACCAGCAGTCGGACATCCCTCTCAGAATCCTAGACCTCTGGCTCCTAATTGCTTATCTACCTGCCTCTCTGGTCAATCCTAACTACCTCCCCCCTGCCAGCTGGCCTGATTGCCCCTCACTGGCCCCCTGCCGACATGGTCTCCCCCAACTGTCCTCTCCTGCTGCCTTGATCACCCCCAACTGTGCCCCCTCTAGCCTGGTCACCCCACAAAGACTCCTGCTCAATAGTTTGGACATCCCTCACTAAAACCCCCTGCCAGCATGGTTGCCCCATGTAGCCTGCTTGTTCAGTTGTTTGGTCATCTCTAACTAATTCCCCTCCTGGTCTGGTTGTAGGCAGCCATCTTGTGAAGTTGTGACAGTCAATTTGCATATTACCTCTTTATTGTACAGAATATCCTAAATTCCAGGTTAACAGAAATTCTCCTTAGTACTGATCAGTATCATATTAAGCGGAGAGTTACCTACCTGTCTATATAAACTGACACTTCAACCATGTTCATTGAATATCACCACGATATATAACATTCTCTTTCTTAATACAGTTATGTGAATTAATGCATATAAAGCTCTGAAAATGGTGCCTGGAACACGTTAGCTGCCTTGTAAGTGTGAACTCTATTATTATTGTCATCATTATTGCTATTAATATTAATCTAGGTCCCCTTTCAGTTACAAATTTGCCTACTTAAATTGACATACCTTGGAGAGACTAGCCATTCTTATACATAATCTGTTTACTAGTATAAATAACATGGTTCCTAAAAATTAATTGGGAAATAGAATATAAAATATTTCCCTAAATTTATTGTAATAAATTCATGTGACTACTCTGTAGGACTGCAAAAGAAATAAGAAGCTATTATCTAAAAATCATCAAAGTATTGTTAATTTATATAGCCTTAGGCTTATGTATGAAAAATTACCTTTGAATTACAATTCAGTAACATTGTAACAAACTTTAAAAGAAGTTTCTAGTTTCTACTATTTTATAATGCCAGAACTTTTAGAGTGAGTGTGCCCTAGAATAGATAAACAGATCATAAAACAAAATATTTTGGTTAATCAAACTGAAGTTAGGAGAAAATTGAGAAATAGTATATAGAAATGTGTTGCTTAGGATGGTCACATAAAGTTCATAAACGTGGAGTAAAAAAATGAGGCATGGCTGATTTGCCATTTAGATCATCCAATACACATTGGACTTAGAAAGAGTGAAAATATTAATAATTTAAATTCTGCCCTAGTGATCAAGCATACCATGGACCTTTTAGCATGTAAGCATAATTTAAAACTCACACGTGATCAGTCAAAAATACAATGTAACAGGATGAGTAAGGTTTTTCTTACTACGGGTGCCAGGGACACAAGGTTTATGGGCCTGAGAGTTTAGTGAGATTTCTCCCATCAGAAAAGTTTTTTTTTTTTTAAATCTAACATTGATGCCTTTACATGACAACAGAAGATCACTAGCTTTTACCTACCATTCTCTGTATCATTGGAGTATTCTTTTAAGTGATATTGAGGATTAAAGCATGGTTGATTCAGTTTACTTTTAGGATGCCTTCCTAAATATATATATTTATCATATTAATAGGTTAATAGAGAGAGAGTTAGAAACATCAATGTGAGAGAAACATCAACCAGCTGCCTCTTTCACACCCCCTGTTGGGGATGTGCCCGCAACCAAGGTACATGCCCTTGACCAGAATTGAACCTGGGACCTTTCAGTCCACAGTCCGATGCTCTATCCACTAAACCAAACCGGTTTCGGCCTAAATATTTTTTTAACTAAAAGATTTCTCTAAAAACTATATGTCAATACTTACTTCACAACAAACTTTGAAATACTATGATATGGACTCAAAATTATTGTTTTGAATATGTATAGTCTGGAATAAGTGTGTATCTTTGCTAAGACAATTGTAGTTATTTTTTCCTATGTATTTTTTCAAAAATTGATCAATGACACTTTCGCACTGTATCATTTAGTAATTGCATCCTGTGATATATGGCTCAAGTGTGTTAGTTTTATCTCTGTAAAGACTGTAATGCTTTTGTCAAAAGAATTATAAGGTATAGTAAAGCCTTGAACAAATCTGAAGTATTAACAAAAATTGGGTTTACTGAAAGTTTTTGAAGCAATTTTTATTTTTTTAAAAAATCTAGGACAAAGATTCTCAAACTTTAATTTTCATAAGCCTTCAACTTTATAATTATTTTTAATTTTGAGGAAAAGTCAATAGTTTAAAACCATAAAGTCAGATGATTCATAAATACAAATACAAAAAGATAAGGAGGAAGAAAATTTAATAAAATTATTAATAAAACCATATAGAAACAAACAAAATTTACCTGATTAATGGTAATTAGTCTTGTAATATAAATTCCTCATTACTATAATATCTAATAAGTATTTGCTGAGTACTTGCACAACTAATGTGCTAAGTACTTTAGAAAGGTCTAAAAATGAATAAAATAAGTGATCACAAGTTAATGTTTATAATCTATTAAGATGAATAAGCCATATGCAAAAATCTATGTTCAAATTATAACATAAGAACTGCAGATGTATTTAAAATGTTTAATTTTAATAACTATAGGTAAAATATTTTTTAAACATATGTAAAAATAATGAGTTAACATTTTAAAAAACTATATGCATTTTGTTCAAATATAGTGAATGAACTACATCTATCCACAGAATGGAGTTCCACGGTGCTTTTAAAAGTCATGGTAAATTTCCAAATTTAATAATTTGGAGAAGCACCCATGTTATTCTACTAAGTAAAGGAACAGATAAAAAAAAAACAGCAGAATGAAATCCCACTCTAACTGCAAATATATAGAATTTGTGCGCATGTGTGTGTGTGTATGTGTATATGTTGAGCTGCTAAACAAAATAACGTAGCCTGGGTGGATTAAACGTTAGACATTTATTTCTCACAGTTCTGGAAGCTGGGCTATCCAAGATCAAAATGCCAGCCAGTTATTCCTGACTAAGGCTCTCTATCTTCCTGTTGAATCCTCAAGTAGCTGAGGGTGGAGAGGGAGATCTTTTTTAATGAGCATTTATTTTACTTCCCACTATATGTATAAAAATTGCATGTATGGAAATGCACATAAAAGTTAACCATGAGGTATGATTAAAGATCATATTGTTTCACTGAGTTATATTTTATGCATACATAAATATGGTATTCTAAAATCCTATATAATAAAAGGCTAATATGCAAATCAACCAAATGACCAGTTATTATAATGTGCACTGACCACCAGGGGGCAGATGTTCAGTGCAGGAGCTGCCTCTGGTGGTCAATCCACTCCCACAGGGCTTCCAGACTGGGAGAGGGTGCTGGCTGGTCTGAGGGACTCCCCTCCCCCAGTGCATGAATTTTGTTCACTGGGCCTCTAGTCAATAATAAAAGAAAAAGAAGGATGAGACATGGGACATGAAAACAGCAAACCCTTTATACAATCTTAAAACTCACACACTAACATTTATAGCTTTTTCTTTAATAAAGTTAGATGAGACCCCTGCTTTTCATTCTTCACAGAAAATCTGGTTTTCATTCCTGGATCCTTCTTTATCTTGAGCTGTCTTTCTGTCCGTTAACATGAACACAACACTTGTGTTCTAAAAAGCACACTACATTGAGAAATACAGTATAAATAATTAATATTATTTATTTAAAATGTAGAGGGTTATCTCTTAATTACTGATATCATTGATAATAGTATTTTGTCAAAAGAATTACCAGGTATTCTAACCCTATGAAAACATAGTCAGGGTTTGAAATAGAAATAATACAAAGATGAAACTTATGACATTATAAAAGCTTTTAAGCCTTTAACAACATAAAAAAACTTTTAAAACAATTATTGACTTAAATTATAAGTAAATTCAAGATCTCCCTGAAACCCCAAATAATTCATTAGTTCTTTCTTTTTTCTTCTTCTTTTTGTTGTTGTTGTATGCCTTTGAAACATTATATTAGTTTTCACAGTTTTAAGACTTGTTTTCATCTTATCAGTGTACCTACTGGGTAAGTTGTTGTCCAAGGAGAGGGGCCACATCTAAGTCACTTTCATGTATCTGTTGTCTATTGTAGTGCTTGATTCAGAATAACTGCTGAAAATATGCTTATTGCGTAAACAGAAGTGAAAGAGTCCACTCATTCTCTATTAAAGAAGATTATTGATTTTCCCCAATGGTGGTTCATAATGGGCATAGAGCGATGGAATTTCCTTCAACTGTTCCCTTCATTTCCAAGTATCTCACATTCTACTGTTAGAAGTAAACATTTCAGTGGTTACTTTTTAAATTTGAAGAATATTAGCAAAAATCTTGATCATTCTAAGGAAAAAATAAATGCATGCCATATTTTTTTCTGAATTATTATATCAATTCTTGATTAACTTTGTAAATATTCATTAACCTTAGAGGAAAAAATATAAAATTTTGATATGTCAGTTCATTTGAATTTTGAATAATAACTGTACTGCACAAATATCTTCTCAGAAGTGACTTTTGTAGGAGCTAAATATAACTGAGAGAGAAAAATAGGAAGATGTTACACAATCTCAATTGTGAGTTAGCCACCATTGTGCTTAAACCTACACTCAAATACTTTCCAACATTATCTATCTACGTATCCCTTTCACTATGAAATAAACTGCTAAAACTATTAAATAATGATCATACAAGACACATCATATGTTTCAATTAATGTTAGATGACATTACTTAATGTTTTGTAAAATTTCTAGTTAGAACATGCCCTGAACAAGTTAGCTGTACAATGTTTTAAGAACTTTAATTGATCAATTGTCTCACAATGCATCCAAAACCTAGTCAACGTTAGAACAAACAAAAATCCGCGAATAACTGCAGCACATAAGTAGGAAAGAAAATGGCCCAATTGATTACCAGTCCAAAATAGAAATGGCATAGAGTTTGCTTTATTGATGTTGTGTCTATCATACCATTTCCATAAAAGATTGATAGCATTTTAATCAAAAGTCCTCTAGGTCAACATTTTTATGTACTGTATTTTGAAATATAAAGCCATGTATCTTATAATTAAGGTATCAGGTATAGACAGTATCTGCTATACATATTACTTGCTCCTGTAATCATAACTAATGATTAATATTGAACTGAAATTATGAGTTATGTATTTCATGTAATATGAACTCAATACTTTTACGAATGAAATCATGCTTTATTCAGTTATTTTTCGTTGGTTTTCAGTAAGCATGTGTATTTTCCCATTTTAAGATTAGAGGTAAGTATCAGATAAATATAAGTTATTTTATATGGCACTGGGATGTAATAATAGGCACACACTAACCTGAGGTTTAATCAGTCACTGGTAAAGAAGAGTTCATGAACGATCCACATTGCTTCACTACATACATAGAGCACAGGACACTTTTTAATACACTGGAAGGATCAGAGACTAGAGAGCCACGAGGCTGTGTGTGTGAATCCAGCTCTTCCCCCTTTAGTTATGTAAATTTGGGCAACTGAACCTCTGTGCTTTAGCTTCTTCATAAGTAAATTGGGGTTAATAAAAACACCACTAACCCATAGGTTTCTTATGAAGGTGAAATGTGTTGATATTTAAAAAACAAACAAACATTAACAACAAAGTCTGGTATCTAGTAAGTCCAAAAAATGTTAGCTATTATTGTTACCAAATCCAATTGATTTATTGTGCTTTCCTATGCAACTAAATTCAGAAAGTCCATCCATGTCATTTAAACTCTAGTTTAGTATGTATTATTTTTTATCACTTGTATATTTTAGCATAGACATGCAGATATTTCATTCCTATGCCCTACAAAAAGAAAGCTGATGTGTCTGATACATTTTGGCTGGAAGAGATACTCTATGGATCACTTCAAATCCATTAATAAGCATATCCAAAGATAAATTTAAATTTAGTCTGAATTGCTTTTATTACTTTATTTATAAAAGCATGAAGGCTTCTACAATTGTAGGGCTGGTCTTCTGGATTAAGGGCAATTCTGTTCTGCTTTCAGATGAACAAAGCACAACTTATTATTATTTCTAGTACTTTTCCCAGGCTTATGTTATTTTTCCTCAAGACTTATTAACAGACTATTTTTGCCTGTTTTAAAATTGCCTTAAAGCATTCAAGGATATTTTTTGGAATATCTTTTAAAGAACCTCAAATGTTTTTTTTTTCCTCGTGAGCATGTAGCATAGAAAGGACGCAACCTTGTTTTTAAAAAGAGACATGTTTTCTCAATGGGATTGTCTCTAATTAGGAATTTCGTGAGAACCATGTTGTCCTGTGGTGCTGTGATGATATTGGTGGTGTTTTCCCACCTCAAATAATTTTACTTTCACAAGGTCGAGAACTGTGCAAGTCCCTCGATATACCAGTTATGCCATATGTGCACAGCATTTCATTAAAGTTTAATGTTTGTGACAGGATACTAAATGACACCACGTGTGACTTAATGGTTCGTTATTGGAGTGTTTCATAGGAAAATCTGAATTGCACTTGGCCCACTGAACTTCACGTTTTCCACATAACTGTGGCTAGGTCCCCTCCTGCTCCGCACGGAGCATGGGATTGATAACTCCTGGAATTATGCACTATACTATTTTTACATTTCCATTGCAGAGTAATTATGGCCACTTTTCTTCCTTCGGTTTTTGAAATAAAAAAAGAAGACCTACTTTAAAGTAATTACCTACAATTTTGACTTGACAAAGTTGTCAAAGCTTATTTCCTTCCTTACAATTCTTCTCCTGGAGTTCTGGATTAGGAGTAAAATGTTTTGATGTAATATCTATTGTCACTGCATTTCATGTCTGGGATGATATAATTATGAACAAATAAAGCTTAACTTAGGGAAGGCTTTTTTTTTAAAAAAAGGCCTGAATTAGTCTTTTAAGATTCCTTTTAAAGAGAAAAAAGAAGATAACAATGCCTTTCTCTTCCTGCTGTTTAAAATGAGCTGTTCTTTAATAACACCTGTTTCTCAGTCAGGTTCTATAGGATTACCACAGACTTTTCCAGTGTAATTATTGAAATTACTCAAATTACTGCTTTGGTATTGCATATGCTATAGTAAACAATCTAGTATGATTTATTTCTTTTTAAAAAATGAGATATAAATGTCATATGCATTGTATTAGTTTCAGGTGTACACCATAATGATCTCACATAGATATATAGAAAAATGATTACCAAAATAAATTTAGTTAACATCCATTGTCTAATAGCTGAAAAGTGCTTTTTTAAAAAAATATATATTTTATTGACTTTATACAGAGAGGAAGGGAGAAGGATAGAAAGTTAGAAACATCCATGAGAGAGGAACATCGATCAACTGCCTCCTGCACAGCCCCCACTGGGGATGTGCCCACAACCAAGGTACATGCTCTTAACTGGAATTGAACCTTGGACCCTTGAGTTCGCAGGCCGACACTCTATCCATTGAGCCAAACCGGTTTGGGCTGAAAAGTGTTTTTTTGTTGTTGTATTAGTAGAAGAACTTTTAAGATCTACTCTCTTATTAACTTTCAATTATAGTCAGTTTTATTGGGTTTTCTAATTCCACTTTGTGATATATAAAACATGTCCTAGACAATTAAGCTTAAAACATGTAAATGACATTTCTCTAATTTATGCACTTCTATAAAGTTTTTTTTAAGTAAACATTTAATGGGGTAGTAGAACTGTCAGTAAGTAAAAACTATTCACATGCATTTGCTTCTCTTTAATACCAGGTAAGCATCTTGAGAGTTCACTTTGTAATTTAATAGAATGGGGTTTATTTCATCTCCTGAAGGGACTGAGAAAAGATGAACTGCCTATTTGGCATTTCTTTGGAAGCCCAATAAATTTGCTGTTCTAGGTATTGCAGGTCAAAAGATGATAGTTCTTGAGACTATCATCTTTTGTGATGTGTTTGTTTCTTAACTTTTTCTCAAAACTAATATGTGAATTTAATTTGCCATATATTTTAGATGAGAAAACAATACCTTAGACTTTCTCATAATTAAAAACATTCACTGAACATGTTAATCAGGTATCATTTTAAATTTCTGGTAGGTGATATATATATATATATATATATATATATATATATATATATATATATATGAGATAGCCTCTTTTCAGGTTTGTTCACTACCATGGAAGAAAACAACAAAATGCAATTAAGTGTAACTAAAATTTTATTAGGGCAAGTATTGGTGGCAATAGGAACACAGCAAAGAGCATTCACAATATTTACGTGAAAGATTGATAAGAAAGTTCACAACATATTTAACATTTTCTTCCTCAATGGTATCTAATAAGCATAGCTAGTAAAATAGCAGAATTCTCATTTCTTAGAACTTAAGGGAAAAATCAGAGAATATATATATATATATATATATATATATATATATATATATATATACAGTTTTGTGATTTATTGCCCCGCTAATCACAGCAGGATTCCTATGTCACTGGAAAAATAGAAATGCAGTTGGTAAAATAACCTGGACAAAGAGTGTTCCAATGACTGACAAAACAAAACAAAACAAAACAGGGTTTTCATTCAGTGCATTTCTGTATACTGGTGAGATAAGTAGAGTAATGGCAATGTTAATTTATCTTAAGAAGTTACATTTGTGAGCCGAGTCTATGGTGAAACAAAACCCACGCTCTAAGATTCCTGGGAATCACCAAGAGACTAAATCTAAAACATAACAAGAAATTTTTTTTTCCTCAGTGGATTTTCCCCCCTTAAAAAGAATCCATCATATTTAAGAAACTGAAAGTTAGCGGTTATTTTTTGGGACGTAGATATTAGAATCTAAAATCCCTCATATTGAATAAATTGTTTACATACAAAACACATAGTTATTGGCGATAGTGTAAAGCAATGGAAAGAGTAATGATAACCAATTCATCTAATATGAATGTCAGTAGCGAGAATAAGATTCAAATAGAATCTGTATACTAGCTCTTTATAAGAGCTTTTGCTGAGCAAAGCATATAATGAAAGTGGTGTGATGAGTATGCTGTAAAGGAAAGGCATGGTTTTGGAGTTAAAGAAAATTAGATTGATTTCTAGTTCTGTCTCTTCTAAATATCCTATATAATAAAAGGGTAATGTGCAAATCAACCGAAAGGTGCAATAACACAAGCACTGACCAACAAGGGGCAGCTGCTCAGTGCAGGGGCTGCTCCCTGGTGGTCAGTGCGCTCCCACAGGGGGAGCACCACTCAGCCAGAAGCTGAAATCGTGGCTGGCCAATGCATCAATCAATAGTGGCAGAAACCTCTCCTGCCTCTGCAGCAGCACTAAGGATCTTCAACTGCTGGCTTAGGTTTGCTCCCTGGAGGGAGCAGACGTAAGCTATCAGTCAGACATCCCCCGAGGGGTCCTGGAATGTGAAAGGGAACAGGTAGGCTGAGGGACCCCCTGAGTGCACAAATTTTGTGCACTGGGCCTCTAGTTGGACTATAAGCCCATGTATTCTCATCTTTCAAAGGGATATAGTAACTACTGTTCACAATTCATTTAAGGATTAAATTAAATATGATTGTATTTAAGCACAATGATTAATACTAGAACATAATTAGCACTAAAACATAATAAAAGCTAATAAAATGAGACTTATTTTGTTATATGTATTATCCCTTGATAGAAAATGGACTGTACATCAAAATAGTCCTACATTTTGTTTGTGATACATTTTTCATTCCTTCAGATTTCACCTGAGGGAGGGAGAACATATGGGTATTCAATATATATATATATATATATATATATATATATATATATATATATATTTGATAATTTTATATTATTTAGAATAGTTAAACTAAGTTATGACCAAAACTTACTATTTAGCCCCCATCCTTTTTAGATAACTATACTAGTTCTCATAATAACATCTCCATGTTATACTTACTCACATTTGAAAATGTTTATCACTTTCCCAAATTCAATGTACATAAATCCAGTAATTGCTCTTGAGGGTTTCCTATCTCTCTGGGTTAGAACTGTGGGTTTGTGGGAAGTGGAGGAAAACACCTATCTCAAACTCCTCACCCTTGGTCAAGAAATGGCACATTGGTTTGGTGGATGTGGGGGCCTGGCCGCTGAGTAGTTCCCCCAAATATGCCAGGTCATGGGCCAGAGACATTGGTGAAGGTCTGTACTCACCCAACACTAAGCTAACATCTGGGTTTGAGAGACTAGGACTTAAATAGCAAATAAAAACACCAGGACAGGTTAAGAGACCATCAAAGAGGGTAAACACTGGGTAATATCACTTTTCCTCTGCTTTCAGAATAAGGTTCCTCCTATCCTAAAAAGAGACATCTACTTCTCAGTTTTTTCCATATCTTGATGTAAAATATGGATGTTATATAAGAGTTGTTCTGTTCTATTTTTCCCTTTCTTTCAATCATCTTCTCTTTCCTCCTCTTAATTTTTCTTCCCTGCCAATCTTTTCCTCTCTCGTAGTGTGAAATATCCCCTCTGTGTGGAGGACTACTGTGCTGATCTTACAAATTGCCACAATCTTTGTGTCTTCAAGGAACACAAATGTATTGTGTCACAGAAGTAACTTAGGAATTCAGAATGGGAGTCAGTGGACTAAAATCAAGGTGCTGGCAGGGCTGCATTATTTTCTAGAGGCCCACAGGGAGAACCTGTTTCCCTGCCCTTTGCGCCATGTGGAGGTGGCTTGCATGCCTTTGTTTGTGGCCAACTCATCCATCTTCAAAGTACAAACAGCCAGGCTCAGTTCTTCTAATGTTAGACCACTCTCATTCCTCTTCTAACTCCTTTCCCCCCAGCAGTTTATAGATCCTTTTAATTGCATTGGACTAACCCAGGAAAGCCTTTCTCTTCTAAAGAAGGTGAATAGCAACCCAAATTCCATCTCCCATGGCAATGTTAATTCTTTCTTTGACAGGTAAAATAACCTATTAACATATTTCAGGAATTAGAATATAAACATCTTTGGGTAGGTCTATTATTCTGTCTACCATGACACCCATCCTACATAATAAAAGGCTAATATGCAAATAGACTGAATGGTGAAACAACAGAACAAATGAACAACCAGTCACTATGATGTGCGCTGACCACCAGGGGGTGTGTGCGGAACACGGTGGGCATTGGCCATGGTGGGATGGTGGAACAATACACAAGGGGTGTCAGACCAAGGCAGGGTGCTGGTTGCTGTCATTGGGGCAAGCCTCTGCTGGTTACTGAAAATTCTTTGCTCCTACACACTGCGATTCTGCCCAGTGCTCACACTCGCTTCTGAAGCTGGCCCCGCTTGCACCCGCTGTCAGTGCCTGGCACTGGTCCTGATCACTCAGCGTCACCAGCAGGTGCAAGTGGCAGCTGCAGGCCCTGATTGCCCCTGAGGGCTTCTCCATCTCCTCCTGCTCCTGAGGGTTGATTGGGGCAGCAGCCGCAGCTTATACCTGCTGCTGGCGCCATCCCCAGTCACTCTGCACTGTCAGTGGTGCCAGCGGGGTCAGCACTATCAGCTCATGGGAGCAGGGTCAGCAGGAGCGGAGCTGCTAGTAGACAGGGGCCCAGGCACTGCAGTGGGAGGGACCAGGAGAGGGCGCTGAGGATGGGACAAAACCTGCCCTTGTTCCTACTGTAGCCTCACAGAGGACAGTTTCTTTCAAGGTGCACGGATTCATGCACTGGGCCTCTAGTATCAAGATAAGTATTTATAAGGTCTAGATTTTAAAAAGAATTTCAAATTTTAACCTCCCAAACACATCATCCTCTGGTGACACCAAATGATTATTTCTTGTCTGACTTTCCATAAATCAGTTAGCAAAATCTATTGGTATCACTAAAAAAAATCATCCCTCTAATTGGCATTCTATTTTCACTACCATCACATTCAGTAAGTTAATATTAGTTCAGTAACAAAGAAAGCTTCAATCCTCAGTAGCTTAACACAAACATGTTTACTTCTTATTCGTAATGTTTTGTTGTATGAGTTCAATAGTTGGCGTCCTATACAGTGAAGCAGAGACACAGAATCCTACCAACTTATCAGTTAATCATCTCAGAGGGCCATGGAGTCCTTAGTTCTAGCTGACGGAGAGGAGATGGTGGGCATAGAAGGCTCATATAAATTTAACAACATTGTCCAAGAAATTGCACCTTACTTGATTTTATATCTATTAGGTACATAGTCATGCCTAGATTTTAGGAGCCTAGAAACGTAATTCTTGGCCTTACAGATACTTCCTAAGAAAACAAAACAAACACCTGCAGGCCAAGAATTGACTACCAGGCCACAGAATACTTTCACAAACACCTTTTCCCAGGAGCAAAGTGCCCCTATCCAAAGGAGACACCATTTTATCTGATCTGGATGTACACACTCAGGTCCTACAGCCTGAAATGAACATACGGGTCACTGCTTCACAGCAATGATTGAGTCACAACCACCACGCATTGTGAGGCCCCTTGTTTAGAACTGTGAAGTATCTGAGATGTTACCATACTTGCAACCTAACTTTAAGTTGGTCAGTTTTGTGATTGCTGGTGGCATATACAAAATGTCTAAGTCAGTTTAATATGCACAGCAATAGCAACAGCAATGGCCAGGTTATCAACATTTTCTCTTAGTACCAGTTTCCACGGGAAAACATGGATATCCTGAATATCACCTGCACAAACAATGAGTTATGTTACAACAGAGGAAGCATAAGCTAAAGAATCTGAATCTTTTGCAATGAGCAGTAAGTCAATTGCTCTTCATTCTATCTGTCAAGCATGTTTGCCAAAGAAAAGTTGGAGATATAGAAAGTTTGCTGTACAAACAGTCTTGAAAATGCAGTCTTGAACCAAAGAGATGTTACTATCTCACTCACAAATATGCAAAAGACATAAAGTGTCAATAGAGACTGTCTTGAAAAATACCTTTATCCCAATGATGGGATAATGGGGTAAATATATTGATTAGATGCTTATTCTACTTTCTGGGATAAATTATCTTGTCAAGTGTTGTTGGTGATCTATGACTGCCCTCTGGGGGCTTTCTCCAAAATTATCACGACTTCTAGTAAACTTTTTACTTTACAAAAGTTTTTGATTCAGAGAGAATTTGTGAAGATAATACAGAGAGTTATTGCACCCCACTAGTTCAGTACCTATTAACATCTTATTGTATTCGTGTATAATTGTCAAAACCAGTGAGTTCATTGTGATATATTATTATGAGATATGAATAAATCATAAGTCTCTTATTTAGTTAGCTTTTACCTAATATCCTTATTCTGTTTCAAGATTCTATCCAAATGCCACATTACATTTAGTTGTCATGTCTCATCATCTGATAGATTCTCAAGTGTTTCTTATTTTGATGAGCTTGACAATTTGAGGAATACTGACCAAGCATTTTGTAAAGCAATCTTCAATCAGCATTTGTCTGATGTTTGCACATAATTAGCATGGGGTTATGGGTTTTTAGGGAAAAGACTACTGAAATAATGTATCGTTTATTGTATCATTTCAAAGGTACATATTATAAAACTGGCTTATAACTATTGGTATTAATCTTAATCACCTAGCAGAGATAAGGTTTGGCAGGTTTCTCTGCCATGAAGTTACACCTTTTTTCTTTCTTTCTATGCTGAGCTCTTTGGAAGAAAATCACCAGGCACATCCTACATTTAAGAAGTGAGGAATTAGGCTCTACTTCTTTGAAAGTAGAGTTATCTACATATATTTTTTAAAGTCTTCTGTATGAGAGTTGTTTCTTTTCTCCCATTTATTTATTTAATCAATCATTTGTTTATATTAATATGAGCTCGTGGATATTTAATTACATTTTACTTTTGAGTTATAATCTAATCATTTACTTGTTTTGTTGCTCAAATCATTAGTTTACCGGGAGATATTTCAGTTGCCTTTTATGTTCCTTTTACATACCCGCTGTGTGTGTGTGTGTGTGTGTGTGTGTGTGTGTGTGTGTGTGTGTGTCTGACACTATAAGATGCTTCAAGTTCATTTTGGATCCATTCAACCCTAGGCCTAGTGTCAATCAATTCTCCAAGGAGCCCTGGTTCCTGTAATAGTATAATGAGATGCAATGTGTGTCTTGCTTTTGCTTGAACACTAAAATAATGAAACTTATCTAGGTTTTTGTATGTGATCACATCTATGATATATAACATAAGGCTAGTTGTAATTGCTAAAATCTTAGAAGCTCAGTAACATAACACTTCATCCCTTTTTTAGATTCTCAGGGTATACTCTTGCATTTGGTAATTTAGGAGATTTCCACCATCTCTATGACTTCAAGTTTTTGTTTTTTGTGCCCTCCCTTCCCTCCCCCTCTTCCCCCTTTCTTTCTTTCTTTCTTTCTTTCTTTCTTTCTTTCTTTCTTTCTTTCTTTCTTTCTTTCTTCCTTCCTTTCTTCCTTCATTCCTTTCCTTTCCTTTCCTTTCCTTTCCTTTCCTTTCCTTTCCTTTCCTTTCCTTTCCTTTCCTTTCCTTTCCTTTCCTTTCCTTTCCTTTCCTTTCCTTTCCTTTCCTTTCCTTTCCTTTCCTTTCCTTTCCTTTCCTTTCCTTTCTTTCTTCCTTTCTAGGGATACATTTTGGAGAAGTTTAAATTTGCTTACTCACCTGTTTAACAATTGCACATTCTGTTTCTACTTATCCGCCTTTGGCTGTAATCCCTAGCTGGATACTGCTTATTAACACAACTCTAAGCTATGGAGGGTGAACACAAATATTTTGTGGAGAGCAGGTCTTGATTTCCAAGTTCCATTTTCATTTAAGTCCTTAGTGCTTCTGTTTCCCAGGCCATTAAGTTAGACTTCCCATTTCCCTCCCACATGTCTATCTCATGGGCCTTTGGTTAGCTCTTTTAATTACTTCTACATCCTCCAAGTCATTACACATATATTTTTCAATTAATAATCCTAAACCAAAGAACTTTTTCTCAAATTTCCATACTCAGAAACTCTTGACAACTATCTATCATGGCCAATAATGTTTTAAAACTTGATATGATTATTCGAAGTTCTCCATGAGCTATATATTCCATTGTTTTCTCACACTGTTTTTCAATATATGTTAAATGATGCAGCCAATCTGACTTGTTCATCATTCCTGGAACACACCATGTGGTTTCCCTCCTCCATATTTTAATACCCTCCCTCAGCCCTTTCATTGTGCTGAATTTTCACTTGCCTTTAAAACTTGACTTAAATGCCAACCTCCTTCAACATGAAAATTTTCTTTCTTTGAATTCTGATAGAATTTTGTAGCTTTTAAACCATTATCTAAATTTTTTTATTTGTGTTGTAGGATTATTGAAACAACTGCACTAACAGGTATTAAAATTTACTCATCCTTATATCACTTATAATAGATGATACACTATCTTTCATAAAATTTTACTCAGTAAACATTTGTTAAATATACACACAGAATGATTTTTATTTTAAAAAAACACTCATAATGCTTAGACTGCATAAAAAATAACATTCTTTTATGTTAAACTAAAACAGTTACCAAGAATCTAATTAAACATTTACAATATAACCATTAGTAGTTTTGTTATGCTTTAAAATTTTATATCACATTAAAATTAGTAAAGATAAATTAAAATAGCAGGCAATTAAATATTTAAATAGTTATAGTATAAATATAAGTTGATATTTTAGAGTTTGGGGATTTAAAGATACATTTTCACAAAGTATATAAAGATAAAATATGAATATACAAATATGTTCAGGAATAGCCATGTATTAAAAAAATGAATTGGAAAACATGCAAATAAAAACATTTATTTTTGCTGCATCATTACAATGTTCTTGTTCATCAAGAACCATTTTTCTATGGCTTTCTATATCAGGAGATATTGAATAAGTAGTAAGAAATTTAAAAAAGGACTCTAAATTTCTTACTACTTATTCAATATCTCCTGATATAGAAAGCCATAGAAAAATGGTTATTACATGAATTTCTGACAATCTAAAATGTTGGAAGTTTAAATTAGTATTTTATAATCTGTTAAAATTCAAAAAAGGAGACATTATAAAAGTCGACAATTAACTATCTAATCAGTCAAGAGTATGCAAATCATAAGGTACTTATCAAACACCTTCATTAAAATATAATTAGAAAATTAAACTGAGAAAAGGAGCTAAAGTTACTCTGCACAAGGAACTGATGCTACTCTCTTTCTCAGGAGTGAGGTGAATTGAAATAAATTTCAAAACTGTCCATTCATTTAACAGACTTTCTACCAATAACTTACACATGAATTCTAGATCATTTGAATAATCATGCTCTGATAATTATATCTACATTAAATTGATATGTTTTATAATACTAACATAGAAAATGCAAATTATGAATTTCCACCTTCAACTAGTATATGATAAATAAAAAGAAAGCATTTTGTTTTCCATTTACTAAATTAAACCCTGTTTATATAACCTAAGTTACTGTTCAGCATTTGAAGAAAAGGGTTGACAGTTTGGTTTTTTCTCTAGCTATAGGGGTATCTAAACATTTGTCTTGGTCAATTCCCCTGAACATAAAATTGAAGACATTGTTGTTTATCTAGCGAACTGAAAAATCTGGCTGAGGCATCGTTCCAGGCCAAGCACCAGGATGTCAAGTTCAGGACCATCCTATTGGGTAAAGAGCAGCCAGTACTGATGGGATTCAGGACAACTGAGAGCATGTGAGATGGTTAGGCATATCTGAAGTACCTACAACTCAATTAAAATAATGATTTACATTAAACCATCTAAAACTTTCAGTAGAATCTTCTAAATGTGTTACCGCTAAAAGCTACTTTTATATCTTCTACATTTCCCCCACCCCCACCCCCCCTGGGGAGACAATTCACATTCAAGTCAGCAAATAATCATGATGGATACCTATCTGTAAATGCTTTTCTTAAAAGACTCACTTTTTGGACCATTATATGAATGCTCAAACTTGAAACCATTCCATATAACATGCCCAAAGTTAATTAGGTTTGTATCTTCTGTGTGCCAAACACTCTTCTTTGAGTTGATTTTTTAAGTGACTGAGGCACTCATGGATTCCTTCTGCATTTCCTGTACAATCCCGTATCTTAATTATATGTAGTGCATAACAGGGCCCAACATAACTGTGCCAATGTAACATAACTGCTTTCCCATTGATCATATTGCTGTCAAAATGAAATGATCGCCTTAATATTTACTGTGTATCGCTTGCTTTATCTAAAAAATGAATTAGATGAAAATAAAAAGTGTGTTGGTTATATTTCAATGTATGATCTAAGTGTCTTAACAGTAATTAGTGTTTTACTTGATTGAATTAATTTAAGACACTATTTTAAAACAACTTTCTGCCAGATGCTATGCTAGGAATTGAAACTGTGCAGATAAATACCATACAGAGGAAGCCACAGAATAAGTATAATTTAACTATTCAATGACTAACCCTACACTGGCAATCCTTATAAGATATAGTATAACAACTCCTTTATTTTAACAAATGGATTTTTCTGTGCTATGCCAGATTGAGGATTAAGAAAATAAGTGGTAATAACAACCTTCTTAGTTTTGCTCTCCTTTTTTCCTATACATTCAGCAAGAAAAAGTTGTCTTTAAAATTAAAGGAACATGTTAATAATTGTTATTTTCAAAAACATTTTTCAGCACATATATTTTGAGCAGACTGGGAAATGAATTATGTTGGTTTGTCTGATTGGATTGACTATAGCTTTTGTGGTAAAACCCCTAAAAATATGACAGTCACATTTGGTCTGAAATATAGACACATAACAAAGACATGGAGAGAAATAGATAGCAGGGATTTATTCTCCAATCAGTGCACAGTGGAATAAGAGACATAAATCCTCGATGGAAAAATAGATATAATAATATCTGAAAGATACAGCTAAGGGAAAGAAGGCATTTACACAGGTGGAAACCTGCTTCCTGATTACTTAGGTAGCACGATGTAATGGTAGGATATATTGTGTAAGACAGGAGAAACACAACACAAATGTTGATCTAAAATTTTGGTTTAGCTTGTCCAGTGTGGCTCAGCAATTCAGTGTCCACCCAGGAGCCAAGAGGTTGCACGTTCAATTCCTGGTTAGGGCTATGAGGTTTCCAGCTCCATTCCCAATAGGGGGTGTGTAGGAGACAGTCTATGAATGAGGCTTCTCATTGATATTTTTATCTCTCTATCCCACTCCCCTCCTCTCACTCTAAAAATCAATAACATCATATTTTTTAAAAATTGGTTTGAACACTCAAATCTGTGGTTCTCTATGTGCCTTATGGATTCCAAGATTGGTAGAAACAGAGACATTTGAAAGTTCTTTAGGGTAAGGAAAAAAAACCTGATGAAGAAACATGACCTGCTTCATAGTGCAGACAATTAAACATACACTGAGTGGCCATATTATTATGATCTCTGAACACACAACAATCTGGCCGTTCAGTGTATATCCTATATAATAAAAGGCTAATATGCAAATGGTTCCCTCAACCAAGAGTTTGACCAGCAGTCAGGCTGGACAACTGCCCATGTCTCCTGCCCCGGGCCAGGCTGGCCGGACCCCAACCATACACGAATTCACGCACTAGGTCTCTAATATATATATACATATACACACTGAGTGGCCATATTATTATGTGTTTAGATATCATAATAATCTGGCCACTCAGTGTATATTTAAACCATTTCCCATGAATATTTTTCATTAAAAAAAAACACTGTAGTTTCTCCTGTGATATTATTGTTGATTAGAGAAAATCCCTAAAATAAATTCCTAGGCAACATGGACCTAATTATCCTTAAGTAGATTTTATATTATGTGTCACATAATATTATATTCCACATAATCTTCTATTTTAGTTTTTAGTTAGATTTCTAGTTGTGTGCTTTATTGAATCGCTGCCTCTTAAGCCACTGCTGTGCACAGAGACTATATTTAAGAAATGTCTTAATGGATTAATATGTTTCATAAAAAAGTATAAAAAGCTCCCAATTGATAAGAAGATTAAAAAAGCAAATGTCTACTGAGTGGCAGGCATTGTTTTGAATTGTATACACATGGTGACTCACCTATCAAATAGCTGCTATAAAACTGAAATGAGCAATTGTAAACCTCTACATTTGAAATGAAGAATTGAAAAGTATAAACAGGTTAGATGGAAAATTAAACAAAATGGGGAATATTTAATTAATAAGTAGTCAACTTTCCCAGAATTTATTCTATGTTTTTCTATTAACATTTTTGGAAATTGATTAACTTTCATACCATGGAGTTGTTAATGATTTTTAGTAATTTTGAATTACTAAAATTTCAATTTGGTATATTGATTAGGGATTTAGTTAAGATTGATAATGGAGTTCTCACAGGACACAAAACACTTATACTAGTAAAGAAATGAACACACACATACACAACCAGAGAGGAAGAAAGAAGAAATAGAAAGTAATAAAGAGAAGAGTAATTCTGAAATAGTATTGAGAAAAAGAGCAAAATATCAAAGTGAGTAGTAAATTTTAAAATATGCTAGCTAACCAGGGACCTTCCATAGACAAAGCAGTTATCTGTTGTATCTTTAAATGTCTCAGAACAATGACCCACCACAAAGTCATGGGCAGTTGGTAGTAGTAGAACTTAATTTCAAACACTAATTTACTTATTTGATTTTAGTGTTCCATTATTAATATATATTAATTACATTTATTCATATATTCAGTGATAAGAATACCTTTCTTAATGCTATGTTTCCAGAAATAGTGAAATATAATAGAGTATCATAAACCATATTCCAGAAAATTTATCAAATTGAAAATGTATATAAACTGGCTTTAAACTATTGTTTATTATTTGGTTAAACAAAATATAATTAAGCCTCTTTATGTTACATAAAACAAAGTCCTTTTATTCATCTGTTTTCCACTGGAAATGAGCCTGTTGCATATCAGGGTAATAAAAGTATAATATGCTAATTATACCAGACAGCCGAACGACCCTCCAGACAAAGCAGCAGTAGTAGGGGCTGAGGCAGAGGTGATTAGGGGCAATCAGGCAGGCAGGCAGAGTGGTGAGAGGCGATCAGGCAGGCAGGTGAGTGGTTAGGAGCCAGCCATCCCAGGTTGTGAGAGGGATGGCCTAGTGCTGGTTTAGGCCAAGTCCCATGGGGTAAGACTTAAACTCCATGGGATCAGGCCTGAACTGGCAGTCGGACATTCCCTGAGGGGTCCCAGGTTGTGAGAGGTTTAAGGCCAGGCTGAGGAACTCCCCTAACCCCCATGCATGAATTTTGTGCACTGGGTCTCTACTAGAGTATAAGTACTCTAAGCCATAACCTCAAAATGTCCTTTATATCTCATCAAAACTCTCACTAAAAATTATTATTTATGAAAAACACACAAGTGAATGCTATCTTCTCACTTATTTAAGTAATTTCAGTTATATCATTGGATCAAAGTAGACTATGTTAATTTTAAATATTTTAATCTAACAGAAGAGGATTTACATATTATATCATAGGTTCATACAGGCCTGGGCAAGCTTGGATTAGATCACACAGATTGTGTTGTTATAAAAACAAAATGGTTGATTATAATAAGATAAAGACAAAAATTATTCCTTAACAGCAAATAAAATTGTCAGTGAAAGCAAAATTTCCCCAGAGAAAGATAAATAACCTGATTGGGAGGTGAGATGAATGTGAAAAGTTCTTAGTGAGTCTTGTATTATCTTAGAGACTCACTTCAAATGGACTCTGAGTAATAATGAAAATAGATTTACTGACATTTTATATTTGTTTATTTAGTATGTTTTTATTACATTACTAGAGACCTGGTGCATGAAAATTCATGCACTGGAAGAGGGGTCCCTCAGCCCAGCCTGCCCCTCTTACATTCCAGGAGCTATCAGGGGAAGATAATGCCCCATCACACTTCTGCTCCTGCCACTGTTGGCCGTGCAAGCCTTGGCCGGTCTGGTTACCTGAACCAGGCCATCCCTGGATGGCTGGGGGTCTGAGGGGACTGGGTACCACCATCTTGTGGCTGAGGGCACTGCCATCTTTGAGGGCATGTGTGGAGAGCAGCTACAGTGTTTGGACAGGTTCAAACTTCGGACTAATGAGAGGGCACAGTCCCCTCATGGCCATGTGTAAGGCCCAGGTTGGAGGGTAGAGTCCTCCCAGCACAATTATAGCCAATAGCTGTAGTTGTAAGCTTGAACCTATGGTCCGAGCACGTGGTCCCACACACCTGAGTGATGTGGCCTTGATAGAGTTCAGGTGCATGTAATTGATTAGGAATGAAAGCCATGAGAATATTGTAAACATCTTGACCACACCCTTACTTTGCCTGTGGCATCTGGCTATAAAATAAAGACACGGATTGTAATCTGTGGCGCTGTCTCTCTCTATGAGAGAGACCATCTTTCTTCTTTGTCTGTCTTTTCTAATCCTTCACCATCACCACTCGTGGTCACTGAACCCGGCTGAGTTGTTGACGAAGCACATAAGGCGCCCTGGGATTGAGTATGCCAGGGTATGCCAGCCAGTCACAGGCATAGCAGTCAATTAGCATATCCCCTCCTTCTTGGCTGTGGGTGCTGCCAACTTTGCAATGGCATGAGTGAGGATTTTTTTTTCCTACTGATTTATAGAGAGAGTAGAAGAGAGGGAGGAGGGGGGAGAGAAAGAGAGAGGAGAGAAAGAAACATTGATGTAAAAGAGACCCTTACATTGGTTGCCTCCCACACACTACCCAACAGGGAACAGGGAAAACCTGCAATCTAGGTACATGCCCTTAACCAGGAATCAAACCTGAGATCCTGGAGGCACTGGCTGAGACTCTGACTACTGAGCAATACTGGCCAGGGATGTTTTATATATATATATATATATATATATATATATATATATATGATTTTAAAAAATTGTTATTATTGATTTCAGAGATGAAAGAAGAGGGAGAGATAGAAACATCAATGATGAGTGATAATCATTAATCGGCTGCCTCCTATGTATGAGCCTGCAACCCAGGCATGTGCCTTGACTTGGAATCCAACCTCAACCTCTTGGTTCACAGGCTAATGCTCAACCACTGAGCTACACTGTCTGGGCTATACATATTTTATATTGGCCTTGAACACAGTCCTCCAGAATTGTGAGAAATAAATGTTTATTGTTTAAGCCACTCAGTCTATGGTATTATGTTATAAGCCTGAATTGACTGACACTCCATCTCATCTATGTGTCTAAGTGACTTACCATACCCCAAGTTAGCATTTAAAACCCTATAATTACATAGACATAATTTTATAACTATAATTATTTTATTACTAGTTCATAATAAGTAGATTAATGTTTGCCTGCTGTTAAATATTTTAAACTACTAAAATATTAACCCTATTTTAATGAATTTCTTATAGTGTCTAGCACAGAGAATTAGTTAAGTGATGAATAATGTTTAAAGTATGCATAGTATAAATTATACTAAAATGAAATTTTTCTAATTCTGCATTTATTTTGAAATTGGAATAAGGACTCTAAAAATTCAAAATTTCTAAATACTGTCTTACAAAGGTATTGGTTTACCTTGACTGGAATCACACGATAGACATGTGAAACATTTAAATACCAAGTATGCATTCCTAAATATTCACAGTCATCAATTGTAAGGAATCTGATATCATGTAGAGACTTCTGCTAATTCCACTGCAACAATTTTACTAGTTTTAGTGGTTATTATATGGTATGTTTACTTTTTAAAGGTCAAGATTATTATGTTCTATGGTCTTGCTTCTTAAAGTTAAAAGATCTTCAGGATATCATGATGACAGGGAAGTATTTTTAAAAAATATTTTAAAATTTATTTGCCAACACTGCATAGGCTTAGATTCAAATTAGCAATTCTGACTATTTAGGGAAGTGTCCTTGGGATTTAAATATTTCACAATGAAGGAAAATATAAAAATCTCTCTTTTTCATGGAATCTATATACAATCAGAGGGAAAAGGGGACTGATCATGAGATAATTAAATAACATATAGAAATTGATGAGTAGAATGGAGAGAAATGAATGAGTAGGGCAACCAGAGGACATGCGGCTGTAGCAATGATTGCAATTATAACCAAGGGAGTCAGGGCAGGCTAGGTTAGAAGCTTCTATTCGATAAGCTCTTGAAGTATAAGAGGAAATTAGCCAATATAACTACAGGTGGAGGCATTCCAGATGAAGAGTAGAGTCAGTGGAAAGACACTTACTTGGTTGCATGCCTGGCAGGCCGAAGGAGCAGCAATTACGGCCGTGTACCTGAAATCAAGCAAAGAGGAGAGTAGTCGACATCGAGTCAGTTAGGCAGGAATGTGCGGAGTGCCATGTGGGTAACCGTAAGAACTTTGGTTTTTACTGGGCATTACATGCCATGTCATTGGAAGGCTTTGCCTACACAGGTTGAGGTGGCCTGATACATGCTTACAAAGCACTACTCTTGTCAGTTTCATGAAGAGTGATTGTAAGTGACCAGTGTGGGACAAGGACACAGGTTGGGAGATGGTTGGAGTGGTCTAAGTAAGGGATGACGATGCTTTATCAGGATAATCCTGGTGGAAGTAAGGGACGGTGTGCTCCAAAGCAAGTCATGGCTGTTGGGTAACAGGAAGTGGTTGCATTTTGCAGCCATTAGAGAGGAGCAACTACATTTCCTAATGGGGTTTCTCATCCAAAAAAGGAAGAAATCAAAGATAAAGCAAGGTTTTGGGGGGCCAACTTGAAGAACGGAGATGCGGACTCATGAGATGGAAAAGCTAGGAATGCAATGACTTGGAGAGGAAAGCTCATTGGTTTGGGACATGTTTGAGAAATGTCTTAGACATCCAGATGGAGATCTGGGGTAGACATTTCACACATGAAGCTGGAATTGCATAAAGAGGTGTTGGACGGAGGTATACATCTAAGAGTTATTGCCTACATGTGAATATTATTAAAAACCACCAGGCTATACACAGAAAGAATAGGGAAAATCTAGAGCAGGAAAGGGTTAAGATAAACAGGACACCAACGGGGGAAAGGTTAGGAAGAGAGTGATGGCATAAAGGTAGAGTTGAGATAGAATAAAGCGATGGTGAAGGAAAGGTGAAAATAGACTGTAGAACACTAATCCTGAAGTAAAATAAAGAGCAGATAAAATGACACTTTAAAAAATAAAAATAAGGAAAGTAAATAAAGTCAAAAAGGTAAAATAGTAGTAGTAATAATGCTGATTACAAATAAAAATGTAATAATTAAAAAGGTAAAATCAAGTGCGTAAAAAAGAAAAAAAATAGTTTCTTGAGTAAATGTTGCAAATAATGAAAGTAAAAACAAAAATTTAAAAATTAAAAAAAATAAAGTGTGCAATAATAAAAGTCATTCATTTCTTCTATTGTTCTGTTTGGCATGCCTGTTTCCCAGTCCGGACAGTAAATTTTATATATATATATATATATATATATATATATATATATTTCCAACCCCTTGCTCCAAGTCTATAAACACCTCCCTTTTTACTGTCCTAACTAAAATAAATATATATATAAAAAAATGTTTTTCTCTCTGTCCTTTTGTAGTTGTTTGTTTGAAGGTTAACTATATCAAATTTTTATGCTTTTTTGTGAGATTATTTTGCTTATTCTTTTTGTTTGATTGTATGTTTTTCTTTGCTGTGCTTGATTTTATTGTTTTAAAAATAAATCTTTATTGCTCAGATTAAAAATAATAATAAAAAAAAATTAAAATAAAATAAAAACCACCAGGCTACATTATATCAATAAAGTGAGAGAGTGTAGCAAAGAAAACAGTTCCTCTAAATCAGTGGTTGGCAAACACATTAGTCAACAGAGCCAAATATCGACAGTACAACGATTGAAATTTCTTTTTGAGAGCCGAAAGCCGACTTCTGCGCATGGGCCACTAAGTTTCCATCACACTGTACATGCGCGCCCACATGAGGTATTTTGTGGAAGAGCCACACTCAAGGGGCCTAAGAGCCACATGTGGCTGGCGAGCCGCAGTTTGCCGACCACCGCTCTAAATGAGGACCGGGACACTCCAATATTAACAGACTTTGGAAAGTGGAGTAAAGAGCAAAGGAAATTGACAAATAACAGTAAGAATGGGTAATAAGCACAACGCTGCTGTCCTGGAAGACAAATAAAAAACTAAACCTAATAAGAAAGAGGGATCAGCTTATATCAAACACAAGTGGTAGGTCAAATAAAGGGAGAAAATAATAGACTGCCGTTTTAGCTAGGTGGCTATTATTTGTGAATTGGGCAATAATGTTTCTGTGAAATGGTTAGGGCTGAAAGCTTGAATGGAATGGCTTAAGAAAGAAATGGACAAATAAAATTGGAGACGGAAACTATAGGCAATTATTTTGAGAAGCCATAGGGAACAGAGAATTACGGAAAAAGCTGGTGGGGAAAATGGGGCGGAGAGAGGGTTTTGCAGTGTTCCCATTTGTAAATGAATGTTCAGGGAACTCCCTGAGAGCTCAGTGCATAAAGGACCAAATTTGTAAAACTCATCCAAAGTGTGCTTTTTATAAAAAAATATATATTTTATTGATTTTTTACAGAGAGGAAGAGAGAGAGATAGAGAGTTAGAATCATCGATGAGAGAGAATCATTGACCAGCTGCCTTTTCCACATCCCCCACTGGGGGCGTGCCCACAACCAAGGTACTTGCCCTTGACTGGAATCATCCAGGAACCCTTCAGTTCGCAGGTTGATGCTCTATCCACTGAGCCAAACGGGTTTTGGCCGAAGTTTGCTTTTTTAATTCCTATTTCTGCTCTGCTAACTTCTCTGGTTTATTCAGTTAGGTTATCTCTAAGCTAACATAATCTCTTATGTAAGAAAAAGACAAAAACAGTCTTCTGATAGCTCTGTTATCTACTTCTCTGAAGTAGCTTGCTTTATTTTCTTCTCTAATATTTGATGCCTGTTGCTCCATTTTAATCTCAAAGTGTTGCTCGTTGTTGGGACTAAATTAAGATCTGAACTCAATAGGGACATCATAGCATCTAACTTATAAAATAGTCACCACTGTCCAATGAGCAGCTGAAGACATGGTGGAGGACGTTTTGTGGTCCAGATTTCGTAAGACCAGTGTTTTTCTTTAACATTTCAACATTTGGGTTTTGATAAATATGTGTGTTAAAATATTTAATAAATGTACATTAAGTACATGTACTGCTAAGTGTGATAAGTGGCTAGAGCAAGTGGATGCAACTTAAGAAATCTCTTTGGGAAGGGGGTTAAAATGAACTGTGCCAATGAAAATCATCTATTTACAGTAGAATTTTCCTTACTCTTAACCAGGTGTTGCATACTGCCAGACTAAGATATAGATTGTGGCCATAAACAACATTTGCTTGGCTGAGCACTTTTCAAAAAATAAATCAAATTATTAAACAATGTTGGGTGTTTTTTTTTAAAGAGTGGGATGTGTATGGTTTGTAATTTAGATATATGACTTCTCTTTTTTAAAAAACATATTTTATTGATTTTTTACAGAGAGGAAGGGAGAGGGATAGAGAGCTAGAAACATTGATCAGCTGCCTCCTGCAGATGTGGCCACAACCAAGGAGCATGACCCTGACTGGAATCGAACCTGGAACCCTTCAGTCCACAGGTTGGCGATCTATCCATTGAGTCAAAGCAGCTTTGGTGATATCTGACTTCTTTCAAACAGTGAGAATTTTTGTCAACGTGGAGCCCACAAACCACATGCTCACATTCTCTGAAGATTCTCTTAACTTGCAGATCACAATCTCTTGTGTTGAGGGACCTGCTTCTCTAATTGACATGAACTTCTGAAATCTACATGAGGTCACATTCTGGCTTCTTTCTAACCACTTAAAAGTGAGTTAATAGCATTGTAATAAATGATTAACAAGAATTGTAAGAGTGGTGAAACATAGTTTAAGAAGCAGAGTGAGAGATATTGATTCCCATTTAGTTATTTTATAGTCACAGAGATTGACAATGACAACTCACAAGTGATATTGTATTGGTTTTGTGTTAAGTGAGTACACATAATTGTAATTATATGACAGACTACAAAAAATGGATTTATATATACTGTCTAGGGGAAGCAGGATTATTTTATACAAATTTAAGTTAGTGATTAGTGAGAAGTGGGTAGGGAAAAGGATCTGGTATGATATTATCTAAGAAAAGTTGAGACATGAGCCCAAAGAGAGGAGACACAAAACAACATCCATAATATATGGGAAACTCCTTCTTCTTTTAGGTTGCAGGCTTCTCAATGTAAGAGAGTCAGAGAGAATCCAGATGATACAGTGAACACTTTTCATCATGGTCTAAGCAGCTGACCCAGAGTTCAAGGCCACAATCATTGGAAAAGAGGTTGCAATTTCTTATTGATTAGGATACAAAGCAGCATCTCTATCTGGAAAAATATGTGGAGATCACGGTGAATTTCAATTGAATAAGACAATATTAGGCACTGGATACTGGATTGGACCTTAAATTAGGACTAAGGAGAACCAGAACTCAACACAGAAACGCCCTGGTCAGCATAAGGCATCAGTCATTAGCCTGGAAAAAGATCTAGCTAGGAAAATAATTATTAAAAATGTAGCAAAATTCCTTTATATATGAGACATTTAATGCTTTATATATGAAAGTAAGTTTAATTACAATCCAACAAAATAAGATGATGAGCAAAAATATATACTTTATATATACCCCCAAATATGTGCTGGGTTTGTTCCACAGGGAATATTTATAAGAAACACATTTAAAATAATTATATAAAATATTCAAGGATTTTATATAAAGGTGCTTTGAGCTTTAAAAACAAGCCACTGTCAATATCAAATCATGATGTTCACAAGAATCTTCTACTTTTAGTTGTTAAATGTCACGGAGACTTATCCTTATAGTTCTTAGTCCCTAATTAGAGAACTATGTACATGTCTTCCTGAAATACATCTGTATATAGGTTTTCTTTGATATCACAATTGTTCTCATTCTAAGCATATAAAACAGCAAGTTAAACCCGCCAAAGCAGTTTTCAGTGGACTGAAGCATATATATTGAAAAATTCTTTAATCTGAAGTATTTCTGTCAGGTTAATGAATTAGAGTAATAAAATCATATTGGAAATGCCTGCCTGTGAAAAGGAGGCTATACAAAATCAATGGGAAGGAAAATAGGTAGGTGACAAACTGTAAATTTTCTGAATGAAAATTAATCTGTCTGATATAAACAATGTTTACTTATTAAGATTATTTTATTATAAAATATGCTGATGTAATCTTCCTTATCTATGTATTTATTTTGTTTACATGTTGCTAAGGATAAATGTAAATGCTTTTATGGAGAGAAACAAACATCTAATACAATTTTATCAATTCTCAAAATACCCCCAAATGAGACATTTTATATTAGATACTAGAGGCACAAAGATTCATGCAAGAATAGGCCTTCCTTCTCCTGGCTGCAGCACTGCCTTCGCTCTGGCTGGAGCTGCCTTTCCACCTTTGCTCCAGCTAGAGCAGCATTTCCCTCTCACCTTGTCATGTCAATTTGCATACACCCTCATTGTTGGCTGGGGGTGCTGCCATCTTTGTCAGAGAGTTACGGTCAATTTGCATATTTTGTATTTATTAAGTAGGCTGCTCCAAATTAGGATAATGTAAGATTAAAGGTTTGGTGTGATGGAGATAGTAGATTCAACAGTGGGAAAAAAATGTATTCAGTTTTCTTTTAATTTCAAATAGCAATGGGGTTTGAGCTATATAAAGTGATAGAATAATTTCACATTGTTGGCTAGACATAGTTTCCTAGAAGATAGGTATATTTATTAAAATTTATAATGAAATGAAAATGTATTAGATTTTTATTCCTGAAAGGTAGAAAACATCTCTCAGTGATTTCTATTCCACTTTATATTAAAGTTGAACACAGACTTCCCTGAGTCACAAACTGAGAAATCTATTACTGTGACAACAGTAAAATATAAGCTTTGATAGTATACTACTTAGATAGTCAAATCAATGTCTCATCTTGAAATTATAAACTCTTCTTAATGTTTTAAATGAGAGAGAAGAGCAAAAGTGAGAGACTGAGAGATTCAAATGAACTTTGTATACTTTGCATAATTTTTTAAAAAACATAAGGCGTTTTTTATTTCTAACTCTTGCTCTTGTCAAATAATCCCACTTGTAACTTTATGCTCCCATAGGACAGCTTTTAATTGCCACCCTGCAGGGGTTATTAGATTCTGGTTAGTGATTTTGTTGGTTTGTTTTCCAACCATCTGTAATCTTCCATTACTATTCCTTTCTCAAAAAATAAACAAGCAAACAAATAAACAAAGAAATAAAAATATTTCTGGAAATTTAACTGTGAAAGTAAATATTCTACTGTGATTAACTTTAGATGGTCATTCCTTTATCACTAGTATATTGCAAAAAGAGTTGTGCTTTTACTTTTGTGTTGTTTTTACTGTCCTTTATAAACATTTATTCACAAAAAATGCCTGATTGCACTGTTTCGAAGATTGATATAGGACATTAGTGCTAATAACTGTCCTGCCCATAGCAATTGTTATGCCCAATTTTGTGTAGTATTAAGTAGGTCTTTGAGGGAGCAAGAATATCAGTCTATATTCTTGTTTGCACCAAAAACCAGAAAAACACAATGATTTCCATAAGGAATTTTCAGAAATAAAAGTTAAGAAATTATTCGGAGACCTGTATTAAAACTTGTGCTTATGTATTGGCAAAGTTTAAATATGAAAAAATAAAACAATTATTTCTACCTATGTCTTAAGTGAATGGACTATTCATCAATTAAATATTTCATTAGATATTTTAATACTTTATAATCTTTATTTAACACTACATTTGTACACTTTATAAAATAAATAATTAGATATCAAATCTAAAAGGCCAGTCACACCATCCATCGAACTTCTGACATGAGGTAATCATACACCAAGAAGTCAAGGACAACAAATGTATTATTAGCTTGCTGAATTTCAAGCAATTAAATTTTCTTTTTTCTCCCCAATATTCATTGGACTATTTTAGGGAATTAGTTGGGACATCATAGATCTGCAAGGCTCTCTCTTTTGTTGAAGAGGCAAACTGAATCAAGACAAAATAAAATAGCAGTATAAGGCTTCAAAACGCAGAGCAATAATACACGAGATCTGGAAATAAACTGGTAAGAGATACCAGAGCAGCCTTGGGAAAGGTATAATGAAAACCTCCTGGAATGCATCTCCAAAACAAACCAAGGAAAGACAAGCACGTGCTAAGTAGAGAATAACAGCATTAGAACACAATAAATGTAGATCCATATGCTGATTTTTCCTTGACAATTAAATTTTGGTTTAATTGCTTCCGCTTTTTACATGCAGTGTTTTCTTTTACCAAGAAGTCAACGAAATTAAAGAATGCGATTTTAATGGAATGTGCCACTGCCCTGGCCCCGACCAGTTTCCTGGAGAGGAAGGAAGTCCCTGGGGAGGGCGGGAGAAAGACACAGAGGTTTATTAGAACATGGACTCAGAAGATCAAGAGCCAGACATGCTGTCTGACGGCTTGCCAAAGACCTGTCTAGGCATGAGGTCACCAGGAAAACAATTGTACTAATAGAGAAAGAGAATATATGAAAAAAATAACTCGAAAACAGAATCATTAAGCAGTAACTAAAGTGAAACAAATGGACTAAAATAAATGCAAGGGCCAGAGACCACAGTTCTTAAGGCTTAGATAATTTAGTGCTCTGCAAAAGTTTTGGGAAATTAGAAAGTCACACCATGTTCCTGGGGTAAGTTTTGATGATAATGAGTCTAAAACAATGCAGAATTCCTAAGTGAAATGGATTTGTGGGCACCTCTGGCTCAGAGCTTTATGAAAGGATGCAAAAACCTTGGCTGTGTATTCTGTCTCTCCTGCCTCTGATCAATCAGGAGTGACTTCTGGAAACACCTTTCTGCGAATAGAAACAAGCTCTTGGCTGGCTCATTACTGAGCCACAAGAGCAGTGTCATGTAGGTCTTGGTGGAAGGAAGAGAAATGCATTAGGAGACAGTTGCACATGGCCATGCTGTGTAGTAATGGCCCTGTGGTTGTTAAAAACATCCCCCGGATAACTGCATCTTAAAAGTCACCCAAGAATAAATAATGTTGAGTGTTTTTCATGTGAAAACTAATTTTTTTTGTACTCTACAATAATGTTATTGCTGACATCTGTGAAGATTTACAAAAAAGTACGATGTTTAATGCTGGCTTGTCAAATATAATATTCTCTCTGTCCTTAACACTTCTTTGAAAACATGCTTGCTTTCATTGATTTTTTTTTTTTTGAAATAATTATTTTTTGTGGCAGTTATTCTAAACACATCTTTTAAAAAGCCAACACAAATCAGTTTTGGAAGTGTTTTCTGTCCCACCAGAGGAAAGAAAAAATCCAAGTACCATTTTCGGAGACAGTCTCTGTTCAAATATAATTAAGGTGCAGTGTTGGGAAACCTCTCTGTGAACGCTGAGTAGTGAAGGGAAGATGTGACCCTGTTGAGCTGTAGTGTCCTACAGGCCTTGATGGGCACGAAGCTGTCTTTTATTTATTTATATTTAAACTTTTCATTTTGAAGCAATTTTAGTTTTGCATAAAGTCAAAAAGAAAATACAAATATTTTCTGTAAAACACATACCCACTTTCCCCCCATGGTTAACATCTTACATTACTTTGGTGCATTTGACAAAACAAAAAGACTGACTTGAATATATTACTGTTACCTAAACTCCAGACTTCCTTAGAATTTCACCACTTTTCCCATTGATGATCTTTTACTGTTTCTTGATATAAACCATGTTTCTTAATAAATTTGAGCTGCAATAATAAAAATAATATTATACTGGGTAGAGCAGCCTAAACAACATTTATTTCTCACAGTTTTGGATGTTGGAGGTCCAAGGTCAAACTGCCAGCAGATTTTTTTGATGAGGGTTTGTTGCCTGGTTCATAGATGGCTGTCTTCTGATTTTGTCTTTGGGCAAGGGAGTTTTCAAAGTCTCTTTTATAAGGGCTAATTCCACTCATGGTACTCCAAATGCTATCACCTTGGTGACTGGATTATAACTTATTATTATTATTATTATATTGATTTCAGAGTAAAAGGAGAGAGAAAGAAATAGAAACATCAGAGATGGGAGAGAGTCATTAATTGGCTACCTCCTGTATCTCAAGCCTCTGACTGAGAATCAAACAGTGACCTCTTGATTCATTGGTCAAGGCTCAAGGACTGAGCCACGCAGGTCCGGAACATATATTGTCATTTTAAATTTATCTTTATTGTTGAAAATATTATAGATGCTTACCTATTGAAGGAACCCATATATACTGTCTATAGTACCAGGGTTTTACATTTCACTTAGTCCTCATATACCCCCAGTCCCCGCTGGTCTGTAATGGTTTCTCAGTCTTTCCTTAGTTTTTGTGTCCTTGATGGTCTTAAATAGTGTCATCCAGTTATCCCTTAGAATATCCTCAACTGAGTTTTTTTAATGTCTTTTTTTATTTTCTCATTAGATTCATCTTACGGGATTTTGAAAAGAATACCATAGAGTTGAAATGGCCTACTCATCACCTCATATGGGAAGGTAAATGATAGCCACATGACATCACTAATTATGTTCATCGTCATCACTCATTCAAGGTACTATTTGCCAGGTTTCTCCACTGTATATTTACCAATTTTCCATTTTCTCATTTTGTATTTTGAAAGCTAGTCACTGGCTAGTGAACCCTCAGGGTGTGGGATACATTAGGGATATCAACCCCATTTCTTAAAGGGAGTATCTACAAATCTATACTCCCTCTGCAAGAAAATTATTCTCTTCCACATTTATTTGTTTACTTTGTAATTTATTTATATCAGTAGCATTATTTTATGCAAAATTATAATCCAACTAGAGGCCTGGTGCATGAATTTATGCATAGGTGGGATTTCTTAGCAATTGGGACTGATAGGGGCAGTCTCGCCCAGACCTGATCAGGGCCAGCAGCCGGGGGATGTGGGGGAGTGACTGTTGGAAGTTGGACAGCTGTGGGAGGTTGGCTATGGGTATGGACTGACCATTAGAGGGCAGCTCCTACATTGAGTGTCTGCCCCATGGTAATCAATGTGTCATAGCCACCAGTTGACAGGTCGTTCAGTCACTTAGGCTTTTATATAAATAGATATTCCATTTATTTTGTTGCTCAATTTTTGGATATTGGGGGCTCAATTTTTGGATATTGGGGGTTCTTATGTCCCTTTGATATGCCCTTGTTTTTTTAAAGGTTAATATTATTAGAAGATGGCTCCATGCTTATTTTGAATTGTCTCTGCCTTAACCTTAAAATCAGCCATTAACCCAAAGATTATGTGTCAGTGAAGATCATTCAGAAACCAAGATCTGGGTATTGTCTGTGCACCTTTCTACTAGGTTATCCTTGTTGCTAGGCCAACACACAGAACCAGAGAATATGTGTCCACTAACCTGTGAATACACAGACATCTGCCATTGTTTCTATAGCTATCAATCTACCTATCTATCCATCTATGTAGTTAATTATGAGTTCATATTGATGTCTCAAGCTTTAATTCAGTGCCACAACATACATTCTGTCCTTCATTTCCAGTTTATTTGAATTTCCTTCTTTCACAATGAGAAACCTGACTCCTACCATCCACTCTTCTTTTATTTAATGCCCATCCCCAGTATACATGTAAGTTTTAGAATTGCTGCCTGTACCTCTGTATCTAGGAAGGTCTTTTTTTATTTTTTTTAAGAGAGTGTATGCAACTCTACATATACTTAAAATTCTTCTATGGCTTCCCATTATCTTTAAGAAAAGTGAATTTCTTGGCACAGGTTAGAAAAGGGTCCTCGCTCATCTAACCTTGTCTATTTCTGCAACTCCATCGGCAACTTTTCCTCCTATTTGGCTTCCTAACTCAATCTCCACACATATTTTCAAGCTCAGTGACTGTACTATTCTCTTTCCTGTCTTAGAGCTTTCACAATTGGCATTATTCTCTCCCATTGTGTGACAGGAGGCATGTTTTACAATATATTGAAATAAATACTCTTAACTTAATAAATATAAATTTTTATATACCTGGTATCCTCTCTGCCTTTTCTCTCCCACTGCCATTTTTACCTGACTATATAGTACACATCATGATATTCCATAGTTAAATTTCACTTCCTCAAAAACTCTATCTTAAACCATGCCAGATCACACTGGGTTTGCTATTCCTACTATATGCTCTTTTGGACCCAGCTTGTGTCTTTTTCAGTTTACTCCAAGATTATCTTGTTAATTGTTCTTTGTCTTCCTTTCCCAGTCAATAGAAAGGAAGTTTATGGACTGTTTTTCCCTCTTTCCTGTCTTGGTCCCCAGTGCTGCTTATATGGTCTTGTCCATACTTGGAACCCGGTAGTTGTTGAATGAATGAAAGAATGAATTAAATAGGAGAAAGATTAGATACGGAACATGTGCAGGCAATGGAGCAGCTACTGAGATTAAGGGCAGATTTCTCTGTAGACTCTTTATCTGGTGTCTTCAGCTGGAGGCAAAGGCACCCTGGGGTACTTCAAGGAACAAGGTGTAAATTGTCTGTGAAAATGTCATTAACTCTTTGAGTCAGCAAGAATGCCATTGAAGAGGTAATCTTGAGTTTCCACAACTTTTCAAAACAATTCAGTAGAAGCTTTCAACAGACCTTGGAAAACTTTTGGAAAAAACAAAACAAAAAACTATGTGTTGATTGGTGGAGAAAAATAAAAGCCCTTATATGTTTGAAGTTTGTCAAATTATGCAGTTTCACTTTTCATGTTTTCACTGTTAGCTCTCTTACATGTGAATCCTCTGAAAGCCAAAACACCTAAATCTGCACAGTTTAATCTCCCCATTAATGTTATTTCACTATTTATTCTCTTCATCATCATGACGTTCCTTCTTCTGCAGACTTTTGCCCAGGAAAAAGAAGAGTAGGAAATAACTTTATTATTTACTAAATAAAAAACTTTATTTTTTATTGATGCATAAAACTCATGCACAGAGGGGGCTGGAGGGTTTCCCTCAGCCCAGCCTGTACTCTCTTCAATTGAGAACCCTTTGGGGGATGTCTGACTGCTGGTTTAGGCCCGACCCCTGCTGGCCTGATCTTGCGGCAATTGCCTTCCTCTGCCGGCCAACTTGGTTCTGATTGGTCAGTTTCTATGCCAGTCAGCATCAAAAGCTCTGCCTCCTAGTCAACCATTGGTTGACCCAGATTTGCTTCTGATTGGTCACTCTCTATGCCAGTCAGCATCTCTGAGCCTATCATTGGGGACTGACCAGAAAGGCAGGACTGATCAGCAGCCCCAGTGGAGGACTGGAAAGAAATGGAGGTGCAGTTGCTGGCCTAGCCTGCAGAGAAAGTGCTGATCAACAGCTGTCACACAGGCTCTGGATCAGACCCTGCCTCTCTCCTCAGGCTTCTCTCTGGGCCCGATTTGCAGCCCTCTGAACACTCAGCGCTGGGTCACCACTCCTGCAGCTACCACAGTCAGTCAGCACTGGGTCACCATGGCAACCCAGCACTGACTGCGGGTTGGTCGAGCCTGGTCAGACCCAGGGTTTTTATATATGAGATTTTAGGACTTAACTGAAAAGGCCCATAAATTGTTCGATAGAACATAGCAAAGAACTGTTAGACCCAAAACTTTGATTCCCTTGCCTCACCTAATCATATCCACCAGTCATAACCTATTACATTATGATCCTTAGGATCATAACATAATGAACGCTTTATTAAAGTGTCATATTAAAGCAAATTTATTAAAGTGTCATTTTAAAGCAAATTTCAAAATCTCATTAATATTTTGAATTTTCCCTTGCTAAGAATTTATGGAGATGGCAATTTCCCCTTACTAGAGTAAGCAATAACTCATCAAGTTAATTTGGTGATGCTTTAGGAAAAGCATATCCAACAGTTCTCATACTAGTATGTTTATATCCAATTATTTGTATTAGCCAATACATTTAAAAATACGTCATTAATTACATTCCATTTTTATGGACCTAAAAGACATAAATAGCAAACATTGTTTTATCACCTTTAAGGATGATTATTAAGTCATTTAATATTGAAAATAGTTTTTAATTTCATGATAAATATATATAATAGAATGATATTATCATTTGCCCTGAATGGTTGATAAATGCTTTGTCACTTGAGTACAATGCCAAAAAACATTTTTAATGTAAACATGTTGTAAAGTCTTGGAAAATGTTGTTTAAATTTATTGAAAGTACTGCATTTTTAAAATGACAATCATATTCATGTGTGCTATGAGAGTTGGAAACATGCATTTTAAAAAATATATATATTTTTATTGATTTTTCACAGAGAGGAAGGGAGAGAGATAGAGAGCCAGAAACATCGATGAGAGAGACACATCGACGAGCTGCCTCCTGCACACCTCCCACTGAGGATGTGCCCGCAACCAATGTACATGCCCTTGACTGGAATCGAACCTTGGACCTTTCAGTCGCAGACGATGCTCTATCCACTAAGCCAAACCAGTTTCGGCGAAACATGCATTTCTTAATTTTTACTTAGTGGTATGGCCATTTAGAATGCTGATCTATGAAACTTTTATTTTTTTATTTTTTAAAATATATTTTATTGATTTTTTTACATAGTGGAAGGGAGAAGGACAGTTAGAAATATCAATGATAGAGAAACATCAAACAGCTGCCTTTTGCACACCTTCCATTAGGGTTGTTACCACAAGCAAGGCTCATGTCTTTGATAGGAATCGAACCTATGACCCTCAGTCCACAGGCCGAGGCTCCATCCACTGAGCCAAACCAGTTAGGGCACTGATCTATGAAACTTTTAATTTTCACTTACTTTGCAGAGTATTCTAATAATAACTCAACATAAGTATTAAATTTTTATTTTACAAAATAAAACCAAATGACTATCAGTCAATAAATTTAAGCATGAAATAAATGAGTGGAGCAGCAAGCTATGTATTAGCTGCCCCCAATGTACTGGCTAAAGTACAATAAATGCTGTTGTCCTTGCCTCCCAGGAACTTGTGATACAAATCATACAGCACAATGTCACTGTCAAGTCCAGTGTCACGTTCATGCTTATGCTTAGGAGATGCATTAACCAGAGCTCTAGGATCATGGGGTTTATTCCTGTTCTATCTTTAACTTCCTCTACAGCTTTGACGACATAAATTCACTTTTTAGCCTTCCTGTGTTGAAAATGAGAAGATTGGATTAGATCATTGGTTTTTAGAGTTGTTTTCTACAGAGACACTTCAAGGGTACTTTGAAGGAGGGTAATGACTCCAATAAGAGGAACCCCTGACTTGCCAGTGCTTCAAGTAGAGATTCTGTACTTCTCTCTCTCTCTCTCTCTCTCTCTCTCTCTCTCTCTTTTTAATATTGTACTTTGGACTTCTAAGGTCACTGCCATATAAAGCAAAAACAGCACATAAACAAAACAAAGGAGACATTTTATAAAATATACAATTTGAAATATAACAAACAATAAACCTCAAGGTTGGTAGTCAAGACATTTCTCACATAACATAATAATAATGATGTAATTTTTTTCATTCCTTATAATATTGCAGACAAACAAAAGTACTCTCTGATTTCATTTTGGGAAGAACAATGAACGGCAGCCCTTATTGTCATAATTTTTACCAAAAAGGAAATTGAATATCAGAGAAATTTATTTTTATCCAATTATCTAATATTTTGAGAGGGAGCATACTTGTGGCAGGTGCCCTGTTAGGTGTGTTTAGATCCAATGCTCAAAATACTCTCAAGACACAAGAATGCAGCAAATTCCAGAACTGGAGTCCAGAATGGCCGACAACAAATACTTCATTGATGCTAATGATAACAATGAAACTGCTGCCCTCAAGAATAATGATCTAGCTCACCTTGATTTGAACACACACACCCTGGCAAAACACTGCTTAGCAACCATTTTATCTAATTTCACGATACAATGGTTTAGAATATTGAATTATTTCTACTTTAAGGAGAGGAAGCTGAAGTTTAAAAAATCTAGGTTATTTACCTAGGGCTGAGGTCAGAGGGCTAATAAGGCACAGAGCTGAAGTTTAATTCTAAACCGAGACCAGAACTTCCATTAAACCAAATACCCAACCTGCTTAATTTATTACCACACTGCCTCCCAATAAAATTTTAAAAAGTGTTTACAAGTAATGGAACCCGAGAGCCGCCACTCGCAACTTCAAGACATACTGTAAAGCTACCTTAATCAAAATGGTGGGCTATTAGGTGAAGAACATAAAAATAGGCCAATGGGACAGAATAGAGTGCCAGGAAAGAAATACACATAACAGTAGTCAACGATCTTTAACCAAGAAGAGAAAAAAATACAAAGAAGCAATGAAAGGAATCTTTACAACAAATAGTATTGGAACAAATAAAATCCACTTGGAAAAAAAAGAAAAAGAAAATGAATCTAGACACAGTCCTTAAAGCCTTCACAAAGTTAGCTCAACTGGAACACAGACTAAACTGTAAATTGCCAAACCACAAAATTCCTGGAAGATAATTGAGAAGAAAGTGTACATTACTTTGGGTTTGGAGATGACTTTTTAGATACAACATCAAAGGCGAGATCCCTGAAAGAACTGATGAGCTGAACTTCACTAAAATTAGAACCTCTGCTCCATTAAACGCAGTGCTAAAATAAAGTCAAGCCACAATTGTAAGAAAACATTGTAAAAACATTGGATAAAGGATGTTCAACCTAAAATATAAAGAACTCCTACATTTCAAAATAAGAAAACACACAAGTGAATTAAAAAATGGCCGAAAAACCTTAAGAGATACCTAAACAAAGTAGATATACAGAGGATAGACACATATAAAAGAAATTTTACATCATATCATACAAGGGAAATGCAATTGAAATAATAACATTTTGCATACTCTATGTAATAAAAGGCTAATATGCAAATTGACCAAACAGCGAAACAACTGGTTGCTATGACACTTATCGACCACCAGGGGAAAGAGGCTCAATGCAGGAACTGTCTCCTCAGTGTGCTTTCACAGGGGGAGCACTGCTCAGCCAGAAGCCAGGCTCATGGTTGGCAAGTGCAGTGGTGGTGGCGGGAGTCTCTCTCCTAGGACTTTCAGACTGTGAGAGGGTGCAGGCTGGGCTAAGGGACCTCCCAGAGTGCATGAATTTAAATACCAGGCCTCTAGTATTTATATAGATGTAGCATATGTGCTTCTGAATTCATGCCAGTATGAATATTTGTAAAATAATTGCTCAAGTACATTAACTGATTAACTTAGGAATTTGCAATGTTTCCCTTGGTTAAGAGTCACACCAATAAAGATTGAATGTTTTCTCTTACCATATTGTTCTTTACTCTAACTGAGGTATAAAAATATTATAAAAAATTAAACAAGAAGCCCGCCAGTGTGGCTCAGTGGTTGAGCATGAACCAGGAGATCATGGTTCAATTCTCGATCAGAGCACACATCTGGGTTGTGGCTCAGTCCCCAGTGTGTGGGAAGCAGCTGATCAATGATTTCCTCTCATCACTGATGTTTCTGTCTCTTTCTCCCTCTCCTTTCCTATCCGAAATCAGTAAAAAAAATTTTTAAATATTTTTAAATAAACAAATGCCTAAAAAGTTTTAGAATTTAAAGTAGCCAATGATGAGATACTACTACACACCTATTAGAATAGCCCAAATCCAGGACACTGACAGCATCAAATGCTGGTGAGGATGTGGAAGCAATAGGAACTTTCAGCCCTTGCAAGTGGGGATATAAAATGGTCCAGCCACTTTGAAAGAGAGTTTGCAACTTCTTACATAACTAAACATCCTCTTACTATAGGATACAGCATTTATACTTCTCGATATTTACCCAAAGAATTTGAAAAGTTATAACTGCCCCCAAACCTCCATGCAGATGCTTATAGCAGTCTTATTCATAATTGCCCCAAACCATGAAGCAACTAAGATGTCCTTCAGCAGGTGAACTGATAAACTGTGGTATATCCCAACCATGGATTTGACCTCAATTATATATGGTAAGAAAACCAACTCATTAAAAGAGAGAATAAATTGGTTTGGGAGAATGGGAGAATGTAGTCGGGTATTTTATAAACTTTTGTTTATAGAATAAATAAATGCTGGAAATGTAATAAGTATCAAAATACTGTGGTTGACCAAAGGTTAGCGAGGCAAAGGAAACTAAAAAGATAATAATAATAAGTAGTAAGTGAGTAACCTTTTGGCTGATTTTTGTGTCTTGGGTCTTGTTTCTGTCTTCCTCAGAGCAGTAAAAAGACTCAGTCAGGCCTTACTTGCTCTCCATTGTAGGTACTTAAAACAAAGAGTTTGAACAGCTAATGGCCTGGGATCAATAGCCATAAACACATTGCACACAACCATCCTCCTGCAGAAGCGTAAAAACACTGCCCATTGCACTCCATCAGAATTCCTGTTTCTACTGATTTTTTGGCCTAATTTATATACAGTGATTTTTACCCTGATAACTATTAACAGAGATTTAAAAACACACTCCAAGTTATGCATATGGCCTAATGAATTATCATTGTGGTCTAACCTAAAACGTTTTCCAAACTTGGCTGGTTTTTCTCAATGGTTAGAGCATTGACCCCAAGGATTAAAGGGTCTTGGGTTTGATTCCTGGTTAGGGCACATCCCTGGGCTGTGGGCTTGATCCCCAATAGGGGCGTGCAGGAGGCTGTGATCAATGATTATCTCTCATCACTGATGCTTCTATTTCTCTCTCCCTCTCTCTTCCTTTCTCTGACAGCAAAATATACACAGGCCTATATTTTAAGAGTTGGCATTGTCTTCTGGAAAGTGAATTTTTCTAAACTCCTTATGTAGAAATATTTAGTTTCTCATCTTCCAATCACCTCTATTATTTAACTCATTTACTCTTTATCTGTAGTGTGGATTATTACTGCATAAACTATAAGAAATTTGCTCTATAAGGTAGAAGACACCTGGAGAGAAAAAATGACTGTAATAATTAGTTGAATGAGAAGCATTGAAAATCCAAATTACATTCTGCACACCAAAATTTGTTTTGTTCCCGATTACTTTTCTACATATATCAAACCCTGTTTTCATAGAAATCTATTCATAAAACCACAGCACATTCTGTTTTTATTCTCTCAGATTGGAAGCCGAAACTAAAACTTGCAGAAGGGTAACAAAAAAAATGAATTGTTGAAAAATTCAGCTTAGCACATCCCTACATTACAGCAAATACACACATTTTCTCTCTGTGGGTAACACACGGGGTAGACAGGTGTTAGTATTAATAACTACAATCGATTTGCATATTTTATAAACAAGTTTGCATATGTACCATAATTCCTAACACTCCACACAAAAATTTCCACAGATGCACCTCTCTCATATAAAAATATGTGTAAAACTTTCTAACAGATACCAAAACACTCCAGCAGTAATGCTGACTGTAGGAAAGCGGAGGCCTACTTACTCGCTAAACCTGCAAGGCAGAATTTATGCGATCAATTAAATCCCTTGCAAGTTAAACGCCACCACAGGATTCAAAAGGTAACTCTTGGAAATGAGAATGAAATGAACTTTGTAAAGTTAAGATATTTTAAACAATAACAGCGTGCGTTTTGACTGTGTTTTTAAGGCTATCATGATTCAAACTTTTTTCCCCCCCTATCTGGTGTTGTGTTGGGGAGGCATGCGTACAGGGACTCTCTCATTCTTCCCTTTGTTTAATTTCTGGCCAGCAGCCAGTTAAGGCTGTAACTCTAGCCTGTGGAAATTGGTTGAGTAAATGGAGACAATGAACCAGGTGCAGTGGATACAGATTAGGGAGGTTGAAATCGTAGAGTTAATGAGCTGTGATTCCATTGTTTCAGCTGAGGCATCAGCTCCTCCTGCTGGGAGGCGGGGTGTGGAGAGAAACACCACATCAATCAAAATACGTTTCCTGCCTGTACACATGTTGGTTTGCATCTCGAATGGCCGTTTACATATTAGATATACCTCTAAGAGTAGCTCTTTAAAGATTTTCTTTTTTTAAAAAAATATATTTTTATTGATTTTTTACAGAGAGGAAGAGAGAGGGACAGAGAGTTAGAAGCATCGATGACAGAGAATCATCGATCAGCTGCCTCTTGCACACCTCCTACTGGGGATGTGCCCGCAACCAATGTACATGCCCTTGACTGGAATCGAACCCGGGACCTTTCAGGCCTCAGTCCGACGCTCTATCCACTGAGCCAAACCGGTTTCGGCAAGATTTTCTTTTTTTTAACAGAGGTGTTTGGATTGCATGTGTCTTTCTTTTTCTCTCTTACCACACCGGCTTGTGCAGTGATGGATAGGGTTCACGAAATAATTTTGAGAGTTTCCAGTAAAAGGAAGATCAGGAAGGCATATGCCCATACTTACTCTCAGTGGTGTTGGTGAAGCCTTACATGTTCACTTCATCATTAGCGACTGTTCTTGTTCAGAACTTAAAAATCATCACAACCCAAAACTGGTTTGGCTCATAGAGCATTGGCCTGTGGACTGAAGGATCCCGGGTTCCATTCCAGTCAAGGGCATGTACCTTGGTTGCAGGCACGTCCCGGTGAGGGGTGTGCAGGAGGCAGCTGATCCATGTTTCTCTCTCATTGATATTTTAACTCTTTGTCCCTCTTTCTTTCTCTCTGTAAAAAAATCAATAAAATATCACAAGATAATCTGATGGATTGAAGATGACATGTTTTATTATTTGAATTTAGAGCATGCCTCAAAAATGGTCACTCATAAGACCTTTACAAGTAAATGGTTGGCATTAACATAGTCTCAATGCTTAGAAGATACAGAGGCCGGTATTTTTGTTTAACAATCCCCTTTTCTTTGTATTTCAGAACATGTAAAATTCCTGACACTGATCAAGCAAATTCACACATCTTTCCCTGGCTAATGCTGTGGTTTGGTATCTATTCTTCCTTATGTATGTCACTAAGGCATTCCTTTACACAATTTAAAACAATAATTTTACATTTTATTTATAAACCAATACAAGGAAATCCAAATGACAAATTATCTAAAATTCTGAATGAATTTAAGAATAACTAATTTGTGTGTGGCTATTTGAAAGTATTAACTCACTAGAGGCTCAACACACGAAACCCTTGCGAGAGTCAGCCTTCACAGCCTTGGGCAGCTGCCTCGATCCCACCTCTGCAGCCCCAACTTCATCTGTAAGTCTCAACCATTTGGTCAATTGGCATAATATGCTTTAATTATTATAGATTGCTAAACAACTTTAAGCAATCATCAAACCTGACATATTCGCTGAAACCTTCCATTTTGAAAGGTTCCTCAAGACTGTTATTTAAACCTGGCTGAACTATTTCATCAACCCAATAGAAAACAACAACTTATACTATCTTGTTTAGACATAAATTAAATGAAGTAATAATATATGAAATAGCTCACAGAACTGCAATGAAGTCTACATAATCAGACTTTTTAAAAAAAAAAACTCTATGAAGCCAGAAAAGATAATTAATTTACACTTCTACTTAGAAGCAATGTCACCACCTTTGGACCAGATAATGCAAATTCCTTAGTACATGATTCCTTTACTAAGAGCTTTGTCTACAATGCCAATTTAATCTGATCACCCTGTACCACTCTTATGAAAATGGTCAAGGCATGTCATCCTATTTCTGGTTTTAAAAATATTGTTTCAAATGGGTGATTCCACCTGGAATAGACTACGTTTTTTAATATATATTTTACATTTAAATGCAGAGGCTTCTAAGAAATTGAGATTTGGTTGTATTCAGAGTGACCATCAACTCGCCAAATGCCTGACGCATATATTAAACTTTTCTAAAATATCACCAACTTACTTGTTTAATTTGACATTTCAACAAACCATGTTGTAATTTGTAAGATTGGTAAATTTAGTATTCTGACTAAAAGCTTACACTGGAGTAGATTGTGAATATGTGAACGTAGACTAGTACATCTTATACCTCAAACTTAAAGTTAAGGGGAAAGTACAAGAAAAAGGATGGCTTCTGTTAGGGTTGAAAGGGAGCAGGAAACAGACCACCAGGGACTTTTAAAGTAAAGTTTATTCCCCGGTAATGGGTGGAACCCATTACGGAGGTAGAGAAATCAGAATTGGAGGAGTGGGGAGGGGGCAGCAGGGGACCCAGCTGGGCTGATGCCTCCTGGACATGGAGGAAAAGCAGCAGTGTCTTGCCTGGGGTCCCTTTAAGAGATGGAACAGAAGGGGGTTGGATCCAGGGCAGAACAGGAAGGGGTGGCCTCTAAGGGAACTTTGGCAAGTACTGATTGGTGGTTCAATGTCTTTGAGATGTCTCTGTGACAGGTGCTAATAATGTCGTAAACTCCGCCCACCAGTTGGGAGGGGGAGAACCTTTCAGCTTCCTACTGTGCTAAGGAGGATACTGCACTCTGACAAATCAATAAATCCATACATTAAGCTCTCTGAACCATGTGAAGACCAGAATGCTACATGAAAATAGAGATCTGTATCTCCATCATTATTCTTCTGCTAGCTATTTCTTTTTTGCTTACATCTATAACCAGTCTTCGACTCCAAATACCTTCTGCACTCCACGCCAGAATCAACCCAAGCCTCTTTTTCCCTTTGCTAACTGCACAAGAAGGATTATGGATGAGAATGGTCCTTCCAGGCTTAGAAATGGAACTAGAGGAGTGTCACTTTTCAGCTCAGAGGCTATCATCAGATTTCTGAAATATTTAATATCGTATTTGATCAATAGTAACCCAGCCTATATTTACCATATTTGCTCATCTACCTATCTTGCCTCAAGGGTACTAAAATCTATTAATATTATAGATCCTGTGGACCGAGGCATCATGATCTTTGTTCGGGCCTTGCCTGTGACTTATATGTGATGTTATTGGGCTTTTGCCATTCCAGAATGCCAGTGTTCAATTCCATGTACTAAACTTCTACCATTAACTCCAGTCTACATGGGCAACTAACTCCAAGTTCTTAAAGTTGCCAGTGAGCACCACCTTCTTCCATCATCTCCCCATGGCTCATATATTTCTTTGTCCTGTACTGCAGATGATGTCCTCTGGGATGGATGACCTGTTGTAGAAAGCTGCAATAAATGGAATGCATTGTCATAGTGGGTTTAAGGATATATAGAATTCAATCCCATTCTACAATGCTCATTTCCTTGAGCCTCATACATCCTACCTGAATGTTATACCAAGGAAGTTACGGTATCTGTACCTCATTTACCATAACCTGTGTTTACATCAAACTTTAATAAATCATCTTGGGAAAATATTAGTATTATATTCAGATATTCTGGAACACCCTTATATTTAGAGATATGACTTAGTGTACCCATGACAACAAATGCTTTTTAAAAACATATTTTTATTGATTTCAGAGAGGAATGAAGAAGGAAAGAGATATAGAAACACCAATGACAAGAAAGAATCATCGATTGGCTGCCTCCTGCACTTCTGGCCAGGGCTGACCAGCAGACCCTGAGTGACGGATGAATGGATTGCTCCACACAACATTTGCTGGGGTAAAGGAACCAGACAGCCTTGATTGCCTGCTATGTTATGCTTTTATTGTAGCAGCAATTTGAGATAAAGTTCATCTTTTAGATACAACCAGTAGAGGCCCAATGCATGAAATTCATGCACTTGGGGGAGGGGGGAGTCTCTCAGTCCAACCTGTAGAAGCCGTTTTTCTATACCCATTTGGTTTTAGGCTTAGCTAAATATGTATCTAGAATTGACTGGTTCTTCCTCTGAAATTATCTCAACATATTGAAAAAAAATTGAATTTGAACTGTAAAGAATGGCATCTAATACACTGCAATAGCCAGCATGGTCCTCTGGAGAAGAGGTGAGCATTGAGGTAACAGTTTCTAGATGACAGGAAATAACCAAAACTGGTCTCCAATGAGATTCCTTGCTAACATACACTGTTAAGATTCTGTAGCCCCGTTGTCCTATAAGATGTAGGTACTTGATATTTTCCTTCCATGTTTCCTTTGAGGTCTGCCATAATATTTACACAAAAGAGCTGTCCAGGGGTATTTTCGTTTTGGAAAAACAACAACATTCTTTTAACCAGGGTCCATATGCCTCACTGGCCATTACAGAATTCTCCTCTTATGACAATATGAACCAAATTATTTTTCTTTCCCTGTTTTAATAAATATAATGTTTTCCTCTTCAATTTGAGTATTTTTTCTTTTATAAAAATGTTCAAAGACTGGGCATCACAATTTTAAGTGTGCTTTGCTACTTATTACTATAATATATTTTTTAGTAATTTCAGGAGACAAGTTTTCTTCAATTTATGCCATATAATGGAAGTAAAATTCACATTTAATAATCTGTGATTTAAGCAGGTGTTTTGCTATCTTTATTCATTCACTCATGTGTTCTTTTATTCACTCAGTAAATATTTGTTGAAAATTTCCTTGTCAGGCACTATGCCAGGTACTTGAAAATAGTCATAAATATGATACAGTCAACCCCTGTTCTCATGAGGTTTATAATTTAATACCATTATGATTAAGGATCTCACAGTAAATATGAAAAAGTTTTTCAGTATTGTGCTAACCTTTAGAAGATATTGGAAGACAGTTTCAATATTGTATGGAAGCAGTTAGCCATTTTATTTTGTAAGTTGGCAGAGGAAGACCCTTATCAAAAAAAGCAGGTATTCGCTAGCTGAAAATAGTAATTTGGTAATAGGCATTCTAAAATGATGTTTTACTCTCATTAGCACTTTAGTTTTTCCACTTGGGAACAACAAAAAAGGAATAAGTACGTATAGTTGAATTGGTCTCTAAGTTGAAAAGTCTCTAAAATAATGGATCTTGAATTTCCCAAGAATAAACAGTATATCCCAGAATGATTTCTCAGTCCTCTAAATAAATCAATGGCCATTAATTCATGTATAAAAATGCAGGGGAAAGAACAATGCCAATATATTATTGATCTCAGGATACTGAGTGTCATTGTGACTTGCTGGTTAGACTGGCTGGAGGGTGATGGCAGAGACGATTGTATCTTTCCTGTACAGGAAAGATAATGAATGGATTCCTAGTCAAAGTCTAAAATACAGTGGCTCCATTTGATCAGTGATGATTTCCTTCATCTTTGAATTTATATTTGAATGGATATAACTGTTAGTTGGCAGAAAATTTGTATTAATTCTTTGGCCTGGGATGTAAAAGGTTTCATAGTAAGAAAGACACTGGAAGTGTCCTCTTCTGTTCCCAGCCATAGTAGCAAATTAATATTGAAAGTTTATCTTTCAAAGAGTAGACTATGGTCCATCTTCGGAGGAATACTCAAATCCATCCTTTACTCTTATTCTCCCAGATGCTTGGGGTATTTGGAAGCTGGTAAACAGCTTACAGATTTATCTTGTTGGATCCATCATCAGCCAAAGGAGGTGCAGCCTGTACACAGTGGCTGTTCAATGAGTCTGGCTCTTTTTGTTTCCAGTCTGGACAAATGTTGCCTCTTCCAATTTATTTAGTTAATCCTCACCTGAGCATATTTTTTCCATTGCTTTTGAGAGTGGAGGGGAGGGGGGAAAGGGAGAAAGAGAGAGAGAGAGAGAGAGAGAGAGAGAGAGAGAGAGAGAGAGAAGAGAATGAGATGTTAGAGAGCTACATTGATGGTTGTCTCTTGCCAGTGGTCTCAGGGCTGGGGATCAAACCTGCAACCCAAGTATGTGCCCTTGACAGGGAATCAAAGAAGAGACCCTTTGGTGCAAGGGTTGACACTATAACCACTGAGCAACATTAGCCTGGGCTCTTTCAACTTATTTTTATCTGATTAGTATTCTGTATTTTCCACAAGGTCCTAAATTATCTACAATGTGGCATTTATTCACTCATTCCTATTTAATGCTTATTCAAAAATCCATTTTTTATCTAGAAATCCTCATTAGACTTTGTAGTAGGGATTGTATTCATGTATCAAAGTTTCCTAGGCTATATAAATAAGGCATAGTTATTCCCACAAATAATGTTCATGATCACACATTAGAAAATTAAGCACTATTAATGATAATGAAACAGACCCATGAATTACCAGTAAAATAATGTTCCTCAAATGAAGGTTGATATCATTTGTAGACTGTAGTTTTGAACACAAAGATATATGCCCTGAGTTTGTATAGGGCTAGATTTTTAGTTTCAATGATGTTGATTACATATGTAGAATGAACTAAGCTGCATAAGATGGTTATATGTATGCAGAAGCAAAAGTGTATGTATGTGAAGGGAAGTTCATAGTGGAAGGAAGGACTATTATTGTGAATTCGCTATTAATCTCCCCTTTGATATGCCTGTTAAATTAAACTGACAGCATTTTTTTTCAATGTTACAAAACACACAATTGAATACTCAGTAAGATAGCTAGCTCTCTTAATCGGCATCCTCCAGAACTAAAAGTCATGTGCAGATTTATAAAATGTACTAATGTTTCATTGTATTGCAAACACTAGTGCTTTTTACATATCTGTGGCAGAACTTCCTACTGTTTTTGCCATTTGGGTAACTAGATATAATTTTAAAATATATGCAGTTAGATACAACATTTGTTTTTTATTTGGCTTAGAGTATTTTATGTCTTTATTTATAAAGTATTTAATCCCCTGCAGGGTCCCAGATTGTGATAGTGTGCAGACCAGGCCCAGGGACCCCACTGGTGCATGAATCCATGCACTGGGCTTCTAGTTTAATGCTATAAAATATTTTTTAATATCCATACTGAAATTTGGTACCTCTTCTGAGAGGACCTGTGGTATAATGGTTAAAAGCTTAAATGCCAGGTCAGCTACTTCCCAACCATCTCATCTGGACCTAGTTAATTAGTTACCAGGTACCTTATCTATATATCTATGGCTAATATGCTAAGTGCTCATCTGGGTAATGACATACATAGCAATGTCTGACTTCCTCTAACTAGCAACTAGCCTCCTCGGAGTTTCTGCAGCCCAGAAACCTGACTTGCTTTATAGCCAGGTGGAAACATTTTACACTGTAACTAAATGATTGCGAAGCATTTTCCCATGCCTCATCACATTTGAGTAGGTAGATAGGAAACTTGGTAGAATCCTATTTTCTTTGCATTAGCTGGAAAACGGAGATTTGGAATGTTTAGAAACTTGACCCGATTGAAAAGAAGTAAGAAATGATGGACCTTGAAAATGACTTCAGGTTTTCTCACTGCTCAAAATATAGTCAAACACTGCTGCAGTTAAATATATACCCTTTGTTCTCCCCTGTGTGATATACATTAATAATCAGTTTCATGTTGATATTTACTGCTGTGTTGCTGACAATTACCTGAAAGAGAAGTTGGGGTGCTTCACTGAGCTGGAAAAAGTTTAGCTACATCAGAAAGCAGGTCTAATTAAGAAAGTTTATTATATATCTATAAAAGGCTAAGTTGACTCACTCATGCATGATATATATAAAACTCTTACTGATGCCAATCGCACACATGTGTTTCCATCTGTCATTGTGCATTTGGTTGACACTTCTATTATAGAGAAAGGGTGAATAGTGATATTAAAATATTTATTCTAATCAATTTCCTTTCAATGTGCACAGTTTTATTCACCAGGTCATTAGTACATATATACAATCACAAACAATTGGTAAGGCAAAATTATATATACTAATAAAAGAGTAATATGCTAATTAGATGAGATCAACCAGACATCTTCCAGATGTCTGACTTCTTTCCAGACAAAGCCATGGTGGTGGGGGCAGAGGCAGAGGTGGTTAGGGGGCATCCAGGCCAGCAGGGGGCAGTTAGGGGGTGATCAGGTTGGCAGAGAGGCAGTTAGGTAAGCATGGCAGGGAAGTTGGTGGTGATCAGGCCAGCAGGGGAGGGCAGTTAGGTGGCAATTAGGCCAGCAGTCAGAGGTAGTTAGGAGCGAACAGGTAGGCAGGTAGGTGAGCAGTTAGGAGAAAGTGGTTCCCGATTGTGAGAGGGATGTCCCAGATTGGAGAGGGTGCAGGCCGAGCTGGGGGGCAGAACCCCTCCCCACGTGCATGAATTTTATGCAGCAGGCCTCTAATAAATATATAAAAGGCTAAGTAACTGACCATCCATCTGTCTGACCATCCAACAGGCCAGTATACATGACATACACTGGCAATCCTATATAATAAAAGCCTAATATGCTAAGTGTCCGTTCAACCAGTCACTATGATGCACACTGTCCACCAGGAGCCAAATGCTCTGATCAGTAGGTTATCTTGCTGCTGGGTTCTGGCCAACTGGACTGGGTGAGATGGGCCAGGCATTCCCTGGAGCCCTCCCACGCTCCCTTCCTGGCACTGAGGGTGCACTGTTGGGGTCAATTCGCCTGGTCTGTATCCTGTCTCAATCCAGGCCCCCTCAGGGGATGTTGGAGAGCTGGTTTTGGCCTGATCCCCACAGGCCAGGCCGAGGGACCCCACTGTTGCATGAATCCATGCACTGGGCCTCTAGTATATAAATTTCTATATGCCAGGTATTATTCTAAATATGTGTGTGTGTGTGTGTGTGTTTGTGTGTGTGTGTGTGATTTGTATTTCTATATATTTTATATATTTTTATATATAAATTTTCTATATTTAGGAATCATTATTCAAATGCCATTATTGCATGCTCATGAGCACTTCCTGTATTTATTTGAGAATCTATCCTTTGATTTGCTATTAGAATAATTCCGTAAAAAGAATGAAAAATTTGATTCTCTTTCAGACATATACACACTAACTTTTCTTAATCTCCCAAAGTAAGTACTTGTTTTTTACATGAATGATTCCAAACCTGTTTTGTTTTCACTCAAAAAGTTATAAATTCCAGGCTCAGTGCTCTCCGAATGCATCAATGCCCTATTTTTATCAATCTATACAACTGAGCTTCAGTAAACTTGTTTGGTTTCAGAGAAGTTTTCCATGTGATGATAAGTAATTGCTCTGGTTCAAGGAAACACCAGATCGTTTTGCCTGTATGCACAGAGGCCAACATTTTCTTGGGAGTCTAGAAGTAGACTAATGGTGGTTAATGAAAACCAAGGTATTCTTTGCCAGTGTTTTTAGATAGATGATCAACTGTCAGGAAATGCACACAAATGATCCGAAGAGAGATTTCCAGCCAACTTTCACTCGCATTGCTTCAAAGGCAGTACTTCAAAGGAGAGTTGTGACAGTTTCATACTCAATCCAGGGAGAAATATTATTTTTGGCTATCTGGCACTCCCAACTCTGACAACTTGTTCCGTTTTCCCATGAGAAAACAGATGAATTGAAGAGGAATGCCCCCAAAGTTTCAAAATTCGGAATTCAGAAATGACAATTGCCAGGGAAAAAATTATAGGGAAGGATTGGACATGAACTGTACTTCAACACATCAGAGTTGCCCTGTGTCCCCCGGCTCATAATTGGCGGGCCCAAATGCTCTATCTCCACACTCTCTCATCTAGCAGCAAACTTCTGCATTTAGAGACATTATCCTAAAACTTTCCAAAAACCCCAGACCGGACCGAGTCCTCACCACCTGAGTAGTAAATCACACCAGCTTATGTCCTCTTGTTTCAGATCAGGCAGTGTAATTAAAAATGAGTCACACTGGGGGGACCACAGAATGACACCTTTTCCTGAAATTCAAGTATGGTGCTATTTCTGGTAGATTACAGTGGTCTAATTCATTCAGATGTCCAATAATAAGCCAGCAGGGACAGCGCCTTGGGTCCTATCATGAAGTTTCTGTCTCTCACTCCTCTTGCTTGAATTGAAAGTCGCTATGAGAATGACTTTCCATGCCTTTTTAGTCCTTCAGTAGAATAAGAAAAATAGGTTTCTTCCAGTAGTCTAAGTCTGGTGCCGCTGCAACTATTCTAGTTCTTTGTTTATACGATGCTTACTTGAGACAGGGAGGTCAGCATGAAAAAGCAAAATAGGTATATAATCTAAACTATAGAAAAATAAGACTATAAACTCTTCCATAATGAGTACATTCCATAGACATGCCTCTGCCCCCTTAGTTAATGTATACCATAAAACTATATAATAGAAAAATAAGTATTAAACGCAGGATTGTAATACATCAGAAACACATATTTATCCTTTCCATATGCATCCCCCAAATCATTTACTACTGATTCTTTTTTTGTTTTTTGAAGGACTTCAGAAATAATACTAACACTAAGAGGCACTCGTTAAACTATAACATGGCTGACAAAACAAAAGCCCCCAATAAAGAGGTTCTTAAGAACACAAAGAAAGCAAGTGCATTGATGCCTGCATTCAATTACCGCACTGTAAAGCATCCATTCCATCCGAGGAACCTATTATTTTTCAAAATAGTGCAAAGTCCCAGCAGGTGCTATCGGAGCGGGCTGTGCACACTGTATCTCCGCCAAACTCTAGTAATTATTCAGGCCAGTCAGACTCCGTGTGTGCTCGACAGCAGAGCTAGCGTTCACTACATCACTTCAAATTGTTTGTTGGATCTTATTGTTAGGATCGTGACATTCATTACTGGGGCTAAACCCTTCATTACACAGTTTGTCAAAATCCTCAAGCAACACAGTATTTGAAAAAGAACAAGCAGAATTAGTTTCCTATTGGGAGCTCTTAGGAGAAAAAAAACACCCTAAATGAATAAAAAAAGAAAGAAAAGGATTTCTAAAATGCGTTGCCTTGTCACGAAACAGTGATAGTTCTTTCCTCTACATGTCAATCAGATCAGCAGATGTGCACAATGTGTAAGAACACTCCATAAACTTCTGCTTAACAGTACTATAGGTTTGCAAGTTCCCTTTTTTCGAAATGCTATCTTTCTACAATTCAATGATACCTATACCTATTGTTTGTACTGATATTTTGTTTATTTACAACTGACGTGTGATTTGAGAAAATATGTAGGGATGTTGGAATGGGGAATTAATTATCATATAAGGCTCCATAATAGCTATTGTATTTCAGTGTGTCTTTTGGTAAATATAATTTTACTACAACCCCATTGAAGTTTTAAGGGTAGAAAAATTCATTATAAACACTAGACTGGACTATTGACTATTAGAAATTTCTTTATTTTTTTAAACTGAAGTATAGTTGAATCTAAACACACACATACACAAAGCAAACAATTAGAAAATAATTTTAAGAGCTATTCCAGAGATATCTTCCTATTATTTAGTCATGTCCACTGCATCCTCTAATTTAAAACCTGCAGAGCAAAACTGCATAAGATGTTGTTTATGATTGTTAAATAATAAATCCAAGTTTATTTTCAGTGGAACATAAATCCAAATAAAGTTGGCAGTCTCTGGAAGACAGAATATTTAATGCGTATCAAGTGCATTAAAAGCCGGGACAACCAACCTACATCACAGACAATGGTCTCTGACTTTACCTTCCAGGTGATTCTTTTTAAAAAAAATATATTTTATTGATTTTTTACAGAGAGGAAGGGAGAGGGATAGAGAGTTAGAAACATCGATGAGTGAGAATCATCCATGAGCTGCCTCTTGCACACCCCCTACCAGGGATGTGCCCGGAACCAAGGTACATGCCCTTGACCGGAATCGAACCCGGAACCTTTCAGTCCTCAGGCTGATGCTCTATCCACTGAGGCAAACCGGTTTCAGCTCCAGGTGATTCTTTACTCTTTGAATTCCCTAGGACTATGCAAAGGCATGTAGCCTGTACCACTAGCTTGAAATCTCCTCTCTCTCTCTCTCTCTCTCTCTCTCTCTCTCTCTCTCTCTCTCTCTCTCTTTCTCTCTCTCTCCCTCTCTCTCTCTCTCTCTCTCTCTCTCTCTTTCTCTCTCTCAGTCTCTCTCTCTCTCTCTCTCTCTCTCTCTCTCTCTCTCGCTCGCTCTCTGAATGGGTTTGCTGGTTATTTTGTTTTTGCTCCCTTAATCAAAATTTATTTCTCACTTAAAGAGTAACCTGGACCCCATAAAACTAAATACTTCCATCATCTCTTCCTTTAGGTAGGAATTCCCAGTTACTCTGTCTGCTTCCTATGGCTAGTCTTCCACCCTAACTTCACTCGTGATTGATTTTGTGCAAATGTGTTCTGGAGTATATTTCTCCAAATTCAACTTCTGTAGTCCTCTTGGATTCTTTCCATGCATCTATCTAGGATTTTTATGAAAACATTTATATAAAAATTGTATTTGATTTTTTTTTTTGCATAAGGAAAATGTACAACGTGGAAGTCAAGTAACCTGTAAAAGATAAATCAGAGACCACTCTATAATTGGCATCTATCAGGGTACCCTGGTAGGTATGCTATAGTGTGTGTGTGTGTGTGTGTGTGTGTGTGTGTGTGTGGTTGCTTTATAAACAGGGTTCAATATAATATTCCTCTTTTCCTTTGAAATGTCTTAGGTTGTTAGCTATTTCAAGATATAGGTTTCTCTATAACAGCTATTTTTTTTTCTGGCCTCATTTTATTTATTCCTGTGATTTAATTTCAACATAATATACTTGGCCAGCCTTTCTGGGGACTTGACTTTCACAATTCAGCCATTTCTGCTTCAAAGGTATGCAGATTTAACAAATTGTCTCGGCCCCCTGCAGTTTCCAATTATTACAGTTTACATGATTCACACTGAACGGTGAGCCCCGGCCTTCCAGAGGGAGAGAGGGAGCATCGGATTTCTTTCTTGGCACTCGGAGACCACGGAACAGTGCATTTCGAGCCAGTGCAGCTTCACAAGGGAAGAAATCATCAGAGCCCGAGAAAGTTGCTTTAGTCCTGGGAGAGAAAAAGTTTGTAATTGAGCCAGTATTCCAAGAGTGACAATAAGTCTGAGGATGTATTGCTCGGTTTTATATGCTGAGTGGACTGTAGACTCCAATGTCAGCAGTCACGATGCAAACCACGTCTTAGGGTGGAAAATAAAGAAATGCTCAACAGAGCCCCTTAAACTGCTCAGCATTGAAAATCTACTCTTTGTAATCAGATGGAAATGCCTCTGAATGTCTCAGTATAATATTTCCTATTAAAATGTTTGCATCATTGCCCAGATGACATGGCTCAATGGTTGACTGTTCGCCTGTGAACCAGGAGGTCAGGGTTTGATTCTCTGTCAGGGCACATGCCCAGGTTGCAGACTCAGTCCCTAGTGGGGGTGGGGGGAAGTGTGCTGGAGGCAGTGGATCAATGATTCTCTCTCATGTTTGATGTTTCTGTCTCTCTCTCTCCCTCTCTCCCTTCCTTTCTGAAATCAATAAAATATATTTTTAAAGTGTTTCCATCATATAATTTAACACCTCTTCCCATTTTTTGTAATCCTATATATTAAAAAAAGCAAAAATGGCCCTCATGTCCACTAATGGACAAATACATGTTAGAATTACAGTACCTCAAATTTAGAGTGACTTTAATGATTCGATACTATAACACTGTTTTTCTCTACCCTTCTTACAATCCTGTATCCTGTCACAGGAGTCACAGCCTGACATTATCCAGGGGGATATGCACATTTTCAATGATGCACATTGTCTTTTGTCCAGTGACATATAGTAACACGAAGTGGCCTGTCAGCTCCAGAGAAGAGCAATTTAAAGATGCTATGATTTGGAAACAGTATTTCATATGATTCACACAAATTGTTTTCATCAGTTTACAAAAATATAATGATGCATCAGCCTGTATGGCTCAGAGGTTGAGTGTTAAACCAGTAGCCAAGATGTCACTGTTTCTATTCCTGGTCAGGGCACATGCCCCGGTTGCAGGCTTGATCTCCACTGGGGGCCGGGCAGGAGGAAGCTGATCCATGATGCTTCTCTTCCATCACTGTTTCTATCTCTCTATCGCTCCCCCTTCCTCTCTCTCTGAAAATCGATGAAAACATTATTTTTAGAAAAATGATGAGGACTGCCAATGGTCAATCAGCTCTTTCAACATATACAATGGCCACCATTCAGATTCAATTAACACTTGGCATTCTTTTAGGCCCCTCCTACTATTGTTTCCTCTTTCTAATTTATCTCACTGTCAGGACACTTTCAGAGGGTACTCTTACTTACTGTTTATTTATATTGTCTTCTTACTGAGTTCTGCTGTTTTCTTTCATGAGGGGATTTAAGGTGAAGTTATTGCAGTTTTATTTTCCAGCAACAACATTTTTCTCTCTCTCACTAATTTAATAACCTTCCATGTTATGCCAACCAACTTTGTTTTCTTAAGTAACCTCTTCATGCATAAATATGTTGGATGTCTTCACTGTTTTCTCATGGATTGTAATTTACAAGACTGGAAAGAAAATACAGTTTCTACTCAGTGGTATAGTATAGATGTTCCACACTTTTATTAAAATCCAGCATGACTGCATCTGAGATTTTTCATGGGGAAATGACTCAACATGATGAGTAGAAAAGAAAACATATCTTTCCACATAGGAAAGGGATCTCAGGAAACTGGGAAAAGATCAAGCAAATTAAGAAAGATGCTGGCGCCGATTGGTGACATGTTTTCCAGATAAAATTCTGACTGCAGTGTTTTTGCTTTGAGCAAGTAGATGAAAGGTCAGGGTAACAACTAAGGGGAAATTCCAAAGAGAAGAGGGCTGGAGACTAGAAATCTAAAACTCTGCGTAAACACTGCCCCAAATCTGGCTGATAATTATGCCATCTAAGCACCAAAGAAGACTATATTCATCTGAGTTAAGAATAAATGAACATACCTGAGATTTGAGCTGCTATCTTAGAGTGAGTCCAACCGCATTAATTGCCTGCTAAAACCAATAAATAAATTAACAAAAAACAACACTCTACAGAAAAATAGAATTTATTATTCACAAAATAATCATCACAATGTCTAGTAAATGATAAGAAAAAGTGAACATGAGGGGGGAAAAAACAATACACTTTCCAAGAGAAAAGACATTTAAGGAGACCAAACTTGGGTTGACACAGATGAGAAAATGATCAGGGAGAGATTTTGCTCCGTTATGAGAACAATACTCAGTGATATAAAAGGGAATATTCATCCAGTGAACGAGAAGTACATCTGAGTTGTTCGGCTGGTGGAAATAGGGTTCCTCCACAGAGTCATGAGAAAAGCAATTCAGGAACCCACACATAGGAGGATGAGATGTAGTGGTAAGATTTACTGAAGTAAAATCTAAGGAATGCCCTCAATGCCCAGTGTCTCCTCAATAGCCAGATGGCTCAACTCTGTCTCTCTATAGAATAAACTCAGTCTCTGGGGTTACAAGCCTGCACTTGTACTCACAAACGCCAGAAATAAGACCCAGAGGTGCAGAACTTTTCTGTATTTCATTTCCTCATCTACATGTCTGCTACCAAGACTGGGCTTGGGAACACTCTTGGGCCTGCATGTGGGCCCATGAGAGTGCCAGTCCTGCATGGCTACTATGCAAAGAGAGCATGCTAGTGAACAGGAGAATGGACAAATGAGTGAACAAAGCCCAGAGCCCTTGTAAGCTTTGATTATATATTCTAGGGTTTGGAAAAGAGAAAGCTTTCTTCCAAACTAACCAACCTCTTTCCTGGCTTTTCCTGGACTTGCACTGAGCCTTGTCCCTATCTAATCCCTTTCTTTGATCTTCTGGGGTTTCATGCCATTAACCAATCTGATCATCTTTCCACATTGTGATCTTGGCTCCTGCTGAGCATGGCAAAGTATTGTTTGGTCATCTAGTTTCTGCTGTGCATGCACTTACCTCCCTAGGCACCATCTTGGTTTCTATTGAGCACATGCCTAGCAAAAGAATTTTCCCCACTGTTTTATTCCTATCCCCCAAAAGCCTGGCTACCTGACCAGTTATCCCCTGGGAGGATTGCTCAGGGATTAAGTTCTTTGGATGGAAGATGAAGCTGTCTCCTGGGGTGTCTGAAGTTGTAGCATCTAGACTTAATCAGGGTTAGGTTTAGCCAGTGTTTTTAAATATATATATATATATATATATATATATATATATATATATATATATATATATTATTGATTTTTTACAGAGAGGAAGAGAGAGAGATAGAGAGAATCATCGATGAGAGAGAATCATTGATCAGCTGCCTCTTGCACACCCCCCACTGGGGATGTGCTCGCAACCAAGGTACATGCCCTTGACCGGAATGGAACCTGGGACCTTTCAGTCTGTAGGCTGACACTCTATCCACTGAGCCAAACCGGTTTTGGCAGGTTTAGCCACTTTTGTTCCATTCTCTTTTGTTAATATCATTTTTAGATGTGTTCAAGCCATTTAAGACACCTGAACTTTCTGTTTATAAAAATGTAGCTCTTTATTTGAGAACCAGCTTAAAAGCAAAAAGCATGCCCCATCGAATCTTTTCTACATACAGGTATAGAAATATTAAGTATTTTGTAGATTTAAATAATTAGGTGCCATTGATTTTTATGTCGTCGTCATCATCACATCAACAGCATAACCATCATAACGCATTATCTTTATTTTCCAAAATATCTTACATTGTAGTTAATTATGAGTTTCCCATCTCTAATATTTATCAAGGACTTGACTATCCAGTGGTTTATGCTGCTAAAGTTTAAACCTTTATTAAAGATTTTGCTCAGTTATGATAACAATACTCAGTGATACAAAAGGGAATATTTGTCCAGTGAGTGAGAAGTACATCTGAGTTGTACAGCAGCTTGTTGGTAGAAATAGGGTTTCTCCACAAAGTCATGAGAAAAGCATTTCAAAGAACCCACATATAAGAGGATGAGATGTAGTAGTAAGATTTACTGAAGTAAAAATATTTTATTTATATATAAAAGCCTAAGGAACACTTACAACTGACCAACTGGAATGACTGTTCAACTGGTCACTATGACAAGCATTGACAACCAGGGGCAGAGGCTCAATGCAGGAACTGCCACCTGGTGGCCAGTGCACTCCCACAGTGGGAGTGCTGCTCAGCTGACTCACCCATTCTGGTGCCCACCAGCCTGGTGGCAGCCACTCACTCCCTCAGTAGTCCTGCAGACCCAATCTCCAGAGAACGGACCAGGCACTGATGGACCAGTGTTGTCAGTATGATCCCAACAGTGCCACCAGCCTCTTGGAAGTTGGCCTTGGGCACCTAGGCTGCTTCTCCTCCCTAAGACACTTCGCGAGGAAGAAAGGATATAAAAGTGGCCACCAGGTGGCTCCCAACAACGGGCACAAATATAATGGGATAGTTAGGACTGGGCCAGCAAAGTAGTCCCACCACCTGCCTTGGAGGGCCAATTGTGTCCCAGCTCCCCTAACTCCCCTTGTGGCCCCAGGAATTTGTGTACCAGGCTTCTAGTGTATTTTATAATTAGCGCTCAGATGTGTACAGATTTTCATTCACAAAATACCCTAATACTTTCTTTGAACCATAATAATTTGAGCATGGTTTATGGACTGTAGTCTCATTAGTACTGTCATGTTAGCTTGTCTTTATTCTGAATTCTGAAATAATTAGATAAACTGTATACAGTGTTTTTTTTTTTTTTTAAAGGAATTATTCCCTATCTATAATGGAATCACAGCTATCATGAAAATCCAAATACTATAAACAAATCAAACAGTCTTTCTGTTAGAGACCATTTATGTGATTTCATAAAATAAATATGGCTTTTAAACTAGAATATAAAAATTTTATATTTTGAAAATATTTTTTGTATAAAATATGAAAGAACTATCTGAGAACAAAGAACAAAGCAACATGCTAATTCTACTCATAACAATATATTATTTAAATGTGTTTATTGATTTATATTGTTTTCTAATAAAATTATTGCTGTTTTTAGATTTATGGCTTTCAAATATGTGAGATTATTATTCTGGGCCTTTCTGATTATTGTTATTTAATATTTGTTACAATCCCATACCATTCCTGGGAAGAAAAATCCAATAATACACACAATTGCTGCACCTAAAGTGCTTATAAAATGAGGAGGAAAATGCCACAGGAAACAGGCATGGAGTAACACCAGGCGCATATAGTTTGATATTTTTTTTCCACAGAGATTTCCACGCCTCATATTCAATGGCAAGTAATGAATTCTGTTGATTTTGTACATTGTAGATTTATAGTTGTGCTGATGCTAGCTGAAGGATAACCTATTACCCAATAACTCTGTGCTCTCCAGAGGGAGAAAAAATCATTTCACAAAGCTCCATTCTTTATTTCATATACAAATAAAGGGTTAATTTCAGAGACTGCAATGCATTTTTTTTTTACATTTTAAGAACATTTTTGGGACCTAGCAACCACATTTCTCCTGCTCTCAGCTCTCAATCACTCTATATGTTACATTACATCATGTGCTGGTGCATGTAGCAGGATACATTATAGTTCTATATTCTGAAGTGTCTCAGTGGGAGGGCTAAAAAGCATTAAAAAAAGAGCTCAACTCATAAGATTTCAGTATTGTCATGGATTGTGCTTTTTGTTCTTGAAATGTAATCGAGTTCCATGAAGGATTTGGCACACTTACAGAAAGTAATAAAAATCATTAATGAACTAGACAATTAAGGAATAATATCTATTGAAAAACCTGTTTCCTGCCAAGCTGCTGAAGTGCACAAACCCTTGTTTGGAAGATGTTTCTGCCATGTGGTACTTCAGCAGACAAAGGAGATCCTCATATTTCTATTCCAAAGTATATGGTTGAATACAATAGAGGCAACTTAAGCATGCAAAGTGAAACAAAATGAGACCCTATTGTGTCTATTGAGTACTGGTGCTCCACTTATTGTCAAAGTAGAATGCTACCATACTTGGGGTTACTATACGTGAACTATTGCTGTTAGATTAATCACTCAGGAGACTCACATTTACTTAGGGATATTGGTCAAATAAAATAAATTGACTCTCATCTTTTCAAAAGAGAGCTATAAGAAGTGAGGGTGATAAGACACTGAATATAAATGTGTTACACACAAGTACAGTCAGCACATTGCCTTCTGATATGTCTACTCTCTCAGAAAGACAGTCCTTTGGTGGTTTGGAACTTCTCTTGACTCCTTTGCTATAATCCTGCCCAAAACATATGTTGAGCAGACAGAAGAAGTAAGCAAACCTGGAGTCAATAATAAGAAACCTGGAATGAATTAGATGCAAGTGTGTGAGTTTGAATGGTAAAGAGCAGTGTTTAAATGCTTCCTTTCAGGCATTTTCCTGGGAATAAGCTTTCTTTGTACATATTTTCCCCCTTTGGGTCTTGACTGACTCATTGGTTATGATGTCTCTCTAGGTTTTTACTTAAATATCCAGGAAAGTGCATTTTAGGGCAAAGTCCATTTTTGAAACCTGCTGTGTTCCTAGTCCCTGTTTGCTGTGCAAGACTTTAGAGAAAGTGAGGGAGAATGAGAGAGAGAGAAGAAGGAAGATGATGAAAAGGAGGAGAAGAAAACAAAGGAGGAAGGAAGTACAGAGAAACGGAAAGGAAAGGAAAGTGGAGGGAAGGAGAGGGAAGGAAGAGGAAAGGTAGGGGAGGGAAGGAAAGGAAGGGAAGGAGAGGGGAGGGGAGAAGAGGAGAGAGAAGAAAAGGAAAGGGAAGGGGAAAGAAGGGGAGAGGAGGGAAGGAACGAGTACATATTGGGACCCTCCCCAGTATTGTGCCTCTGTGCCTCTGTAGATAGTAATCCTTTGCAGCAGAAACACATTACTAGCCATGTAACGTTTCTATGTTGGAAAAAGAAAGCACTGACTAGTTTCTGACTGAATTAAAATAAGACTCCTGCCTCTACTGAAAGTAGAAAGAACACTGAAAGTGCAAGAGTCGGTTCAGCATTTAGTTAAAAACACAAGTCAATTTTAGAAATATTACAGAGCTAATATTAGTTCATATAGGAAACTATTGAAATCCATGTATTAGACAAACCAGTAGAAGCCTGATTATGTTAAGAAATGTGACCGTAGTTCTGTAAGTTTGTACCATCTCCCCATTCACTCTTTAAAATATATATATATATATATATATATATATATATGTATATATATATATATATATATATATATATATATATATATATATATATTTCAGAGAGGAAGGAGAGGGAGAGATAGAATAAGAGAGAATCATTGATCAGCTCTCCCTGCATGCCCCCATGCTGGTGATGGAGCCTATAAATCAGGTGTCTGCCCTGATTGAGAATCAAACCCTGATCTACTGGTTCCTACGCCAACGCTCAACCACTGAGGCACAGCAGCCACGCTCCCTGTTCACTCTTCGGTCATACACAGTGCATGCACAGACTTACATTTGTAGAAACCAACACAAAGCTTCCTTTGGAGCTCTTAACAATCACTGAGCCAGAAAATGTAATTTTAGCAACAGAGTTAACCCAAGTGTCTGGTCTAAAATCAGACATCAGCCTGTTACTTAAACTTGTGGAAATAGTTTTATCTTTCCAGACCTTTTTCTTTACTAAATATATTGTCACTGAAAAAAAACATATGACTCTTACATATATCACCTTATTTTTGTAGTGCTTGAAATATATTAAATTCCTTAATATAGTCATCAAGTTAGGAGGCAATGAAATCAACTTCTACTATTGATTTTAAGTAATAGACATTTTTGATGTATGATAAGTTGTAAAACATGCAGCCTCGAAACAAATGACAAAGCAGAAGTGATGGTAGTAAATTGTATGTGTAAGCGTGTGTGTGTGTGTGTGTGTGTGTGTGTGTGAGAGAGAGAGAGAGAGAGAGAGAGAGAGAGAGAGAGAGAGAGAGAGAATAATTAGAATCAAGAAAGAACACCAGAGGAAACATAACACCATAAGTGTACTATAGTATAGAATATGAAAATGCTAAGATCCCATGTGTTACGATTATAAAAACAACCAACCACCATTAAATGACAGAACATTAAAAGAAACCTGTGCCACTGAGGATGTAACTTTTCCAAAAATAAGTAAATAAGTTTGGGATTTAGGTTATTTGCTGATATTGTATGATCATAATTTCATCCTGGTGCAACCCTTGAGCTATGAGACTGATTTAAATATTTGATAATACATACAAGCGTATATGTACGAATGCCTTTGTACTGATACAATGCCAATGGACATATTACTTTTATTAAACCACAAGACTAGAAATTGGTTCCTAAATTAAATAGGAATTTACCTAAAGTTCATAAAGTTCAAATGTAAAGAATCCAAGATTTAAATAAAAGAGTGTCTTTGAAATGAAGGCAACATGGCGGAAAGATATTACCTAAGAATAACAAATGACATAAAATAAATGATTTTGTACTGCCCAGTGAGTTAAGCAAATGGCACAATGCCAGCTGCCTAGCCTCTGATGTAGCAGAATGTGCTATGCCTTCCAGTGGGGGAGCTGATTGCACTTGCGAGAAGATGTAAAGGCACTCTGGAGCCCACATTGTCACAAATCACTCCCTGGAGGACATTGTGGTAGAGTAAAAGCTTGGAAAATACGAATATTCTCTTCTTCTAAGATAATAGTGATGAATCTAGTGGGGGAAAAGGGGGAAGTGAAAAGATGTGGGAAGTGATCTCACCCCCTCCAAGCTCTTGCCTGCTTCTAGGAGGCACTCTGGGGAGCTCATTGGGGGAAGCTCCAGAGCACTTTTCTGTTGTAAATCTGTGGGAAATGCCAGATGATTCTGAGAACTGCAAATGAAAAGAAAGTTTTCTCTCTCTGTCATATTTAAGAAAAAGTTTGAAATCTCATTTTCTAATTTTTTTTTTGGAGGAGGCCATTGCTGTGGTTCCTGAGGCTTCAGGAACTTGGATGCTTTAATAAGAGTGAGAATCTGTCAACAGTATGTCAGGCAGGTAGGCAATAAAGAGGATCTATTGGAAGATAAAAATTGAAAAATGTTGCAAGAAGAAAATACGTAAACTTAATCTTTACAAAAAAACAGTTGCTGAAAAAAATGAAGAACAAATAAGTCAAGATATCAGAGAATTGGAAAATGTGAGTAGGAGGGAAAAGAGCAGAAAGGGTTTCTTAAAAAAAAATATGTAGCAATACAGCCTGAAAATTTTCTTCCTAAAAGATCTCCAAACAACCACGGCCACCATAACAAAGCCCTGTGTGTATCTACTAAATTTAATTACAACCTGTCAGATCTCAAAAAAAAAATGTTTTCATGATGTCACTTTTATTTTAAAATGTAGATTGAAAAATGTCAATATTCAACAGTATTTGCTGTTATTTAACAATAAGCTTAGAAAAAGTAAAATAAGCATAATAACAAGAAGTGTCTGAAATTAGAAAGTAAGGAAATAAAGAAACTGGTTAGTGGGCTTCTAGCAAGTTCTAATAGAGTCCCATGCTCACTCCAGGACATGGTCATGTGAAACATCACCACCTGATCTATTATTTTGTGATATTTCAACATGGTCCACTTATTTGTATCTCTAATGTTCGTCCATTTGTTTCAACTTAGTTAAGTTTACATTCTTAGAAAGAGGAAGAGAGAGAATTAAATAATTAACATGCATTCTTTCCTTTCTATACAAACCATTCATTCATTCATTCAGTTAATATTATTAACAACCTACCATGTACCAGTCACGCTGGTAGATACTAAAATCAATGCAAATAGGATAGGCAGAGTTTCTTTCTTGAGGAGCTTATAAACCAATGAGGAAGCATTCTTAATGGCAAGTGTGAACACCATTAAAAAGCTGGATAAATAAGAGAGAGGCTGTTTCTGTAATAATTTTCTAGAATTCTGATTACAAACCAAGGTGATAAATGGGAATGGTATGTGGAAGTAAGGACAAGGTTTTCAGGCAATTATTTATACAGTTTAGGTTCTGGTGCCACCAACAGCTTCAACATGCCACGGAAACTTGAGAAAATATATATGTATTTCAGGTTGTGACAAGGTTAATAAATATTGAGGTTAATGATAAATGGCTCTATTCTGTAGCCATTTCCTCCACCCAAGTGGTTATTCCCTCAATCCACAATGGCAGTAATACCCAAGGGAGGAAACAGATCATCAAAAGAAGGTACAGAAATTGGGAACTGACTCGTCTCACTCCTTTCATTGAACCCTGGTGTGGTCTCCTTCTTTGTTAAAAATTCCAGAACTCATTAAAATCCTTTTATAACTTATAAGTTATCTGTACTAAAAAAAAATAGAACACATTTTAAATGAGTTGGTAGCAGGATTTAAGCGCAAACCGCGCTCTAGTCTCTGGCTCTAACAATGACGTTTTTGAGTCTCCTAGTGAGTATTACACATAACCAAATAGAAGAGGGAACACTGTCAGTGGTATACTTTCATTTATTCTGTATTTTTGTTTGAGATTTTATAAATATTTCTATGAAAAGCAAAATAATTTTCAAATGGTGCAGGATACCGTACGCTCTGTTACTGTGGCAGTAAACAAATTATGAATCAAAGTAGGTTTGTAAGATGTAAATTTTCAACCTTTGGGCCCAGAGGCAAGTGTGGTTCCAGGGGGAAAAGGGGGTGATGAGTGTTAGCTGAGCTTTAGCTCATAGATTGTTCCGTTGTTACTTCCAATGCATTATACAGCAATACAACTCAGTAGGGGATGAGGTCGAGGTGATCACAGCCTGTCTCTGGTGAAGTTGTGAGTCAGAAGTCCCAGGAAAAGGTTACTATTTTTTAGCAGAACGGCAATAACAACTCCAGATTCACTGTCCAGAGTACATTCTTGCTATCATTATGCAAATAACAAAAATAAATCGATGGGCTGATTCGGAGTTCTAGTGTAATACATGACATGACTGACAACCAATTATAAAGTTTGAATTATTCATCTTGAGTTGTAATATCGGTTCTTATTTAATAACATTCCTTCCTGTGTCCACTATACCTAAGGAGTACAAGCTGGATAAAATAGTCCTCAGAGAACAGGTTTTATTACTGCCTTGGTCATCAAAAATACTTATTTGCCCTTTTAATCACTCTTGTAGTGTATAATACTTGAGGCTATAAGAAAAAAAAGGCACAATATGATTAATATACATATAACCACTTCCCCACAATTTGACCAGATAAATCCCTGACTACACTGAAGAAAACTAAGGTAAACAAAAGGTTAGCAGAGTCTTCTTAAATTTGATAACCAGGTACATAGAAAATAGAACACAAATAAAACAAGAAGATAAGATATAATACTATACAAGTACAAATAAAATTGCTATAGATACACAAGGAAAAAATAATATGATGATCTAATCTGGATCTGATCCATGAAATTGGGTTTCACTTCACTAATCCCAATACAAATGGTGACTTTATTTTCCAAATGATGCAATTTGACTCTGGTGAAGGACAGATATCAACATTAGCACATCTTTTAGAGCCATAATAGTACATTTATCTGTCTTCATTATTTTACTTAATAATACTTGAGGCTATAAGAAGTTCTAAATAACTTTATTACACTTAAGAACATGGAAGTAAATTAACAATTTCTATAACAAACTATTTTATAATACTTGGAAAGTCCTTGGGACAGTTTAAGGAGTTCCGCAGTGCAGGGATAAACTGAATTCATCTCATAGCATCATCATCACGTAAGAATTATTTTTTTGTTTATGTAGGGAAGGCAAAATCCTTATTGATTATTATTTTTTAGTTACATCTTAGAAATAGTGTATTATAATCATACGCAACAGACTGACAAATCTCAGAGGGAAGGGAGGGGGCAGAAATATATTAACCAAAGAACTGATATGTATACTAGGAGCCCAGCGTGCGATTTGAAATCACGTGGTGCCATCCACTCAAGTCACAAGTCCAGCCCTGCCTGGCTCCCCAGGCCCCGCAGCAGCTGCAGCCACTGCCAGTCCAGCCCTGCCTCCCTCTCCAGCCATTGAAGCAGCTGGGGCCACTGCTGATCAGGCCCTCCCCCAGCACAGGCAGGCAGAGTCCCCTGTTGCTCTGCCCCTAATGCTGCGCAGGCAACCTCCTCCTGCCAGGTGGACCTATTATGGCATCTCAGTTAATTATCTTATTTTTCCATTATCTACCTATATAAGAGTAACATGCTAATTGACTGTACCTCCGTGATGCCCACCAGCCAATCAGAAGTGAGTTTGCAAATTAACCCAACAAAGCTGGTGGGTTAATTTGCATGCACGGGTGACAGAGGAGCGACCAGGGGCAGGGTGGGACACTTGCATTGTCGCCATGGCTCAGACATAGGTGTTTTGCACCACCCCAGTGGCTCCAGGCCTCTGGGCAACAAAGGAAGAAAGAAAGGTGACTCTGAGTCAAAGTGGAAAGGCTGCTTTGGCCAGAGCAAAGCTGGTGCTGGCAGCCAGAGGAACAAAGGCCCATTCTTGCATGAATCTTCATTTGTGCATTGGGCCACTAGTATATATAGATAGATATGTATAACCAATGGGCACAGACAATAGTGCCTTGAAGGCCCAGAGAGGTTTCAGTATAGTTTGGAGGGGGAAAAAGGGGGGGGAAATGAGGACATCTGTAATACTTTAACAATGAAGATATATTTAAAAATAATAATAATAAAGAACAGATTTATCCTGTACCTCTTATTAAAAATAGATCTTAATTAGTATCATATTCTTATTGGAATATGGAAATATAAATATTTACAGGTTACAGATTATTCTTTTGGGTAATTAAGATGTGATTTTTGTTGAAACAACTATAAAAAATCATTTAAGAATTTATAGTTATTCTTAACATAGTTAAAATGATTGAAATTGATGGAGCTGAAAAGAAATCAAATTCTATGACCTACTGTGCTAAAGTTCTTACCACTCTGATTCTTTACTCATCACTTTTCTTTCTTCTTATCATCAAAAGAGATGTTCACAATGTCCTCCTTCCTGGCCCAACTCTATTGTGAATGTCCAAGTTTGTCAGAACATATTTTGATAAAAAAGTGTGCTTATTGTTGGGATATAAAACACCGCATTGGAAATGTAGCCAATAATATTGTAACTAGAGGCCAGTGCAGGGAAATTAATGCATGGGAGGGGGATCCCTCAGCCCTGCCTTCCCCTTCTCACAGTCCAGGAGCCCTCAGGGGAGGGAGGTGACCTGGCAATCAGGGGAAGGCCATGCCCCCATCACACCTCTGCTGCTGCAACTGGTGGCAGTGCAAGCCTCAGCCAGCCCTGGTTACCTGAGCCGCAGGTGGCCCTGGGTGGCTGAGCAGGTGACATATGAGGCTTACCTGTGCCTCAGGTGTCGGCTGGGTAGCTACCATCAGAGGCTTGCCTGCACCTGGGCGGCTGAGAGGCTGAGGGGATTAGGGGACTCTGGAGGCAGGTCTGTGGTCTCCAAGGCTTGCCATGTGTCTGCTGCTCCGATGGGGCTGAGGGAACTGGGTGTTGCCATCTTGTGGCTATGGGTGCTGCCATTTTTAAGGGTTTGGCAGTCAATTAGCATATTCCCTCCTTATTGGCTGTGGGAGCCACCACCCATGCTATGGTGTGAGGGTCAATTAGTATATTCCCTTTTTATTAGATAGGATAACTTTTGGGGGTCAAATTTGTACTAGACTTATTAGGGGATCACTTAGTAAGTTATATAAATGTTCAATCACGGGTTGTATACCTGAAACTATTATTACATTGTGTGTCAATTGTAATTTAAAACTTAAAACACTAATAAACGTGGGAAAAAATTACAGAACCCAAAAATTCAGATGTGGATTTTAATGACACTATGCAAAGAAGGAGCTCAGAATATAAAAAACTTTTTTTGTGGAACCCAGTTGATTCTATATTGGGTAGGGGGCAGTTGTATATTCCATGGAATGAGAGCATATATTACAGAACACCTTGAATCTTAGGGAAACTCAGAAACTGGACAAGTTGCCTTGGAATATGCGGAATTTTATATTGGTTCTCTTAGAATCTAAAGTTGTTCTTGACTTGTGCTACGCTGAAGATACTTCTCTAAGTTTTGAACAAAAAATGTTCTCTATGATTTCAGGTGAAAAAATGCAGATCCTATTAGCTGTTAAAATAAGGCAGGAATGATTTCTGACAATTTGGAGGAAGAATATTCAATAGTAGTAACAGTAACTTTGCAAACTTACTACTGTGCCAACTTCCTTTAGATTAAGGAGCTTGGACCCAGGAAAGTATAGGCTTTGTATTAAATGATATGTGTTATAAATGCTAAAACAGAATCACAATTTCTTTCCTGATTCATACTGAACATTACTTTCTTTTTTATATGCCAATTTTTATTCCTGCTACATTTACTTTCTAAGTATTACATATCTACTGTGTGCCAGTGACAGTGCTAGGTGTGTTCACTATATTATTTAACTTAATCTCATAAAATCTAATGTTTATATTAAAATCTATATAATAAAATCCCAGTGGTTGTCACACTGTAATGATCAAAGTCGGGTCACCAGAAAGCTGTGGGCACAGTTAGGTGTGTGCAGGTGGGCAGGGCCATACAATTTTGCACGCTGGGCTTCTAGTGTTATATATTTATAAATCAAAGAACCTTTTAATTTTACCAATTTTAAATTATAAAATGTATTGAATTATTCACATTAAATATTTTAAGCATTAATACAGAGTAGTATTATGCTTAACTGAATTTTTAAGTCAAATTTTTCTTTATATTTTTATGATCGGAAAGTTGTATTTTGTACAGTGAATTTCTATAGTAATCTACTTCTTATCTGGAGAGTATGATTCCTTTTTTATTATACATAATGCTTTCTCCTCTGTTACTCTTTTTCATATTCTATGATACCCCCTTAAATATAATATATTGTCCCGATTCCTTCATTAATGCAAAGACATGAGAAAATGTGTTTGCCATTACAAACTTCAAAACAACATAAATACCAAAACCGGTCTGGCTCAGTGGATAGATCGTCGGCCTGCGGACTGAGGGGTCCCGGGTTCGACTCTGGTCAAGGGCATGTACATTGGTTGTGGGCACATTCCCAGTGGGGGGTGTGCAGGAGGCAACTGGTCGATGCTTCTCTCTCATCGATGTTTCTAACTCTCTGTCCCTCTACCTTCCTCTCTGTGAAAAATCAATAAAATATATTTAAAAAAAACCCAACAACATCAATAACATTCTCACACATGTACACACACACATAAACACACACACACACACACACACACACACACACACACACAGGCTTTATAACTAGCTCCTTAGTCTTCAAACACTGTTCACTCCCATGTTTTATTAAAATAAGTCAGATGTAAGGTTGTTGTATTATTTATCTATAGTATAAGCATGACTGAGACACTGCAAGGGCTTCCCTTCTGTTAACTGGGTTGGTACAAGTCCCAGGAGGAAAGAAATTGTAATACAAATAGCAAATACAGACCAACAAATTCTCATATCAATTGATTTATCTTTTAGATCTGTAAAAATCACCCCATTCTGTGGAGTCCCTGGGGCAAGCAAGCGATATAAAAACTCAAACATTTTGAGCCCAAACAAATAAAACCCAGCCTTGTAGCTCCATTCCATTAAAAAACAAACAAAAAAAACCTTCCTTTATAAATGAGAGAAATTTGGTCTAGAGGAAAGCTGGTGCTCCACTCCCAGAGGTTAAGTGACATTAAATTTCAACAAATAAAAGAGACTGCAAGGCCCGAGGACGGTCCTTGATCAAACACCCAACAGCCAGGTCCATTTATTGTAAGCAGGTAACTTCTGCTTACTCCTAGATGGACTGGAAATAGCAGGAGACTGAAATAGGAGATTCATGCTGGAAAGACTGCCCCTGGAGGCACACTCAGAAAAACAAATGGTACTTATTTTCAGTAGGTTCAGCATTGCTTATAGAAAAGCAGAGAAATATACATGTGGATGAACCACCGCTAGACTATTTTCGGAGGGTACTATTTTCAAAAAGGTTGAAACTTTCAGGGCAACGAATTATCATATTGATTTGAGAAATTTTTAAGGGAATATTTGTCTCCAGATAACTGTAAAACCCAGAACTGATTGAGTTACTAACCCCCGATCTCATTGCCTATTGCCTAGTTTGCTTCTTTGAAAATCGGGAAAAGTACAGCACTTGCAATCCTTCGTGAATTTTCTGGGCTGTGATAAAGAATTATAGTTCATAAAATCAAAGACCAGAAACCAAAGACAGCTTGGCAGGGATGGCTTAGTGGTTTAGTGTTGACCTATGAACCAGAAGGTTACAGTTCAATTCCCGATCAGGGCACATGCCTTGGTTGCAGGATCTATCCCCAATGTGGGGTCTGCTGGAGAGAGGAGATCTGTGATTATCTCTCATTACTGATGTTTCTATCTCTGGCTCCCTTTCCCTTCCTCTCTGAAATCAATAAAACATATATTTTAAAAAGAAACCAAAGATATATGGGGATTTCAATGTCTAACTAAGAAGTTTGAAACTACGTAATGACGATGATATAAACTATTTTAAAAATATTTGTAGGTGTTCAGCATTATTCTGAATATGTTGGGTTAGGTATCATACTCTGCCCACTTCATAGATGCAGAAATAGAGGCTTATATTGCTAGATCAGATATGTAGTATAGAATGATTAGAGGAACCAAGAATGAGACATATTAAAGATATTCTGAAATGAAGACTAGGTAATATGTATATGCCCTTCATAAATAAAGGGCTAAGAAAATTAAGGAGAGCCTACAGCAAGTTTGGAATCATAATGTAAGAAATTAGAAGGCTATTCGTTAGTAGGAAAACAGATAAAGATAATAAAAAATAATGTTCAGTAATATAGTGTTCACTGGCATCATTTTGTATACATCACCATTTGAAGATAATATACCTATAAATGATACATCATGGATAAAATGTTCTATTCTATTTATATAAATTTCTGAAAAGTTTAAAATGTCATTGACATGTTGGAATTACAACGCCTGCCCTTTTTATGTTTATGGGAAATGATGATAAAACATTTTGGCTAATTTATACTAGTAATAGAATGGTACCAGGCATTCTAAATTTCTTTCTATCCACTGTGACATTATTCCAAATACTTGCTATGTAGCCCACTTGAATTTACTGATACTTGAATCCAAGGAGACTGGCAAAATGTGTTACATAAATTTTCCAACAATCATTTCTAAAGAGCATTTAAAAAGGTAGTTTTTTAGGATTTCTGTTTCAAATATGTTTTAGATGTGACCTACTGAAGACTCACTTTCTCTATTAGGATACAGAAGAAGACAATTATCCTTAATTTATGATGATGCTGTTAGAACAAGCAATATGAAGCAAGTCAAAGACCCTTATATGTTTTAAAGACTAGATGTGCAGTAGTTATCAACTTAAAAATCTTTAGTGATTTTATGAACCAGACTTTAATAATTTCTGGAAACTTCTAAAACACAATGTCACTAATTAAAGAAAAAAATAGAATAGAGAAAAAGAAGACTTGTACGAATTGAATATTCATCTGTAGCCAAAGATTCTGTAATTAAAATATCCCAGTCTGTACTGAAATGTAGTTGGTAACATGTAGATTTTTAAAAATCTTACCATTATCAAGGCATCTTTTTAAAAAAAATATATTTTTATTGACTTCAGAGAGGAGGGGAGAGGGAAAGATAGAAACATCAATGATGAAAGAGAATCATTGTTCAGTCACCTCCTACATGCCCCCCTACCAGGGATTAAGCCTGCAACCCCGGCACATTTTCTTGACCAGAATCAAACCCGGGACCCTTCAGGCCAATGCTTTATCTGCTGAGCCAAAACAGCGAGGCCTAACAAAACATCTTAATGCTATTCTACATCATGATTGAAAATTCTTTCTGGAGAACAAAACTGAATAAGGAAAATAGAAATTTACAAAAAAAGGGGGGGATGAGAGGGGAATGGTGTAAGAAATGGAGAAACAATAAGGTAAATATTGACGCAATACTTATACAGAAAAGATAAGTGATGCAGAAAATACATCCAAATGTTTTTTGTCACTATGAATATTGTTTGGATTTGAAGATGCTTTATTCTGTTAGAGTCCAGCAGTAGAATGAGTTTCAAATATTATAGAGGCAGGTGATACTTGGGAACTGACGCTGGATTTTTGCTCAAAGTCTAGTCCTCTATTTACTATCTGTTGAATAGTGGAGAATGAATTGTGCTTTCAGATATAAAGAAGTAAACATCCTTTTCAACCCCATTTTTTTCCCCCAGCCACACTTGGTGCTCACTGATTATGTTTTGCAGAAGTGTTAACTGAAGTTGAAAAATTTACCAAAGTTACTTTTTTTCTCTGGTAACTATAGTCAGCCAGAAAAATTAAAATGTTCACTTAGACTTAGGAGGAAAACCGATATTGACATTGAGTTAGTGTTTTCAAGTGGAGGAAAAAAAAATTTTGGCTGGAACTTGAGCACTGAAATTATGTTGACCTTCATTGAGAAGAAATATTGAGTCCAAACTCTCTAAATGTTAACTTTTGAACCAAATTAGTGTTTAGAATGATTATAATAATTTGATGTTTCTGCTAATAATTTTTGTATAACAGCAGCATATTTGACCTTTTTAAAATGTCAGAAATAATATTTAATATTAATGTGCTCTTCAGCCACTTTAAACACTCAGGTAATATTTAATTTTAAAAATAATAATCTTGATATTTGTGCTCAAAATGTCATCATATATTGCTTGAAGGATGATTCAATGTCTCTCCAAAATTGATGAATTCAAATTTCTTTCACAAAGTGATTTAGGAATTGGAATGGATAAAAGTAACTTATTGTGTAGAAATCAAGTAGTCTTTACGGAACATGACATGAGGTGCCATGAAACCCAGTTACATTAGGCCATTTTTAGTGTAGGACTAACAATAGTTTAGAGAATGAATGGTTGGGAAGAGAAATGCATATCTTAATGTTGGCATCAGAGACTCTAATTGAAAATCTCAGGGGAACATTGTAACAGTGAAACTCAGAACACTTTTCAACCAAATGTCAAGTGTTGGTTTTTTGTCTTTATGTAAACCATAGATTGTCCAAACTCAGATTCTTTAGGTTAGAGTCTATTTTTTAGAGTGAGTAACACAAACTGTAATAGATTAGACTGTTTCTTTTAATCTGGGTTATTTGACATATCTAGCTGGAGCATATTTTAATACTAGTTTGAGTGGCAAGCACTTTCCATGAGCAGACCCAGTATTTTTAAGCAGTTCAAACAAAGAAATTAGATATATTTAAGAAGACTACTAAGCAATGTCCCTTCTGTGAATATACATATTATATTAGGAGACATTTATCTGGTATGTATATATGTCTTCCCAGTCCTTGGAGAGTAGGAGTATTAGACACTCAGCGTGTTTGCCAGGATAAATGAGGATATCCATGGTCAAGTTTTGGTACAGGATTCTGTCCACAATAGGTGCCTCATAAAGAAGAAGCCAATATTTTGAGAGACTACTTGAAGCAGTCCAAGCTTAAAATGACATTCAAGCCTGTGATTTTAACTTGTCTTTATAAATTAGCGATTTTACAGTTTAGGGAACATAGCACCATTCCAAAATAGCACAATTGTATTCTGATTATAGTGTAGAAAACTGTATTAAGAGGGTGTTGTGATCATTAGTGTTGTCCACTGCTCTTTGGGGTTTTCTTCCATCAGGACATACCCTGGGATGCATGACCTTCACACTGCCTGCCATATGAGTGCCATGATGTCAGCCCCCGCCTAGTGGAAGTCTTTAAGGTCCCATGTGTTCCCTTCTCATTGACTAAAGGCACATGTCTTCTCTTCTCTTTGACTACAATGCTTCTAATTTTTCTGTGAGGATGAAACCCTGGATAAAGAATATATGGGGCAAAAGTTAGTTTCTACTAGGGTGCTAGTGCAAATATTTGTGAAATTGTCTTAAAACTTGGGCAGTGGGCAGCAAGAAAACCAGGATTGAAGATTCAGAAAAATGACAAGGCACATTCCTATTAGAAACCATATCATTACTCTTATCTGGAGAAGTTTGTGGTTCTGATCATTATCACAAAGGACAAATTTGGAGGTTTCTCAAATTTCAGAAATCAAAGCTTGAGGGTGCATGGGGCTTCTGTTAGCTACAGTTGGGAAGTAAGTCAAGTAAAAAGGAGGGTTCTTAAATATTTATCCAAATATTGAGCAAATCATAATAAAAAAGTAATGGAGAGATTCCATGTAGTGAGAGAGCTCTAGGATTTATAGAGGCAACTGATTATTTACCCTATTGATAAAAGATAAAATAAATGTTGATAGTTAGAAAGAATAATTTAAAGTTAGCCTTCAGGGCAGATTCAAATTAAGGGTATTAGATAAGCAAACTACATGTAGGGAGCAGAATCAGGTTAAAAAAAGAGGCAGATTTCCAATCCAGCTGGATTTCAGAATTTCTACAATCCTCTGCCTCTTCTAAACCATCCATTCTTCTCATTTATAATTCAGGAAAGATTTGATAGTTGTTTTAATTTTTATATATTTTGTTACACCACTGTAGCTTCTATGTGCATATATGTTCTCACTTTAGTTTAATGGGTTTCTCACACCTCCTAGAGATCCCAGATTTTAAACTTGACCTTGTGGCTGAGGCGGCATTTGGGTTATTGCTCTGGTGTTTGGTGAGACTTTACCACAGCACATTCAGAGTTACTCCTACTGAACTTCTGAATAACAATGTGCGTATTGGAGGGTTGCACATCACCACTCACTAGAATCAGGGCTGGGCAAACTATGGCCCGCGGGCTGGATCTGGTGAGTAAAACTATTGAATTAAAAAACAACAACAACTAAAAGACCATACCCTTTTATGTAATGATGTTTACTTTGAATTTATATTATTTCACACAAACACTCCATCCATGCTTTTGTTCCGGCCCTCCGGTCCAGTTTAAGAACCCATTTTGGCCCTAGAGTCAAAAGGTTTGCCCACCCCTGCACTAGATGCTACTTTCAACCAAGTGAGTTACCTGGGCTAGAGAAGTAGGAGCAGGTGTGAAATGTGCCACTGCTATAGAGAAGCTTGTGAGAGCATTATGCTAAGTGAAATAAGCCAGTCAGAGAAAGGTAAATATCATATGATTTCACTCATTTGTAAAATATAATGAACAACAAAAACAGATCCAGATACAGAGAGAAACATTGATCAAACCATTAAACTTCAGAGGGAAGATAGGGGAGGGTGGGGGTAAAGGGAGAGATCAACCAAAGGATTTGCATTCATGCATATAAGCCTAACCAATGGACACAGACAACAGAGCATGAGGAATAAGTGGAGGGGATGGGGGTTTCTGTGGGAATAAGTACACATATGTAACACCTTAATCAATAAAGAAATTTTAAAAAAGGAGTCAGTGCATGATCACCTATATTCACTCTTTCCTTCTAAGGCTGGTGATATGCCAGGAGTTGGAGCCTCTAGCATCTCTGTAGTAAGGATTACAAAGTTCTGGAGTAGGGATTAGAAAGATCAGGGTGTAGCACAAATACCAGATGGACAAAAGCACAGCTGAGAAATAATAATTTTTTGAATTGTCTCACTCAGACACGGAAATTGTTTATTACTGTGTCCTAACATATCCTCCCTCAACTTAAAATGGGGTAAGAAAGAAGGCAAAGAAAAACAAACAAAAAAACTTACAAGGATGTTAAGAAGGCAAGCAAGAGATGGAGTGACCAATGAGAACAACGGCTGTATAGAAACTCAAAGAGCTATCCACGATGAAAAATTAAGTGAAATGGGTAATATATTGGACACAAGGGAAGAGGGGATGAAATAAAATGCAATGTCTAAATTTATGGTTGAGTAACAGGGTGATTGTTGAAACTGTCCATAAAGAAAAGTAACATATGAGACTTTGAGGCATTGGGGTAGGTGGAAGAAGTAGGGAAGAGCTATTGATGTATAATTTTAGCCACTCAAGAAGAAATATCCAGTAGACACTCAGATACAAAGTCTAAATCTCAAAGGAGACAACTGGGTTAGAAATATATATATATATATATATATATATATATATATATATATATGATCATATTTTTCCAGGATAATTAAGGTAACAGTTGTTGAGTCTGCCAAGGCAGTTGTGTAGGATGAGACAATAAGCCAATGACAGACAATGGCAAACACCTATATTTAAATGACAGCTAGAATGAAAAGGCATGTAGAAGAGGGCTGAAGAGCAGACCTAACCATAGGAGAAAAATAAGAGTGCACTACAAAACTACCGGGAGAGAGTGTTTCAGAAAAGCAGGCAGGTTAACGGGGTCAGATGAACCTGGTGGTGAGACAATGTAAGAAAAAACAGACTGGATTTAGCTACACAGAGATCATGAGTGTCTTGATGAGAGCTATTTTAATAAAGTGACACTGGTGGAAGCCATATTGAATTTGCTTGAAGAGTCAAAGGGAGATGAAAAGTGGAAACATCAATAAGTAGTAGGTAACCCTCTCAAGCAGTTTCGGTATAACAGTAGGCCAGGGAGAGAGTTAAGTGGAATGAGATACAGGTCAGAAGTGGAATATTTGTTTATATTTATTTTTATCATTTATGAGAAGAGAGGCTTCAATTTGTTTAAATAATGAGATAAAAAGATAAATAATGAGGAATGGAAGACAGAGCAAATGGGTTTGACAATTTCTGGAAGGAGAACATCTGGAGACCTTTGACATTATTTATATTAGATGGTAGAAAAACTGTATCTTTCCTTCAAATAAGAGGAGAAGCAAAGAGATGAGTGTACCAATTTTTCTGTGCTTCAGTAGGGTGAAAAAATTCTGAGAGATTGTTTCTAAATAGTTTTAATAGTTTTTATTTTGCTCTGTGAATGGGCAGAGGTTAGTTCATACGTTTGGGTAGAAGTGCGATTGATGAATAGGAAATATACAAGAATGTCCAAGCTGTACCAAGGGTTTAGGGAAGAAGGGGAGTGGATTTACATTGGCCAAGTCTATGAGATGTGAGATTTTTCTCTAGCAATGTTCACACTCCTGGGTATCACTGGAAATAAAGCTGACAGTCTGATTGTGCTAGGGCTGTGGTTATTATATATGTGGCTATCCGGGAGGCCAGCAGGACAAGGGACTCAATCGTATTGAAAATAGAGCTTTTAAATTAATGAACAATGAGTCTAAAATTGTTAAGGAAGAAAGGAGTGATAGGAAGAACAAATGAGAAGAGATTAAAGGGTTTAAATCTAGATAAAGTCTAATTACAGTAATAATTAATACATTGAAAGAGATGTTTAAAAGTATAGGCATGTGGGTGGGTAGAGAGGACTATTTTTATCTGAGATTTTTAGAGATAGAACAGTAGCATTACAATTGTATGCACATTCAGAATGTTTTATTTTGAATTTTATTTGAAATACAATAGAACCAAAGATGGTCAGAAAATTAGAAATAGAAATTCAAGACATTTGCAAAAGATGGTCAAAATTTGCCAATAGAGAAAATTGTATTTGGAGTTGAGACTTGGTTTTAAACCCAGTATCTGTCACTTTCTACCTGTAAGTTGTTGGATGTTAGAACTGTCACTATTATATATATGAAATCATGGCAAGCTGTTGAGAAAAAGAAAGAAGTGGAGTTTAAAAAATATAAAGAATCATAGAAAATGAACTATATTTTGAAGAGTAATTCTAGACTCATAGAGAAAACAGTAATAACATAATTAATTATTCAGGGAATTATAGGCAGTTAAAATAGTTTAGAAGTTATCCTGGTAGTTATTTTAATATTTTTGCATGTTTTTGGTAAGTCTTTCTCTATATTTTTTCCTGAACTTCCTTAGCTTCACTTATGGTTTTCCCTCAAGTTATATATTCTATGTCTCTTTGTTCCCTGGGGAAATAAACACTAGATTCCCTACAGAGAGAGAATTATAAGATTAGCATTTTATTTTAATTATATTTTTAAGACCTTGTGATTTTAGGGTAGTTTATGTTCACAGTAAACTTAACAGAAAGGTACAGGGATTTCATGTATGTTTCCTTCTTCCACACATGTTGCTCCTCTATTAGCAACTTCCCCCAAAAGAGTTGCACACCTGTTACAATCAATGAACCTTCATTGTTACATTGTATTAATCCAAAATTCACAGTTTACATTAGAATTAACTCATGATATTGCACATTTTATTTATTTGGACACATGTATAATAACATTTATCTATCATTGCAGTGGTATTTTATTTTTCATTGTAAGTAAATTTGAGCTGGGGTAAATTTCAAAACTGGTTTAGAAATAGTATTGCTAAATTTTGAACAGTAGATATATTAATATTGGCCACAATTGTAATACCCTCAACCATAAAAACAAATTTAAAAAATAAAATCATACATGATGTACCAACTCTATGCAAAATAAAATGTTAGAGTTTAAAGAAATGAAGAATAACTCAACCCTGCAATATCACTCTATCAACAGTAGACTATCAATGATCTAATATTTAATTTTCATTCTGACATAGAAGTAGTAAAATTGAAAGAATCAAAACTTTTTATTATGAAAACTAGAGGCATGGTACACAAAATCTGTGCACGTTCGAACTTGAAAAGAGATACTGGGAAGATAAGAGTTGAAATCAAATTTACTGATTATAATACAAAAAACTTGCAAAAGGCTAAAATTCATTAAATAGTTTGCTGTTTCACCACTTAGAAGTGTGGACCCAAATAAATCATGTTCAAGTAGAAATTCATTTATTTTACCTATAAACACAGGTACTAGCATGTTATAGAATGTATTTATTATATTTACTGTGTACTTTATGTCCTTGAGACTATCAGCTGCACATGTTTAAGGATGTTTTTACTTGTAAGGCATTATTTCATGTTCTGCTTGCTGGCCTCATGGTATCCAAGTTTCTTGTGACTTGATCCAGCACAGCCTTTCTGTGCAGCCTCTAACCAACACAACTCAGTAGTGACCCACTTATCCATGTTTTACCCCATGTATGTCTTAACCCAGGGACCTACCCCCATTGATACCTTATCATAGTGATCACCTGAAAGTATGCCATTGCATGATGTGGAATGCTGTTGAGTGGAGTGGGGTGAATTGAACAGAGAGAATCTGGTACTAGAGTAGAAAAGTTCTTTTATAACCCAATTAGGAATTTCTCAATGGTATAAATGCTTCCATTTGCCAGTTTCATTTTAAAAAAATAAAAATCATTTCAGAGACATGATAATATTCAAGAAATAGGCTTTTAGAGGCAGTAAATTAGCAGCTTCCAAAATTAGGATGAAAGAAATATTAGATGCAGAAGGCACTAGAATCAACTAAATAATATTTAATTATTGTTGATTTAATATAAATAATCCAGGCAGAATTTATAGTAGAAGACTATGTCTTACTGATTTGCTCATTTTCTTCAAAGACACTAATATTGTAATAGAAACTACTCTCATCATAAACTAAAAGGATAAATTCCTAATTAAATATCAAAAGAGACAATTATGTTTCAAATGAGTACTTCCTCTCATAAATTCATTTTTAAGGTGGGAAGTCACTTAACAGAACATAATGTAGTTCATTACAGGGAAATGCTATTTAATTATAGTAATTCAGTGTCTGGAAAAAAAGGAAGGTTTTCCATTGAGAGAAGGCTTGTATAATGAGTGATCTGAACAATCACTTTGGGACTATCACGGTGAAGGTTTCAGATGGCCCAGAGGATTAATAAAACTTTTGAACAAATTTTCAAACTTGGTAAAAAATGAATACATTGGTTTATTTTCTGTACTAACAAAGCATTTTAAATAACTATTATAACACCTAACATTTTGAATTGTCATTGTTCTATTTACAGACTTATCTCCTATTAGACTATATTGTCTGCAAGGTCAGGGATGGCATCCTTTGGCCTACTCTAATTTGTTTACAGACCTGATACTATAATCTTTTTATGTAAAGCTTTTTTTCTGAGACGCCTGTCTAATAAAAGCCACATCTGGCAGCTTTTTATTTTCTTTTTTTTTTCACCCACACTGGACTATTAAAATTTGAAATCATTTTCTTTTTTCCTCAAGATCTGCTAAGTCTGGCAGTGAATAGGACCATGAGTTTCCACAGGAGTTTAAACCTCTCCTTACCCTCTGTCTGCTCAAATGTTTATGCAAATTGGTCTCTAATTCTCATCTTATTACCTTCTGGATTTTAACACCTAGCTCAGGGTCTTGCTTCAAGATTCCTTGCTTTTAAAATCTAGTTTCTTAGCCTGACCGGCATGGATCAGTGGTTGAGCATTGACTTATGAACCAGGAGGTCACAGATCTATTCCTGGTCAGGGCACATGCTGGGTTGCATGTAGTGTGAGGCATACAGAAGGCAGCTAATCAATGATTCTCTTATCATTGATGTTTCTCTCTCTTTCTCATCTCTCTTTCTCTCTGAAATCAATAAAAATATATTAATAAAATGAAATAAAATCTAGTTTCTTGGAAACTTAAAACATTGAGTGAGTACAATATTCTCACCACATACACCAAAACATAATTATGTGATGTGATCTTAACTAAGGTTACTGAGATAATCTTTTTGCAATATCTAAGTATATCAAATAATTTTAAACTTACACAATGCTATGCTGGATGTTGGGCATCGTTTAATGCTGATGAGTCTTGATCTGTTATGTAGTAGGGTTCAGGAATCTGGAGAAGGGGCTGTGGGTAAATTAAATAAGAGTCCAGAGACAAAAAATAATTTTGAAAGGCATATTGGGGGAGGTAGAGGATCCTAGCTAAAGCAACCAAGTTCTCAGTCTCAGGACCCTTTGCTTTTTATTAACACAAACTGTCCTAAGGCAAGGTGGAGATATACAGACCAAAGGGTAGGGTTTCATCTACAGAGTCCATTGTCAGAATGGGGAATAGCCTATGCCTGTTCAGGTGTTTGGCCAGCAGGAGGCAATAACATGTAGATTAAGATGCCCTGAGCTGTCTGGCAGTAAACAATCAACCTTTTTAGGTTTTGGGAAATGCCTTTAGCCATTCCCAACAGGTGATAACATGTGTGACTCAGCCCTTGTTGAGTCCCCACGTTCCATCAACCTTTCCATGAAAATCTTGCAATTATAACATGCTGGAACTGGCTTCTGGCCATGCTATGTGTCAATTATATATCAATTTAAAAAGGCAATGATAACAAAACAAATCTTTGTTTGATGCTGGTGGCCTTTTCTGATTTAGGACATTATCACCTCCACAACCCTCTAACCTTATTCATCACCTGGTAAATCCCGTATAAACATTGTACTTGGAACATATCAGCTAACCTTTTCTTTTGCAAATGCCTAGCCAGTTGTTTCTTTGATTCTCTCTCCAAAATCATTTTTAGTTATATTTTCCTTTCTGAAGGTCTTGGCATGTTCTGAGTTATACCAGTTTTGTGAATTAATGAGCTGAAAAAGTAAATATATGGATCATCATTACTGTTCCAAAGATTTGCAACTTACATTTACTCTTGATTTTCCAATAAATACTTCCTCTCAGAAATTAATATAATTTATATTCTCCGTTCATTCACCAAAATATAATACTAATTTCCATAATGTAAATGAAGATTAGTTCTAGTAAAAACACACACAGTATGGCAAAGATGGGTCTTTGTTAATTCTTATTGTGCAGATCTAGCAAGTGATAAAAATATACAATTATTAAAGTTGTAAAGTTTAATCTAAATTTTTATAAGTGTATAATGCAATTTGGTAGTGGAAGCAGCAAAATTAGATGAGTAACTAATATAATGATCTAAACAGTGAACATTGAAGGCCAAATCATATTTTTGTCATAGTAACATTTCATTCTGGGATTCCCCAACCATAGATATATAGATATATAGATATATAGATATATAGATATATAGATATATAGATATATAGATATAGAGATATAGAGATATAGAGATATAGAGATATAGAGATATAGAGATATAGAGATATAGAGATATAGAGATAGATGATAGATAAGTAGGTAGGTAGGTAGATAGATAGATAGATAATATATATATATATATATATATAAATATCAGTATATATATATATATATATATATTTGCATATATTATATCACTCTTGATTCTTTAAAGTCTACAGATCTTGACAAATGCATGGTGTCATGTATCCACCATTTACGATATTATACAGATCAGTTCCACTGACCTTAAAAGTTCTCTGTTACTCATCTTCTCAAGCCACTTTCCCCCAAATCCCTAGAAACTACTGATATTTTTACTGACTGTAGAGTTATTTTTGTTTAGTTGTTTTTTGTTTTTTGCCAGAATGTCATATGCATGGTATCATATACTTTGTAACTTTTTAGAATGGTATTTAAGGTTCATTTATTTCTTTGTATGGTTTTTTAGCCCATTACTTTTTTTTTGGCAGAATAGTCCATTGTGTGAAAGCAACACCAATTTTTTAACCATTGAGGTACTAAAGGATATCAAATTTGCTTCAAATTTTAAAAAAAATATGAATAAGTTACTATAAATATTCTTATAAGAATAACAGGCCTATCGTATTAGGGTCCCACCCTTATGACCTTATTTAATCATATTACCTCTTTAATGAACCTATATCCAAATCTTCAAATACAGATGCATTCCTGTAGAGGTTTTGACTTCGATGTATAAATTTAGGAAGGACACAGTTCAGTCCATACTAAGTATAGTATTTTATGAGCTGGCACTAAAATGATTGAAGACCTATTTTAGAATGCAAAGATCTTTCTAATCCATTTCTTTTATTTCCTTTTTCCCCCCTTCTAGTTAAAACAAAACAAAACAAAACAAAAAACTTAGTGGAGGGAATAGCGTTTGCTATTCAAGATAGTTCTTTGATTGTTTGGTACTTTATTCTGAGATTTCAGTTTGTTTCTCAGATTATAAGAGTCATGCAACCCAAAGGAGGAAAGACATGAAGAGAAACTAGGGAGACAAGCCCTGTCTGGAATTACTGTCAGTGTTGATCTCTCCTGTGTGCCTGTTACACAATCCAGATGACAAAGGCATTAGATTTTATTATTTTGTTCCCCTTGTCTTTCTGAAAATTAACTACTCTGAGGTTGTAGCCACAGAGTTTTCCTTGTGGTCCAAAAATTTCTCTTAGCTTAAAGGGAAAACTAACAGCAAAAACAAAAGCTTATCCTCACTTCAAAATACATTTGCCAACAGTACAATTGAATTATTATTAATAGACAATAAAAGTCCACTTTCACATGCTGTTGTCGAGAGGTGGACAAGAATATTTGCTAAATTGACTTTATTTTGATTTCACAGCACCTGAGGAATATTGGTTAAGGTTATTTCTTGGAAGCAAGCAGGGATTGCTTTCATCCTTTCTTTATTTCCACACAATAAAGAACCTTGAACAGAATTATGATATATTGCTTGTCAATTACGAGGTCTAAAGCTTTCCATTATAACATCACTTAATAGCAATATTTTACCCAGTACTGAGAGACATACTTATTTGTGTAATTTTTTTAAAATACTCTCATTGACAGCAGAAAAACACACATTATTTTTGTTTTTTAAGTTTCATAACTAGTCTCATCTTCCAGATGAGAGCAGGATGGCTTATACTATAGGGCTGCTCTGTCTATCTTGGGTGCTGAGTAGAACAGGGACTCAGTCCCATGACTGTGATAGTTATGCCAGATTTTGTAGGGTAGTTTGATAATGATTAACACCAACTGTCTACATGTCCTAACTTGGGGCTAAAAAGGCATATTTACCATGATGTTTTAAGACGTATCCTGGATATTTGAAACTTAAAAGGAAATCTAGAGATCGGCAAATATCGTCAAGCCACATCACATGATGACAATGAAAAAAAAGTCCACGTCAAAAACAGCAGTACCTACTGGGTATAAAAATGTCTTACCATCATGAGGCCCATTGTTTAAAAATGCATTTTCAGGGAGAAGTGCCAAGTGGCAATCACAAATCGAAACACAGCCAGTCTTTAAAGATCCAATCAAACAGATAGGAGATATTGAATCCTGTCAGTCTGCCCACAGGCATTATGGCTCCCGTCACCGGACTGTGAATTGGCAACAGGACCTAATTACCTGAACAACTAAAGTGAGAAAAGGTGTATTTTTTTTTTTTTACATTTAACAATATAATCAGATTCACCTTAGCAGCAGCAAATGTATCTTGACTCATCTAATATTTGACTACCTATTTTATTAGCTTAAGACAAAAGTCCAGCTTAATGAAGTATGAGTGGAGAATTGGGTAGCCTTTAGCTTATATAAAGATGAAAGGAGGAAAAAAGATAAGGAAGATCTAAGAATTTTTTTTAAAAAAATCTTAACATAGCATATGCCATTTGGGGAAGTTTTCCAAGGGCACTGTAATATTTTCGTGAACAGTACCCTCCACATAGTGTCTCTTGAGCAAAACAAATGTTACAGTGATGAGGGTTCGGTTCAAGGAGAGCACGTTGATGTGGTGACATCCACCTTTCGTTGGGGAAGTGAAAGATTTGTTTCTAATGGGAAAGCTGTTCCTATGCTGTTGGCAAATAATTTTTTTTTCTTTGTTAATCCTCATCTTATGATATTTTTCCATTGATTTCAAGGGAGAGTGGGAGAGAGAGGGAATGACAGAAAGAAACATGGATGTGAGAGAAACACATACATTGGTAACCTCCTTCAGGACCCCTGACCAGGGCCCACCCCAGGGAGGAACCTGCAACCAAGATACATGCCCTTGATGGGAATCAAACCCGAACCCTTCAGTCCATCTATCCACTGAGCCGAACCAGCTAGGGAAAGAAATGTGTTTCCCATTTCTGATTTAGAATGCAAAGATCATTCTAATCCATTTCTTTTATTTTCTTTTCCCCCTCCTAGTTAAAAAATACCTTAGTGGAGGGAATAGTGTTTGCTACTCAAGATAGTCTTTGATTGTTTGGTGCTTTATTTTGAGATTTCAGATTGTTCCTCAGATTATAAGAGTCTTGCAACCAACTGAGGGAAGACATGAAGAGAAACCTGGGAGACAAGCTCTGGCATTGCTGTTGGTGTTGCTCCCTCCTGTGTGCCTGTTTCACACTCCAGAAAAAGGTGAGAAAAGGTGTACTTTTTTATACCTTTTTCAATGGGGTCAGCAAAACAGAGAGAGCAGCTGGTAAAGATTGCTGCAGAGTTTTCCATTCACAGAGCCTCTGCTCCTGGTGTTCAGTTTGTACTGCTGCTCTGACTACAGAGAAAAGAGGGGCAAATTGGCCACAGGGAAGTGTGGCCCTGAGAGCACACTGCTCAAAAAACTTCCACCAGCGCCTCGGAGATGTTACCAACAGCCCACATCATAGCACCCAAAATCATGGAGATGATAAACTTCCCCCCAGGGATGTTCAGCTGGGAGCAAAATGGGGGGAATGCATCTTTCAATGGGCAGCAGAGCCGCTCTGGCTTGGTTAGACTGAGATGACATTCAGGCTTGATTACGACAAATCATCATTCTCATAAATGGCCCCCGTTAATACCTTCTTCCTGTGTGACTGTAACCTGCAGGCCCGGACATTCTTAGCATTTAGACTCTATTAGTTCTCTGGACGGGTAGACACCGACTGATCTTTCATATGCCTTCTGAAATATGTGTAGATTCAGTGATAACATGTTTTTGTTTATTTCTCTGTATCATATGAATGTTTCTACTTGGATGAGATTTGGATTCTTCTAGTGTAAAAATATAAACTAAAAAGATGTAATGTTTTTAAAAATCTATGGAGTTAAGTATATGTTGTATATTTTAGGTGCTAGATCAAAAAACTTGAAGTCAATAAATGCACAATGAAATTAAGACTGATTTAATTAACATTCATGTAGTTCAGTCATTTAATATGATGCTTCAGAAAAAAGTTAATAGTTTAGAAAATTATATTTCATGAATAATTATGTAAAGAATCAGTGACAAAAAGAATGTGGAATATGTTAGGATGCACTACCCCTGGCCTCACCTGTTTGGGCATATTTTCTGAAATGTCTAACATCTATCTATCTATCTATCTATCTATCTATCTATCTATCTATCTAAAACCCTAATATGCAAATAAACTGAACAGTGGAATAACTGGAATCGAACAACCGGTCGTTATGATGAGTGCTGACCACAGGGAGTGTATGTGAAACATGATGGGCATTGGCCGCAGCAGGATGGTGGAGCAGATGAGTGGGGGTGCCAGACCAAGGCAGGGCACTGGTCACTGTAATTAGGGTGAGCCTCTGGTGGTCACCGAAATTTTTTTTCTCCCACAAACCATGGTCCTGTCCAGTGCTAGCACCTGCTGCCAATGCTAGAGCTGCCACTCATACCCACCGCCAGCACCTGCCCATTTGCACCTGCACCTGGTGCTCTAGTCGCCACTCAAATTTGCTGCTGGCACTGTTGCTGGAGCGAGTGACAGCTGCTGTCCCCGCCCATCAGGGCTTCTTCATCTTCCCCTGCTCCTGAGGGGTAATGGGAGCCAGCAAGCTGCCTCTCCCACGCACTGCCAGTGCCCAGTGCCAGCCCTGATCACTCAGCACCTGCAGCAGGTGTGAGAGGCAGCTGCTGGCCCTTAGCACCCCTGAGAGTTTCTTCACCTCCCCCTGCTCCTGAGTGGCAATCGGGGCAGCACCCACTGCTTGCAAATGCTGATGGCTTCAGCCCCACTTGCATCCTCTGCTGGTGTTGGCCCCAGTCGCTCCACATCAGTGTGTGTGAGTGGGGCCAGTGCTGTCAGGGTTTGGGAAGGTGGCGGTGGGAGTGGGGCTGCCGGCAGACAGGGGTTGAGGGGCCACAGCAGGAGGGCTGGGCAGGGGCAAAGAGGATGGGCAGAGATCCACCCCTGTGCCTACCTCAGTCTCAAGGGCCACAGTTCCTTTTAAGGTACACAAATTCATGCACTGGGCCCCTAGTATTGTTATAAGTTTTTTTTTGTTTTTTTTTTTCCATAGCTTGAAGCAAAAGGTCTGCACCTGCAGAAGATAAGATAGACTCCCCAACCTACTGGGGTGCCCTCCTCTGCCTGGCCACATTGTGATCCATCAGACATCCAGCTGTCCTCCAAAGACGGCCTGTTGTTCAGACAGCTACCACAGCTGGCTGGTGCAGCCCTCGCCCAGTCCCTGTGTAAGAGGACATAAACTCTCTCTCGGAGCTCACACTGACACACCCATCTCAGCCAGCTGTGAGAAAATGTCATACAGTTCCTTAGACTCCCACAGTGTCTTCTGGCCTGGAGCCTGTTGGCATGGACCTAAGCAAACACAGTTTTACTTTTCTGGAAACATACGTGTAAATGTCAATGTCAACATTGGTTACCTGACGGGGGGTGGAGGGGTTAGGATTTCTTCTATTCACTTTCCTTTTTTTGCTATTAGCATTTTCTAAAGATTTTTGCCATAAACAGTCACTACTTTTGTAATAAGGAAACAGAGAAAGCAACCTTTATCATAAAATATTTAAGAGGTCAAAATGAAACAATTCAGAAACACTTTTATTGAGATGCAGTTCTTAAAACCACATGTACATGTTGATCATCCACTTTAATTCCCAAAGTAGCAGGTGTACGTCGTTTTTTAACTTAAACCCCTCCCAGTCTGGGTCTTCAGTTCTAGTTCCTATCAGGTGACTTCATTTTGAGTTGTGTTCTTCAGGAAACATGTATTAAGAAAAGGTAATGTTCCAACACAGGGAAGACATTTGGGAAACCCAAGGCTCTTTGGCTTCTACCGTGTTTCCCCGAAGATAAAACATCCTCCAAAAATAAGACCTACTTACAAATTTCCTTCTGAGTGAAATATAAGGCATGCCCCCGAAAATAAGGCCCCCAGGTTCTGTCTCAGGATGAAAATTAATTTACCGTAAACTGGTCGCTTGGGCCGCCCCAACTGGCGTCTAGCAACCAGTGACCTTACACAGAGTCCTGACCTCACTGCTGTGTGAATGGAGAGAAATCAGCGTGGAAACTTTGTCAAACCTAAACTGCAAGAAGTTGTGACTTGGGTGAAGAATTCATGGGAGAAAATCACTGACAGTTGCATTGTAAATGCACTGCGAGCAGGCTACCTTGACAAGAAGTACTCATTTAAAAACAGTGCTATTGCTAAACATGAGAGATTTGGTCCACTGATTCTGAAAGAAATGGAGTCACAAGAAATTCACCAGGAAATTCAGGAATTGGATTGTTATGATGATGTTCCAGAAGATGATGACATGTTTGTCAATGAATAAATGAGTAAATTCTTGATACTGTAGGATTCACAGTTTGTCTGGTTTGTGTTGACAACTACCGTACTACCATACTGTATACAGGTAATAAGTTTCCTTTATTTTCATTTAACAATAAATGTGTACCGTATTCTTCTTCATGGAAAAATAAGACATCCCCTGAAATGCATCTTTGGGAGCAAAAATTAATATAAGACACTGTCTTATTTTTGGGGAAACAGGGTGTAGCGAATAGGAAATTTTCTTCAACTTTACAATGTTGAGTTCGAATTCACCTCGGGCTGCCTCGCCTGTGCCTGCCATTGGCAGCAGGAGTAGGAGACTCTCCTTATTGATTTATTTTGCTTGGAGCTACTACAACCTAGACACTGCCACAGGTTTCGGGAGAAATCATATTGTGGAAGCGGACTCTTAGTTCAGAGGGTAAAAAGCAGCTCTACTCATGATTTCTGTTTTCTTTTCTGTGCTCAAAGCCATCTTCCTACACTCTGCTATGGGCGGCCCCATGGATGGGAGTGGTAAGAAGTCATTTGTGTGTGTGTTTGTTATTGTTTTTATAGTTCCTGGGCAATAATCATCATTATTATTTCTTAATTTTTTTCTCTTTATAGAATACACATGTGTCCTTATCCTCCTCTAGCCCCCCACCTCCCAGCACATGCCCTCACCCCGCTGGTGTCCGTGTCCATTGGTTAGGCTTATATGCATGCACACAAGTCCTTTGTTGTTTGGTCTCTCCCCCTAACCCCCATCCTCCCCTGACTTCCCTCTGAGGTTTTGATGGTGTGATCAGTGCTTTTTAACTTTAGTTTTCATCAGCTTCCTTCTACAACGTCACCCATGAGGGCTGTTTCCCACCCAAGTCTTTCTAACCAGCAGCAGGAGAGGTTAGGTCCTATAAGGATGAGGCCAGTTTCTAACAGGAAAGGGTGTTTTGATTAAAATCCCTTATCTCCTGGGTACATTAATTTTCTTACCACACATGCTTTTCTATATCTATGTTTTATTGTTGAAGTATCATCATTTTTTGCCCTTTACACATGTTGTGGTTGTGTGAGGTTTCCTCTAATGAGGAAACCGTAATCACAATTTCATTTATTGCACATTGATTATGGCAGGACTAGTGGGGTAAATTGCCTGTTTGTGTTACTCCCTTCATTAATTCTGTGGTTTGGTTTTCATATTCATATTGATGTGGCTACTAAAAAGCTATGCAATATTAATCACCAATACTGTATTCTGATTTGGTAAGTAAAATTCACTTCTACAGTTATTTTTAGTTTAAGGGTGTCATTTATATATTGCTATATATATATATATATATATATATATATATATATATATATATATATTAATGTTGCTATGATTCTTCCAATTAATTGAATATTTAAACATGCTTTTATATCCTCAGTAGTGTTAACCTGACTACTTATGAAGTGACTCCTTTGAAGAATTCTAAAGCAGTCATATTTTAAGTAAAAGGAAAATAGTTCAACAATTCCAAGGCAGACTCTAAATAAAATACCCAGCCCTGACCGGTTTGACTCAGTGGATAAGCGTCAGCCTGCGGACTGAAGGGTCCCAGGTTTGATTCCAGTCAAGCGTATGTATCTTGGTTGTGGGCACATCCCCAGTAGGGAGTGTGCAGGAGGCAGCTGATCGATGTTTCTCTCTCATCCATGTTTCTAACTCTCTATCCTTCTTCCTTCCTCTCTGTAAAAAATCTATAATATATATATATATATATATATATATATATATATATTTAAATATTCAGATTTTTTTCAATCTTTTAACCTCTCCAACATATTTCACCCTCACCAAATTACAAAATCTTACAACATGTACACAGAGTTAGAAACTAAAATGATGTGCTATTCTAAAATGTGGACTTGAGCATGCACACTGGGTATAAAATGTTTATAACACTTGATTGTTTACTCTTCTCTCTGATACAATGGGAGAAGGAGTCCATAGAGACAAAAGCCGCCCCTGCTCCTCGTGAAATGTGATCTATGAAATGTGGAATAGCAGTCATCCCTAATATTTCAAGATGGGATGCAATATGACGGCGCTCAAAGGTTTAGTGAGGACAGAGATGGCAGCATGGCTGCGATGCTGTGTGACAGGTGCATGGTTAAGTCAGATGCATTAATAAGGTGGGGATGTACCGAGGAGTAAGTCAGAATGGCTAATTCAAACATTAATCTGTGTAAAGGTAAAAAAAAAAAGAAAAAGAAAAAAGGCATCAGCTTTTATGTTACTTTCTGACAGTATGCAGATAACTTCAGACACTAGCTTGAACTGCCAAAATCATATATATATATATATATATATATATATATATATATATATATATTCCACTGTAACTCAAGAAGATAAAAAATCTGCTTTGAATTTTGACACATATGTGCCAGTCCTTGATTCATATATGCAGAGGTTTTAGACACGGTAGCTGAAAGGAGAAACCCAGCATGTTTTGAACAGGATGTCCCATTTACGTTCAAAATGATGTGGATGGAATCAATTAGGAGAAACAAGTGAGTCCTCGACATACTTTGAGAAAGCTGCAGAGTTGCTTAGTAACCTGATGTTGTACTTCATTTTCCAGCCGAGCTGGGAGGCTGACAGGGTCGGTAACGGAGCGCTCAGGAATGAATCAAGCCTCATGCACTCTGTTAGGGACATCCCCGTGTGAAATCTTAGCCCCCCTGCCCCCCTCCACCCACTGTCAGAAGCTGCACACACAGGCTCAAGGTCGCAGGACAAGGACCAGGGAATAATCCATCTAAGTTGTGCTTTGACATAAAGATCATGCTTGGTTTTTTTTTTTATTTTGTTTTTTGTTTTTGTCCATTGCATTTTCATTAATCAGGGTATCAATCTATCTACCATAATACCCTAGAGGGGTGTTCATTCAAGGGTTCCGCCCTACACATGGCTTGCCACTCAACTTGGCTCCTCTCTACACAGCCTACATTAGTCTACACACTGTGTGCTTTGCATTTCAGCATCTCCCACAAGATGTCCCAAGCAGGGCTGCTTTTCCTTGACACTGTCCAGACAGCCATCCGTCCACTCACGCAAATTATTCTCACAGAGAAATCTTACTCACTGAACCCTTTAAATATTGTAATATCTCCTATGCAGTCTCATACAGGCCCATACGCATAAACTCAGCGGTGAGTATGGTATGACTAGAAAGGTGTTACTGATGCTTATAAAACATTTGGACTCAGACCCAGTAACAGCCTGTATATTTTCTTTTAACTGTATGAACTCTTCATTCATTATTTTTATTTGCTGTGACATAAATATTGAGAAAATGCCAGGGCACTGCAAGAATTGGGATTTGAAATTTCGTAGAAGAAAAGGAAGGTGGAGATGCATTAACTGATTGCCTTCATCAGTAAGAATTCAAATGACAGGTCTTGGTTTTCAAGTTAAAGATCTGAAAAGAAGAAAATTCCCTATTATCTCCCACTCAGAGCTATTTGACACATAATCATTAAATTATTAATACCTATACCATTTTTTTGTGAGATATATTGGGAACAATCATTCTCATTTTTAAAGTAGAAGATTTTTATAAAATTCTGGTTAATAGGCTATCATGTAGCTGAATCTTAGTAAACTAATAAAGAATCACCTGTAACTTTTTTTAATATCTTATAAATTGGTGCTATTATTTAGTCTCTGGTAATAATAATGAATATGTTTAGTAACAACGAATACATAATTAAAACAATTTTATTGGATTGCATTCACTGTCACTGACAATAGGGTGGTGACGGCCTGGGCGGGGGAAAGGCCCTACAAGGGGTCAATGGAAGAAATAGAGAGACATATATAATACTTTCAATAATCCTATATAATAAAAGGCTGATTTGCAAATTGTCTTCTTAGGAGTTTGACTAAGCAGTTCTACTGATCACTATGATGTGTGATGACCACCAGGGGGCGGTGTGGAACAAAGGAAGGCCCCACTCAGCAGCCCATAGCCAGGAGAAGGAAGGCCCCTGCTGGTCCATGATTTCCAGCCAGGCCTAGTGATCCTACCTGTGCATGAATTTCCTGCACTGGGCCTCTAGTAAAGATTGAAAAAGATTTAAAAAAATAAGAATCTAGAACAGGCATAGGCAAACTAAGGCCCGTGGGCTGGATGGCTGTTCTAAACTATTCAGGGGGGAAAAAAGACCGTACCCTTTTATGTAATGATGTTTACTTTGAATTTATGTTAGTTCTCACAAACACGCCATCCATGCTTTTGTTCCGGCCCTCCGGTCCAGTTTAAGAACCCATTGTGGCCCTCGAGTCAAAAAGTTTGCCCACCCCTAATCTAGAACATTCTTTTTAATCTTTTTTTATTGATTTCAGAGCTAGATAGAAACGCCAATGATCAATGGTGGGAGAGAATCATTGATCAGCTGCCTCCTGCTCTCCCTTTACTGGGGGTCAAGCCCACAACCCAGGCATGTGCTCTGCCTGGGAAACAACTTGCCACCTTCTTGTTCATAGGTCAACACTTAACCATGGAGCCACGCTGACTGGGCTAGAGCATTCTTTTAAAAGGGACATAGACAATGTGAGAGATGAACATCATTAAAAATCGCCAGGTCTCTCTGGAATTGCTGCTGTAAATTCCTTCTGGGGTGAGAAAACGGCCATTTTGTGAGTTGCTGCCCAGGTGGTTTTTTTTTGTTTTTGTTTTGTTTTTTGTTTTGTTTTGTTTTTTTATATGACAACAGTGCGCACACCCAGGGTCTGGGCATTTCCGTGAGGTCCCCAATTTAGAATTCCCAACACAAGTTTCTGCTTGCTCTTCCTGGGATATCTTTGACAATGATCACTCAGATTTGAGTCGGCAAAACGAGTAATCTCCGCCCCAACCACCTCTTAAGGGACAAATGCATGTATACTGCTCTCTATCTCTTGCTCACTGGTGACTTGGGAGAAAGGGCTACCCTCCCCATGGCTTACTGCATCCCCCGTTCTGGGATCTTTCCTTATTCTGGAATCTACAAGTAATGAATCTGGTAACTTCCCTTCCTTAGTGTGTGTATGTGGAAACTTCTCAATCAAAACGGCCTCAGGATTTTCACTCCCTGCAAGTGGGAGCCCCGTACACATATAACACCTTAATAAATTATATATATAATAAAAGTAAAAAAGGGTGAAAATAAATAAATAAAATAAATAACCTGCAGACCCCCTGCACTTCTCCCATGTTAGTGGCTTATTACTCTCATTCCCTCATCCACCCCGTCATAATCTGTATGTTCTTAATACTCCAGCTCCAGGTTTTCCAACAGTTTCATACTGTGATCATTCTTGAAAAAAATGACACAGGTACCCTTAAAAATCAAGAGATATAAAATAACTCTGGACACTGATTTTATTTTCTCTTTCCTTTGAACATCAGAAAATGCAAAGAAGGCTAGTGAAATATTAACTGCCACACAAAAAGGATCCAGGTTACAGTGGCCCAGCAGCCTAGAAATCCTTGATTATGAAGTCATTATAACCTCACTCTAACAGTGACTTAACAGCGTGCTGTGGTGTTATACAGTATAGCAATGAACTCTGCATCTAGCTAGTAATTAATGTGTGGTGGCCATTGCTAGTATTCAGTTTGATCCTTGCTGGTCTCAGAGTGTATTCATGCAATCTGAAAGACCAGGAAGAGAAACCTCACCATTGGTGGTTCTTTAAAAAAAAAAAAAAAAAATATATATATATATATATATATATATATTATTGATTTTTTTACAGAGAGGAAGGGAGAGGGATAGAGAGTCAGGAACATCGATGAGAGAGAAACATTAATTAGCCACCTCCTGCACACTCCCTACAGGGGATGTGTCCACGACCAAGGTACATGCCCTTGACTGGAATCAAACCCGGGACCCTTCAGTCCCAAGGCTGATCCTCTATCCATTGAGCCAAACTGGTTAGTGTTCACCGGTGGCTCTTATAGAGAAGTGCACACGCATGTCCACAAGTGCACGCGCACACGCACACACACATACTTTATCCAGCAGTAAATACATTAGTGTCAGTCATGAAATACATACACATGATTCTCTGAATCATGCATTAAAAAAATTGAACTAATTTGTGGTAGTAGACTTAAAATATGAGAATTAAAATTTCTAAACTTAAGTTTAAACACTAGACAGTCGTTATTCAACTGCTCAAGTGAGACCAATTGTGATATCGGTCCCCCTCGGTTTACTGGCTGACTTTTGGCCTCAGCCCAACAAACAGGAGCTAGATACAGACTCACATTTATTTCCTCCAGAAATCCAATTGCACTAACCTTTATCATTTCTTTTTTCTGCCAGAGATTAGAGTTTTTATTCCCACCTCTCCTAATTTGCATAATCCTAGTGGCTAATTGCTTTCACCACATTTCTTCTCTGGGAATGCTTTTTTTTCCCTCTTCTAATTCTCCCATCGTGAGCTGAACAATGTGTAATGGATTCCAGTAGAGCTAGGATATGTTTGGGCATGAGGACTTCTCACAGAAGTATGTCTGTTCTATTTGCTGGGCTCCTTATACCATAACAACCACATGGATTACTTTCAGAGTCATCTGAAGTATACAAAGTTGATATTTCATTTTCTATTTCACAGAGGCAAGATCCATAGTTCAGTGAGTGAAGATAACATTTCTAAGGCCTCAGAGCTAGTAATTATGGAGGCAGAATTGTTGGCCTTCTCTATCTGGCAGCAAACGGCATACTCTTTTCTTGGTATTAGATATCCCCAGTGGGGTGGGGGATGAAAAGTAAAAGGCATTGCTAATAAATATATACTGGGGAGGTGGGATTCCTCAATGTGTCCTATTTCCAGAAAATAAATAGAGCCAAGATATTTCTATCATAAGTATCTATGTTACTTTACACTTGATATTTGTGCTCAAAACCTGTCTTCAATCTAAATTATATGAACTTAGTCTTAATAAGTCACTGCTTCCTCATCTGTAAAGAGAAGGTCTTCTAAGTTACAAATCTGTGGTGAGAGTTTGAAAAGACATAAGGAATGAGCACAATGCCTGGCCAAACCTAAATGCTCATAGATTTTAAACTCAGACAAAACTCATGTTTTGAAAAGCTCAGTTGGTAGCGGTGACAAGATCCTTGTTAGCTTCCAATAGCTACCTCTGTTTTGTCTTCACAGTCTCTGAAGGAATTTGAGATTCAAGGAGGTTAAGTGATGTGTATGAAGCCATATAGATTTTTCCAGGATCCATATCTAGAAAGTACCTTACAATCCCTACATTAATTCACCATCTTAAATGTGTTATCTGTTAAGAAAAGCCTTGAATAGAATCACGCATATACAAAAAAAAAATTACTTGTCAGTTTCAAATATTTGATATATACCTTATATTTTGAGGATTCAAGTAGAAAGAAAAAAAGGAGACATGAAATACAGAAAGTCACAATTTTATGTGCTTCTTAAATGATTTATAAGAGCCAATACAATAGTCTCTGAGAAAGCAAAATAGCTAAGGGGAAAAAAATCAGAAAACTTACATCTTATAAAAGTTAAATATCTGTTTGTATATATGATGAGGAAACCCAAGAGAGAAATATAACTTGAGCAATTATTATAACTTAATGTTTTATGTTTTAATTGGAAAATTGATTTGTTTTGCAAGGTAATGAGCACACTACTTACACTCTACCTTTCAAATGAAGAGCATAAACCAAATCTGAAAACTAAAGCCCATATGTTTCTTTGTATTTAAAAAAAAATTGGCTTCTGAGCCTATTTATCTACCCATATAATTATATAACAATATATTAGAAAAATTCTTCTCAACTGATAAAGAATAGGTTCAATTATTAACATGAGGACAGACTAAAAGTTGAGTTGAGGAAAAGAATAGCAATTCTAGACACCCTATATATTTTTGGTAAATATTGTTTTATAATATTTACCCTGAACTTAAAACAATCTGGAATTATATAGATTCTAGAGGAGGTCATAAAAATCTATGTTGAGTTGAGACTTTTGATATATTTTGCTCAATGCCATTTTCCCCCCAGAGAATCACATAAAAAGTATAATCCAGACTATTTGAGGGACTTTGAGGGAAAGGTCCATGGTGTTTGGAGAGTGCAGAACAGGTGACCCCCTCCTGTTTCCCCCTCCCTCCCAAAGGCAGGGCATGACACTTCAGACTGATGGACCTTCTCAGGTGGAGGGAGTGCCCCAAACACAATGGTGAGCAGCATGAGGAGCAGGAAGGTGGTCAGGAATATGCCGGTCACAGTCAGGCCCCCTGGTCCCAGGGGTTCTGCTAGAACTCTTCCTTCCAGAGGCTCCTCTGGTCTGCTATCAGTGTGTCCCTGTGGACCTCACTCTGCTGTTAACACTCCAGAGTCCTGAGGGGGCAGATGGGGTGAAGCTCTGGGGCCCACACTTTGGGGAACGAGCTGGAGAGGCCAGCAGGTGACCAGAGCTGTGCTCTGACTCAGAGAAGCTGCATATAAAAAGTCAAATATGATAGATATTCTCTTAGTTTAATGTCATGATTATAAGATAATTAATTATACTAAGCAAATGATAATCATACTTGAAATAATTAGCCATGATTTTATCCTTAATATGTAATCTCCATGGTGTCATTCACCTCTAAAGTCATCAAATATGGATATTAGATAGTCACATGCTCGTTTGTTAACTCTGGCATTCATAGGAACAATTATATAATTCATATATATTAACTTTGATTTGAATTGAAGTATATGAATTGATATTTATTTTTAAAGTTATATTACCAACTAATGTCCAAAAGAGAATGCCTTCACTTGTTTCAAGCTTGTCTAAAATATTTTTTTACTCTTTTGTATGAAAAATTTTATAAACTAAAAGCTGTAGTCTCTCTTGATCTTCTCTAAAAAACTTCAAATGTGATAGCTCTCCCCAAATTCTTGAAGAAAGTTAATTGCTATAAATGTACTATTTCCAAGTGTTTGTGTATAAGAAAGAAAAAGTTGGCTTTACTTCTCACTTGTTATCTGTTGTAAGATTTTAACAATGAAGAAAAAATTCTATTATATTTCTTATTTTAGGATATGATAAAAGCTTAATATGCTAAGTGCCCAGTTATCCATTTGTTCATTCAACCAATCAGAGTGTAATATGCTAAAATGATATGCTAAGGCTGCTAAACTGCGTGCTATGATGTGCACTGACCACAAGGAGCAGATGCGCCAACCAGTAGGTTAGCTTGCTGCTGGGGTCTGGCTGATCAGGACTAAGTGAGAGTGGCCAGACATGCCCTGGAGCCCTCCCATGGTCCCTCCTGGTTGGCCACCTTCTGTGTCTCTCTATAGCCCCAACCATGTAGTGTGGAGTCCCTCAGCCTGGCCTGTGTCCTGTCACAATTTGGAAATCCTCAAGGGATGTTGGAAAGGTGGTTTTGCCCTGGTCCCACAGGCCAAGCCTGGGGACCCCACTGGTGCATGAATTCGTGCACATGGCTTCTAGTATAAGTGAAAATATAAATAAATAGAAATTTATTTATCTACAATATACCAAAGACAACTATTGTCATTAGGATCTGTACAGTTTTAAGAACTTTGAAGTCACCAGTTAGGCAGAAAAATAAAGTATTTTAAGGTGAGAGCAACAGAGAAGCACCAAGAAGAACTTGGCCTATATAGTGTTCATTAATGTGGTTATATATCTATGCTTTTAAAACCCTGTACTGTATATTTATGATTTCGGCAAAATGCAGAGCATGAAATTATTGGTTTTGTCTAGTCTGATTATTCATCATTGTATGATTAACAGATTGCAAGCAAAACCTAAAGTTTAAATTTAGTTAGATATAACAAAATATTTCTATAATGCTAATGATATATGGTTTGTAAATATATGGGTATTATACTGTTTAATTAATCTACACCTGTGGTCGGCAAACTCATTAGTCAACAGAGCCAAATATTAACAGTATAACAATTGAAATTTCTTTTGATAGCCAAATTTTTTAAACTTAAACTACTTCTAATGCCACTTCTTCAAAATAGACTTGCACAGGCCAGGGTATTTTGTGGAAGAGCCACACTCAAGAGGCCAAAGAGCCGCATGTGGCTCTCGAGCTGTGGTTTGCCGACCACTGGTCTACACCATGCCATGGTAGGTCAACTTTATCCTTTTTTATAATAATAAATTTCCAGATGAAATTTTTTTGACTTATTTAACTTTTGGTATACCTATACCAATTTATCTTTTTGGTTTTTAAAGTTAATCTCCAAAGTTGAAGAATTTTTAGAGTAGTTAATTTTTTATATTAGTTAAATACATATAGTTTAACCTATCTATATTACATGTGTATGATTATAAGTAATATTTTTAATTAGGCCAATTAGTATTAGAAAATTAACACTAAGTGACCTAATGTTTGATGCCGTGTAGGTAGAAAAAATATATATCTTTGACATCTACTTTCAATTGGGTACTCTTTATTCTATTTAATGGAGCTACTCCTAGCATACAACTATATTTATTTAAATGATATAATATATATAATTAATACATATATAGAGAGAAATAAATATATATGTATAATTCTCCTTTATACCATGATTTTATATAGACTACTAAAATTAAGATAAGCTTTTTATAAAGTAATATTTTTTTCTGCAGGAACTGGGTAGATTGTAAAGGTCTTTGTTGTTTTTTTCCATAATATGAGTTATGTGAGTAAAACATAAAGAACATACACGGTTCTAATGTAAATTTTTCAAAAATATAGTATATAAATGAATTGTTGGTTGAAATCTCTGGGATGAGATTTCAGAACATGAATTGAATCAGGGACTTCTTAGTGGAAAAAAATTAAACCTCAGTGTGTTCACTTGCTGGTGTAAGAAAACCCAAATAAGAAGATGACTTAACATTAGATCATCATTATGAAGTTTATCTCTGAAATTAGGATTGAGTTCCAGTATTGGAATACAATCAGAGATTCTTGTCATGCAATGTCTTTATAGCTAAGTGTGTTATGTGGATTTCTCCTCATCACCCTCTATTTCTGTCACAGCATGCCAGCACTACCCAACCTGTTATCTAACCTCAATCTCCCCCTCTCCCTCCACCCATCCATTTCTTCCTTGTGTGTAATCACTATATGTTTTACTTCTCTTATTAATTAGGAGCTAAATCAATATCTGCTGAATAAATAAACACAGACTGTGTGATTATTGTGAAACATTTTACCAAGAAGAATATTATTATGTAGCAGATGCTTCTACAGTGTCAAAATTGGTAGCTTTAAATAAATGATGTACTTTTAAAATTTTGTGATCACAAAACTCTATATTAGATAATTTCTAGTCATTCTTTCTTAGCAAATATCTATATTAATAAAAGCCTAGGTGGTGTCTCACCCTCGCATCATCATAAGATGGCCACCTCCATGTCACCACAAGATGGCCACCACAAGAGGGCTGGCAGTTCAGGGTGAACTGGATGGCAGAGGAGGGAAGTTGGGAGTGACTGGGCCTGCAGGGGAGGGTAGTTGGGAGGAATCAGGCCTGCAGGGGAGGGAAGTTAGGGGGGATCCGGCTGGCAGGGGAGGGCAGTTGGGGACAATCAGGCCTGGCAGGGGAGCAGTTAGGCATCAATCAGGCCAGGAGTGGAGTGATTAGGGGGTAATCAGGTTGGCAGGCAGAAGCAGTTAGGTTTGATCAGGCAGGCAGGCAGTCAAGCAGTTAGGAGCCAGCAGTTCTGGATTGTGAGAGAAATGTCTGAATGCTGATTTTGGCCTGATCTGTGCAGGATTGGGGCTAAACCAGCAGTTGGACATCCTCAAGGAGTCCATGATTGGAGACAGTATAGGCTGGGCTGAGGGACACGAAGAAAATGCCAATATAATTAATTGTACCTATTTGATAAAAAAAACTAATAAGTAAAATTAAGGGCAAGTGATTTTGTTTTTTGAATTTTTAAACAATCAAACTAAATGGAAAGCAAATTGTTTTTAATTATGGTCTAATCTTTGAAATTTCAAGCAAAATAGATAAAAATTGTTTTAAGAATATGTCTGTCCCATTATTTCTTTAATCATCATTTAGATAAGACATTTGCTCCAGTTTTTTGTTGTCTGATTGTTTGACTTATCAGAAATGTTGAAAATAAATTTCTACCTTAGCAATTCAGAGCAAAGCGACACTTGCAAAGTCAACCAGTAGAGGGAGCTAAACACACCATCTGCTCTCACACAGGGAGTCTCTTAAAGCTTGAGCTTTGCTGTAATGGATTTAGTCAGCCTTTACTGAGTGTCCTAATAACCTCAGTGTAATGCATATCTTAAATGAGCAGTCGTAGAATGTGTTCTAAAACTCATCAAGTTTTATTGGGAGCCTGATCGGTTTTATTTCCAGCTGCACAGGTACAGTGAATCATAGGGAGCAGCTCAGGAAAAGTTCAATGAGGATTCAACCTTGAATGTTTCTACTCAGTGCATGTCCCAATTAGGAGTAAGACACATATATTAGATTTATCCTGTGTCTTTTCTCCATAAAACCTAAGGCGACGTGTATATAATACCAACTGAAACAAACAACATCCTTGGAAAGGTTAATCATAACACTAGACAGAAAGGTAAAGATCAAGAAACTGACTTGCTTAAATTAGACTAATGGGGAAAAGTCAGGGGACATTATGAACTATTATTATGGGGGAAAGAAATGAAATTAATGTGATTGAATAGAGATTCAGGAAAGAATGTGGAGTTGCAGAGTCACAGAATACTGGAAAGGTTCCCATCCATGTCATTGTGTGATTACCCCTGCTCTAAGCATGATTTACTCTTATCCTATAATATATATAAGAATCATATTTTATTCTTTAAAATATATTTTAATGATATTTTACAGAGAGGAAGGGAGAGAGATAGAGAGCTAGAAACTTCAATGAGAGAGAAACATCGACCAGCTTGCCTCCTGCACACCCCCTACTGGGGATGTGCCCACAACCAATGTACATGCCCTTGACCGGAATCGAACCTGGGACCATTCAGTCCCCAGAACGATGCTCTACCACTGAGCCAAACTGGTTTTGGCAAGAATCATATTTTAAATGTCCTTCCAAGAGTATACGTTTAAAAATTGTGTATAATTTTGCCTGAAAGTTTATCACTTTTTATTATAAGGGCACATGTAACTGTAAAATTTGAGAAATTAATTTCAGAAACTATTTACTTAATTTTGAACAAAAGTTGAACTCAATTTAAAATAAAGTAGACCAACCCAGTTAAAATGAGATTTTACAATTTGGACATTTTACGTGCCTCATTACTGAATATGTCTCAGTATTTATCACTCAGTAGAAAATGCATGCATACATTTCATATGCATATATTGTATTTTCTTTCTACTCCAGGGATTTTAAGGCAAGAGAACACACTTTGAAAATATAATCCTCATATTGTTTTCTCTGAAAGTTTAGTTCACATCTAACATCATCAAACATGTTAGTATTCTAGATTTCATTCATTCGTCTTCATTTTTGAAAGGAATTTTTAGATAGTGAGTTAGTTCTTCTTTCCTTTAAGCCAAAAGGATTGAGAAGTTTCAATGGAAGATTGACAAGTTTTTTTAAAATATATATTTTATTTATTATTTACAGAGAGAAAGGGAGAAGGATAGAGATTTAGGAACAAAAATGAAAGAGAAACATGGATCAGCTGCCTCCTGCACACCCCCTACTGGAGATGTACCTGCAACCAAGGTACATGCCCTTGACTGGAATCGAACCTCTAACCCAGGACCCTTCAGTCTACAGGCCAATACTCTGTCCACTAGTTAGGGCAAAATTGGTAAGTTTTAAAGTAGTCCCAGCTTTCTCAATTCGAATGCTACTCAGCTATGTAAGCACAGAAAGTAGTAGTGGTTGAGAAGGAAATTAGGAGGACAACTCTCTCTTATATAAATGCAAACTGGTGAAACAAAACAGCGTGCCTGCGGTTTATTTATTTATTTATTTATTTATTGCCCTGTCAAAAACAAAATTATTTTTCTTCTGGATGCAGTAAATTAGGAGCAGGAGGCAACTGGGGCACAGAAACGAAAAGGGGGGCTCCAATCTGTCTTCAGAGCATGTTCTCGGAAGCTGTGTGACCTGGGGCTCAAATCCTGCTTCTGCCAGTGACTCCCTTGGCAAACTGCATGCATTTTCTGGGCTCTAGCTTCCTGATTTGTTAAAGAGAAATAATGACAATGCCACCCTCTTTGGGTTGTAAATTGTGATATATAATCATCTGTAGTTTTAGATTCCAGCCAATTGTTGCTATGTTCTTCTTCATTTTTTTTCTATGTAAACTTTCAATGCAAAGTTAGCATGATTGTGTGCTCTAAGGAACTGGACTTGCCCTGTTTTTTTGTAAGGAATGTTCTAAATAACACAGTTTGTATCACCTTGTTAGAGCTTGCAAAGTGTAGAACGGATAGCATTCCTCAGTTTAAGGAAGTACTGTTCATATATGCTGAAACTGATGTCATTTTTATATTTGATTTTTAAATTGTTAGTTGGCTAAAGCCTCCATGTTACTTTCCAGGCAATGTGGCCAGGGGAGGTTTGAGTTAGCAATTAGCTAAGCCACGTTTGGGCACTCCTCATTTGGCGAGGCAGAAACGGCCCGGGACTAAAATACACATTTGAGATAAATACGTTCACGCTGACTACCAGGTGCCACACGATAGATAATTCTCTCTATAGTTTTAATGGGCACTTGGATTAACTAATTACCCCACCTGGTGGCATGTTTACAAAGTGGGCTGGTTTTACTCACCTAGTCTCTCCCCAGTGTTCATTAAGATAGCATTATCGCATTCAGGTACCATTCCATTATTGTCAGGAGACAAATCCTGTAAACAGAGCATTAGCAAACCACAGCCACTGGTTAACTTATTTAATTCTCAGAGGACGTTTTCACTGGTTCTTAACGTGCGTTATAATGGAATTCGTCTCTTCCTAACATCATTGAGCATCTTACCAGGACAATAGTGAAAAAGCGATAGGTAAGAGGACCACCAGGGGTATACTCCTATTTTGGGAAGACCATTTTTTGATAATTGTTGGGGAAATACCATTGATATTTTAAGAGTTAATAGGAAGTTATTGTATTTGCACAAGAATATGCAAGGAAATTGTCGAGATACTAAAATAGGTGGACATGATCAAGGATTATGAGGTGTGCGGAAAGACGTGGCCACTTAATTCTTGAGTTAAAAATAAATCACTCTGAACAAAGAGTTACAAACAAAACCACAGAGACAGCACTTAAGACAGAACCCACTTTATTGGGGTCAAAGGCTACTCAGAAGAGATAAAAGGGTAAACACCCTGGAGAAAATTTTGTTTCTTTCCTGGGGTGAAGGGCTAGGGTTACTGCCGCAAGGCCTGAACTTTCTTATCCTGGAAGAAATGTTTCTTATGGGGTTTAAACAAAGAAAGACAGAAAGATTCTTCCACACAAAATAAGAGAAAAGGAACCAAGTAAGTTTGAAGAAAGTCTCGTAATAAATGCTATCTAGAGTATCTTACAGTGTTCATCATTGGCTTGTGAGGATGGCGAGGCATCGTGAAATCCAGGAAGTGGTGTTGGTCACCTTAGACATAGAGAGAGACACAGCTCATGTAAAATAGCATGTGTCTTCAAAGGATGGGGAATAGTTCACATGGTTTGAAATGTTCCCAAATAATAGTCTTTTGCCTAAACTTTTAATTTAAGAAACCCAATTAACGGATAGTGTCATAATGATGGGAACATCATACGTATGGACCACAAAGTTCGCGCTTAGCAGGTATACCCTTCTCTGTGTCAGTTAATTGAATGATGTTTGGACTTAAAGTAGAAGAAGAAATGAGGGACAATGTATTACAGAACTTTTATCCAAATCACAATAATTATTTACATATTCAATGTAAGTTTGTTACTTGGTTTAAAATCTATTTTATGTGTTAAGTTAAGCAGAGATTTGGACATGGCAATTATTAAAAAAATATCAATGAAAAGATGTGTGGGGACATGTTCAGTTGAGGCCAATGTCTGTTGTTTAATTGAAAACTCAACTTACATGAAGGAGAAGAAACAGCAGGAGAGAGTGATGGAGTGGAAATATGTCTAGTAGACATAGGTAAAAAAATAAATAGATAGTGATGTAAGAGGAAAAAAAAGTATGAACCTAAAAGAGTTAGACAACTTTTTCAAAAACAAGAAAATGTTATTCAGTTTTGAAAAGTACAAACTAATAGACCTGAAAAAAAATGATCTGAGGCACATGGACTGGAAATGCAAGCTGCAAAGGCGTAATGTCAAATGAATGCCACGATGCCTCCTGGTCAGCACACCTCCTGGCAGGTGTCGGCAGGCACTTCCTGTTTTAGATTTGCCTGCAAATAGGTTATTAAAGTCACTGCACATCAGAACATGTCTTTCTCCTGGCACAAATTACACTACACAGCAGCAGCGGCAAAGATAAGGGCAAGAACACGTAGGAGGACAGAGAGAAAGCTCTGTGCATGTCCTGTGAACAGTGAGGTGTGGGTCTGAAGAGTCACATTTAATTTAAAACTAAATTTGATTGTTTTAAAAAAGCTTTGATGATTTACCTCTAAATAAATGTGTTTGTAAGGTAATCTGAGTATGTGAGGCTGTGAATGAATCGGTTGAATTGTAGGAGTGCTTTTCGCTTTTAGTAAGTTGAAGAACTTGCTCAAAATTTCTGTTGGCTGATCATTCCTTTCAGATGTCCAGGGCCAGTCCCTGGTCTGCCTGATGCTCTGATTCGTCATTAATTAGCCCCTCCTTTATTTCAAAACCTTTTGATTGTACGGTCAAATGTGTGTGTGTGTGCACATTGTGTGTGTGTGTGTGTGTGTGTGTGTGTGTGTGTGTGTGTGATCCTTATTCTGATCATTCTCACCTCTAGCATCTCTGATGCTTCGCTTGAGCAATAATATTCTTCTGATTTTCTTATGTGTGTGTGTTTTTTTAATATTTCATCTCTTAGTCCTTTAAAGAGTATTTTTTAAACTTACAGAGACAGGCAAAGGGCAAGAAACCAGGTGATCATAAATGTCCTCTCAGCCTCCCTGTAAATTTCTATAATTTTTTTGTTTCTCCTTTGATGTAGTTTCTAGAAAATTTATTCAATAATCTACATTCTACATAATTTTCCAGGGCACATAGGCAGCAAATAGTACGCAGGAGTTTATTTCTTGGCTACAAACCACATTTCTCCATTTAGAGCTTGCGCTCTTACCTTCTCCTGCCCTCCAATTTTCAATAAATTTTGATCAGTGGCTCACAGATCCCTGACAGCTTGTAAATTGCTTGAAAATTCTCTGTGCTATATATGAACACCAAATATGAATACTAAGTAATGCTGTTTCTAGAGTGCCTTTAAAACTCTCAGAGTCAGCATCCAGTTGCATTAATAATTATGTAAGGTGCTTATTGATTTATAGAAACTTAAATAAATATGGAGCACTATCTGAATTAAAAAAGGGTCCCCGGGAATACTCGACTTTCTTGTGTGGTGCTTAATAATGGTTGAAGAGTTAAGCTGAATAGTAAGGTCTCTTGAGTTTTTAGACAGACCTATGAAAATATGCTTAGCATACAGAAAGAAATAACCTTGTAAGATATTACAACTAAACTCCCAACACACGTGCTTTTATATTCTCACACTTTAACATAATTCTAGGTTGTTTAGACACTAGTCTTAATAAACAGAGGGACAAATTTCATAACAAGCAAGATTCTAGGTCACTGCAATCTCAAAGAAGACTAGAGAAAAAAATTAGGGGCAATATTAACAGAGAAAATAATCTATTTTTCCCAAGAAGAAAGAAATTGTTTTGGCAATTCTGTATAGTGAAGACATTACCTGCATGCATATAACATTGTCTATAATAATAAAAGCATAATAAGAACAGATCTCCTTCCAGGACAACCTTGCAGCCGAAGCTGGGACTGCAAAGGAAGGTCCTGGGTGATTGCCAGTGGCCAGAGGGAAGCCTGGGTCCTGGGTGCCGGAGGGAAGCCAGTGCTGGCAGACAGGAGAAGGAAAGCCCACACTTGCATGAATTGTGTGCACTGGGCCTCTAGTAAATATATAAAAAAGGAGATAGAACTCCAGATATTTGAAAAACTTCATTGTTGAGAAATTGTTTAGGTTTACTTGCAGGCTTCAAAAATTAGAAATGTGGATATCAAGCTATATTACAAAGCTACTGTTCTCAAAACTACCTGGTACTGGCACAAGAACCGACATATAGACCAATGGAACAGAATATAGGCCCAACCCAGCATGTGCAATTAATATTTGACCCAGGAGGCAAGATCATGCAGTGGAGTCAAGATGGTCTCTTCAATAAATAGTGTTGAGAAAATTTAACAGATGCATGCAAAAAAAAAAAAATGAAACTAGACCACCAACTTATACCATACACAAAAATAAACTAAAAATGGAAAAAGAACTTAAAACATAAGGTGGGAAATCATAAAATTCTTAGAAGAATCCATAGGTTGAAAAATATCAGACATATGTCATAGCAATATCTTTACCAATACAGCTCCTAGGACAATGAAAACTAAGGAGAAAATGAACAAATGGGACTGCATCAAAATAAAAGCTTCTGCACAGCAAAAAACCCATCAATAAAATAACAAGAAGGCCCACTGCATGGAAGAACATATTTGCTAATATTACATCTGATAAGGGTTTAATCTTCAAAATGTCTAGGAAACTCATACATCTTAACAAAAGGAAGACAAACAATCCATTCAGAAAATGGGCAAAAATCCTAAATAGACACTTCTAGAAAATGGACATACAGGAGGCCAAGAGACATATGAAAACATATGAAAAGTCATTGATCATCAGAGAGATACAAATCGAAATGACAGTGAGGAACCATCTCATAACTGTCAGAATGGCTATCCTCAACAAATCAACGAACAAGTGCTAGGGAGGATGTGGGGGAAAAGGAACGCTCATGCACTTCTGGTGAGAACGCAGCCACTGTGGAGAACAGTATGGAGTTTCCTCAAAATATTAAACATGGAACTCCCATTTGACCCAGTAATCCCACTTCTAGGAATATATTCAAGAAATCAGAAACACCAATCAGAAAGGACATATTGCTCCCCTGTGTTCCTAGCAGCATAATTTACAATAGGCAAGATTTGGAAACAGCTTAAGTGCACATCAGCAGATGAGTGGATTAAAAAACAGTGGTGCATCTACACAATGGAATACTACACTGCTGAGGGAAAAAAAGCACTCTTACCATTTTCACAGCATGGATGGACCTAAGAGAGCATTAAGCTAAACGAAATAAGCCAGTGGGAAAAATATATATATCACATGATCTCACTCACTTGTGGAATATAATGAGCAACATAAACTGATGAAGAAAAAATAGACCCAGAGACATAGAACAGACCATTATACCTCAGAGGGAAGGCAGGGGAGGATGGAAGGAGGAGGGTAAGATATTGATTTAAGCATAATCAATGAACACAAATACAGTAGGGGGGTGATGGCATGTGCTGGGGGGGTGAGAGCAGCCAGGAAGAAGTCATTAGGGGGAAAAGGAGATATATGTGATTCTTTAAACAATAAATAATTAAAGTTAAAAAATTAGATATGTGGAAAATATCTGCAATATTGAAATCACCTCTACCCTTATTTATTCATTTATTTATTTATTTATTTATTTATTTATTTATTTTAAATTAGTTGGTTTTTAAAAAAATATATTTTATTGAATTTACACAGAGATTAATTGAGAGGGATAGAGTTAGAAACGTTGATGAGAGAGATACATCGACCAGCTGCCTCTTGCACAATCCCCACCAGGGATATGCCTGCAACCAAGGTACGTGCCCTTGACCGGAATCGAACCCAGGACCTTTCAGTCTGCAGGCTGACGCTCTATCCACTGAGCCAAACCGGTTTCGGCTCTACCCATATTTAGCACCTGCACTGGTATGCCCTGGGCTGCCTTTGCGTCCATGATGAGCTTAGTCCTTTCGCACCCTATCACGGGCCCTGTGTGCATGGTGCTCAAGGACAGTAGAAGAAAGTCACAAACCCTGAACACCTCAGTGTAGCAAACCCAGCAACAGAATGGAGGCCATCGGTGCAAAGAGTGATGTGCAGGTGAACTTGATTCTTCTTTTTAGAGGGGAGAAGGAATGCCTGGGGCTTTTTCTACAGGCATTGACATAGCTTAAACATGGCATTAGAGGCTGACTGATATTGGACTCTTACATAGCTGCAACTTATGGCTAGGTGATGCTCTGGGGAAACCCAAATTCATTAGGAAACTCATTGATTTATTTAATTACTTCACTGATAATTTAATAACAGATACACTTCATGTTAGAGAAACCTGCATTTTTAACATGTAATGTGAACACCAGCCTTGTCCTAAAATGCTAGCATTACCCAAATCGACCTTCATATTCCTTCAGACTGAATATATCAACTCCAAATATGTCCAAAAAAACCTCTAAGGAAAATATATCAAACCTTAGAGACATACATGTGTTTTTAAATGATGTACATTTATGACTCTCTAATCCATATGATAACACATAAAGATCGTCTCTTTGCCTAGGTGCGAACTACATTTAAATTGCACATTTTTATTACAAAATTATTGACAATCTAATATACATGTATGTTGATACTGCTCAGACACTAAGAGAAAAAACTATAAATAGCAAAACAACAATCTTGTTATTTTATTGAATAATTTCTCTGTAGCAAATATCAGATGAAGCAATGTATCTTATTTTATTTAAACATCAAATTAGCCTACTGTAAGTGTTAATATAATATTCATATTACAAATAAGTCTTTAAAGAAAACTAAGGAAAAGGTGTATAATTTGGTCATGATTATAAACTATAAAATGGCAGAACCATGTTTCCTGGCTTAAATGCCCATGTTCTCAATGGGAGGTCAGCAAAGTCATTGTGTAAAGGACCCAACAATGATAATTTTAGACATTGGAGCATGAATGATCTTTGTAATAAACTACTCAGTTTTGCTCTATTCAACTCTAATCCATGGTGAAGGTTAAGGTTAGAATTAACTGAGTCAAGTATGAACCTGATATTGACAATATGTACTAGTAAATTAATGGTCATGGCTGTGTTCTAATACAGTTTAATTATTAAAAAAAAAAGATACCATTAGTTTGGCCTGAGGGCCACAGTTTTCCAACCCTCTTATAAATCATTGTGCCATATGTATTTTGCTCTATACTATACAAACAAAGTAATTAAACCATGTTATCAGAGAATTCACATTCTTAAACATACTAGTAGTTTATTTACTTAACACTATGTCATAGTTATTTTAAATGTTAATGCCAATTAAAATTATTTTCTATAATAGCATATTCCAAAGTGTTAAGGTGGTTTGTATCTGATCAGCCACGTCTGATCTCACACAAGTTGACACTTGTAGAGCTGTTATCCTTTTTTAAATCTACTACAATGTGTTATATAAACTAGACCCATAAACCCTAAGCTGTTATATATCTTAACAAGTTTCATTTGGACTCCAAGTCTGTGAAATTTTTGTTAGAACTAGTTGATTACTTATTTTAAAATTTCTTTAGTATTAAACATTTAAGGAGTAATAAAACTTACATTACGGCTTTAGCTTTGTGCGCAGGGACTTGAAGATTATTCATTAAGAAATTCTAAGTGTGAAATCAAAACCTTATTGCATTGTAGAGTAGCACAGCATCGGAAATGGGAGCATATGTAATTATTTTGTATTGTTGCTGCTATAATTATCTACATTATGTCTGACAAGATCAAACCAAGCCACAAAATAATAAGTGAGCTACCAAAAACAATTGCATATTTCAGTACAACATTTTGTCATAACAAATCCTAGCTGCACACAGTATTTTAAAAATTGCACATCGGGCCAAATAAATAAATAAACAAATAAAACTGGAGGGCACAAATAAATGAAGTATGTATAAGAAAGATATATATATATATATATATATATATATATATATATATATATATATATAGTGGATGTTTGACCCCAAATCATCTTGTTCGTTTCCTAGTGAAGAAGGACAGTTCATATCCATCAGCAAGTTCCTCCTTATCACAGCGCATTTAGAGAAGACAACCCAGTGTTCTGGCCCAACTGCAAGAGGGATAGAGCTACCTCTGATGCCACTCACATTAATATTTGATAAAGTAACAATGTAGTATGTCAAAGCATTTATCTTTTTTTTGATGTAAAGCAGTTTTCTTTTGTAACTAAGCCTGACACCCTCAGGGAACAAAGTGGGCAGGCAGATCCTGAGCCGCCTTTAACCTAGGAAGTGAAATCTGTCTTCACCTCACCTTCAGTGGTCAGATCGATTTGGCAGGCTACACATGGTTTCACAGGAAAGGTTTGCCATCTAGCGATATGACTAAAAACGGAGGTATAAATCCTGGGAAACAATGCTAAAGATACCACCATGACACCATTCTCCACGAGGCAGTGCGCTGTGTGCAGGTAGGGTGTAAGGGTGTAAGAGCTGTAAAAGTATAAAAGACAATTAACTCGGCACAAGCTCTTCATGAAGCAGAATTTGAGAGCAGTTATGGACTGAGAAGTACATGAGGTCAGGAAGGAAGCTAAGATGCGATGACATAGCTGTGTATTTATAACTTCGTGTGCACTTGAGTATGTATATACTAACCATCTCTAAGTCTCAGGGGAGATTTTAGGGAAGGTTACTCTTATGAGATAATTTTAGAATTATATGTAAGAACTCAGCATGGGGTATCTGAAAGAGAAGAGGCCTTTTCCACATGGAAAGGAGTGGTGACAAAGAGTTGATTTTGGCTGCAACATGTGGTAAGTGGGGTAGCGGACGTGAGACTATGGCCACAGACCAGAGATAAGTGATGGTAATCATCATGTGATGGAACTCCCTCTCATCCGGCATCTCCTCTCACAACATAAAGTCATTCAGGAAAATACAGTCTTTCTTTTGAAGTAATAGCTTCCAGGTCATTTATATACACATCAGTGTCCAGCATTGATAGATGTATGACCTTAGACTAGTTAAATATCTGCTCTGAACTTTGTTTCCTTTGAGTGCTAGAAATATTAACATACCTTGTTAATGGTGGTGAAGGGAGGATTGTGTGAAAATATAAAATTATTTCTATCGTGTCTGTCATGTAATAAGCATTTCATAAATGATAGCTGAAATCATTGATGCCAGGAGAAATGTATACTTTGCTACCCATACAGTACTGTGCATTTCTTAATGTAAATACTATCTAATTTTCTATGCTTAATTATAAAAAAGTGGGTCTTCTATTGAAGTTTTACAGTACTGTCCTACAATGTTTTTATATCATTATTCCACTTGCTCTTTTCCTCTCTTTATTTGAGTGAGTGAATGGAGGGCAAGACTTATATTGACCAGTTTTTTTTTTAATGGTAAGTTAAAACAAGAGACTTTCATTGTAATGACTCAATTTCATTTTATTCAAAAAAATAAAGTCAGCCAGTCAAGCACAATAAGTCATATCTATAGGCATGCACACAAAGGTAATATTTAGGAAAACAGGGTCTCTCCTTTTGCATTGCGTTTTATTGGGGCACTTATATTCCCAGTTTTGGATTATTGCAGGAACCCATCAGCGGGTGGTGTCTGCCTCTTTCCAGCTACCAATGCAAAGTGCAGATCAGCTTACAGAGAGATGCAGTCATGAGGACTATCCCAAAACAGCCGGCTTACTGGAGCTAACCTGACGGTCAGAGAGAATTCAGATAGTAGAGCACACTGACATTTACTGATCCCAGTCTATGCACTTCCTGAACTGAACCTTGGGGAAAAAAAAGACAATAAAGCTTTATCAGTACTAGTATATATAGCCTGTAGATCCTACAAAAATTAAGTAACTTCCCTGATTTTGTGCAATAACCAGCAAAGTTACATTCAGCTTCTGGGGCCCCTTCCTCTTTCTACTCCAGCAAAGCTCCCATTTTCTGGCCTCCACAATATCTTTCTCAAACTCTTGCCTGTGCACAGTATTATTTATTTTAAGATTTTTTTAAAAAATTAAATGGAACATAATACACAAGAAAGGCTGTAAGTCACTAGGAAGCTTTTGCACTTTCAAATCTAAGTGTGAAGTAACAGGTCAGATCACCTTGCATGATGGGGATCCATAGTGTTGTTCTTGGGTGGGAGAGCCTTGTGAACGTCTTGGGTTGGCAGAGAGCAGAAATACAAGCTGTTCATCATAAAGCATATGCTTCCAAGTTTCTCTTCCAGAATTTGCATTTTTTGACTTTGAAAGTCTATGACCTTGTGCTTGCCCAGTCCTATTCACTTGGGCACCTTTCATTTGCTGGTCAATATACATGAGCCTGGGGAAATTAAAATAGCAACTTAAATTATTTTAATTTACTCTAGCCCTTGCAGTGACTCCCTGTTTCATTCTGATATATACCCAGGCTTTGACTCCTTTACCTTGAACTAGACTTCAGGATAGATTTCTAGTTCTACAGTTTTTAATTCTCAATGCATGTTCTCACTGTGTAAATATACACTCACCGGGTAAATAGTTTTTAGTTGCTCCCTGCTTTCATTTCTAGCCCCCTGAGCTGAAAAACTGTACCACTGAGAAGAAAATCAGACAGTGCTCCTGCCTGTTTATACAATGCCTTCAATGCATCAAACTCTTCCCTGTCAGTAGTTAAACCCCAAGACATATAAAGAAATCATCTGATGCAGGGTTTTCTGTTCCAACTATCTTCTCTAAATAGTATATTGCTTGCTCTCTCCTAACACACATACATATACACATCAAAGAAGACAGTCAAATGTATTATGTTTAGAAAATTGCAGTCAGATTGTCAAAGGTGTCGCAGATCTATAAAAATGAGATCTAAAATATATATCATAAATAACCCCCTGACTAATCTCCCCTGTCCCGGTGTCCCCTGGGGCCCAACCCTTTTCTTGTTGATACCTAGTGATGGCTGTATATAGCCTGCTTAGATATCTTTTTTTTAATTTATAAAAATCATAGAAAATTTTATAGAAAATGTTGATCCAATAGTCAAGGATTTTATTTATGAACCGCATGATTACAAAACAATGGCTATCAATGCTGGCTAACTTCAAATCATTGAGTTAGATTTTGTCCAATAGTTTTATTTTTCTCTGATCCAAGCAAACAATTAAAATTATTGGCTTCAATGCATATTTTCTTCTTCCCTCCACCTCTCTACTATACCACCATGTCCCTCTGTGTGTGTGTGTGTGTGTGTGTATGTGTTGATGTATATGTGTGTGTGTGTTTGTGTGTGCAAATATATATAGTATTTTCATAGCAAGGAAGAAATGAGAAAGTATCATTGATGGCACATGACTCCTTTAAAACAAAACAAAACTGTGGACAACTTTTCCCTGGTATTGTCAGGAATCCTTAATCAGCTAAACATGTTAATGCAGTTGTAAATGTCCGTGGCATTTAAAACACATTTAGCTTCCAAAACCATATTGTGAGTTCCATTGCAAACTTTACCCAGATGCCATTGTAAATATTCTGTTGGAGAAAGTTTGCTCATGAAGACATCTGTTAAAATGGAGAGGGAAATTTAGAAATAACTTTAGAATTTTCCAAATAAAGACTTTTCTTGGCATTCTTCTGAGCAAATGTTGCCACAAAACACACTAAGAAAACACTGGCATAAGCATTCCAATAGGAAAAGTCCAACAGTCTATAAAGTTTTGCAATTACCTTGTGGATATCAGATGCCACCAAGTTAAATTAAGTGACTGTATTTTGGAAGACTGCCTAAGTCCATTTAGGTGATACAATAAAATATAATAGCCTAGGTGGCTTGTGGACAACAGTTCTGGAAGCTGAGAAGTCCAAGATCAAGGTGTAGGCATATTCTGTACCTAGGGAGGTTCCAATACCTACTGTAAAGACAACAATCTTCCCCCGTCTTCTCATGGCAGAAGAGGCCAGGGAACATCCTGGTGTCCATTTGATATGGGCACTAATCCCATTTATAAAGGTTCTACCCTCATGACCTAATCCTCTCCCATAGGCCCCAGGACCAAATGCCATCACTTTGGAGATTAGGTTTCAGCGTATGAATGTCCAGGGGGACAAAAGCATTCAATCCATAGCAAATGCCTGTGGCAGGTGCTTTGATAAATATATTTTTTTCATAACAAAGTTTATTCTAGTGATTTAGTATATCACATTGCAAATAGTTTGCAATACTCAGATCTAGCACATTTAACATCTCAATTTGTAACTCACTACCTTTCAGGTTTTATAATCTCTTAACCTCTTTGATTCCTGATATTCTCTTTGACAGATTCGTGTGTGTTTGTGTGTGTGTGTGTGTGTGTGTGTGTGTGTGTGTGTGTGTGTGTTTGAGGGGTGGAAACAAGGTTGCCTTACACTTACTCCTTTACTTACTTTTACATCTCTTCGTCAATCTACACAGTTCTTTCCTGGGGAAAAGAGGAGACACTTGGCATGTGAAACCCACCCCCAATTCCTCCTTTCTCTTGAGAGCTGGATCAACAGCAGAGAACATATGCTCTGCTGTGGTTTCTGCAATGTGGGCAATGGCTCTGGCCCCTGGCATGGGTAAGTTTAATTCTGGGGCTCAGTTTTATGAAACCCAAAGGTGCACAGATATGAGCCTTATTCTTCAACAGTCACAGTTTTTAGTTATAAAGTTGATATTTTCCTAGTTTTAATCTACTAATCTCGACCAGCATAGAATTTAGAAAAGAAAGATGGTGCTATTTATCAGACCTTCTTTAACACCCATAAATGGTAAAGAATATAGTATTATTACTTTTTGAGATTATTATAGAGGCCTGGTGCACAAAATTTATGCATGGGGCTGGAGCAAGGAGGTGTCCTTCAGCCTAGCCTGCACCATATCCAATCTGGGATCCCTCAAGTGATGTCAGACAGCCCTTTAGGCCCGATCCTACATGAACCGGGCCTAAACCGGCAGTCAGACATCCCTCTCACAATCCAGGACTGCTGGTCCCAACTGCTCACCTAACTGCCTTCCTGATTGCCCCTAACCACTTCTGCCTGATGGCCTGATCAACCCCTCACCACTCCCCTGCCAGTCTGTTTGCCCCCAACTTCTCTCCTCTGTCGGCCTGGTCACCCCTAACTGCCCTCCCCTGCAGGGTTGATCACCCCCAACTGCCCTCCCTTGCAGGCCTGGTACCTCCCAACTGCTCTCCCCTGCTGGCCATCTTATGCTGACCATTTTGTATCCACATGGGGGCAACCATTTTTGACCACATGGGGCAACTATTGTGTGTTGGAGTGATGGTCAATCTGCATATTACTCTTTTATTAGATAGGATAGAGGCCTGGTGCATGGGTGGGGGCCAGCTCTTTTGCCCTGAGGGTGTCCCGGATCAGAGTGGGGGATACCTTGGGGCATTGAGCAGTCTGAATGAGGGGCCTGTGGTGGTTTGCAGGCCAGCCAACCCCTTCCTCTCCCTGGTGACCCAAGTGGAGGCCCTGGTATCTGGGATTTATTTACCTTCTACAATTGAAACTTTATAGCCTGGAGTGGAGCCAAGACTCCTGCTTGCTCTGTGGCCATCAGCCATTTCTGTTTGGATTTGTTTACCTTCTATAATTGAAACTTTGTAGCCTTGAGTGGAGGCTTAGGCCAGCAAGAGCAGGTGGAAATTTTGGAGCTGTCTGAACTGGGTTGCAAGTTTGCTAGGTTAAGCTGTGATATAGAAGGCCATTCATATGCAAAAGCCACTGCTTGGAGCTTGGTGAGTTTGTAGGTTGTGTGAGGTGGGGTCTCAGTGTGTCACCAGGCTATGGTGTAGCAAACAGCAATGGCTGCCAGCCATCCCCGCACCTGAGACCACATCCCCTTGTCCTGTGCCCCAGTGCAACAAGCAATTATGCCTGCTTGCAACTCTGCAAGCAAGCCATCCTTACTTTCTGACCTGGTAGCAGACAGTTCAGCTTCTCCCCGAAGGAGTTTGGGTCCCCGGCATCTCCTCAGAAACTGGATTTCAGAGAAATCTAGAGCTTGTCTCCCTTTGGGTTGAAGAAACAAAACTCACCTCCAGCTTGGATCGCGTGTACCTATGTACCTCAGCTTTTCAGCGCTTGTGCTCTGAATGTTCTTTCCTCTTTCCTTCTAGTTGTAGAACTTTCACTCAGCCAGCTTTCCCATGGTTCTGGTGATAGATGTTTCGTCTTTTAGTTGTAGTTTTGAAATTGTTGTGCAAGACAGGAGTTTAGGTGTTTACCTACACTACCATCTTGGATCCTCCTCAGACCTAACTATTTTATACTTTTATTGAATATCTAAGGAAGCATGCATCTTTAAGGTTCTGCTGATCACTCTGGGTTTTTAAATTTTAGAACTTGTAATTAGTGAGTGCAGTTGGATAGAATATGGTATTACATACCTTAATCATAAATTCAAAAAAGTAAACAGGCAACTGAATTTATTCATGAAATTAACAATTAGTCTGTGTATATCATTTCTAAAGTGTGAGAAAATGTAAAAATAATGTAATTTTTTTATTAAAGCTTGCTGAAGACCAAGTCCTCTGTTGCTAGAAGGTTTAAATCATTGCAGTAAATATGCCATTACTCTTCTGGTGCTTGGAGTGGGTCAGATGTAACAGAAGGGACAGGCTTGCACTCAATGCTATTAGAGCGTATTAATTAGCTAAACGGTTTAACACTAAAAACTAGAAATTATAAAAGAAAACATGTATATGTCTAGCTTTATCCCACTCTCTTTGCATACATTTTCAGTAATCAGATGTTATACAGGTGAGTTTTTCCTTCTTGGTTTCCATGGTACACTTTCAAACTCAGCAATGCAGTTCATTTCCAAGAGTATGGTTTCCAAGGTAACTAGATGGCAAACAAAACCAAAAATCTTCCCCATATCAAAATTTATTTAGGAAGTGAACATCTTAGTTCTAAATTTTTTGGCAAGAGTGTTGAAGGAAAATGTGGAGATTAAAATAGAACTTCTTCCAAGATACTTTAAATTTAAGAGACAAATGTTTAATTTGAAAGTTGTTTAATATCTCCAAATATCCATGAAGCTAATGAAATAAAAGCATTCATGAAAATTTTCTTAGTCTTCACTCTGTTTTTATTTGATACAATGGCATTTTGAAGGACATGAAAAAAAATCATTATATATTCAGAATTTTATTTAAAATGTGAGACTAAAAATATAGTAAATTGTTATTTAATGAGAAAAATGTCTATTTTTACACATGATAAATTAAAGCTGAACAACTTGAAATACATAAACTATAACTTACATGTAACATATATAATTCTAAAATTAGCAAAGCAATGTGATTTGTTAATATATCTCTAGTGTTTTCTAAAATGTTAAAAAAGTAACTACTACTGCATTATATTAATATTTTTATTCCACAAATAATTTATGCATATAAAAAAGGGATAATAAGTCATTATAAATTGAGGTTACTTTAAGAAAATAAGAGATTTTGAAATAATTTGTTTACCAGAAAATAATTGCTGCATGCAGTAAGTTATAAAGGTAATAGAAAATACTTCCTCAGGGCCAAAGGGTATAGGGGGATGGATGGTGATGGAAATTTTCTTTATTGTTTAAAGTATTACAAATAGTAATGCATATGTCTCTTTTTAACCCCCACTAACCTTCTCCCAGCCTCCCTCACCCCGCTGCACGTGCCCTCATCCCCCTAGTGTCTCTGTCAATTGGTTATGCTTATTTGCATGCATACAAGTCTTGTGGTTGATCACTTATCACCCCTCCCCAACCCTCCCCTGCCTTCCCACTGAAGTTTGTCAGTCTGTTTAATGCTTTTCTGTCTCTGTATCTATTTTTGTTAATCAGTTCATGATGTTTGTTACATTCCAAAAATGAGTAAGATCATGTGGTATTTATCTTTCTCTGACTGGCTTATTTTGCTTAGCTTAATGTCTCTAGGTCTATCCATGTTGTTGCAAATGATAATAATTCCATCTTTTTCACAGCAGCATAGTATTCCATTGTGTAGATGTACCACAGTTTTCTAATCCACTCATTTGCTGACAAGCACTTAGACTGTTTCCAAATCTTACCTATTGTAAATTGTGCTTCTATGAACATAGGGGTGTATAAATCCTTTCTGATTGATATTTCTGTTTTCTTGGGATATGTTCCTAGAAGTGAATTTAGTGGGTCAAATAGAGTTATTTTTTTTAAAAAAAAGAATAAAATAGTTTGCCAAAGGGAACAATTAAATACTTCCCCTCTCTCATCAATGCCCTTGAAATATGATTTTGCTGAACCTCTTATAAAAAGTAAGACTTTATTCCTCCAATCTTTGAATATGGATTGGTCCTATGACTTGCTTTGGTCAATGATACATTTGTAAATCCAACAAAAGCAGAGACATGGAACACCTTTCTCACTGGCATGTGCCATATTTTTCTAAACTTAAATCCTTTGGCCCATGTACAAAGCCTAGGCTAACCTGCTTGGGAATGAATGGCCGTGCAGAACAGAGCCAGGCACACAGCTGATAGTCCCAACAGTCCCAGACGCTGGCCACACACACAGGAGTCAATCCCAGTCAGCTCAGCTAAGTCTCTTCCAGACCAGTTCTCAGTTGGATTCAGCCCAAATTCATGGCCCACAAAACCATATAACAGATGTTTTAAGCGACTGAAGTTAAGGATGTTTTGTTACACAGCAAAAGCTAACTTAAACACTATGTTTTTCCTACATTTCAAAATATACATATTGCCAAAGATCTACTGTGATAGTATGTGCCCATCAAGAAAAAAAAATCTCTATCTTTAAATATCTTTGGAAGAGTAAGATGTGTTTGCTCTGAATTTAAGAGCTAGCATGAAGAGATTTCAGTGTGAGAGCACATTTTAAAAAAACATATTTCTCAAGTTCTAATTAAAAACAAAGTAACTGTTTTAGGTCATCTTGACTTGTAAAATTATCAACTATTCATAATTTCCATGATTCAAACTTGTCATTGTTATAGGAATTATTGGAAATTAACCACATATCCTGTTAGCATGAAATAATTTTTGAAAGTTTATAACTCATTATGTGACATTAAAACTTATGTGAGGGTAAATTTTATCCAGAGATAAAAATTATGATATTTAACAAAAGTATGTGTTAACTTTTTTTTACTTCATCAGCTCTTAATTATACAAATTGATCTCATAAACCAGTACTAAAAAAGAAACTCCATATGTGTTATATATCAAAGCAAATAATAAAAGAGATCTAAAGGATGAAAAGGATGTATACATTTTATTTTTTTTATTTTCTGTGTATTGCTGACACTATTACAGATGTCTCCCACCCTCCCCCCTTTATCCACCTCCACCCAGCACCCCCTGAACTCTGGCCTTCACCACACTGTTGTCTGTGGCCATGGGTATGCATGTACATTCATGGGCTATTCACTTCACCTCCTTTCATCCAATCTACCCCCTCCTCTTTCCTCCTACTATCTGTCAGTCCAAGTATCCATGCCTCTGGTTCTAGTTGTTCTTCAGTTTATTTCGTTCATTAGATGCCACATATAAAATGAGATCATATGGTATGTTTCTTTCTCTGGCTGGCTTATTTCTCTTAACATAATACTCTCCAGGTCCATATACTGTTGCAAAATATATGTGTTTATTCATTGTATAGGGACCATGTGTCAGTATTCCCAAATGATATTGAACAGTGATCTTCTGCTTCCTACTCACCACATCCCTTAATGCAGATATGGTTATTTTCGCAATACTCTTTTGTAGTCCCTACAATGTTCAGTTCCTGACTGATAGTATTAGTAACTGCAGTCTGTTTTATGCCTTCCGGAGATCTCTGTGTAACAACTGGCACCGGTGATACCCCTTGCCTTCATTCCCATTGTATTGTTTCTCCTCCATTATTATGTATGACCTTGGTTTTACTTTTAGTTGTTATAACTCTGCTTTCAAATTAAGTGGTGAGATTTTTAGGCAGGCAGAAACTGCACAGTTTCTACAATACCCATTTTTTTCCTTGTTCATTTCTTTAAAGAAAACAACTTGACTTTTAGCAGCACACCTGTCCAATTACATAGAGATTATATTTTTCAACATTGCATGCGCTAGGAACAGTGAAACAAAATCCTTGTTAATAGAGGTGATGTATGAAGATTTCATAACTTTTTTTTGAAGGGTGTTTCTTACAATCCATTTTCTGTCTTTCAACTTAGAAGGAACCAGAATGCAGAAAAGTTTGAATCCTATTTTATCACGTTGACAAATGTAGTGATACAGAATGAAAGTGTGTCATGGATGATATTGCAGAGAGGGATACCCTACTGCACAAGTCTACACTGGACCATTATTTGCGAGGGAAAAAAATGTTTTGGCCTTGTACCTTTGGGTACCATTTCCCATAGAATTACAGTTTGTATCTTAGGTAATAAAGAAACTTAGAAGTGAGAGAGAAGTATTTGAAAAAAGTAACATATTCTGAAAGGTGGAATTTTAATGTCAGGCCAAGACACTTAAAACTGCTACTTGTTATATTTTAGAAAGTAGACCACTGGAGCAGCACTTCTTAAGAAAATGGTTGAAAAATTAATAATGTTAATTAATTTTGACTGCTACTTTTAAGCAACATTGTATGCAAGAGAGGAAGATAGGCAATATTGGACAAATGCAAGCCTGAACACATCGTTCTCCAATGTACATTCTCGCTCATGCAAGCTCCCAGTATACATTTCTTGAGTCACTAGTAAAGAAACACGTTTGTTGTACCACATATCAAAGTAAAAAAAGCTCCCACCCTTTCTAAAGCACCTTCCATTAAGAAGTCTTGATTATCCAAAGAAAGCTAGCTCAGTGTCAAAATTACTGTCATTTATTCAGAACCAAGGACAACTGAGTCTCTCTGTCTAATGACACATTCAATTAATAGGAAGAATCTGCCAACTCTGTCTTTAAACTATTCATTATTGGCCATTTTTCTTGAATCCTATGGATTTGGGCAGTAGATTTCATTCAGCCAAAAATAGTTAATGAACACAGAAAGCAACTCATCAGAAAGTATGTAAATAAATAGAGAAAAATATATAAAATAATCTTCAGGAATAGCAGACATGAAAGTATTGGAAAGGATCTCATACCTTGAATTGCTAACTGCTATATAAAACTTTCATGATCCAATGATGCAAATGGTCTACAACAACCAATAAACCAGTGTAAACAAATGGAATATTGGGAGATAAAAAATAAAACATTCATAAAAAAATCAATAATAATTAACAAAAGAAGTAAAAAATTGAGAAGCTAAAGGATACGAAAGTGAATTAAATAAAAAATAAAAAAATAAAATAGTCATTAAAATTACAAACATATTGGTACTTTACAATAAATGTAGAGGTCTAAAGTTGGCAGATTTAAAAAAAATAAAAACTAGATATCTTGAATTACATGAGATATATTGTGAAAATAAAGAAATGGTATTTATTTATAAAAATAAATAGTAGTAATAAGAATAATTATACAACAATAAATATGTAAGGCCTAACCAAATTAAGCAGTTAGCTATGTTATAAAAACCATAACAAAGGCAGATGGTATTTACAACAAAGAGCATTCTAAAAATCAGAGAGTGATATTTAATAATGATATATATAATTGTGAGGCATATATATAGCAATACTATAAGTATGCACTTTATACTATGCCTTTAAAATTTAAAGCAAAAGTTAGCCTAAGAACTCAAGAGCAGAAATTGACAGTTCTGCCCATTTTGAAAGGTTCTGGCACATCTTTCTAAATATCTGATTAAAAGAATCACCTCTTAATAAGAAAATGGAAATTATTTTCAAATGCACAGAGATTATTTACCAAAATTGACTCATTTTTGGCATCCTTCTCAATGGATGGACATGATTTAGAGAACATTCAATAGCCAGAAAGGAATCGAGCAATCAGTGCAGCAAAAGTAAATCAATGACAATCTTACCCCTTGAAAAATAGTAACATAATTATCAAACTAGGAGTCAGAATATATTACATTGAAAATATTAAAAAAGTTGAAAATATCAAAAATTGTATTTAAAATATCAATGGAAATATTCCTAACTGAATAGTATTGAAAGTAGGGGGGGGCCGAAACTGGTTTGACTCAGTGGATAAAGCATCAGCTTGCAGACTGAAAGGTCCCAGGTTCGATTCCGGTCAAGGGCATGTACCTTGGCTGCTGGTGCATCCCTGGTAGGGGGTGTGCAAGAGGCAGCTGGTCCATGTTTCTCTCTCATCAGTGTTTCTAGCTCTCTATCTCTCTCCCTTCCTCTCTGTAAAATATCAATAAAATATATTTTAAAAATAGAGAAAAGAAAGTAGGGGGGTAGTCAAAACTTTTGGGGTAGAGATACAGCATTATAAAGAAAATACCTTAGAGCCGTGGTTGGCAAACCGAGGCTCTCAAGCCACCCGCGGCTCTTTGGCCCCTTGAGTGTGGCTCTTCCACAAAATAGCATGGCCTGGGCGAATCTATTTTGAAGAAGTGGCATTAGAAGAAGTTTAAGTTAAAAAAATTTGGCTCTCAAAAGAAATTTCAATAGTTGTTCTGTTGATATTTGGCTCTGTTGACTAATGAGTTTGCCGACCACTGCCTTAGAGTTTTAAACTAATTGATTAGAAGAGACACTCTGGAAATCACCTGAATTTTCTCTTGAAGAACTAGAAAAATAAAATGAAGGGAATAATGAAGAGAGAAAAAATTAATGGGTAGAAATTAAACATAAAATATATCAATTCAATTGTTATAAATAGATTGTACAAGAAATAAAATGATCAAAACTAAATATTAGTTTTCTGTAATAATTAATAAATTTATAAAATCTAGCAAGAGTAATCAAGGAATAAAATTGAAAAAATGCAAGTCATCCATATCAGTAGGCAAAAAAACAACAACAGGGAGATCAAAGTTTCAGTTGTGTGAAGAAGTGTAAGTAATACTCAGAGGAAACAAAATGATGCACAGGAGTTTTAATCAATGTTTAGCCCTAATAATACAGGGAGATCAATGAAAAATCTATGAGGGAATGGGAAAGTGAGGGGCCAATCAATACAAGTGTAGAAATGAGATAAATTATTTATGATTAGAGAAACCGTTATTAAGAAAATTAAGGATAATTACATCATAGGATGTTGAGTGCTCTTATAGAAGAATGAACATGATGTTCTGTGGGAGGATAGGAAATGGCATCTGAGACCAGCTGGAGTGTTACTTGTGCTGTGAGACAACCTCTCTCCTTTGTCAGCTCCTATTATCTTAATTTGAAAATCTCATGGTCCTGTCAGTCATTCATTTACAAATTTGATATCTAAGTTTCATAAGAATGATCTTGGTTTTTTCTTTAATTTGCTATTTAATTCCCAGAACATAACACAAAATAAAAAATAATAATTACTTATTATTGAATGACTACTAGTACATACTTTAAACTATGGAGAGCATGATAATGACTAATCTTCTTTTTCAATTCTGTAACTAGCTTAGTGATCAGCAAAATGAAAATAGGTAATGCATATTAGTTAAGTGAATAAATGAATAAATGAAAGATTCAGAACATTCATTTCTCTGTATGGTAAATGTGTCATTAAATAAAACTCTGATAAAAATCAGATTTTAAATATTAAGAGAAACATGGTATGAAATTTCAGCTTTTGGAGAGGTTACATATTTCACCTGAAGATTTCTAATGTCTAAACTAGTATTGCACACTAGTTTAGCATTGGCTCTGCCCATTTATGGAAGTTAAACTATTATGGGTTTACTAGTGTTTCAAAATTTTGAATTCAATTACTTCATGCATACTAAATTCAACTATTTATTTATATTCCCAAATAAGTGATGAAAAATATATCATTGCTTCTTTTTCAATTAGCATTCATAGTTATAAGATGTACTTTTATATTTAATTTCCATATCATATGAATATTATTTGGCTATAAAAGTAATGCATATTAATTATAGAAAATACACGAATACATAATTTGCTTTGCATAATTTTATTGATTAGGAGCATAAATGTGATTTCATAGGGCGATTTTTTTTGCAGAAAAATATAATATGTACCTTGCTTTTTATGATTCACCATACTTTACTGGCATTTCCCTATTATTTTATTTTTTAAAATATACTTTTATTGATTTGAGAGAGGAAAGAAAAGGGAGAGAAAGATAGAAGCATCAATAAAAAGACAGAATCATTGATTGGTTGATTCCTACACACTTCACACCAGGGATCAACTCGAGCATGTGCCCTTACCTGGAATCAAACCATGACCTCCTGGTTCATAGGTCAATGCTCAACCACTGAGCAATGCAGGCCTAGCTCCTAAGTATTTTAAATATTTGTCTAGAACATAGTGAGGTGGGGTTTTTTGTTTGTTTATTTGTTTCTAATCATTAAACATGTGGCCTTCCTTGTAATTCTATCTTTGTTTCTGTAGTAATTTTATTAAAGTTAATTTAAGAAAGTATGATTATAGGCTATAAGAATTGGAACAAATGGTTTGATATAAGTCCTATGCACAATAAAGCATTCATACAAATTGCATTACTCTTAATAGTCATGTGAGCCTAATGCTAAGGGATAAAGAAATTTTATAATATATTGAACCTGTGCTTTGTGCATTTTATTAGCTATTGATATGGCTGATTTACTCACATTATATCACATATTTAACTCTCAGGTAGAAATAGCTATTTGTATTCTTTGAAGAATTATAGGTATCTAAGAGTTTATGTTATTTTGAGTCATCTGAAAAGCAGCTTTCAAGACAGGATTAGTTGGATCAGAGATTTATTGGACAGAAAAAAAGGGTGGTGTGGGAGGGGAGATGGAAAGAGCTGTCTGGCAGAAATGCTGAGCTGACCCCTGGGAAAGTGAGCTCTAGGGTTGGAGAGGCTGTCCTTTGATGTTTGTGCTTGTGTTTTGAAGATAATGAATGCTGCTGAATTGGGATCTGGAGTTGGAGAACTGAGTTCTCATGCTGTTTGGTTATTACATGTTTAGTGTCTTGGATAAATGATTATTTCTATGATATTCATTTATCTTGTCTTTCCAATGCTAGTGGTGCAATCTTCTATACTAATAAAAGGGACATATGCTAATTAGACTGGGTAGACCAGACATCTTCCAGATGTCCTACTTCCTTCCAGACAAAGCCACAGTAGTGAGGGCTGAGGCAGAGGCAGTTAGCGGTGATCAGGCCAGCATTGGGGATCAAGCAGTTAGGGGGCAATCAGGCCAGCATGGGAGGGCAGTTGAGGACATCAGGTTTGTAGGAAAGAGCAGTTGGGGGCAATCAGGCTGGTAGGCAGAGGCAGTTAGGGGTGATCAGGTAGGCAGGCAGGCAAGCGGTTAGGAGCCAGCAGTCCTGGATTGGGAGAGAGAGCCCAAATTGGAGAGGGTGCAGGCCAGGCTGAGGGACACACCCCTCCCTGAATGAATTTCCGACACTCACCTCCATGAATGAATTTCATGCACTGAACCTCTAATTTATCAATAATAAAGATGGATAAACTGATAAACATGAAGCATTTGGCAAAATGATATTGGACTTATGTAAATGAAAGATATTATTTGTATTTACATCTAGTAGTCACTTGAAGAGTATCTTTGTCTAAAATTTGGCTAAATTACAGAGGAAGATAAGTATCACATGGTCTCACACATATGTGGAATCTAATGAAGAAAATAAACTGATGAATCAAATAGACCAGAGACATAGAAGCATGGAAGAGACTGTTGAATCTCAGAGGGAAGGTGGGAGTGAGAGTGTAAGGAGGGAAGTGATTAACCTGGGAATTTGTGAGTATATATGCATAACTCATGGACACAGACAATAGAGTGGTGAAGCCCTGAGAGACAGGTGTGGGGAAGAGGGGCCTAATTGGGGGGAGGGGGGTGAAAACAACTCAAAAACAAACAAAGGAGACATCTGTAATGCTTTCAACAATAAAGGTGCATTTCTGAAAATGGCTAATTCCTATTACTAAATCCTCCAAATGCCACGAGGTTTTAAAACCATTATACATTGAAGGTTCTAAACCCAGAGATTTTATTTAATGAGACTTCCAGGAATGTAGACAAAGAATCATAATGGTTAATGATGTACTAGTTCATTTCTATCCCTGATCGGGTCTTAAAATGTTACCTTCAAGACTATATAAAACTTCATAGAAATCTAGATTAAAGAAGGCCTATAATTCCTCTGTAATTAAAAACCTGTATTAACATCCTGTCCTAAGTGACTAAAACTGAAATTCTGGGAACTCTGTGTTAACAATACAGCTTTACTATGTGTTGTTTGACATATAGAAATATCTATATACTTGAGATCAAAAGAAAAAAAATATCTACCATATTTTTGCTGTGCTGTTCTTTCTAATTCTCTTTAAATACAGTCTAATTAGTGGCAAAAAAGAGGCTGGTTGTTGATTATTCATAGCTTCATAAATTTATCATCTCTAATCATTTGGGTATAAATTTTTAAAGCAAAATTATTATAATAATTGTTCCCTGAATTATAAATCAAATTCATGTTGCTCTTAAGTGCAATTGGTTGTTTAATAAGATTTATAGGATGATGTGATGATGGCATTTAGTACTATAAAAGATCATTTTTTATACTGCCTTTTAAAAAGCCATTTATTGGCTTATCCAAATGGAGAAAGCCGTTTGATTTTGCACTTGCTGGCATCCATTTGTGTGTTTTTACATTGGCAGCATATTTAACTCATAGTTTTTGAAAGACTCTCAGGTAGTTATAATTGAATAAAATATTTAACTATTTCAAATTTAACCATTTCTTCCCCTTTATAGAAGAGTTGTTTTTTTATAAGCAGGGAGACAGAAAACAGAACAAAGAGATCAAGGGGAGAGAGTGTAAAGTTCTATATGTGCTGAACTAGAGAGCCTATTCAGATAAGGACCTCAAAACCGGTCAAGTGATGACGGTATGGTGTGTATCATCCTGATTTTACATCACGCTAATTACAGCTGAAGGTCAGCAAATCTCCCACACATGCAATGCCTGAAGGTTGGAGCTGCATCTTTTGAAGTTAGTTCTTAGATTTCTTATACAAACATGCTGTTTACTACAAACTAGAGGTCCCATGCACGAACTCGTGCATGGGTGGGGTTCAGCCCATCCACCCTGATTGGGGTCAAATGGGCTGGGATGGCTAATGGGAGGAGACGCTGGAGGTAGACTGACAGTCCCTGCTGCAATAGGGTTTTTTTTGGGGGGGTGATGTGGGGTGGGGCTGGCTGGAGGGGGTTGTAGGCAGTTGGCCAACTGGCCCTGCCCCCTGGTCAAACTCTAAGTAAAATTCCAGGTCAAGCAGACAATTTGCATATTAGCCTTTTATTACATAGGATTACACATTAGTCAGAGTCTGCATTTACAGACACAATGTCGAAAGAATGAGGGAGTGGGTTACACAATCACTCTCACTTTAGTTAGAAAAGACCTTTCCCAAAGACATACCTATTTAGCTAAATTTCTCATTGAGAATGGGGTTAAGGGAGCAAGAAAACTGTAGAAGAAAAATTACAGAAATGATTTTTTATAGTGAGAATTAAGTCCAAAGAAATAAAATATTTACAGAGTATGCCTGAATGAATAGAGGAATAATCTTAATTTCTTTCCTCATATTCCAAATCATAAATGCATAAGTAAAACATTTAAAGTCTCTTTCTATCAACTACAGAATATATGGCCTTTCTGTTGACTTTCATGAGGACACATTTGGGAAAGTAACTATGCAAATACTTTGCAGATTAAAATTTTTCCTGCTGGAATCGTAAGTCAGAGTTTAAAAAGTCATTACTATTTCCTGTTAGTACCCAAAGAGGTAGCTCTACTGGATCATCAGGCCACTGCTACTGAGCGTGTGTATGTGTGGGTATGTGTGTGTGCTATAACTATGGTTATTTCCATATTTTTATCTTTTCTATTTAACTAGATAATTAATTAACACATTCTAGTTTTTGTTTTGAATGATTTAAAAATAATGTATGAAAGGAAATCACCATATAGAACATATCTAATTGACTAATGCTTTCTCATATCAACAAAATTTACATCTTCCCCTATCTACCTCCCTCTCCCTCTGACCTCTTACATCTGTCTGTCTGTCTGTATGTGGTGAGAGGTTAGAAGCATCTGGGAATTTGTGTTAGAAGAAGTAGACTTTTGAGGAAATCTTAGAATTCACTAATAGCCATATATTTTGACACACACAAAAAATGTAATTTACACCTTGCAAAGCTATATGCTTTGATATGTAGAGCTGTACAATGCATACCCTTGTGTTAAATGTTGCATGGTAACTTAGGAGAGGAAATAGAGCAGAAAGAATTGAAGTCTCTGGAGGAAGGCTGTCTTTTGTTTTAAATATACACAAAAACAAGGCTGAACTAATCATGAGTGGTGACATCAGCCACTGCCATTACCATGATTAACTATCATTAAAGCCATCACCGAAATGAATGAGCTCCTAGCTAAAAGGGGCACTATTTTCTTTCTGTTAAATGACAAGGAAAAAATCAATTAGAAATTATATGTTTCCCATTTCTAAGTGCACACTAGCACATTTACAAAATATTTTATTGCTAAGCTAATTGTTACTACACTGAACAATGGTTCAAGGCAGAATATTTTCATTATTTCCTGCAATTCTCATTTCCCTCCTATCTGTCCATTCCCATACTTCATTTTGTGCTCATTTTGAAACTTCATTGTGTATCATTTATAAATATATCCACCCCATTGGTTTCAAAATGCCTCTCTTCATTTGTTTCTCAATTGGAATGTAGAAAGGAAGCATATCTCTCATATAAGACACATATTTCTATTGTTTGGAAATCTTTATTGAATCTTCATCTTATCAAAGGGAACATATAGGCCAGAAGTATCTATTCTTCTAAATGTTATTTGTCACAGTAATTTGGGGAGGTTACTAGTATGCTAAGCATTTATATATTTTTTATATCTAAAATTGCTATTACATTTTTTCTTGCTTTCATACTTTAAACTTTTACAATAGTAATATTTTAACATAATTATATGTTTCTATTCAATAAAAAGGGCATTTAATAGTAAACTATTTATTATTTTTTTTATCTTTGCAATACCAATGATCCCTCATCCCACAGACCCTTTCCCTATAAGCCCCTACACACTCTCTGTCAGACAAACACACACACACACACACACACACACACACACACACACACACTCACACTCACAAAGACTGCCAAGCTAAATATTCTATATAATTTGTGGCAGTGCTGGTTCTCAGCCAACATGTGTATATTTCTAATGCATTATTCTTTAAAATATCTTTGTCTTTTTAAATTAGAGTGTGACTTATGAATCTTCCCTGCTTATATAAGAATATCTTTCATTTATTTTAATCCATTCTATTTTATGGAGGTATTCCATTATTTGACTTTTTGCTGTATCTTATATTCAAATTTCTTTGGATTTTCAAAATTATTTTTTATTATCTTAAATTTGAGATTCCTGATTCTAATTTTTAGGATTTGAGTTTATTAGAGTCCCTTATCAGGTTAAATTTCTTCATTAATTTTGAATAATCTCTCTCTCTCTCTCTCTCTCTCTCATATTATTTCTGAGATCTTATACTTTCTGGCTAATAATATGGCATTTCATTTTACCTGGCATATTCAGAGCCTTGTCCAGTATTAGTATTATAATGCCACTAGAGGCCTGGTGCACAAAATTTGTGCACTTTGGGGGATGAGAACAATTATCTGATACCATAATCAATGCAGCAATTTTTTTTAAAAAAGAAAAAAGATTGGATAAGACTCAAACTGCAAAAATAAAATAAAATAAATATGTGCACTTGTGGGGAGGTACCTCTGCCTGGCCTGTGCCCTCGCACAGTCTGGGAGCCCTTGGGGGATATCTGTCTGGGGGCTTAGCTACTGCTGCTGTGCTTGCCAGCCATGAGCCAGGCTTCTTGCTGAGCGGTGCTCCCCCTGTGGGAGGACACTGACCACCAGGGGGCAGCTCCTGTGTTGAGCACTGCCCCTGGTGGTCAGTGCGCATCATAGCAACCAGTCATTCTGCCATTCAGTCAATTTGCATATTAGCCTTTTATTATATAGGATGTTAGTATTAGGAAAATAAATATATAGCAATAAAATCCTAGCTTAATCCTTAGCCCCTGATTGGTAATGTGTTCATATATATATATATATATATATATATATATATATATATATAATCACCAGTGTTCTATAGCAGCATTTAAAAAATAACTTTCTTATAAAAACAAGGAGGATACCAAACTCAAACCCTAATAAGCAAATTACATAGAATACCTTTCATTATATTACCTATCTGAGTTATACTCCCAGGTTCCCTGTCTGTGAGTTAATTGGACATATTTCTTAGCCAGGCTCATCACTTTGTGTTCTATTATTTTCATCCCCACTTTCTCTTCCTCTTCTTCTTCCTCCTTATAATTTTCTCTTATTCTTATTTAAGCCAATGACTTTTAATTACTTTTGTCATAATTTATTTATTTCATTGTTATATTTATCTCTTAATACTATGTGTTCAGAACCAAGAAAACTTTAAAACACGAACTTCAACAGCATCTTGACTGAGTTAATATACATGTGTATTTTTTTTAATTAAACTATGAAGTTGGGAATAAAGAGTTTTAATGAATATAGACATTATAATTTGGGGAATGAGGTATGTAGCATTTTCTCTCTATTACATTGTGGCTCCCCAAATACATTTTAGTTTCAAAATTAGTAGGCCAAATTCATCTTGGAGAAAAAGAAAGAGAAGAACAAAGTAGCCAATATTTCACTCACAATCTACTGATGTACATACTCACTAGGCCACTCTCATTTTCTAATTTAACACTGGCCAGCTTTTTTTAGAGCTATGTAATGAGACTGCTGACGGCTGTCATAGATTTGAAGATGTGACATAGCTAATGGGCCAAGAGAGGGACATTCCTTTGTCTTTGCTTTAATTATTGAATGTTTACAATAGCTAGTATATCAAATCATTGTCTGAATCAATACATGGTAGGATATTTATTGCTACTTTTATATTTTCTAGTGTATAAAATTACTTTACAAAGTCATCATATACAGTACATTTGTGTTACACTTTTAGGAACTTGCAACTAATTTTATTATTTATGACATTTTAGAGATTTATAGTTATAACTTAGTTTTAATACTATTTTGTGATTTACTAAAATAAATTACCTTTGAAATATGTAATATTCCTATTCTTTCAAGTATTTGTTCTGTGAGGCATGTGTAAAGGACAGACATACTAGAAGAGGGAATAGAGTGGGTGTATACTGAGAAAGACTGAGACTGGATACTTAGTGGGGATCTATGTGGGGGCCAACCAGCCCACTCACCAAAAAGATAGAGTCTGCCAAAAGTAGGGAGAGAAGAATCAAATTTTTAAGTAAACTGTTTCATTCAAGTCCAATTGATCAAATTCATGTAGCAAATAAAAATGAAATTCAGGTTGCACATAATTGCTATTAACCTTTTATATGGTGAGTTGATTTATCTAGATAAACAGATTATGATGTGAACTGGCAGGCCCAGGTAATATGATCCAAGATAAAACGCTTTTCTAACACTTGAATATACTTTATAGAAGAATATTAGAACAGTTTTCAGGAAATATAAACATTTAAAATAAAAATCTACAAAGAATTCACCTGACTTTAAGTAAATAGAAAACCCTTTTTACAATATATTTATTGATGACACAGAGAAAGGGCGATGGAGAGAGAGATAGAAACAGTAATGATGAGGAAGAATCATTGATTGGCTGCTTCATGCATGACCCCCCTGATAGAGCCTGCAACCTTGGGCATGTGCCCTGACTTGGAATCAAGCCATAGCCTCCTGGTTCATAGTCCCATGCTCAACCACTGAGTGATACTGGCTGAGCTAGAAAGCTTTTCAGTCACTTGTTATCACAATGTTAAAGATAATATATGCTTAGATGATAATCTCTGAATGTTACTCAAATGTGACACATATATGTGTCACTGATGAGTTCTTTACTTTTTGTTTTGCACAAATAATTCATAATACCCCAGTTTCACATTGTAGATAACAATTACATGACCAGATTTAGATACAAATCACATGAGTGACATTTATTTTTGCAAGCATAGTAGCTGGACATCTGGCCTGGCTAGTATTTACCCATGACACTGGTATGGATCTCTGTCAGTTGCTTATGGCTGGCATCCATTCTGATTGGTTGGTTCCTGACTGCTATGAAATAATTGAAATCACCCTTTCACCGAACAGTATTTGGGATAGGTATGATGTACATGTGTACTCAACAAGTTATTGAAAACTGTAGACATGTCAAAATCCAAGAGTAGGCTGGATGTATTTGATCTGTGGAAGCATTTTATATCCACAGGCTATGTTTTGATTTTGATATTTGTCCCAGTATTTCTCACTTAAAATACAATTCAACTTGACAGAGCTATCTAAGTAAATTGACTCTCTCAGGAATACTCTTTTCAATCATAAATATGTTCTCTTGTTTTCTACAATGTCAATACTATGACTACTTTTAGATATCACATCTTCATTATTAATCAAGTATAAATTCACAAATAATACTATAAATTATGTATCTTAATTACATAATCCCCATTCATTAAATTAATGGTACACTGTATTAGGAGATTGTAGTTTCTTTGTGTATTCAACATTTCTATTGAAATAGAACAACATACTAAAATAACAAATCTTATATATATACACAATTCAATTAACTAAAAAAATAAACATGCCATCCAGATCAACATAGAACCATCCAAATTAACATGTAAAACTTTTCCAATATAGCAGAATCCCTCCACCTTGGTCTCTTGTGTCCCATAAGACATATACACTGCAAAAATAAGGACTATTCTGATTTCTCTCACCATTGATTCTGCCTGCTTATGAATATTCTAGGAAGGGTGCATTTCACATTTTCCCATTATATCTGGCCTTTTTCACTCAACAATCCATCTATTACATTCATCATTATTATCACAAGTAGTTTCTTCTATTTTATCATTGTGTAATATATGATATATCATTGTGTAATATATTAATCATATAAATATATATGTGTGATTAATCCATTCTACTGTAGATGAATATTGGGCTGTTCCCATTTTTTAACCTTTATAAAATAATGCTATTTAGCCAGTGCAGCTCAGTTGGTTGGAGTATTGTTCCATGCACAAGAAGTTCTTGGGTTGGATTTCTGGTCAGGGCACATAGCTAGGTGGTGGTTGCAATTCATTGGTTGCCTGAGGCAACCAATGAATGTGTCTCTCTAACATTCATCTCTCTCTTTCTCTCTCTTCATTGGTCCCTAAAATTGATAAAAATAATAATAATGATAGTCAGAGTTTTGCTTGTTCATTTATTTCAGCTCCTTAACACCTGCTTTCTTCCTTTTTGCCCTTCCTTCCTTCCTTCCTTCCTTCCTTCCTTCCTTCCTTCCTTCCTTCCTTCCTTTCCTTCCTCCCTCCCTCCTTTCCTTCCTTCCTTCCTTCCTTCCTTCCTTCCTTCCTTCCTTCCTTCCTTCCTTCCTTCCTTCCTTCCTTCCTTCTCCTTCCTTTTTTCTCTCTTCTTTCATTCTTCCATTCTTTCCTTTTTTTCTTTCTCCTTTTTTATTTCTTGGTAGCATCTTATATTGAACATGGGCATATTAGAAACATCAAGTTTCTCAGAAGAAGTTAGTTGCATAATCATTGATATAGTTTTCTTAAATTCACTTAATCTAAGATGTGTGCTCTAAAGTTCAGTCTTCCTTGGTAGATCCATACACAATTTAGTCTCCTATCCCAGTGAGGTTAGACTGCTGTTCTGTGTTCAGTCTAATTGCATTTTGCACTGGATGCTTGTCATGGGGAAGAAACAAAAGCCCAGTGGTGAAAGCAACCTGGGAGAGCAAACATTTTTGGTATCTTTATTTTCACACGGCACGTCAAGGGGACTCTGCTGAACTCTGATGGTGAGGTTTACTTAGATTATTGTGTGTGTGTGTGTTTTTGAGAACCTTCATTATAATTGAGTTGCTTCCACTATTTTCAATATTAAAATAACATCACTGTTAATTCTGTATAATTCCAATGTTTCATTGTTAGTCACTACGTCCATATCCTCTGACAGGTAAGCCATCTAGTCCCATCATCATACCAGAAAGATGTAAAGCATAGTATTTTAATCAACTCTTCAAATAGATATTAAACTTTCAACTTAACTAAAAGCAGATCTCTATTTAAAATTTTTCTTGAAATAAGTTTGGATTTTCAGAAAATTTTCAAGCAATGCAGAGATCCTGTGTGTGTCCTTCATATAGATTCCTCTCATGCCAGCATTTCATTTTGCTTGTTTCATCATTTCTCAGAGATATTATTATTTGGAGCATTTGGGAGTAAGTTACATATCATAGGTTACTTAATTACTAAGCACTTTAATATTGTGTTCCTTAAAAATAAGGATATTCTCTTTTATAATCTATAAGCCAATGATCAAAATTAGAATATTCAAAAATAGTAACATTTCCTGATCTATAAGTCTTCTCAATGTTTTTCCTATGGACCCAGTAATGTCCATTCCTTATAGGAAAAAAAAAATAATTGTTTCTGATTTAACTTCCAATTCAGAATCATTATTTGCATGTCATGTTAGTCATCTTTAATTTGGAATTATTATTCAATTTTTTATATTTTATGATTTTGACATTTTGAAGAATGAAGAAGTTTATTTTAAGGAGTGCCTGAATTCTCTCAAAGAAAATTATGTATATGGTTAAGGCTACTATAGATATATTATTTCCATTGGTTAGTTTCCTAGGCGTTTTATTTCAGGTAAGTGTTCTTGTTTCGTTTTGTTGTCTATGTAGTGGAGATCTTTTGAAAAAAGGAGTAAAATAGCATCTTTATGACCAGTCTTATTTTTTTATGCCCCATTTTGTTTTTATTATATGCATAAATAAATTTCCCCATAACTATGTATACCATATGACTCTAATTCAGGTACCATATCTGTACATAATAAGATTTCACTAAAAATTTATAAAATGTAATAAAGGATAGTTATGTTTACTACAGCTAGTAATTTTAAAATAGAAGGGCAACCTATTTAAGTTCTATAAATTTACCATAAATAACATATGGAAAACCTCATAATTTTTATTTCTATAGGTAATGTAACATCTTAATATAATTTTTCAACTGATGTAATTATTTTTCAGTTTTGCTATAAAATATGACCAAACATCAACAGACGGTTTTGTGTCTAAAAACTGCTCTGTTGAGATTCAGCTGGATTTCTTTTAGCCGGATTTTTGTTTGGTGATAGCTCAAGATTGATACATGAAGTGCTCCTCGCATTAACAAAGGAGTTAAGCCTCCAAGAGAAGAATTTGCATTTTGAGAACAGGCATTTTCCCATGCCCCTCTGTCCTACAACAGGAGAGAAATACCTAACGGGGATAAAATGTTAACGGAGTATAATGTGCCACATACTAGTTATTCTTTTTAGAAAACATGGACTCTTGCTATTCATTCTAAAAAGGTTTTCCTGACCCAAATGTATAATCAGCAACCTTAGAATTTCTTCCTCAAACATCCTTTTTTCCCTTAACATCGCGAAAAAATTATATGAGGCTAGTAAGTGTTTCCACATCTTTGTATAGAGCATAATTGAGAGTTTTTAAGGGAGAAAATAATCTTGGTTGTAATACAACTCTGACTGGAGGCAAAGCGCGGAAGAAAGAGTATGTTGGCGTTTCTTCGACCTCTGTGATCAGAACAGCTGCCAAAAGGATGCTGATTTTTTTTTTACTCAGGCCTTTTTAGAATTGCATATGACTTTGATACAAAGTATAACTATGCTCAAAGGCCAAGCTTTATTTGAGGAAAATTATAGACTTGTACTGCTGGATGCAAGGAGGCTGAGCTCACAAATGCACTTCAGCAAATCCTTTGTAAGTGGGGCGTTTTTGATGTGGTCCCTGGGGTTATTGGAATCTTCTACCAGGTAAGAATGTATGTCAAGAGGCTCTGAAATAAGCGGACTCTTGCACTTGTTCACATTTGAATGAGAGTTAAAATGAGGTGAACATGGTAATAGAGAAATGGAAAAGTTAGCAAAGAACTAGCTTCCCTGGAGAGTCCACATTATTGACTTTCCACGACTTGAAAATCTGATGGGTCTGCAATTGTACGAAAGAGCCCTTAGGGACAAACTCCCCTGTCCTAGCAGCGTCTGTGTTTTGATGGATTTAACTGGGACAACTTCTAAATACTATGTGAAACTAGGTTGAAACTAATGGGTATTAGCCGGAGTTATTTTAATATTAATCCACTTCCATGCTTTTTTTTCAGAAGGGGGAGGAGGCAGGGTTTTTGAAATAACTTTATAGCGATGATCTCAAATTTATAGTTTTATCATTTGTATCTCTGAATTTCCCCATGATGTCAAGAAGTTAAATAAATCAGTAATGAAAGAATATAGGCAAGAGTAAGCAAATGTTTATAGATTTGGTATCGAGCATTTTAAAAATGTCTTTGCTAATATTAGAGGAATTTACGGAGCTCCTTTAATTCAAGGAAGAAATGTAATAAAAATGTAGTTATTCTCTTAAATCATCAGTCAGAATTAAAGAGCATCTTTAAAAAATCAAGTTACAATTGTAGAGAACACAAAAATTAAGTCCATTTACTGAAAGATAGCTTTATCATGGTAGCATCAACCTGCTTCTACATCACTACAACTTGTCTCTATCTAAAATTATAGATACACAGCCAAAACTGGTTTGGCTCAGTGGTAGAGCGTCGGTCTGCGGACTGAAAGGTCCCAGGTTCGATTCCAGTCAAATGCATGTACATTGGTTGCGGGTACATCCCCGGTGGGGGTGTGCAAGAGGCAGCTGGTTGATGTTTCTCTCGATCGTTGACATTTCTATCTCTCTATCTCTCTCTCTTCCTCTCTGTAAAATATCAATAAAATATATATTTTTTAAAATTATAGATACACAATTGGTCCAAACCATTATTGTCATTTCAGCTCGCAGATATTTTAGTTCAAAATTTTATCTGCATTAGGAATGAATAGTTAGATTGATAGGTAGATTAATAAAGAGATAAACGTATATATATATATATATATATATATATATATATATATTTACATTCTCACATATATCTCATATTTCTTCTGAAGCATATTAGTTGCTTGCAATTGGTTTGTTTTAATTCATACTTGTTTATATATGTATGACATATTTACATATGCAGAATATTTTCATCTTTATTTTTGAAATATGAGTTTTTCTCACAAGGAATTGTACACAAGCTCAATTGGACATAACTTTTCTCCACCTAAGAGAAATATTCCACTGGAGAGTATTTGCCATGTGAAGTCTCATTTGACTTTATTGCCACAGAGACAGACAGCTCCTGATAATTATGACTTGCCATGGTGAATCTTCACTAAGCTACGCCCCTTTGCTGTTCAGAAACAAGGAGGCTAGGAAGCTTCTGGGATCAGTGCATGTTCCCATCTCATTGCTCCACACAAGGCTGTGAATTTTATTATCTCAGGCTGTGCTTGTGACTGTACAGAAGTATTTGTTTTAACATATTTCTGAGGACAGGCTCTGGCTCTGACATCTTCAGGGCTTCATCTCACAAAGAGCTGTTGGTTGTTTTTAATTTCTGCTTTCTTTCTTTCATCTTAAATATGGCATTTGGAATTTGAAATCACTTTTGGTTTCATAACAAGTTTTTTTTTTCTCTTGTTCTTTGGATTTGCAGGGAAAAGGGAGAGTCTTAACTTTGTACCAGAATCCTCAAACAAGAAAGGACAATTTACAGGCATGGCTTGTTTGGCTACTGTCCACTTCACAGTGCTTCAAGACAGGCATTGCGTCTCTTACAAATTGAAGGCTGTGGCAAACTTGTGTCAAGCCAATCTTTGGGTGCCAATTTTCCAATAGCACTTGCTCACTCCATGTCTCTTGTCACATATTGGTAATTCTCACAATATTGCAAAATTTCCATTATTATTATTATATTTGCTACAATAATCTGTAATCCATGACCTTTGACGTTGCTATATAATTATTTGGGGATACCGTGAACTGTGCCCATAAGATGGTTGACAATGAATGTGTATGCCTGACTGCTCTATCAACTGGCCATCTCCGCATCTCTTTTTCAGTCTTTGGGACTCCCTATTTCTTGAAACATGACAATATTAAAATTAATTTCAAAAGCCAATTCATAACCATACAATGGCCAGCCACAACATTTATTTAAATCAAACCATAATCCAGAATAAGGCCCTGCCTCTCTTCAATTCTATGAAGACTGAAAGGGGTGAGAAAGCTGCAGAATAAAAGTGCGAAGCTCTGAGGCTGACTCATGTGGTTTACCAAAAACTGTCTCCGTAACACAAAAGTGCGAGATGAAAGAGTGAGTGCTAATATAGAAGCTGCAGCAAGTTAGCCAGAAGATCTGGCTAAGATAATTAATGAAGGTGGCCACACTGAAAAACAGCATTTCGGTGAAGGTGAAACAGCCTTGTATTGGAAGAAGATGTCATCTAGGACTTTCATAGCTAGAGAAGAAAACCAGAGCCTGGCTCCAAAGCTTCAAAGGATAGGCTGACTCTCTTGGTAGGGGTTAATGCAGCTGGTGATTTTAAGTTGAAGCCAATGCTCATTTACCATTTAGAAAATCGTAGGCCCCTTAGAATTATGCTAAATCCGCTTTGCCAGTGCTCTATAGCTGTAATAGCAAAGCCTAGATGACAGCATTTACTAAGTATAGTAAGTACAATGTTGAGACCTATAGTTCAGGGGGGGGAAATTCCTTTCAAAATATTAATGTTCATTGACAATGCACCTAGTCACCCTAGAGCTCTGATGGAGAGGCACAATGAGACTAATGTTGTTTTCATGCTTCCTAACACAATAGCCCTTCTGCAATTTAAAAAATAGTAAACCATATAAAAATAAAAATAATATTCTTATCTCTAAATAAATTTATTTGAATACATTACTATGTTTTTATAAATACCACCTATTTTTTTTTTTTTTACTGAACCATATGAGAAGATTTTTCTGGCTTCTGTATGTGGTCTTCTACATTAGTCATCCTTCAGACAACTGAGATAAGACCCATCTTCCTCACTCTGTCCTACTTCTTTAAAATTTCCTAAGTGACTTCCTTTTTTCTTGCTGCCACAACAAATTGCCACAAACTATGTGTGTGAAAACAACACAACTTTACTAAATCACAGTTCTACAAGTCAAAAAGCCAGGTATACTGTGGCTCAGCTTGGTGTTTATGCAGAGTTTCACAAGGTAGAAACCAAGGTACAGGCAGGGCACCATTATGTCCTGGAGACTCTAGGGATGTGTTTGCTGTCACATTCATTTTATTTGTTGGCTGAACTCAGTTTCTTGCATTTTTTTTTGGCATGGTCCCCATTTTCTTCCTGGCTGACAACAGGAGGACTGTCTTTGTTCATAAAGAGTACCCCAATTCCTTCTAGTCTTTCCCATGTGGCAAAGATGGGTGGAGTCATTCTGTGAATTTACCTGATTTCCTGCTGCCACAATGTTTCTAAACTCCAAGTGGAGATTATCATTGGCTTTTAAAGGCTCATGTGAATAGATTGGGCCCAACCAGAAAATTCAGGATAATTTCTCCATTTGAGGGTCTGTACCCTTAATTATCTCTGCAAAGCTCTTTTGGCCATGACACATAACATTTTCACAGGTCCCAGGAGGCATCTTCATGGGTGGGAGGGAACATTCTGCCTATAATATCAGTTTTATATATATTTCTCCAGCTTTACTATTTACTCTCACACTTCATTAGCCAATGTGATGAAGCAACAACACTTACCCTCAAATCTCAAATCCATGCTTTCTCTCTATCATTAGAAAAATAATTCAAAAATGTTCAGTCATAAATATGCATGAAATAAAAAAAAATCCTATAATTTCATATTTTAAAATATGTTATAAACATTCAAAAATAAATTCAGATCAATATTTTGAACTCAGTGCATTCCCTTATTTCTTTTTTTTTAATTGTCTAAAGTTTTACATATGTCTTCTTTTTCCCCATTAACTCCCACCCCCAGCCATTCCTACCCCTAGGGCAAGCCCCCACTGTCCCAGTGTCTGTGTCCATTGGCTGTGCTAATCTGCATGCATACAAGTCCTTTGGTTGATCTCTACACCCCCTCCTGCCATTTCCTTATTTCTTTATATCCACTGCAACTCCCACAGTCTCCATTCCTCCTGCCCCCATTCCCCCCTCACATACATGCTTTTATGTAAAGTGCTAATGCTTGAAAGAAGCATTTCCTCCGAGGTTACTCATCAGCATGGAACGCTTCTTTCCAAATACACAATGTTAAATGTTGAATTAACTGATTGGCTAGCTGGCCGCTTGCCTAAAATTCTCACTACTCAATTATAATGGCCCTTTTTACTTAGTCCTATGAAATGTATCTAGTGCCATTAATCCAATAATTCACATAACTAATTATTTCTAAATATTTTATGGGAGGAAAATAGCCCTCCCAAGAGTGTGGGTTCAGTAAGTTTTCTTTCTTCCTTTTCAACACTTTGATTCAGTTGAAATTATTGTGGCTCAGAATAACTGACTCCTCACCATTTTCCTTTCTTTTGGGGTACTTAGCTGGACTAAATTGCCTACTTGCCTTTGAGGTTAACTTTAGCCATTTGTCTCTGAGAGCTAGCAAAATGATGTGGGCTCATATCCAAAATCTGGCACTTTGCTCTTTCCCTTTCTGGGTCTTGATGCAAAAGCAGCTTGATGAACATGGGGCCACATATTGAAGGTGGAGGGACCCCAAATAGAAGTTCCTTGATGCTATTAATCACTGCTTACAGGACATCCATTCAGTCACTGACCATGCTCCACCTGTTTTACACACTATGAGAGCAAGATGCTGTGTTCAGTGACTGTGAATTTATGTCTTATCTGTTTCAACAAGTGTTATTGCCATAATTAGTATAGATAATGTGATAAAAGCAGCTCAATCTTATTCAATTAATGAACTGGCATCCCCGAATAGCAGTCTGTGTGTCAAAATTTAGGGTCTACAGTCTATGGGACTGCATTAGATACGGTGCCTGTTAGGTTCGCTTGATCCAAATCACCTCTACATCAATGGTAGCTTCTATTTCTATGACCCTGTTGGCATGAGTCAAATCCTGTCTTTATTCGGTGGCAAGTTGAACATTTCCACACAAGGATTATAACCACCTGTTTCTGTAAATTCATTTTTACTGAGGGCTTGAAATTCTTCTCTTTCTTTTGAGAGATGTTTATTGGAAAAAATAAATACTCCTTCCAATAAGTATTTGGAAGATACTGACTGATATCTGAATGAACTGGATGATGCTGGTGTGATGCAAGCATTCTACTTCAAGTACCAGCTCTTCATGAAAAAATTCAAAATCAGACAGAGGAAAAGGTCTGAGCACCACATTTTGATTACCTGTCAAACAGAAAAACAATTCTGGTAATTCATTTTTCTCAAAAATTAATAAGTAAACAAAATTACTTAATGTCCCATGATTCAAAAGACTAACAAGAATTTAAGATCTTAATACAAAAAAGGATTATGAATAATTTTAATGCTATATTGTTCACACTTCAGGGGAATCCTAATAACATAATTCAGAAGACTGGAGAAGAGGGCAGTTGTGGCAAACCTTCAATCTGTAAAAACCACAACGTCTGCAAAACACAATAAAGTGCAATAAAACAAGCAATACCTTTATATTGATATGAATGCACTTAAGAAGTTTTCTCGGTCCTTACAGAATTTACCATCAGTAAAATACTGGTGAATAACTACTGTGTTTCCCCAGAAATAAGACATACTCCGAAAATAAGACCTACTTACAGGTTTCCTTCTGAGTGAAATATAAGGCATCCCCCTAAAAATAAGGCCCCCAGGCTCTGTCTCAGAATGAAAATTAATTTACCCTAAACTGGTCGCTAGGGTCTCCCCGACTGGCTTCTAGCAACCAGTGACATTATGCGTAGTCCTGACATCATTGCTGTGTGAATGGAGAGAAATCAGCGGGGAACCTTTGTGAAACCTAAACTGCAAGAAGCTGTGACTTGGGTGAAGAATTCATGGGAGAAAATCACTGACAGTTGCAATGCAAATGCACTGTGAACAGGCTACCTTGACAAGAAGTACTCATTTAAAGACAGTGCTATTGCTAAACATGAGAGATTTGGTCCACTGATTCTGAAAGAAATGGAGTCATAAGAAAGTCCCAGGAAATTCTGGAATTGGATTGTTATGATGATGTTCCAGAAGATGATGACATGATTGTCATTGAATAAATGAGTAAATTCTTGATACTGTAGAATTCAGTTTGTCTGGTTTGTGTTGACAACTACCACACTACCGTACTGTATACAGGTAATAAATTTCCTTTATTTTCATTTAACAATAAATGTGTACTGTATTCTTCTTCATGGAAAAATAAGACATCCCCTGAAAATAAGACCTAGTGCATCTTTGGGAGCAAAAATTAATGTAAGACACTGTCAGAGAGAATCATTGATCAGCTCCTGCATGAGTGCTACTGGGGATTGAACCCACAACCAACCTGGGCATGTGCCCTTGACCGGAATCAAATCTGGGACACTTCAGTCTGCAGGCCAACAACTTCAGTCCTGGAACAAAGGGGAGAATTTAGAATAAATAAAAAATGGTTTGAGAATGTTAATAGACAATATATTTGTACAATGTGTTTCCTAAACTTAAACGCCCTTAATCACAATGTATAATTTAGCTTCATACAAAAACTCATCCATATTTAATAAGTTCATTAGTCTGCCATTTCTTTTGTGAATACCATCATAAGAACTGACTCAAGACCTAGAAGTTAGTTTTTCTCTTCTCTGTGCCTCACACAATTGCTGTGAGTAACTTTATTATAGCAGGGCCTTGATATGATCCTAGAGTGTTATTTCTACAGAGTTGAATTCAACTTTACATCAAGAAATGTGTTCAATCATTTATCCAAAGTAATCTCCCTATCAGTCTTTGGTGAATAAACCAAGTTTAATGCTATATAATAAAAGGATAATATACAAATCGACCAAATGGCAGAATGACTAGTCCCTGTGACATGCACTGACCACCAGCTCAAAGCAGGAGCTGCCCCCTAGTGGTCAATGTGCTCCCATAGGGGGAGTACCTCTCAGCCACAAGGGGGGCTGATGGCTTAGTGGCCTGCCTCATGGCAGCGCTAAGGATGTCCGACTGAAGGCTTAGGTCTGCTCCTGTGGGGAATGGGCCTAAGCCAGGGGTGGGCAAACTTTTTGATTCTAGGGCCACAGTGGGTTCTTAAACTGGACCCAAGTGCCGGAACAAAAGCATGGATGGAGTGTTTGTGTGAACTAATATAAATCCAAAGTAAACATCATTACATAAAAGGGTACGGCCCATTCTTTCGTCTCAGTGCGGGCTAGATAGAACAGCTGAACAGGCCAGATCTGGCCCACGGGCCGTAGTTTGCCCACGCCTGGCCTAAGCTATCAGTCGGACATCCCCAAGGGCTCCTGAGGCTGGGCTGTGGGATAACCCCCCACCCCCAGTGCACAAATGTTTTGCACCAGACCTCTAGTATAATATAATTAACCAAAATTTCATAAAGGAGGAATCATTAGAGTTAAACATTGAAGAATGAGTGGGGCTCTGATAGATAGATTTATAAAAAGCGGATCTTTCAGAAATAAAGCCAGAAGCATTGCCAGGCATGAGACAGTACAATTGATTGAAATTCAGGTAAAGCCTTTTTTTTTTTATAATCTTGGCAGAGTTAAATTTAAACCAAGTTTAAAATTTGGATAGATAGAAATTATGTCAAAGAAAACGTTGTGCCTCAGAGAAGAGTTAGGAAGAAAATAAATATTTAGGCTCTTATCTCATGCTCTGTCTGACACCAAGAACTACTCAATAGAACTAGTATTTTGAATCGGTTAAGTTATTTAATTATTACTTTTAATTTATACCACACATCATTCTAAAAATAATTTTATAGTATTCCTGGTTTTAGAAATTTTATTTTTATGTAATCGACACAAAATAGTTTGCTTTATATTTACTCTCATTTGTATTTAAGATGAATTCCATATTATTGTAGACCTATTGAAGTTATATAAAGACTTGAGGCCTAGTGCATGAAACTAGTGCATGGGTAGGGTCCCTAGGTATGGCAGGCAGGCAGGGCCAAATAAGGTCCTTCCAGCTTCCAGCTGGGGCCTTCTTTCATTTCACACAACCCCCTGGTGGTCAGCACACATCATATCAACCTATTGGATTTCCAGTCTACCAGTTGAACTTCCAAAGTGACACTTTGCATATTAGCCTTTTATATAGAGAGATAATAATTTATTCATCAGTATAGCCTATTTTCTATAAATCTTAAACTTCTCCATAAATAAATGAAATCATATACTTTGTTTACGGTCCACCTTTTCTTAATACATATTTTTGAGACTTCTGATATTAAGAGTATTTGAGACTTTAACTAAAAATACTTCATTATTTTTTGCTGTGAAAAACCACATTTAATGGATTGTTTTTTAATTTTAAAGGTAAATTTCAGCAAAAGAGTCACCTTTAAGGTTTCCAGCTCACACAGAAGCAGAGTGAAAGTGTGCTTAACAAATATTAAAGCAGAGATCATGGTTTTCTTTTGATTAAATTAATCATCAGTGAGTGAATTTGATTGCTAAAAGAGGTCAAGAGTATCAGAGAGAAATTAAAAAATATTCAAAGCTAGAATAAAAGCTCTTGATTTCCTTCCCTTGAAAATTTGCAGTTACATTTTTGTTCACAATGTTTTATTATTTTTGAGAGCAGAAATTAGCAACATTAGCATTTTCTGAAAAGTATATTATACATTTGACATTGATAAGACTTTTTCTGAAGAGTATTCTATTGGGTCTCTGGTTTTCTTTCTTCATTTGAATAAAGATTTGAGGTATATGAGTATTTCCATGGAAACACAGTTTCTTCAGGTAAGTCTGCTTTCTGAAGTATATTGACCTCCTAGGGAATACAGCATAGTTTCTAAGTTGTGCTGGACTTTTATTTTCATGATTCCCTTCTCATGGTACATTTTATCCCTAGGGGATCACATTCTCCTCCCAGGGCTTCAATTAGTTTCTACGTACAGGTATCTCTCAAATGTATTTTTCAACCACAGACCTTTCTAACAACCTACAGAACTTATACTGAACTATTCACAAGACATAATCATTTTAATGTCTCATAAAATTTCAAACTTAAGATCCAGGCATTTGATTAATCACCATCTTCTCATCAAAAAAACTACCCTCATCCATTGTTTATTATTTAAATACTATTGTATCAATCAATTACTACAATATCACAGCCCATTCTAAAACTTAGTGTATATAATCATAATAGTACACTTTTATGTACTACCAAAGAGAGTGTGTTAGTCAACTGGTGTTGCTATACCATGGACTAGGTGGATTAAATAACAGATATTTATTTCTCACAGTTCTGGAAGCTGGTAAGTCCAAGATCAAGGTATTGACACATTTAATGTCACATGTGAACCCTCTTCCTGATTTGCAAATGGATGTCTACTTGCTGTGTTATCACAAAACAGAGAAGAGAGCTTTAGTTTGTTCATCTCGTAAGACACTATCATAGGGCCTCTAACCTCATGACCCCATCTAAACATAAGTGTTTACCTCCCAGGGGCCCCAATTCCAATACCGTTATATTGGAGGTTAAGTTTCAATCTAAATATTTTTGGAGGACACAAATATTCAATCTAAATCAAGGGGGATGTATTTTTAAAATGTATTATTTTTACGCTTCAGTTATAGTTAACATTCAATATTAATCTGTATTAGTTTCAGCAAAGTGGTTAGGGCATCATGTACTTTACATAATGGTCTCTCTGTTGCTTCAAGTACCCATCGGGCCCCAGAAACAGTTATCACAATCATGTTGATTATATTCCTTGTGCTGTAGTCTACATCTCTGTGATTGTTCTGTAACTACCAATTTGTACTTCTCAATCCCTTCACCTTTTTCACCTAGCCCTCTATCTCCCTCCCCTCTGACAATAGTTTTCTTTATATGCTAACCATGTGTCATCCTGGATTGTTTTTCAATGCATTTTCTACTAGCTGAGGACTGGCAAAAAATACTAGACAATCCCATCATTGTTTTCTTCTCTTTTCATTTTAATTTAGACTCATCTTATTTCAGGACATTGTATCAGATGAAATAATTATTTGGAACAAAATTATTTGCCCAGAAATTTGCAAAAGTAAAGCTGGATCAAAATGTATAATGCTGAAAGGTCACTGTTGGTATACCTGAGAGTTCTAATGTACATTCTAGGAAATATAGAAACTTCTGGAAAGCATGTATGAATAAAAAGGAGCACATATTCATTTTTAGACAAAACTGTAGTCATGTAGTGAGATCATAGAGATGAGTTTATACCCATTCTTATCAATTCTTTTTATTTGTGAAATTAACTATAAATTGGTTTATTGATTTTTCATCCAAGATTAGCTTAAGTTGTACCAGTAAATATTCTGTTTTTCTAATCAATAGAGGATTGAATTGATTACTTTGAAATTGACTATGTAATCTTTGTCAAATATGTTATTGTGAGCACTTAGAGCTCTCAAATTCTAACATGTTCATTGACTTCATCACAAGTCTGAAGGGTGCAATGCTCTTATTATTTTAACAATATATTCTGACTAGAAGCCCGATGCACAAAAGTGTGTGCCAGAGTAGGCCTTCCTTCCCCTGGCTGCCAGCACTGGCTTCCCTCTGGCACTTGGGAGCCAGCTTCATCCAGAAGGATGTCCGGAATGAAGTCAGGTCTAATTAACATATTACCCTCTTATTATTATAGATGCCTCAATATTAGTTTGGATATGGAGTTGGGCAAAAGAAACATATTACTCAATCACTCATATTCTTACTGTTATCTCGTTACTAAATTTTAAAACATTTTACTAGCAAGAGGGAATTAATGGACATAGTTAATGTTATAAATATACCTCAGCACAAACACCACTCATCACATTCTTTAAAAAAAAATGATAAATTGTAAATAATGCTTCTGTACTGACAGTGGAACAACTAGAATCACCTACTCATTCTAGTCCCTTTCTAGCATCTGCAGTATTCACAGTTATGAATCTTTCATTTCTTATCCCTCCTCTTGTACCTGATTTAAAAATATAAAAAAATGAACCCTGGAAGGATAGTTAGCCATCAGAGTACCATCAGAGCCAGGTAAGGGAATAGAGTGAGGTGGCGAGGAGATCAGATGCTGGAATGAGGTTTTGATAGAGCAAGGTGACTAGCTGCAGAGGGCAGTGCAGGTAAACAACGCCACCAAGGTCGATTAGGCATCTGCGCACAGTTTAGTATCATGACAAAGGGATGAATATGGAAAGAGAAAGTCTAGGAAAAAAGACACATTAGGCACATCCAGAAAAACTCCAATTGTCCTTAGCAACAGAAAATTTCCGTTAATTGCATAACAAAGTTACACAATTCATTTTGTGAGACTAACATTAGAGAATGTCATGAGAGAGAGCAACAATATCAGAAGGAATAAAAACTTTAGGTAGCATTCTATGCAGGAATTCAGGTTAGAGTATGTATGTCATTTGGAATCAATGTGACCTATAAAAGGACTGCTTGACTTGCAGAGACAATTAAAAGAATTAGACTCATAGCCACGGGATCATTTAGATACACCTAGCTCCCAATTACAGCAAGCCCATCAACTTTCTCATTTTATGTTTGGAGCTATTTCTGAACAAGGTTCATCAATTATAGCAGTTGAGGTGCTTCCCACTCATGCATATCTCTGGCAATAATGGTATTTAAAAATCACTCTGCATTAGGGTTGGTCCTTCTAAATTCATCATCCCCTGAGAAGCCAAAGTTATCAAAGCACATGTTTCCTTTAATCATTCATTGTCAAAAATATAGTCATTGTACAGCATATACACTTCCCCCAAAATTTCTGGCCACAGAAATGAGCTCCTGATATCAGCACTATAGAATAATAGACTGAGTTATACATACCAACATTTGCTACTGTGATCTGTTTACACTTATGATGTTTACTCAACAAATCAATTGTACCCCATTGCTTTCCATGGGAGAATGGCCCCACAATTTAAGATGGATTAAAAAAATAAACCCAGGACACAATAAAACTTGAACACTGGAAGTATATATAGTCATGGGGGGTGCACAACCTGTGTCTAACATCCACTCCCTGAGGAATGACTCTTCCAAAAAACAAATAGAAATAAGAGCAGTAGTCTTCTGTCTTCTCCATAATGTGTTTAGGTGAGAACACTCAGGAGGGTGTGAATATGTATATGCTGTGGGTGGTGGACACGTATATGCTTATTGAATAGACCAACTGTGCATTCCACAACCTTCTTTAAGATGAGAAATGCATTTGAGGAATCCATGCCATGATTAGTAGTTATTGTATGACATTGTTTTGTCTTGATCACACTAAATGAATACTTCACATTCAGTCACTTTTCAGTGCATGGGCCCCAGGGTATGTAAGTGGACTGGATAGCAATTTCCAGTAGCTTTATAGATGAGTAAAACATTGTTCCTATTATTTTTTTTTGTAAATGAAAATAAATGAAGGTGCTTTTGTTACTATATTTACAATTCTCAAAATCCAATATTTTCTTCAAAGATCTCGCCTAGACTTCATGTCTTCTGGGATTACTTCCACTAGCGTAGCATTTTGCTCCTCAAACAAGTTAGTAAAGAACTGGGTAGGCATTAATATGTCAGAATAAAAAAGACAGCCAATTTCTAACAAAAAAAATGTGTTAGGGTAATTTATTTATATAGCGCCATGAAAATTGTATCTGAAACTTATGGTATATAAAACAGGGGTTTGGAAAAATAACTATGGGCTATGTTAATAAGGATATTGAATTTACAATTTTATGAAAGCAAATATAATAGTCATGATGTATATACTTTCTTTCAATTAAAATATATACTTTGAATACAAAAAAAACCTTTTGTTAAATGCTATCTTTGTTGCTTTAATAAGTAGACACATAATTTAGCCTCTTGAATTGGAGTTCAGCTTATGAAATAAGATCATAGTCTATGAAGAGGGCAAAGCATGAATTGCCACATTAAAAGGTTAATATGCCGAAACCGGTCTGGCTCAGTGGATAGAGCATCGGCCTGCAGACTGAAGAGTCCCAGGTTCAATTCTGGTCAGAGCATGTACCTTGGTTGCGGGCACATCCCCTGTAGGGGGTGTGCAAGAGACAGCTAATCGATATTCTCTCTCATCGATGTTTCTAACTCTCTATCCCTCTCTTTTCCTCTCTGTAAAAAATCAATAAAATACATTTTTAAAAAGGTTAATATAAAACCTATAATGAGATATAACCTTATACCTGTTGGAATGGCTGTCATCAAAAAGACAAGAGAGTCCTAGCCCATTTGGCTCAGTGGCTAGAGCATTGGCCTCTGGACTGAAGGATGTGTCAAGAGCATGTACCTCGATTGTAAGCTCCTCCCGGACCCTGGCCCTGGTCAGGGCTCCTTCAGGAGGCAATGGCTGTGTTTCTCTCACATCGATATTTTTCTCTGTCTTTCCCTCTCCTTTCCACTCTCTCTAAATATCAATGGAAAATATCCTCAGGTGAGAATTTTTTTTTAAGTAGAAAATAATGGCCTTATCCAAAATATATATCATCAGACTTTTAGGATGTTTCAGAAATTTCAGTCAGTAGATTTTCCTACTCTTAGAAGTATTTTCTTAGCATAAAATCCCAAAATATTCACTAAGGGGTCAACTAATATTAGTTTTGTGCCCACGATGGGCTTCATTGTTAATAAGTCTCTTGAATGTTTATTAATACCAGCAATATATGAAAACACTACTTTAAATTGTACATTTGAGTATTTTTAAAAGTTTCTAGCTTATTTTTTATTGTAAAAACAATATAAGACAGAAAAATAAATTTAAATAATATAAGCACATAACATTTTAATACTAAGGAATGTCCCTAAAACAGATTAGGAGAAGTAAGTATGACATTAGTATGTGTACATGTACAGCCTTTTGTGGGTAAGCACACCAATGCATGTCAATGAGAGAAGTGCACACATTCCTTTAAAGTACTACAGAATGAATTATTTATTCTATAATGCTCTGCACTTATTGGACGGTATTCGGTATACTGTGTTTAGTTCAGGACATGAGACTTTATAAAGGCCTTCAATCATTTGTGTGTTTTCAGTAGAGAACAAAGATGCTGAAGAGACTCACTGTGGCACTAAGGAACATTTTTCAGAACTGAGAATATGTAACTTAAGACAGTGAATACTCAGAGGCCTTGAGAATTGACTGTCAATATTTGAAAAGCTGCCACTGGGGAAGATTAAGTGAAAAGCAGAGTTGTTCTATATTATCCCAGGGGAGCAGAAGTAAATATTAGAAGAAACTATAGGCAGACAGATATGAAATAGGAATGATGAGGGACACCCTATGGATCAGAGAAGGCCACTAAAAAAGATGCTCCTTATAAGAGTTTTTATTTTATTTTATTTTATTTGGCCCTTGAAGACTCTAATCATTCCTTTCTTTTTTCAGCCAGTAAACAGTTAATACATTGTCCATTTCTGTAGGAATAATAGCGTGTTAGATGGTTGACTAGACAGTGTGACATTTACAATTTCTACAAGGCCCCACAATTTGTGATGTCAGAGATATTTTCAAATATGTGATAGACAGTCTCAGGAAAGAGTCATTAGACTATATGGCTCCAATCTGTAGTATAAAAGCAAGGTGTAAGTTAGAGTATGTTTCTGCTTAACAATAAGAATACCTTTCTCAGATTAGATTTGGACTAGTACCAAATGAAATTGTAATTTTTAAAGATAGGTTTAAAAAAAGTTCCTTAAACTACCTAAGAGGTCAGGAGATCCCCTCACTGGAAATGCTCCCAACATGGATGACCAGTCCCCGGATATGTGGTGCAAGCTCGTGCGTTAGGTAATGACCAACATTAATGACCTGGGTGTCATTTCTACTCCAGACAGGATGGCCCAACAGAACCTGCGCTCCATGAGAAGAGGTGCTTTGTATTGATTACAATAACCCCAGACTCTAGAACAGTTTTGTTCTCAGGAAGGGTTCAAATCAATTTTTCTCCTACTGTGGATTTATTCAATCAGATTTTTTTTTTTGCTTGATGCTATTGATGATTCTCCTGGAATAGCTCTTACTAGTAGCCACCTTCCTAGAGGCCACAGATGTAAAGGTTAATCTTTGTTGAAGGGCATCTCCTTAAAATCTATCAACTCATCTGTGATGGGGTCATGTCAAAATGGTGCTCTTCTTGGTAGTCCTTGTTCTGCGCTCTGTGAAAATGGCTCTGGTCCCTCTTATTCCTATATGGCCATGCTAGACTGTGCCTGACATTGCTCAGGTCTTTTCTATTTTTCCCGTGTGCACAACACAGAGGATCCCTTCAATGCCCATGAAAAGGAACACTTGACGACAAATAATTGTGGGTATCAATGATTGCTGGTTGCTAGTATCCATCCTCTTTTACTATTATAATAAATACCACATTTTTAGCTCAGCTAATGGGGACCTGGAATAAAGTTTCTCCCTTAAGCACCCCTTGCAGGCCATTTAATTTGGGCCAAATACATGTAAGGAGAGAAGCTGTATGTATATCACTGGAAACGTCTCTGAAAGGAACAGGTGTGCTTTGATTTCTCCTTCTCCCCGTGGAACAGAAAATAAATATGATGGACAAAGGACATAAGCAAGAGCAGCTCTCTTCTTGAACCACAAAGTTGAAGATATCTTAAAAATGGTGGATCAAAAAGACAAAAGAAGCCCTAGCTAATTTGGCTCCTCAGAGAGAGTATAGGCTTGAGGAACAAAGGGTCCTGGGTTCAATTCTGGGCAAGGGCACCTTGCAGGCTCTTCTGCAGTCTGGGCCCTGGTTGGGGCTCAGGCAAGAGGAAACTAATCAACGTATTTCTCTCACATCAATGTTCCTCTCTGTCTTTTCCTCTCTTTTCCAATCACCCTAAAAATCAATGGAAAAATATACTGGGGTGAGGATTAACTACAACAAAAATAGAAGATTAAAGAATCTTGAGTACCTGAACAGTATGGGAAATCATGACAAGCATGAATTCACTAGGTTTACAAAGAGGAAAATAAATGTCTGTCTTGTTTAATCTACTCTTGGATTTTTTCTCCCCAGGAAGAAAGAAAAAGAATGTTTTAATACACAGTTAATAATTTTAAAAGTTTTCATCTTTCAATTTGTTTATGTGGTCTACCACATTGATTAATTTGTTGAACCATCTTTGAATCGCACATGGTTATCTCAGATGATCATCTCACCTGTGTTGTTGAATAACCTTTTAATATGCTGTCAGCAAATTCAGTTTGCTCTTATTTCGTTGAGGAATTTTGCACCTATGTTCATTAGGGTTATTATCTCATAGTTAAGATAATATAGCATGTTTAACTTTATAAGGAATCTCATGTGGTATGAGATAGTAATAAAAGTTTATTTGTTGTTGTTATTCCATATATATCCAGTATCAACTAAGTATATTTCCTTTTCCCATTGAATTTCCTTGCTTTCTTTTTCAAAAAGTTATTAGCCAAAATTTTTATATTGAATATCATTTTAGAATATTAAAAATCACATCAGATAAGTACTCAGATTAAATTGTTTTTAATACTATGTTAACCACCTATCATATGATCTTAGAAACTTTAAACTTAAGGCACTTATTAGTCCTCATCTTTTTTTAATATTGTCAGAATGGTTGTTCATAAAATATGCCTGATATCCCTCACCCTGATTATCAATAACATGCTTGTCTTTTGAATTCTTATGTATACTTAATTTTTGCACCTATTTCATATATATTGCCAAAACTTTAAAAAGTATGGAGATTATTATTATGTCAATGTTTTAAAAATGCATCCAGGTAAAATTAAATTAATAAATAATATAAATATTGATATACTCAGTTGAAAAACCATTTTTTTAAATTTACAGATGATTGAATAAATATAATAACACAAACTTATCAATAAAAAACAAAGAATAATATTTTTATCAGCTTTCCCTAGGGAGATCTGCTTGAGTTCTGTTTTTCTGTGTGTGTATTTTTCATAATAAAAACAAATTCCATGCATATGGTCTGTTAGTGTAGCACCTTCAGAATTGTGTAACAGTTGGGAAATTTTATTCATAATAGAGAAAAACTGTCAAACATTTTGCATGTAGGAATTGACCTGGTGCCATTGAAGAAAAGCTTAAAAAAAATCTTTTAATTTTTCTGCAAAAATTTCAGATACCACTTGAGTGTCAATGTCAGGCAAGGCAGGGCTGATGCTCTTCTTATCTAAACAAGAGCATGGGATCCAGCCAGGGGATGTGACAAATGAGTGGTTAGCAAGTGTTCTCCCAGCCAGGATATTTTAGCACATAACACTGCATTGTCTGGCTGATTACGGGATAGCTCAAAGTAGAGGTTTGTGCTAGTAATCAGGAACCAGAGTCAGTGGAAAGCTAATTGTAGGGTCAGAATTGAACATTTGGAGGTGGTAGCTGCGCTCTGATTTATTAACTCAGACAAGACCACAGTAAGAAAGGATCAATCATGTTGTTTAGCACATAAATTGCATCCTTGATTTTTCAGAGAGACAAAAGAACAGAGTCTTTGGGTATGTTATAAACAAAGTTCTTATTCATTCTATTGAATCACAAATGGAATAATTACTTCAGTTCTGTACTTTTTCCCTTTATTGGTTAAGTATTACGTATTTGTCCTTAACCCCCTTTTGCATCCCCACCCCACCCCCCACTTTCCCCACTCATGCCCTCACCCCCCCCCCCTGTTGTCTGTGTCCATTGGTTAGGCTAGTATGAATGCATGCAAGTCCTTTGGTTGATTTTCCACCTTACCCTCTGCTTTTTCTCTGAGGTTTGATGGTCTGATCGATGTTTCTCTGTCTCTGGATCTCAATTTTGTATTTTAAAAGACTGAAGGTATGATACAGAATGAATTATATTCTTTTCCAAAAAATTCATACAAATGATTAAAGAGAAATTTATACCCTAAGGAAAAAGTGGCAACTTTTTGATGAAAGAATTGGGGGAAAAAATGCCAATTTTATTGGCATAATTTCAAACTAGATTAGGCAACATTCCTTACCTACATTATTACCTTAGCATTAATTTGTCTCATGATTCTTGGTCCAAATGTGAGAAAGATACATTCTTGTTACCACATATAAGGAGTATATATGTGTCCCATGTTTTTGGTTTTTTTTGACAGATGGCATGCACTGAATTAATCAAAAGTATAGCAAAGCCCAGTCAGTTTACCAACTATGATGAATAATACCCAGATTGAGATCTTTTATAAAAATAGGTGCAGAAACAGACAAAGCAAGGCCAAAATTCATGCACCTCCAAATTCTATTCAGAAACAGAGAATGAAAAAACATTTTTAATGAAATAGGGAAATGGTTTTTCCAAAGAGAGAGAATAGTGAATAATTTCAAATATTTAAAACAATGTCAAGGAGCATCATTATTAGATTAGTTCTAAAATTGCTCAAGAAAGTGGAATAAGGATGAACAAAAAAATTACATGGATAGATACAAGTTGAAACTCTCACCCAAGCATTTTCTAACCAATCAAATAATAAGCTTAGTAACTATACCTTTTTTTATTTTATTTATTTTTTAAATATACATTTTATTGATTTTTTATAGAGAGAAAGAGAGAAGGATAGAGAGTTAGAAACATCGATGAGAGAGAAACATCGATCAGCTGCCTCTTGCACACCTCCTACTGGGGATGTGCCCTCAACTAGGGTACATGCCCTTGATGGGAATTGAACCTTTCAGTCTGCAGGCTGATGCTCTATCTACTGAGCCAAACCAGTTTCGGCTGTAACTATACCTTTTTAGATGGTAATGAATTATTTTACTATATAGTTCTTTATATAAATACTAGAGGCCTGGTGCATGAAAATTCATGCACTGGAGGTGGGTTCATCAGCCCAGCCTACCCCCTCTCACAGTCTGGGAGCCCTCAGGGGCAGGAGACAACCCAGAGATCTGGGGAAGGAGATGTTCCATCACACCTCTGCTGCTGCCACTGCTGGCAGTGCAAGCCTTGGCCAGCCCTGGTTACCTGAGCCTCAGGCAGCTGAGGAGCCACTATCCAAGGCTTGCCTGCACCTTAGGCTGGCCCTGGGCAGCTGGGGGCTGAGGGTACTGGGGGATTCCAGAGGCAGGTGCCTCAGCAGGGTAGAAGGGACTGGGCACTGCCACCTTGTGGCTGTGGGCATCACCATCTTTGAGGGCATGGTAGTCAATTAGCATATCCTCTCCTTATTGGCTGTGAGTGCTGCCATCTTTGCGATGTGTGAGGGTCAATTAGCATATTCCTTCTTTATTAGATAGGATAGCTAAGGCATACTAAGATTAGAAACAGATAATTTATGTGATATTAAATAAGACCAATGGTTTTCACATTTCACATCTTGAATGAATGAAAAGTTTGAGTCACCAGGGCTAAGCAACTTGTACAGGAAATGCAGTTGAAGGAAAGATGGTTTTAGCATCCTCCTGTCTACTCAAACTTTATTTCTGTCCCCTTCAAGTAGTGTTTTTCCAAGTGTTTTGTATATTAGATTACAGACTCATCTTTTAGCTGTGTACCTAAGTACTGTATTTAAACTAAAGAGCAATTTCTGCAGCATTAACATACTCAGGAGGTACACTATGTTTCATCACAGCCAAGGTAATAAAGACTGTGGGCACACCCAAGAGGAAGAGATAAAACCCACAGATAATTGGCTCATGAAATCTTATTGTGTGTGGAGAGCAAGCCATGAGACAGAAAAATACCTTGAGACTGGGCTTTCTCATAAAAACACTTTCCATTTTAATAACATTGACTTTGATTATTTAATCTTCCATTGTTTTCACACACTTAGCTGAGGCTGATTAGAGGGCAAATCCAGATCCCTTCTAGTCATTTGATTTCTAAGACACTGAGCAGTGGAGAGAAACTTCAGAGAGCCAATAGGTGTCATTGTTAGTTCTTTAACAATGTATAATTCTGTAACATACAGAATCCAAGTTATTTATCTTTATGTTTTTGCTTCTGTGAAAATATGTGCAAAGCTTTCATCAGTATTCAGAAATTTTTATATTGATAACCTTGGAAGTTTCTGTAAAATATGTAACAAATATCTGCTTACTTAATATGCTTAATAAAATCCCATAGAAATTTGGAACTCACATTCAGTGTGTCCAATGATGGGTTAGTAAAACATGGTTAGGAAATACTACAAAATATTCCCCATCCCAAATATTTTGACAGTGTCATAATCTACTGTATTATGGAAGAAATGTGCTCCCCAACCCCAATGCATGTGTTGAAGTCCTAATCTCATGTCACTGCTTTTGGAGATTGGACATTATAAGAGATAATTAAATGAGTTTATAAGGGTGGGGCCCTAAGCCAATAGACTTATGTCCTTATAAGAAAATGGATTGATAGCAAGGATGTGAACACAGAGACAAGGTCACAATGAGAAGACAGCAGACTGCAAGTTAAGCAGAGAGAACTCAGGAAAAAAACAACAACAACAAAAAGCCCAATGTGTTGATATGGGGCATTCAACCCCCACAATTGTGAAAAATAAATTTCTGTTTTTGAAGCCATCCAGTCAGTGACATTTTGTCATGGCAGCCTTAGAAAACCAATGAAGCTATAGGAAACAAGGTAATTGTAAAGACATGGAAATTGCCTGTTGGAGGTTTTTCTGCTGGTGTGAAAGATGTTGGAAAATAAACAAGACACAATTAAATCCTAGACTCTAGTCTTAATAATAGATATAGAGAACTTGGTTCTAAAACACATGCATTGGGCTCACGGTAAGCCAAAGACATGTGGAACAGGTTGAGCACATGAAGCTGCCATGAACGATGCATAGGCTGTTGAGTATATTTTAGTAGATGTACACTTACATATATATGGCATATAGGCAATAAACTCTCTATATATGTTAGTGTGAATACAAACACATTGGTGGTCATCATCTGATGCCAAAATAATGAAGGAGAGGGAGTGTTCTCTGTTATCAGCTAAGTGGCTCATCACCCACAATATGTTCCAAAATACACATTCCAAATATTTTTCTACAGTTCATAATAAAAGACTTTATAATAAATCACAGATTTTGTAATTCAGTCAACACCTTTCCCTGGTGGGGACTTTAGTTTGATATTCATATAACTCCTAGCAGATGTCAGGATGAGTGGTAAACATTTTGCCAAGCACATTTCAAGCCAGCGGCATCCTGGGTCCTCTCTGGGATTTTTGTTGGAGAGATTAAAACTTATGGAGTCCCAAAAGCACATTTGGATGAGAGAACAGAATCCTTAGGGCAGGTAAGTGGTTCTGATAACATATTTTATTCCAAATGAACTTCTCTTTGTATTATTCTAGGAAACTTCAGAAGTACTGGGTCCTCCAAAGTCCTTGAAGAGTCTCTTCCACTGAATCATGCTTTTACAACCAGATGAAACAAAACACTAAATCCCTCCTTGAAACTCACTGCTTTGCAATTCCCATTTGAATTGTATTTTATTTAATGCCTGAACGGGTTCTTTTCCATTTAAATATCACCTTGACTCTTCCCAAAATCTCACGCCTAATCCACACTTAGGGAATTATCCTGCGTTCCTTGTGTTAATTTGGGGGATAAAAAAAGTAATCTAAAATTAAAGATAATAAAAGTCTTCTTTATACTCAGAATTTACTGCTTAAGTTGTATACTCTGCAACAATGCAGAGTACAGTATCTATGGGGGTTCAAATTAGTTAAAATATCTTAACAATTAGATTAATTTAGTCCTAATCTTATTAATATCCTCTGCTATGCTATATAACAAGTTATTTTCCTACTCCTTGCAATGTTATAGTATTAAAATGAAGAGCACTTTAACTTTAAAATATAAATATTCATTGGGCTGTATAAACACAATTGCATTTACAGCAGGAAAAACAAGTGAGTAAGAAAGTTAAGCATTAACAGAATAAGGAAAACTATATTTAAATTGGTGGTAAAGGGAAAGGGATAAATTTCTAAAATTAATGCATATAACATTATATATATGTAAAAAAGTATTTTTAAAAATTTCCTTTGCAGTAGCATAGATATGCATGCCAATCAACCACAAACTTTATGTGAGTTTGAAAAATCAGTACCACGACTTTTTGTTTTGTATTGTCTAAAATTGTATTGAAAAATTTCAAACCTGTTGTAAAGTTGAAAGAACTCATTGCAAATGTATTCCTGAAAGGAAGTAGCAATATTCTATACTTTTAATATAAAAATATGTACTAAACTTAGAAAACACAATTTTTAAAATTGATATCTTTTTTTATGAATGCAAAGGATTATGATGGAAATATTTGGTACACTAAATTTCCCAATATTATATTCTGAGAAGGAATTTGACATGAGCTAACCAAGATGAGTTAAACTAGAAATATAATTAAAAGGATGAGGGGGATTTTGGTTTGATTTGGTTTTGTGTATGTGTGTGTGTGTGTGTGTGTGTGTGTGTGTCTTTGACACATTTCTCAAATGTGACTATTATCAGGCCTATAGCTGCCTCCCTACGAGTCCCATAAAAAGAGAGAGAGCAATACCATGTGAAGAGTGTCTAGGGTTAGCCTGTGACTCTGTTCTCACAAACTCCCCCTGCATTTGGGATTTGCAGCTCCTGTTCCACATGTCGATGCAACACTGTTCAAATAAATTTACAATCATATAATCAAATGTTGAATAAATGAATATAAGTAAAAATAATAAGTGGCCCATACATGATTGTTGATTTACTATAAAATCAATGTATGCATACACCACTGAGTTTTAAAAAGTGGTATCATTGATTGAAACTTAACAAAATATCAGGAACAGCTATCACACACACACACACACACACACACACACACACACACACTATATATCTATATATATATATAGTAATATTCACAATAATTGTGTGAGATAGGTATTATATTAGTTTAATTTGTTATTAGGCCAGAAGTAAAAGAACTTGGAATCTGGCTTCAAATGTAGTATTTTTTCTTTTACTTGCTCTAATCATTAGTTGAATCATATACTTAATAATCAGCAACATTGGATTTAGAGATCAATATTTTTTTTTACTTAAATGTTAGCATCCTGCTAAATTTAGACCTTAGTATAGAAAATAAAATGAATCTGACCTCTGAAAAGAGCAGAGCATCTCGTTTGCATGGATACTTATGTAACAATGACATAACCTCTGCTCCTTAACTTGCCTTGTTAATGACAGGGTATGTCACCATGAAGTCATTTCCAAACCCATAGTTACATGCAGCCAGTTTAATGATAGACATCTGTCTGGAACTACATGGAAGCTATAATTGTGCCCTAACTTTCTGTTTTTATAATCAAAAGAAAGTACACTCATTCCAAATATATTCGGTTTGACATAGTGTCTTTATTCTCCTTCACAAAGGACTTATTACCTAGGAATTTTTCTGACCTCATTAGACATTAAATGTAAGAAGAAATCAAATCAAATGACAAGTAAACAAGTTTATGTCACAGAATTGCACAAAACAACTACTAGCAAGAAGTGTTTCTACATGAGTACTCCAACAAAGACCAACTTTATATACTTCCAAATGTCTAAAATGTTAAATTTCAGAACAATAGTTTTTAAGTACCTTCCATTTTATTTATTTATTTATTTATTACTTTCAAAGTTTAATAATATCTGAATAAAACATAAAGGTATTTTCTTCTAATGTTTTGAAGTGTTGGTAATATTTTGGTAAAAGTTTTGGAAATCTAATAGCAATGAACAATATATTAATTACTAATATAGATCATTGTCAAGCACACATATTTTCCCAATGAGAATAATAAAGAGAAATGTATTTCGTGAAATGAATATTTCATTCAAATCAAGTAAGGAAACTTTTTGCCAGGAGAAAACCTTCATGAAACAGAATACTTGACTGTAAAATTTAATTTGAAGAGCATCATTAATAATGCAAACCTACCTAGCAGTAAGTGTCACCTGAAATCTAGCCACAACATATTTGCTTCCACAAACTTAGTTTCTATGAGTTTGACCTTGGCACGCAATTATGTCACTAGTTCTGCCATCCCGGGTTTTCTGAAGGGCGGAGCAAATAAAAAGTTGAGAATGAGGCCAAGAGGAAAGCAACAGCAAAAATACTCTGCATAAAAAACATGGCAAAGAAAGTAAAATTATTTAACATAATACTAGAACGGAAATCTCACTATTGCAAATAGTCACTTTGCTTCCCTTTTTTTTTGCACCCATAGTGACAGCTGTCTTTATTCCTAAAATAGTCTGTTGCCTTCATAATAGAATGGATCCTGCTAGTAAAAAACATAAACAAAAACAAAAAATTAAGAATTACTGCCTCATTATTTTAAATCTCATTTGTTTCTCCATGTTACATGTAGAAAATTGAAATATTATATTGCTCCCATTTCAACTTCACCAGTTGGGGAATTTCTAGCTGGATTAGACCTAAGGCAGTGACATTTTTTAAATCAATTGCGACAAAGAAAAATCCTCTTGTAAATGCAATAAAAATATTCAGCATATCTTCTGCATTTATATCTCATGTTACTCTATAATGAATGCAAAAGCTTCTCAGATTCATTTTTAGTGAACAATATAAATAATGTAATAGAAAATAATGAAGTACATTATTAACATTTTTTCCCTTTCCTTTCTTGTACATGTTTGAACAGCATCAGGCATTACATTTGGGTAAAATAATTAGGATTCAAGGAAGCTAATGGATTACATGTTGTCTTCACTCAAGTTCAGAACTTCTCGCAATATATAAATGATGAATCAGCAGATGGATATGAACTATCAGCTTACTATGTGCAAGGTTAATTTGAAAAACATGACTTAATCTTTGGCAGCTGTTGGGCTCCCAATATAGATCTCCTGATTTGAGAATGCCTCATAAAACTACATGTATCCTTCCCCAGGAATATAGCCTGACCCCATGAGCATGTTTAGTAAAGGGATTGATTCAAAAGGAAATCAAGAGGGTTCAGCAAAGAATGCTCACTCTGTCGCTGAGACAACCAGCTGCTGGAGACTGAAAACTTCTATCAACTTCTGCTTTCTTCTCTCATAAACTTTAAGCTTAACAAACCAATTTTGACCTTAAGGCAAGTGATCTGAAAAATTATTATAATTTTCATGATTCATGTGTTGATCTTCCCATAGAAAACACCAGTATCACCTATTTTGTTCTTCCTCTCTGGTACCCAGTCTCTGAGCACATCTAACAAATTGGCTGAAGAGAAATAAAGGGACAGGTTTTGTTTATTACTATGCATTGGCTTAACCTCTCTGCCTCGGTCCAAGCCTCATTACTACACCAGGTGCTAAAAGAAGACACTAAGAAGTCACTTTCTTAGATGAAATCTTTGAGATATAGTACCGTGTTTCACAGAAAATAAGACATCCTCCGAAAATAAGGCCTACTTACAGGTTTCCTTCTGAGTGAAATATAAGGCATCCCCTCGGAAATAAGGCTCCCAGGCTCTGTCTCAGAATGAAAATTAATTTACCGTAAACTGGTCGCTAAGGCCGCCCCGACTGGCGTCTAGCAACCAGTGACCTTATGCGGAGTCCTGACGTCACTGCTGTGTGAATGGAGAGAAATCCGCGGGGAAACTCTGTGAAACCTAAACTGCAAGAAGTTATGACTTGGGTGAAGAATTCATGGGAGAAAATCACTGGCAGTTGCATTGCAAATGCACTGCAAGCAGGCTACCTTGACAAGAAGTACTCATTTAAAGACAGTGCTATTGCTAAACATGAGAGATTTGGTCCACTGATTCTGAAGGAAATGGAGTCACAAGAAATTCACCAGAAAATTCAGAAATTGGATTGTTATGATGATGTTCCAGAAGATGATGGCATGATTGTCAATGAATAAATGAGTAAATTCTTGAAACTGTAGAATTCACAGTTTGTCTGGTTTGTGTTGACAACTACCGTACTACCATACCGTATACAGGTAATAAATTTTCTTTATTTTCATTTAACAATAAATGTGTACCATATTCTTCTTCATGGAAAAATAAGACATCCCCTGAAAATAAGACCTAGCGCATCTTTGGGAGCAAAAATTAATATAAGACACTGTCTTATTTTCGGGGAAACAGGGTAGCATAAGCATCACTGTTCTGAGAGCCATATAATGCAGTCAACAGAGGGACAATTTCCCCTTTTGTGTGTAGGACACAGTGTCGTTTAAGGGTTCTCAGAACAGAACTGCATAGGGCAGACAGTTCTGATGGGAGGTGGGTGTTGGAAAATGGAGAGACTGAGCTAAATTAAAAAAAAAATAGAGAGAGCTCATGGTGATGGACAAAAGTGTGGTGACTGCAGGAGGGATGGGGTTGGGTGGAGGTGGAAGGGGACATAGAAAGGATAAATGGTGATGAGGACACCCCCTTGGTAATTTGAGGGTTCAAGTCATATGCATGTTGTGATATGCCACCCTCAGCCAGGGCATTGATGCCCTCCATATGGGCTCTGGCCACAGCAGAAGTGATGTGGTAGCAGATATAAAGCAGCCATTTGGAAGTAAATGTCAACAAGAAGCTGTGGGGGAGGGGAACCCTATACACAGAGTTCTGTGAGCTCATTTGATACATCTACAGGATGCAATACCTTTGGGGATGGAGAAGAGGCTTCAGGGATAGATTGGAGTAATCTGAAAACTAGAGTATGTGTGTCCCCTGGGACAGAGCTCACAAGCCCCATCCATGGAGTAAACCTGGCCTTTTACCTGTTTTTGTCAATTGAGTTTCATGGATACATAGCCACACCCATTTGTTTATGTCTTTTCTATGAGTATTTCATGCTACAACAGTAGAGTTGCTTAGCTATGATGACAAAGAATGAAATATTTACTATCTGGCAATTTTTAAAGATTTTTTTATTGATTTCAGAGAGGAGTAAGAGGGAGAGAGAGCTAGAAACATCAATGATGAGAGAGAATCATTGATTAGCTGCCTCCTGCACGCTCCCCACTGGGGATCAAACCTAAAACCCAGGCATGTGCCCTGACCTGGAATTGTACCGTGACCTTCTGGTTCATAGGTCAATGCTTACCACAGAGCAACACCAGATGGACTCCTATCTGGCATCACATAGAAAAGTTGCCAAGTCCTAGTCTATAAGATAACATCTGCAGAGAGCTCAGTGACATTACGCATAGACTTTGTGTGTGTTATAGGTTCACACAAGATAAGCACAAGGAAGGTTTTTGTTTTGTTTGTTTTTTCCCCAAAAAAGTTTAAAAGCCTGTTTAAAGAGTGGAGAATTACAGGGAAGTATATCAGAAGTATATCTATCCACTCCACACTGGTTCTAATTAAAAATCCTCCTAGGCTCCACACCCTGCCTCAGTCACAAAAGTTACTGAAGTGAAAAATTCAAGTACTATCTCTGTTTCAAGATAGCTTTCACCCAGAGGGAAATGAACACACAAGTAGTATACTTTTGCATGGAGCTAAATCCAGAGTAGGAAACATAAATGTAATAATATGAAGAAGGGCAATGCATTCTGTATATAGAATTCAGGCTCCGTTTGGGATCATGTCCACTGAGCCCAATGGCACCGTTGCTAACCTTTGGATGTAGAAGTGGAACATATGTGCTAAAGTCTGCATGAAACTCATTAGGTGGTAGATAGTTACCCATAATTATTGTAGTACTATCTGATCAACACATACCACATTTAGATCAACATATAACTCCGTCCATGTCTTACACATCCTTATGTAATCTATTCTTCATTATCTTTCCAACATCATCAAATATGACTATTTTTGTTCACTGTGCTTCAGTCATACGTGTATTCTTCCTGCCCCACGGACATGACAAGCACGTTTCTGACGTAAAGCCCTCATTAACTCTGTGTGGGATGCTTTTGGTGTCTCTTCCTCACCTCATTCACTCCTCACTGCAGCAGAGGAATTTTTCATGATCAAACTATTTTAAATAGAATACTACCTATTCTTTAATCTATAATATGTTCACTTAGTTTTTCTTTTACTACCTGATATATATTATTCATTGTTTAGTCATTGTCTCTCCCACAAAATTTTAACACCATGAGGGCAAAGACTTCATTTGTTTTATTTTCTTCTTTTACCTCTGGGCCGTAGTATAGAAATACTGTGGCTATTCAGTAGCACTTGTTGAAAAAATGAATAAATAAATGTATCCAGTAGGCTCACGGGTGGCCTTTGCATATTGTTATTGCTGCCATTCTATCTTGGGAATAAATATAATTTTAATCATTTGTTTTCAAAACTTGTGAAATCTGAAGTGTAATGAGTTTGTGATCATGCAATATAAGATTTTTTTTTGCTATTAGAGAATAAATTTGAAACACTAATAAGCTCACATATATCTGTGCATTTAAAAATCACCTGTGGTAGTAAACATAAGAAATCATTTTGTTAGGAAATAATAACACATGTTCTTAAAGAGGATACTCTTCTTTAGGCCCTTTAATCTTCATTCTAATCTAGCATAAAGACAGAACATGTTCGTGAAACTCATAGATGTTTTAAAGTTTTAAGAAAAGAGATACAGTAGAAACACGTAAGAAAATAGTGAATAAAAAATGTTATGAGTAGAATTTTTATTTTTTAAAAACTTCTAAGTGCTGAAAGGGAAAACATTAAATAATGGAAATAAAGTAAATATATGATGTTTATAGGTGTTCAAACATTTTTTGTTTAGCAATGAAGACACATCACAGCACTTCAGGGGACCATAATTAGCTGCACCATCTTCCAATATAGGGCCTGCCTTCTGCTTTTAGGTAGTATAGTGATTTACTCATTGATCATTATAGTTTAACTAGAGGTCCCATGCACCTAAATTCGTGCACTGGCAAGGGGGAGTCCCTCAGTCCGGCCTGCCCCCTCTCATAGTCCGGGAGCCCTCAGGTGATGTCCTACTGATGGCTTAGGCCCACTCCCCAGAGGGAGGCAACTGGGATAATTAGGGGAAGGTGCCACTCCCCTCTCTCTGCTCCTGCTGCCACTGCCAGTCACAATGGCTGCCAGGCCTGAGCCCTGGGCCTCTCAGCTGTTGGGGCTCAGGGCTGCCTGAGACCATGGCTGCCATGAGTCCTGGGCCTCGAAGTCACTGTGGCTTTGTCTGGATGTGCCGGGAACCGAAACCTAACATTATCACTGGTAATAAAATGTAAAGGGAACTGGCCAACCTTGATGGCTCTGAATGGTCAGAGCTACTAACTCATTGACTCTAGGTTGAGTCACTAGTAATAAAATGTAAAAAGAACTGTCTAAGGAAACCAAACATTGTCACTATTGTTAATATGCAAAAAGAGATGGCCAACCTCAATGGCTCTGAAAGGTCAGAGCAATTAACTCATTGTCTAGTTGAGGTAGTAGAGCTTGAGGCAACTTTAGCTTGTTAATCGTATGTAAATTCTTGTTAATTTTCTGCTGCTGGAACTTTTCTGCCTAAGCAATGTCTTTGTCTGAGAATCTCAATAAAAGGGAATGGCAAAAGGCTAGACAGGGCCGGGGTGAGTCTTCCCACTAGAGGTGGACTCCCCACCTGGCCTGCATTTTCCCAAATTAACTCTTTTCCAGTCTCTTCATTTTTAGTGAACGGCCTCCTCCAGAAACCGGACCCTGAGTGTGGGCCCTGAACCACGCTGGTCGTGGTAAGGGTTTCCACATGGATGACCTCCAATGGACGTGTGGAAGACATCAGCCCTAATTAGCATATTACCCTTCTTTAGTATAGATATTAGAGGCCTGATGCATGAAACTCTTGCAAGCATAGGCCTTCCTTCCCCTAGTTGCTGGCACTGGCTTCCCTCTGGCACCTGGAACCTGGGCTTCCCTTGCAGCCCCAGGCTTCATCCAGAAGGTCATCTGGAAGGATGTCCAGTCTCATTAGCATATTATACTTTTATGATTATAGATTAAGTTTAGAGGTAATTGCAAGATTTGAAAGAAAGGTCATTGACAGTAGAAAGTAACTTTTAATGATTTGTTAAAATAGAGAAAAAGATAAACAAAAGCTCTTTCAAAATCTAGTACTCAATTTTGTAGTCACATAAATGCTACAGCTTTGTGGTTAATTACTGGAAGTCTGTGATTGGCTGTCCCAATGACTGATTCTCATGTCCTCGGTTTAGATGTTACAAAGATTTAAATAGATCGATGAACAGGCCAATGAAATGTATTGACTTCGCTGCTGTTTCTTCATCCGTTTGTTTCAGGCATGGAAACATAGTTCATGGCTGTTTGACCCAAACATTGGATTGTAGCAGGGATGATTCACTGTTTTTCCTCTGTGCAATGACTGATTTGACTGTCACACAATCAATCTGATTGATTGTATGAAAGTCGGCCAACAAAAAAGTTGCCTTTCCATAGCTGTCCTCATCTGTAAAAAATATAATTGTTTTATATCTCTTTAGAACAACTTTTGAAGAAGTGCTTTGGAAATCACTCTATTCATTCTAATACAGATACCCAAAAAAGGTGTGTCTTTCTTTTTTAAAAAAAATATATTTTATTGATATTTTACAGAGAGGAAGGGAGAGAGATAGAGAGCTAGAAATGTCGATGAGAGAGAAACATCGACCAGCTGCCTCTTGCACACCCCCTACTGGGGATGTGCCCACAACCAAGGTACATGCCCTTGACCAGAATCGAACCTGGGACCTTTCAGTCAGCAGACAGAGGCTCTATCCACTGAGCCAAACCGGTTTCGGCTCAACATGGCTTTGATAGTTTGTTATTATTCATTCTTTCCACTAATCACAATCTTCAAATTTAGTGAGATCAAAGGTATTCTTACTAAATAAACAAGAAAAAATTCTTAATTTTATAAGAGAAATATTAGCCTCAAGGACTGCCATGGACAATCACCAATCATGATTTACTAAAAAACATTAAGTACAATATTCTCAAATTTTAATATAGAAATTTATTAGTTCATATGTGACCTGGCCATTTTGGGAGAAACTCCCAGATTCTAAAACATCAGACTTTTTATCTCCTCCCACCCAGTTAAGGTGTGAAGCAGATTAAAACAGATTTGTACCCAAAGAATTATATCCTCTTATTTTAATGATACAACCTCAAGAAATTTTCATCATTTTCTTAAGGCAAAGATAAATAATGTACACTTAGAGAAGCAGCCTATACATCTTTCTTTAAAATAAGCAATTATATAAATTTCATGTTTGAAAAACATATTTTTACTTTATTTTTTCCAGAAACTTTTAATATTTAGAAACAGATTTAAAAGACAATATTAAAACTTCCCATATACTCCCAATCCCACACATGCATGGCCTCTTCCATTATCAACATTACTCACCAGAGTGGAACTCGTCCCCGCACCCCTCCATCTGCAAGGATGAATCTACCTTGACACATCAAAATTATCCAAAACTTATGTTTTACCTCAGAGTTCATTCTTGGTGTACATTCTGTGGGTTTGGATAAATATGTAATGACTGGCATTCATCTTTTTATAGTGTCATACAAATAATTTCACTCCCCTAAAAATTATCTGTACTCTGTCTATTCATTTCCTCCACTCCCACTCCGCAGTTTTGGCTTCTCCATAGAGTCATATAGTTGGAATTAAATGGTGCATAGCCTTTTCAGATTGGCTTCTTTCACTTAGGACTATGCATATAAGATTTTTTTCTATTTCTGTTCATGCCTTGATAGCTCTTTTGTTTTTATTGCTGAGTGATATTCCATTGCCTGAATGTACCACATTTATACCACTTGGTTGCTACCAAAATGGACAATTATGAATAAAGATGCTAAAAAACATACATGTCAGGTTTTTGCATAAAAATAAGATTTTAGCTCTTTTGGGTAAATATCAAGGAGTAGGATTATGTTTAGTTTTGCTATAAACTACCAAATGTTTTCTAAAGTGTATATACCTTGTTGCCCCCTCATCAGCGATATGTGCAAGTTCCTGTTGCTTCACATCCTTCCCAGCATTTGGAGTCGTAAATTTCTAAATTTTGGGCCATTATAATAGATGTATGGTGCTATCTCATTGGTGTTTTAATTTACATTTTATAGATTACAGATGATGTGGATCATATCTTCACATTCTTGTTTTTAATTTTGTGAGGTGTCCTTTTTTTGGTTTCATTTTTTAATTGTTTTTTTTATATTTTCTAATTATTGAGCTTCAAGAGTCCATTGTATATTTTGTGAAAAAGGCCTTTAGCCAGTGAGTCTTTCAGAAATATTTTCTCCCATTCTATGGATTATCTTCCCATTATCTTTGACACAGCAGAAATTTATCATCTTTTAAAAGTTCAGCTTATCAATTATTTCTTTAATGGGTTGGTCATTAATGTTGTATCTAAAATGGGATCGCCATACCCAAGGTCATGTAAATTTCCTTCTTTATTTTATAGTTGTCATTTACATGTTGGTCTATGATATTCATTAATTTTGTTTCCTTTATTGATTTTTAAAGAGAGAATAAGGGAGAGGAATAGAGAGGTAGAAACATCATTGAGTGAGAAACATCATCAGTAGGCTGTTTCCACTGGGGATCGAGCCCACAACCTAGAATTATGCCCTGAACAGGAATCAAACTGGCAACCTCTTGGCTCATAGATGGATATTCAACAACTGTACCAAAACAGCCAGGTTAAGGTATCCAATTTGAGTTAAATCCTGTTAAAGTATAAAATCTAAGACCAGATTGACTTTTTTTGCATGTAAATGTGCAATTATTTTAGCACCATTTGTTTAAGACTTTAGGGTTTTTGTTTTGTTGTTGTTGTTGTTTTGTTTTTCTATTGTGTTGTCTTTGTTCTTTTGTTGAAGATCAGTGTACTATATGTGGGCCAATTTCCAGGCTATATAATATGTTCCCTCAATCTACTTGCAAATTTTTTTCACCCATACTACACTATCCTAATTTCTGTAGCTATATAATAAGTCTTAAAGTCTAGAAAGTTAGAGTAATTTGTTCAACACTGAACAATTTTTAAGTTTTATTTCTTGTAAAGAGAAATCCACTAATGTCATAGTAATAATTTTTAAAAACCTAAAATATGAATGGTTCTGGCTTGCTAACCAGTTTGCCAAAGAGGAAGAGTCGCACAGCTTAATTGATGCCAAGGAGTACTGGGAAAGTCTATGAAATAAGGAGTTCATCCCTCTTTTCCAAAACCTTTTCCTAATCCCCAACACCTTAAACTTCTCCATCACTATCAGTTTTGAGCTAAGGAGACCTGGTTTTGATTGCACCTCTAACCTTTGTCAGAGAGTAAGAAGCCCCAGGGTCTTAGGTCAAGATGACCTTTGTATTCTAATAGCATTAGGCTCAGCACATCCGAGACTTGCCCTAAACAGTTAGGCAGTGCCTCCCACCTCTTTCTTCTATAGTAGATGTCAATTATTCCTTGCTGAATACATTAATAAATAACAGAATAAATGGATAAGTAATATGTATGCTATACCTGGACCTTATTAGTAAATTTAGAAACATTTAATGTATAAAAGTATAAAGCATTTATCTGATCTACAATCATACTAAAAACTAAGAAGTCAGAATATGAGTAAATGCATAAAATAATAATAATTATAAAATTTTATTTTTATGTTATCTATAATTTAAAGAAAAAGAAAGTGATAAGGAAAGGGCCAGCGACTAAAAATTTAAATATTCTGAAACAAAGGGAGCCTGCAGCAAGCATGTAAGAGATATTACTTCAAGAGAAAACATTTATTAATTCATTTATTCAGATAAAAATTAATTCAAATAAAAATATTTGAATTTTTATTGCTACTACTACTATTCACCATGCGTGGCAATCTGACAGCATTTTTAAAAAGTATTGTAGAAATAAGTCAAGAAAAAATTAAGTCAATGTTGTACTATAATCCTGCTTTAATCAGATCTCATGCCCAAACTTTCTAATGAAAACCTAGATTCCAGTGTAGAGTAAAAATTCTCTATCAGCCTAAACGGTTTGGCTCAGTAGTGGATAGAGCATTAGCCTGCAGACTGAAAGGTTCAAGGTTGGATTGCGGTCAAGGGCATGTACCTTGGTTGTGGGCATATCCCCAGTAGGGGGTGTGCAGGAGGCAGCTGATCCATGCTTCTCTCTCATTGATGTTTCTAATTCTCTATCCCTCTCCCTTCCTCTCTGTAAAAAATAACATATATATATATATATATATATATATATATATATATATATATATAATTATCAAGTACTTAAAATAGGTCACAACTACTGGCTGTATGGAAATATCAGTCAGTTGGGCTCTATGGAGTAGTAACAGAAGCATAGATCTCTGAGCCGAGTGTCTGGTTTCAAATTAGAGTTTAACTGCTAGAAAAATGACAACTCCATGAGGTTTGTGGTGATTAAATTGGGTAATGCATATGGGAAGCTGCCAAATAATGGATATTCTTTTAATAATGCCTCCCTAACTCCACCCAAAAATTTTCTCTATTTCAGACCACCTTGTTTTGCTCTTCCCATCATCCCCTGTGATGACAATTTCCCTGCCTGATGAAATTGGTGATAATGATGGAAATCTGTGATTAGATCCTCTTAGCCATCATGATGAATATTGGAAATTAAGTTTGAATTTGTTCTATTCACAATAGATGTTATTTTTCAGATGTTTTAAATAACCATTTTATTTTTCAAGAGGATTAGAAATTAAAGACAATTGAACCTTCTTACATATAATAATCTTAGAAAATGAATAATGCTAAATTAGTAAAGGCATTGTACTATGTTAGTATTTTTGTGTTCTACTGCATTAATTTTTACTTAACTTTTATTCAGTGAGCCATTATACATTTAATTATGTATTAAAATTAATATACATTATTTACACTCTATTACATAGATAAGGTTTTACGATCAAATATTGAAGTGCAATCTTGTTATAAAAGAAAACTTTTATGGTACACTTACAATACTGCCCTTTTATATTTAAAACTGGAATGTTTTTCTCTAAAGATACATTAACTTTGGAAACAATACTTAGTTGAAAAGTAAAGGGATGAGATTGTTGATGGAGATTTACTTAAAGAAAGGGAAATTACATTCATCACAACTTCTATATCTGGATCAGTGATTTGTTTTGATGTAACATTATCCTATTCACTCCTCTTTTCCTCAAATGAGGCTGCAGATAATTTTAGCTTTACTGGTAGATTGTCTATTTCTTTTGTAGCTATGACTGTTAAAATTACACATCTCTAATAGGGAGGTGGAGCAAGGAGGTTCCAATCTAACCAAAAGCTACATTTGTAGATTTGATACTAGTTCTCTAAATATAGCTAATTGTATGTGCACTTACTTAGGTTTTTCCTAATAAAAGGAACATTTTATGTATTGCTGCAAAATACAAAAGTATATATTGACATCTAAAAAATTATGATTAACTTTATGTATATTTATCTGCACCTTTGCATAATAACCTCAATTAATTTACAGATAACATGAAAAAAGATAATACATAGTTTATAAATTGTTCCCTTTCCCACATTTCAACACTCAGACATTTTAAATCTGGATAAAATCTCTATATAAAAAGCCTGAGTGACCATTATGACCAAACAACAGAACAACTGGAACAACCAGAACCAGAACGACCAGTCGCTATGATGTGCACTGACCACCAGGGGGCAGGCACTCGATGCAGGAGCTTCCCGCTAGTGGTCTCCTATCTCCCGAGGCGTCCAGCTAACGTCCCACAGACTCTACCCCCACTATAGGCCTAGATCACCTACCATGCCGAGGGACCCCATCTATGCACAAATTCATGCACAGGGCCTCTAGTATCCTATGAAAATGCAGACATGACTAAATAATCTAATAAAAAACTTCTTAAATTATTTTCTGAATTCACACATGGATTCCCTTATATCTATTTATTAAATTGTCTTTGATTTTTTGAAACAGGAAATTGGGTTGGTAAAACACACCCAATCAGAATCTTCCATTTTACCAAGAAGAAGTCACAGAGGCAAGGTTTATTTTTCACTGTTAAAAAACCAGTCACATAAAATATATTTTATAATGGCTCTCAAATATGTAATGTCTATGGACACTAGACAACAAGACAATGATCCCTTAGAGATGGAAAGCAAATCATGTTTCATTTTATGTGTCAACTTGGTTGGACAATGGTATCTGGATATTTGGTGGAACATTATTCTGGATGTTTCCATGAAGGTGTTCTGTTGTTGTTGTTGGTGGTGGTGGTGGTGGTGGTGGTGGTGGTGACTTTGCCATTTACAATTCACCAACATGAGAATTATCCTCCATAATATGTGTGGGACTAATGCAGTCAGTCAAAGACCTTGCTATTACACAGGCTAACTCCCTTGAGCATGAAGGGATTTTACCAGCATGCTGTCCTGAGACACACACCACAACCTGTCAACCTACCCTGCAGATTTTGGATTTGCCAAGCCCTCCACAATGCATGACTCAGTCTCTCTCTGGAGAACTCTGATGAGTATACCTATATTGCTCTGGATAACTATATGAAAAAGAAGTTTACAGGCACTTTGCAGGAAGAAATCAAAGCCTCGAAGCCTTCCTTAATTCAGGACAGTGTCCAGGAAAGTAAAGTCAACTGCATGGCTCAGGGAAGGTTGGAGCAGTAATAGTGAGGACCAGATTTGCGCTCATACTTAAGATGATCAACAGATAGATGAAATAATTGGAGCAATACACTTCAAAATACTCAGAGAAACAAAAGATAATCACAAAATATAAAAGAAAGCCGAGTCTTACCATTGGCCACATTTAGTGCTTTTTTGACAATTCCAGGCCATAGCTTAGAAAGGGCAGACTGAGGGGCAACCCATTGGACTGCCTTGGTTAAGGAGACTGAGTTGCTGTTCTAGGAAAAAACAAACCAAAAAACAACACACACACACACACACACACACACCAAAAACAAAGGAAAAAACACACACTGGGGTTTGGGGACAGATTTATCAGTGAGGAGGGGGAGCAGAGGGGGAACCTCAGACATTTGCTGCAGTTATGGATGTTCATACAAGAACTTGTAAGTGCACAGGAGGGAAATAAACATGCACTCAGAAAGATTAGGTGGAATGGTGTCCTGTTTTCACACGTGAAGTTTGTACAAAGCGCAGTGGCTACATTCACCAACCATAACAAAGCAGCGTCATCAGCGGAGCCTTAGGTAGGATACTCAGAAAGGTCTTGCTTAATTCACCCCACACTGAGTATGACCAATGCCTTCAATTTTAATAAAATCTGAAAATCAAGATAAAAAAGGATCAGATTGTGTCCCAATAACTTATTGCATTGCATAGGAGATATCAAGAGATGTTCAAGAACACAGAAGTCTCTAATATTGAACAGAGCCTGGCATCAACTACAAATTCTCAGCACACAAAAAAGCAGGAAAATGAAACCCACCATGAGAATGTAAGAAAATCAATCAAACCAACTAAAATGAATCAGATCTAAGAATTAGCAGATACATCAAAACAGCTGATACAATCAAATTCTATGCATTAAAATTGTTGAGCGATAAATAAAAATATTAAAAAATCAGTTTGTAATAGACAAAAACTGTCATGTATAAAATGAAAAATACACAAAATGGATTAACAAGCTATACAACAGACACTATAAAAATGAGACATGTAGAGTAAAAAGCAGTGAACAGAACTCCACTGAAATTGGGACAATGTTAGAAACCCTCATGAACATTTAATGGATCTCAAAAGAGAGAATGGAGTGAAAATTTTTTGATTATATCAAATCCCCAAATTTCCAAATGTTATGGAAACTACATTAGTAAGGATTCAAAGAGCTCAATGAAATCTAAGTACTTACAACATAAACAAAATTTCACAGTACACTCTCATCAAATTTCTCAAAACCAATGATAAAAGAATCCTTAAAAACAGCCAGAAGGAAACCAACCAACCAAACAAACAAAAAACAAATGTACCTAGGAACAAAGATAGAAGTAACAAAACAAAACAAAACAAAACAAAACAATATGTACCTAGGAACAAAGATAAAAGTATAACAGAAGATTTCCTTATAATTTGATAAACATGAGAAGATAGCATTTTGCAATCAGGCATAAAGTTTCAGGACTGGTTCTGTCATGCACAAAAGAAATGAAAAAGGATGCAACTCACTTTCTCTTGAAACAAATGACTGATACACGAAAAGACAATCATTCGGCAAATATGTAGTGGGCATGACTTGCTCTGCCGGGCACTGTTCTAGGCATTAGGGAGAGTGAGGCAGAGAGGACAGCTCAGTTCATCCAGCTCTCATCCCGAAGGCGGGGAGACGGAACAGCAGGCATGTGTTTAAATGGGAGTGTGACTGAGAAGTGTGTGATGGGAGGAGCGATGAGGGGGAATAGGCAGGATGGGATTATTGAATGAAATTATATATTTTAATTTTAAAAATTGTTTCTTGAAGAAGGTGAATTTGAACAGAGATCCAAATTACATCAAGTATTTAATCGGGCACTTTGAGGGGTAGGACACGTCAGGAAGAGAAATGAAGAGTGCAGAAGCACTTAATTAGAAGGATACTTTGCCATAGTTGGTAACAGCCAAGCACCTTTGCTTATGAATGCTACTTGTCTCATGGAACTACCTCCCTTAGTACAGAACAGTTTCCTCAATGGGTGTCTTACCATCAAGCCCTCTGCAGTTTGAGAAGTGATGATAATATAGATATTTTTTTATAAAACTTCAGTATTTCTTAATTTTTCTCTCACTAGATATTAAATGCCTATAGTGTTTAGAACATAATCTGGCAAAGGAGGTACTAATATCTACTTGAATGGGAGAGGAAGGAGATACATTTTATTTCTTGTTAATGTGTTCTCGGGATCATTGACCTTAAGGCATGAAGTCAAAAGATCTTTCTATTGCCCATTTGGGTGTGGCTCAGTGGTTGAACATAGACCCAGAAACCAAGAGGTCACTGGTTTGATTCCCAATCAGGGTTGTGGGCTCCAATCCCCAGTAGAAGGCATGCAGGAGGCAGCCGATCAATGATTCTCTCTCATCATTGATGTTTCTATCTCTTTCTCCCTCTCCCTTTCTCTCTGAAATCAATAAAAATATATATTTTAAAAAGAAAAAAAAATCTTCCTATGGGGGAAAATACTAAAGAAATAACTGAACTTGAGGAACTAAGATAAAATATATCTTTTATAATATTTTATCAGTTTGATAAATGTTACAGTGCTCCCTTACTCATCCCTTTTATTTTTTTAAATCCATTAATTTTAAGACAGAGTGGAAGGAGGGGGAGGAAGGCATGGAGGGAGAGAAAGAGAGAGAGAGAGAGAGAAAGAGAGAGAGAGAGAGAGGCTGAATAGAATCTACAATAAGATAAGTGCTCTTGATCTGGATTCAAACTCTTAACCCATCTGCCGATGGCTGATGCTTTAACCATTGAGCCAAACTGGGCAAGGCTGCATTCTTTCCATTACTCCTGCCACATTCAGACTGATCATTTTTATCTTTTTAAATATATATATATATATATATATATATATATATATATATATATATATTTATATGTATATGTATATATATATGTATATGTTTATATTTATATAACTATATATATCACCATATATATCAATATATATCTATATATCTACATATATCTATTTATATCTATATATCTATATCTATTTATATCACTATATATCACTATCATTATATATCAATGTATCTATCTATATCTATATCTATATCATCTATATCTATATCTATATCTATATCTATGTTAGGTTTGAAAGGAAACAGAACAACAGGGAATTTTAAAGTAAAGTCTATTCCCCAGTAATGGGCGGAACCCATCACGGAGGTAAGGAGATCAGAATTGGAGGGGGAGGGGACAGGGACTGGACCCAGCAGGAGTGATGGCGGATCAGCAACAGCCACAGCAACAGCAGCACATGTCTTGCCTGGGGTCCCTTTTAAAAGACAGAAAGGGAGGAGGTTGGGCCCAGGGTGGAACAGGAAGGGGTGGGCCCTAAGGGCACTCTGGCCCATGCTGATTGGTGGTTCAATGTCTTGGAGATGTCTCTGTGGCAGATGCCAGGCATGTGTTAGCTCCACCCACCAGTTTGGGAGGGGGGGATAACCTTTCAATCTATATCATCTATATCTATCTATATTGATTTCAGATAGGAAAGGAGGGAGAGGGAGAGAGAGATATAAACATCGATGACAGTGAATCATTGATCAGCTGCATCCTGAAAGCTCCCTACTGGGGTTCCAGCCAGCAACTGGGCTTGTGCCCTGACCTGAAATCTGTGATCTCCTTGTTCACAGGTCAATGCTCAACCACTGAGCCACACTGGTCAGGCTGGTCATTTTTATCTTGATCATCATTAGTGTTTGTCACCTTGAACCAAAAACATAACTTTCATCTCATCTATAATACTGAAATTTAGATACATTTGGAGGAATTAGATTCATACCAAATACTGTATTTGTGAAAGAAGGTAAAGGCTTTTGAAATGATCTTCCAGATCATTTCCATATACTGCTTTAACATTCAAATACACAGTCTGTTTTTTCCTCAGAATAAAATGTGGGCTTTTTTTTTTTTTAATATGTTTTGGGGTTTTTTTGTTTGTTTGTTTTTGTCTTGTGGTTCTGGGTATAAGGTAAATCACATTATATGGCAATTATTTTTCTTTCTATTAAACACACACACACAATATATATAGTGTAAGAGATGTCTAACTAGAAGTGGCTTCTCTATTCTGAATATTTGTGAAAATGAACTAAAGTCAATGTCATTTTATGAGCTAGGGAATTGCAACAGCAAACAAGGAACAAAGTAAGTAAATAATGCTTTTTATTGCTATTCTGAACTCCCTTCTCGGGATCGCTTCATTAAAACAAACAGTACACCTGGCCTGCCTGATCCTCACTCAAATGACAAATAGCTAAGCTTCGGCCAAAGCTTTCGATATAGATTTTCTCCATTCTGTGCCTCTGGCTAAAGGGAAATAATAGTTAAGCAAATCCAATTGGCAGCAACAGCCAAGTAGTCTACTCTTTGAGGACAGCTAAGTAGCAGCTGCACGAGTATTGGCATAGTGAACTTCTAGAAGATCCTCGGCTAGCCCTGTTTTCAAGTGTTAATAGGCAACAACACTGAACTGCATTTGTATAAATAATTACAGCCTTGGGAAAAACCTCTGAAGTAAGCTATTAACACTGCAATGGGTCCCGGAGTTACAAACAGAGGAGTGAAATGTGCATTTGCTGATTAAATTCAACCATTACCCGCCCTCCCCCGAAATGTGACTAAAAGCAATGCCAACTTGATTGATGAATGCTTTACCATAAATCTAAGCCTAAAATCAGAAAAAAGCACTAAACAAATAAAAGGAAAAGTGACTGGAGTTTGAGTACCAACATGTAGAAGGCAAACAATCACAGGATACGTATGTTGGTACATTTCAAGGAATGTGTCTCAGTAATGGACTGCATTAGTCTTGCCACAAACAGAAAATGACCATGTGTTTGTAATTGGGGCAGCCCAATGTATATTGGCTACAAAAAGCATTGCTGACATTTTCTTGTCATGTAAGGATAAAAACAGCAGTGTTCTACTTCAACAAGATTATGTTTCTGAAGTCAGTGGAGATGATGACTCATAAAGAACATCCCACCACTATCTGTGGCAAATAAGGCTTCAGTTGCATCTTAAATGCCTCCTGTGGGGACATATCAAACGCCAACTTCATTTAGCTTGTCAATGTCTCTAAGCAATATAATGCAGAAACTGCAATATAACCTTTTTAGCTTTACTATTAATTTTCTGTCTATTTGAACTGTACTAGTATAAGTACTTACTCTTGTGATTTATGTATTTATAAAAGATTCAAGGCAAAATAATTATTTTACATTTTATTAACTATTTCTTGTAAATTCTGTTAATAATCTTACAGTAGTCAAATATGCCTCGTTCCCAAAACAATATACTCTACATTTATTAACAATAAAAAATACTCTTATTATTTTATTACATAACTAGTGGCCCACTGTGCAAAATTGCACACAGTAGGCTGCCCACTGTAGGAGCCGGTGGGAGCCACGCTGTTTCCATGGAGCCACAGCGCACCTGCAGGGGCTGGTGGGAGCCGCACTACTTTAGGAGGAGATGAGAGCGAGCCCCCAGTGCCCACAGGAGCCTGAAGGGAGCCTCTGCTGCCTGAGGGAGCCGGGAGGGAGCCGCAGCCTCCACCAGCAGGAGCCAGAGGAGAGATCAAGAGGTGCTTCATGTATCTCCTGGTGACTGGTCCATCACAGCCCTGCCCACCCACGTGCACCTGCCACACATGCAGCCTCCTCCTAATGGGTCGTAACAGTGAGGGCGTGACAACCATTTGCATGTTAGCTCTTTATTATATAGAATTACATTAACATTTTACTATAAATGAAATTTAAATTTTACATCTATAACATGTTTTAACAACTAATCATTAATAAATATAAGTGAAATGTCTATATTACCTCTGTAATATGTTCTATCCACTAATAATTTAAAAATAAAACCACACACACACACACACACATACACACGTTTTCAAATACTAATAGAGCACAAATACCAATATTAAATCATTAAAATGCACCCAGCCGGTATGACTCAGTACATCTGCCTATGGACCAGGAGGTCACATGCACATGCCTAGGTTATGGGATTGATCCCCATAATGGATGATTCTCTTTCATCATTGATGTTTCTGTCTCTCCCTTCTTCTCTGAAATCAATAATAATATATATTTTTTTTAAATCATTAAAGTAGTTATTTAATTTTCTTCATGCAGATTCCCTTGATGAGTTCTCTTTTGTTATCGAGATGCAATTGGAAGCATTCTAAGGTGAGGAGAAAATAGCACAAAATGAAGATACAAATCATCGAGGTTGAAATTGGACATGCTAGCCTTTCCCACTTAAATAACAACAGGAAGTTATTATTTTAGTTACTTAAGTGATTTCACACAAATTATCTTTTATTTGAGAGGCAGCCTCTTCCAGCGCATTAGCTTCTCCAGGGCTGGACGCCTGCATGCGTGTGACATCCAGGACCTGGCTTCGGCAGGGCACGCAGCTTCTGTAGTGCAAGACGCCCGGCAATGACAGCCAGAAGCACACAGGTTGTAGGACTCTCTTTCATGGCCCGCGTAGAAATAGTTCCAATTCAGGGTTCAGGTTCTGGAGAAGGGCCGCACACAAATGAAGAGACTTGAAGAAATTCAACTTGGCGATATGGGGGGCCAGGCGGTAGTCCAACTCTAGTGGGAGAACTACCCCTGCTCCGGCCCTGCCATCCCCTTTTATGGAGGCTTTGGGGAAAACATCTTAGGCAACATAAACAGAAATTTACGGGCAGTAAAATAACAGAAACTTACAAGGGACAAAATAAGGTGGGGGCTGCTTCAGCTAACAATATCTCAACTAAAAGTTAGAACAAAAGTTACACAAGTTAAGGTTGTTGACCAGCCTTCCTGGCTTCCTGTCAACATCTCTTTTTTTTTAAGTGAAACTAATTTGTTTTCCAGCACCAGGTATCCTAGTTCCTCCCTCCAATGGCCCCAGGCACAAATTCCTCAATGAGACACCTCTTCATGAACAGCTGTCCTCAGCTTTTAAAGAGTGAGTTTCCAGCAAGTTCCACCACTGTGATAGGACAGTGACTGCTCTGTCATTCAGTGAGTCACAGATGGCCCTCCTCCTTGAATACTGTATCTCAGCATTGGGATTAGTGGCTGCCCTTTTGATCTACCACTCCTATGTCCTTTAAACTTCTCTTTATTTGCTACCAGTCAATAAATTGTATTTTTTTATTAGAGTGAATATTTTTATAGTAAATTTTCTCATTTATATTGCCATGTAGTTTCTTTTTCATTAAGAACTATGATACAATAGACAAACGTTCTGAATGGATAACAAATAACTTGCATTTCTTCTTTCTATTTCCTCAACTGTGTTTGATAAAACTATTCTTATTACTTAGCTAAACTTATATTCAGTTAATTCATTCATTTACTTAATATTTAAATTCATTCAATGTCTGTAATGTAACAGGAACTATACTAATGGAGGTGCAGAACAATCATATTTAACTAGGACCTCAACATTCAGGAATAAATCACAGAGAATTAAGAAAGAACATAATCCAGCTCAGAAAAAAAAAAAAAAAAAAAACTAAGGGAAAATTATTTAGTGTATTAGTACTAGTTAATATTTTACCTATTTGAAAATACCTTCAAGGAATACGTTAAAGTGGATTAAAGAAAAGGGTAGGTAAAGGCATTGCATATTAATTTATTTTTAAAAATATATATTTTATTGATTTTTTTTTTCAGAGAGGAAGGGAGAGGGATAGAGAGCTAGAAATATTGATGAGAGAGGAATATTGACCAGTTGCCTCCTGCACATCCCCCACCCGGGATGTGCCCACAACCAGGGTACGTGCCCTTAACCTGGGACCTTTCAGTCCTCAGGCTGAAACTCTATCCACTGAGCCAAACCAGTTTTGGCTTAAATGTTTTTTTAAAAGGAAAAATAAAATATATATCTGCTATGTATAAAATTACCATCATTTAACATTCCAGACTCCCTGTCCCTCATAATAAAGAAAAAATAAAGCCAAATGAAAATGCACTAAAGACAGGTGATAGTAACTACAGTAATAAAAGAGAAAGATGCAAAATGACCATACCTTCACAATGTCTACCACCAATCAGGAGTGAGTATGCAAATTAACCCAACAAAGGCAGTGGGTTAATTTGCATACACAAGTGCCAAGCAGCTGGAGGCAGATGTTTGTGTCATCGCCATAATGATGATGCAGGTATTCAGCACTGTCCCAGCTGCTCCGGGCCTCTAGGCAGAATGGGAAAGCAGAAAGGCAGCTCCGGGCTGGAGCAAAGGCAGAAAGGTGACTCTAGCCAGATCGAAGACAGTACTGGCAACCAGGAGAAGGAAGGCCCACTCTTGCACGAATCTCCTTGCATTGGATCTCTAGTCCTAGATAATAAAGAGCTAATAAGCAAATGGTTGTCACACTCTCACACCCTCACACCGGGCCTGGGAGACCTGAAGCCAGATCCCCTGCCTGATGGAGCTTGACAGGGGACCTGAGACCATGACCCCCATCCAGCGGGGCTTGATAGGGGACCCAAGACTTCACTCACTGCCCTGTGAGGCTTGACAGGAGTGAAGCCAGCTAGGTCTGGATCTTGCATGATTTTGAGGTGCATGCAGGTGGGCAGGTACTTGACTCTGGGTCCCCTGGTGCTCCCCAGAGTCTGACAGGAGGGAAATTTTCATATACATTTTACTAATTTTCTTTCATCTCTGACACTTCTAATACAGAGAAAAGACACATATAAATATTAAAATATTTCTTCTAATTCCCTTTTAATGTGTACGAATTTAGTGAACTGGGCTTTTAATGTGTATGAATTTAGTGAAATTAAACAAAAATAAAAGATAATTTATATAAAATCACTTAAACAACTAAAACATATTCTATATATAGTAATTTGCTTCATTTTAATTCATATTGTCAATGTTTTATTTAAATAATGAATTTTCTAAAACTCATCGAAAATTAAAAATCATGTTGCTATCTTTCTACCACTAGGGTAATATCTATACTAATAAAAGGTTAATATGCTAATTAGACCAGACATCCTTCAGAAGTCAAAGCCACAGTGGCAGGGGCCTAGGCAGAAGTGGTGAGGGGTGACCAAGCCAGCAGGGGAGGGCAGTTAGGGGAGACCAGACAGGTAGGCAGAGTGGTTAGGGGAGATCAGGCTGGCAGGCTGGTGAGCAGTTAGGAGCCAGCAGTCCTGGGATGTCCACGGGGGTCCTGGAATGGAGAGGGTATAGAATGGGCTGAGGGACACCCTTCCCATTCATGAGTTTCATACACTGGGCCTCTATTCTATAATAATCTATAATAATCTGTAATAATCTATAATAATCTATAATAATAAAAGCATAATATGCTAATTAGACCAGATGTCCTTTGGGATGACCTTCCAGGACAAAACCAGGGGTGGAGGGAACCCAGCTAAAGGGAATCCTGGGTTCCAGTTGCTGGAGGGAAGCCCAGGTCCCTGGTGCCAGAGGGAAGCTGGTGCTGGCAGCTGGGGGAAGGAAGGCTTACTCTTGCATGAATTTTGTGTTTTGGGCCTATATAATAAGAACTGAGACACATTGAAAAAATCATCTGAGTCCCACCAGCTGTATTTATAATAGCAGCCTTTCATATCTCATTGTTCCTTTTCAACTTCTATACATCTATTTTTTAATAGGACTAGTCCTTTCCCCTTGAATTAATTCTGCAAACAAATTCAATAAATGTTCATTGTGCACCTCACAAAATGTCATCTTCTGGATTGTCAAAAATGGATCATATAAATTCTAAATATTTTTAAAAATATAGCCTAGTGAAGAACTTTCACAGTATTTAGGCAACAATACTTAACAGAAAACACCTCTCAGGTGGAAAAAGAAAATAAAGTCATTGCAGGTAAGTTATATGGAGGAAAATGGTGCATGTGAACATTGGAACTTATGGAAAGTTAAACAAGAAAAGAGAGAAAACCTGAGGAAAATTTCTTTGGGGAAGTTAGCAGGGGCAGATTTTGAAGTGACTTATACTATGTCTAAATAAAATGTTAGGAAATAATCCCCATGACTATGAACCTCATTTTTTACATTAATTAAGCTCATTTGGAGAGCCCCATTTTATGCAAATTCAATTAAATGTAAATATTGCAATTAATAAAAAAAATAACTCAAATAGTTTCTAAGAAAAATAGTCTTTCTGTAATATATAAACTGAAAATTACTTATTTCTTTAACTCATGATAAAAGCCTATTAGTCTTAGCTGAAACCAGTTTGGCTCAGTGGATAGAGCGTTGGTCTGTGGACTGAAAGGTCCCAGGTTCAATTCTGGTTAAGGGCATGTGCATTGGTTTGTGCACATCCCCAGTAGAGGGTGTGCAGGAGGCAGCTGGTCGATGTTTCTCTCTTATGGACATTTCTAGCTCTCTATCCCTCTCCCTTCCTCTCTGTGGAAAATCAATAAAACATATTTTAAAAAGACACCCAAAAATCTATTAGTCTTAAATAACAAAATTACTATACATTCATACAATGCCTAAATATAGTAAAGCATGAAAGGAAAAAAAAAAATATATATATATATATATGTATATAAAATAGACATTTGAGCTACTTCTTGCTTAAATTAGCTTTTAAAAGTAGGATAAAGGAATAAAATAGCTCTTATGTTACCCTACAGATTATAAAGTAGTTCTTGAATACCACTTAATCCTCTCTCAATCAGCACCTTGAATTTAGTAGAACAATTTGAGAAAGTTTATGCTGGGACTTAACCTACATCTAATCATCAGTTCACCTTATCAAATGCCTTCTAAATTACTTCAGTGCATATTTGAGACTCTAAATCTCAGTGCAGAATTGTCAAATGCTAATTATTATATTGGCCCCATCACACAGAAATAAGTGCATATTCTTCAAAGAGAGAAACTTTCAGAAAAGTTTATATAATTCAGTTTTTAACAGTAGAGGAAGACTAATGCAGCTGTTCTTTTTATATTGTACTAGATGCCCAGTGCGTGAAATCACGTGAGACCCCAGACCTGCTGTGCCGGTGGGACCCCAGACCTACCATACTGTGAGACCCATCAATGCACCTCATGGTGACTAGTTTTTTGGTTGTTTCAGCATTATGGCATTATGGCATTATGGCCACTGGCTTTTTTATAATAAAGACTAAAGGCCCACTGCAGAAAATTCATGCATGTGTAGGGTCCCTAGACTTGGGTGGCAATGAGAGCCGAACTATGGGGCAACTGGTGGGGTGATGTGGGGGTTCTCACTGGCACCTGCCCTTGCTGGCCTGGGTCCAGCGGGCTGGGGGCAGCTTCTGTGTTGAGCGTCTGCTCCCTGGTGATCAGTGTGCATCATAACAACCATTTGTTCCACCAGTTGTTTTGCCGTTCGGTCTATTTGCACATTAGGCTTTTATTATATAGGATTATTTATTAACTGGACAATAAAATGTTATGCTTTTTAAGTTATGCAAGTAAAATATGAAATGTTTTACCATAATTAAATCACTCTGCTTTCATCCAGCACTGTTAAATGTTGAGTATTAACATTATGGAAGAAACACATTATGTACATACATATATACATATATTCTACTGTACTCAGAAGAAAAGGGAAGTGGAGAAGGAGAAAGAGGGAGTAACCAAGGACAATTCTGAAGATGAAGAAGAAACAAGCAGTTGACATCACATCTGTGTTCAATGAAAAGGACATTAAAATCACAATTGACTCCATTTCCTCAAGATTCAGGACATGAAGTAAGCTTATAATAAACTGTGCCCACTTGCAATATGTTAGCATTCTGCGTGGTTCCTCTGAGTATGGCCACAATCCAGACTTCTTATGGGTATCTAATGCTGGCCGGACTCCCAGAGCTGGCTCCAAGCCTAGGTCTACCTTGTTGGTCTGTGGACTACTCCTCTGAGAAATTTCATTTGGAAACCTGACTAATTTCAGTGAGTGTCCCAGCACTTAGATTTTCAGGTATGATCAACAGTGTAGGCAGTTATCAAACTGTACTTCCCCAAATCTTCCCTAGAGGCAGAAGGTGACTACCAAGATTTCCACTTGGAATGGAAATGTGAAACATATCTGGGCCTGCATGGAACCAGAGCAAGCACCACAACGTACTAATCAACCGACCAAACAAAGCAGAGGGGATGTAGAATAAATCATTAAGGAACAAACTTAGGATTAGACTGAGTAGGGAGACCAAATGTCATGATAGAGCAGCTTGTTAAGTTGGATGTATTAATTTTCTATTGCAGCCCTGAAAACTGCCAATAATTTAGTGTCTTAAAACCAGATAAATGTAGTCTCTCATACTTATGTAGGTAAGACTCCAACAGGGCCTCTTGGTTTCTCTCCTTTGAGTCTCATAACACCAAAACCTAGGTGTCTTGCCTAGACAAGCAGAGCTCGGTCCTTGTCTAGAGGTTTTGCAGGATAATTCCTCTTACGCTCACTCAGATGAGTTGCTGAATCCAGATCCATGCAGTTGCAGTGGCTGCTCACCTTCTGGCTCTACTGCTGAAGATTAAGCTCAGTTTCTAGAAGCTGCTCCAACCCCTGGCACATGGCCTCCCTGATCTTCAAAGCCAGGAACTGCAGTTGGACTTCTTCTCATGCTTCAGATCACCCCTTCCTCTTTTCCACCGTGATTCTTTGACTCTGGCTGGAGAACTGTTTCTATTTTTAATGGTCCATGCAGTTAGATTTGGGACAATCTGGTTAATCTAATTTTCTCATCTCAAGGGTTATAATATTTGATTTTTAAAAAAATACATATATATATACATATATATACATATATATATATATATAATTTTATTGATCTCAGAGAGTAAAAGAGAGAAAGATTGAAATATCAACGATGAGATATTGGCTGGCTGCGTCCTGCATGCTCCCCTATTGGGGATAGAGCCCACAACCCAGGCATGTGCCCTTAACTGGAATTGAGCCCAGGCTGCACGGCAATGCTTTGTCCACTGAGCCCAAACTGTCTAGGGGAAAGGTTATAATCTTAATCACATCTATAAAGTTCAGTTTGCCATGTAACCTGAACATATTCAAAGTTTCAAACATATTCAGGGAGTAGGTGTGGCTACATTCGGGAGACTTTTATTGAGCCATTATTAGCCTACGTTTAGGTTGACCTTCACAATCAAGAATGAACCATAATGCAGTTGTGCTAAAACTGAAAGCCTTAATTTTCCTAATACAAGTGGTATCAAGATTAGATACCCAGAGTCTTAGGGAATTGTTGTTGGTTCAATCAGATCATTGATTCTTTTTTTTTAATATATATTTTATTGATATTTTACAGAGAGGAAGGAAGAGAATAGAGAGCTAGAAACATCGATGAGAGAGAAACATCGACCAGCTGCCTCCTGCACACCCCCCACCGGGGATGTGCCTGCAACCAATGCACATGCCCTTGACCGGAATTGAACCCGGGACCTTTCCGTCCGCAGACTGACGCTCTACGACTGAGCCAAACCGGTTTCGGCCAGATCATTGATTCTTTAAAATGTTTTTAAGAGAAAATGAATAACCAGAAACAAATCTAGTTCTTCCTACTGTATTTGGCTAAAATTATATATAGTGTGATGTGGTCCAAAGCTGGTCCTCAAAGAAGACATGGGAAATATATATTCTGGAACAACTTCCTCAATAATGTGAAGGTTTATTAAGAACAAAACTAGTTGCCTATTTCATTGTACCACCTCTTTAGAGTTGCAATGGAGAAGCAAGTTACACTGGAGTTTATTTATTTATTTATTCTCAGTTGCCCTTTCATCTCAGCAAAACAACACTGCTGATATCTTTACTTGATGTGTCTAGAAGCTTGAGAACCTCATGCTGATTTTCCTCCAAGCTTCAGCTCAAAAGGCAGCCCAAGGGCTTTTTTAAGGGAAACCCTGACCTAACAGTAATGGATCTCTTCTTCATGACAGATCATGTGATTAGGACATGACTTTGGCCAGTGCCAGGGCTTCTCTGCTTGGCTTTTGGTCGCACACCTGGTATTGTATTCCTCATTAGAAAAGGAGGTAGTAAATGAAGAGCCTCATTGACTAATGCCCAACTACCTGTAAATCTGCTTCAGCACATGGAGGTACTGCTGCTGCAGTCTCAGCTTGTCTATTTTAGGGAGTTCATAAACACAGCTTAGCTTGTTTATTACAGTTCAACAACCTGGCGAAGTACATCCCCGCGGCTCTTTTTCATCTGCTGTGTTGACACAAAGATCAGTGGCCCTTTTTGAATGACCGAGATTTTGACAGCTTAATTTCTGTGTCATGAGTTGCTAAGGTAACACTATTTTGGTGAATTCCACAGTTAATCAATCCTTAAGAAGTGCCTTCCATTTTTAGAATGAAAAGTAATTTAATGTTAAGGTTAAGAGATGTATTTCTTGCTTCAGTTTCCATTCACTGATGAAACGCAACCCACTTGTTGGCTATTGTCTTCTTTCATGGGATATTTGATTCAACCTGAACAAAAGAGAGAGAGAGAGAGAGAGAGAGAGAGAGAGAGAGAGAGAGAGAGAGAGAGACTTAAAACAGGATAACATTAACTGGAAAGGAAATCAGATATCTCAAAGAACAAAATAGGGCAATACCTTTTTGACAGCTGGATAACACTTTTGAGATGAGCATCCAGAAATACAGTACTCGAGGCACTTTGGGGATTGAGAGCTTGCTTGTTCATATTTAAAGTCTAGTATGACACTGAATTTATATTTGCATGTGCTCGCTGTATTTCCAGAGAAAAACAGAGTAGTTGTTTTCTCAGTGCTCTTTAACAGATTGCCACAGAGTTAGTTACTGAAAACAACACCGGTTTATTCTTTCACAAATTCCTGAGGTCAACTCCTCACAAGTCCCTTTGGTCAGAAGTCCTCACACAACTGAATTGAGCTCCTTGATCAGGGTCTCATAAGGCTGAAATCAAGGTATCGCCTGCATTATCATTCCCGCTGGAGTTGTGGGTCCTTCTTTTCAACTTCAATGGGTTTTTGGCAGAATTTTTTTCCTTTTGTTTATGTAGAGGCACACCACACCATCATTCTCCTGGTGTCTGTTGGACAAGGATCATTTTCAGCTCCTACAGACCATTCCTAGTTCTCAGCCGCATGACTTCCTGCATGGGCCAGCTCAGCTTCCAACATATCTGGCTCCAGGAAGACCCACTATCTTTAAGAGCTCATTTAATTCAGTGAAACTCACCAGCACAATCACTTTAGGATTAAATCAAAGTCATCCAATTCGTGAAGAGATGACTAATAAAATCCCATCATAATCATAGGCTTTGCTGGACTCATAGGAGTTATACAAGGTGTACATAGCAGGCAGCAGGATTCATGGGGGTCATCTTAAACCCTGTCTATCAAAGGAAAATTGCGTGCATGCTTTAAAATGCAAAGCATTTGCTATTCATAAACTAAATAGTTCCAAGCCCATTTAGGTGATTGGTTAAAGTCGTTTTAAATGATAAACCCTCTGGAATGTTTACATTTGCAAAGGTACCTCTTATGATTTTATTTTCTGAGTCCTCACATTTATGAATTAGAAAAAAATATATATATAGTAGCACACCTGCCTTCTTATTAGCTCATATAATGGACAATTAAACTATCAGAATTGCATATTAATATTAAAATAACAGTAATAACACCACCTTTACAACTATTGAATATATATATATATATATATATATACACACACACACACACATGTGTATATATATATATATATACACACACACACACACACACACACATATATATATATATATATATATATATATATATACACACACACACACACACACACATATATATATATATATATATATATATATATATATATATATATATAAAATGTTGGCACATTTAGAAGAATTTATTATATAAAAGCCCAGTGACCCTTTTGTCAGAAGGGCCGGCTGCTATGACACACACTGACCACCAGGGGCAGACGCTCAATGCAGATGCTACCCCTGGTGGTCAGTGCCCTCCCACAGCGGGAGCGCTGCTCAGCCAGAAACTGGGCTCACGGCTGGTGGCTGGCTGGCTGGCTGGCACTGCAGCAGTGGTGGGAGCCTCTTCTGCCTTGGCAGCAGCGCTAAGGAGCAGCAAAACAAGTGGTTAGGAGCAAACAGGTAGATAGCGCTATGTAAGGAGTGAGCAGGCAGGTGGTTAGGAGCAAGGGGTCCCAGATTGCAAGGGAGTGCAGGCTGAGCAGAAGGACCCCACCCTCCCCCCACCCCATGCAAGAGTTCCATGCATCTGGCCTCTAGTTATATCATATAATTGTGGACTTTAAAAATGTCAAAATTCTTAAAGAAATTATCAATTCCCAGGAAAAGATTTCAATTCCCGGAAAGTATATATCATATGAAACAGATATAAAATGGGCCTGCAGTTGAGAAATATGTATGAAGAAGAGGCAATTTAAGAATTGTATTGAAATTAGAAGCTTTGCTGGTGGAAAAAGTAATTGGTTAGACATGTAAATCTGAGGAGATTTATGAGATGACAGTAAACATCATATGAGGAATTAATCACCCATTACAGGCAGTGAGCAGCTTTATCCGGAGGTTTCACAATGGAATCATGCCACACTGGCTTATCAAATTGGGAAATTGGTTACCCATCAATACTAGGTATTCAAATGGACTAGGAACCCAGCCAACAAAAAAAATGTTAAAATAAACAAAAAGAAATACCTCTACAAACCTTTCCTGTAAAGGAAAATGAAAGAAGTCCTCTTGGTCAAAATATCATAGAAAATACAATATCACAGAAATAAAACTAGGAATGTGTAAACAATTTTACATAAAATATAAATGTTTCTAAAACTATAAATATAGTGAATAATCCATAAAAGCGTTAAAAACTAATTATAGTTTACTATGTTGAAAAAAATCCAGCATCTATACATTGAAAACTGAATTTATTTTCTATAATCTTAGAGATTTTTCTCTTCCTGTGTTCTCATATTTTCAAACTATCATCACAGTCCACTTAGTCATAGTCAATGCAACATTATTCCTCAATTTCAGGGTTAGGTTTAGGGTTAGGGTTAGCGTTAGGGTTAGGGTCATTTGCCCCGAGCAGAGCAAAATGAAACCCTGGACCCTTCAGTCCACATGCTCTATCCACTAAGCATTCACATGTTATAATAGTGAGGCCTTTTGGTAAAACATTATCCCTCAACCGTCAGAATGAATAATCTCTGTACTTTGATTCCAGTTCAGAAAGGTGTTGTGAGTCTATTTCTGTAGCCTCTTAAAAAATATATTGATATCAAAGAGGAAAGGAGAGGAAGAGAGAGAAAGAAACATCAACGATAAGAGAGAATCACTGATTGGCTGACTCCTATTGGGGGTCGAGCCTACAACCTGGGCAGGTACCCAGAGCTGAGCAGAATCAAACCTCGGACCCTTCAGTCCAGATGCTCTCCCCACTAAGCCACACCTGCCAGGGCTCTGTGCTCTCTTTATCATTACAATTTTGCATTGGCTCTTTACAAATTATGGGTACAAATAAACCAATGGACATTTTTAATATATACATAATGAAATCTCCCCCAAAATTCTAATTTGTAAAGCCTGGATTGGACTCCAAGCATCTCTTTTCTAAAAGCTTCACATGTTTTACTAGTGAGGCCTTTTGGTAAAACAATAACTACAACAAAAAATAAAACACCCTGTAACTGGTTTTCTGGCTTTCACAATTGATATATAATCCTAAATGGCTTTCTTTAAAATAATTTATTTCTTCATTACCATATATCATCTACAAGGCTCACAGAATACCCAATCTTAAATATAATTGTTATATTAATTTTCCACTTGCACATTTCTTCGTTCTGCATCCTTAGATGACAGAGTTAGCACTTGTAAGCACTATGGCGGATTTCATCCAAAAGCATGGTTGCTGATCTCATCTTGCATCAATCATGGCCTTTCTTACAGCAGTATTGAATTTTCACTATTCACTGACACAGTCTGCATTTTCCTATTTCTGTATAAATTGTTTCCATTCCCAAACTATTATAAGCCACTTTTCTGACTAGGAACATTTTCACTCTTCCTTTCAGAGGAGTAAAGTGTTATCTTCTCAATGGCATCTGACCTTACTTATCCATACAAAATTAGTTGATCACCTCTCTATGGTATTAAAAATGTTTCTTTATAATTTAATAATGAAGCAGAAATTTTAGGGGGATATAGGCAGGCTTAGGGATATTTTAGAATTGGGGTCCATGGGGGAAAAAACACAGGGCCGAAGCCTGGGAGAAGGTACATCTCCATAACACAAGGAAGTCAGGTGCAGTTAGTTACATCTCCATAAGACAAGGAGGCAGCAAAAGGTATATTTCCATAAGACAAGGGAACTGGCAGTAGCCAAGAAAAGTCTATATTTACAAAATAAAGAGAAGGGAGCCCTTCATTCAGAAGGAGAAGAAGAAAGCACAGAAGAATGGAAGGACAATGGGGAAGGAGGAGGGAGAACCTCACTTGGGATGAAGACCAGGAGTTACTGTAGTAACCAGTCTAAGGGAATAGTGACCAATCAGAGGGGCTATCAAGGCGCCAGGATCTGAAGCCTACATAAGCCATAGGGAAAGGGAACCCAGTGGGACCCTTCTCCCCCTCCCTACATGGGAGTCCATTCTGTGGGGCTCTTCCCCCTCCATACCTGGGAGTCTGTACTTGTTCTTCAATAAATCCCCATCTTTGCAATTCCACCTTCTGTCTGTGGCTTCATTCTTAGTTTCTGCTGGACAAAGAATCCGGGTTCCAGTCCAAAAATTCATTATCAATAAGGTACTTATATATTTACAAATCTGTCTTATGCCAAACTTCTACTTCTTAAAAACAAACAAAAAAAAAAAAACTCATCCTTGTGTTAGCCATGCTCCCTATGACTTATAGAGTCCAGGGCACACAGAGGTTTCTCAATACATATTTGTTTAATGAGTAATAAATGAACAAAGAAATGAAATGTATGTGTGCGGCAGAGGGAAGAATTGATTTCTTTCCAGCAAATTTGACCAGGTCTATTTCAATGGAGTTGAAATGATAATAACAAAATTAGGATAATTTGATGGTTTAGAAAATAAGATTGGCCTCTAAATTAGTTGTGGAAGTGTATGTGTGGGCCTTTATCAATTTGTCTTCAGTGAGAAACAGTAAAAACGCCAGTGTAAACTAAGTGTGACCCGGCCAACTGCTCTGACGTGAAGAAGCTATCATTCTAATTCATCACTACGTTTTGTCAGGAGCTCAGCTGAGCTGGGAGAGCGAGAGTGGAGCTGCCAAGTGTCAGAGCAGCCAATTAAAGCAACAAGCCAAAAATGAAAGAGGCAAGCCATTAATCTCTTCCTGCAACACTGTAAACAAGAGGCTAAGCCCCAAGAAAATACCAACTCTCGCTGTTACCTTTTCCTCCGTATGTGCACATCTGTAGAGGATCAGGTAGATCAGTGCAGGTGTGGGGAGTCCTCTTACCACTGAGAAGTCCACAACCAAAGGCTGTAGGAGTTTCATGGACGTTGGGGTTGGGGTGAGGGCAAGAGGTATGAGCTGGGAGAATACTGAGTCAGTGCAGGGAAAGGTGTCTAAGATTTCTGCCTTCTCTCATAAAAAGGAAATAGGAATTTTTAGGGGTGAAAAAGGTAGGTTTAGGGAATTTTTTAAATTAAGAGGATCCAGGGAAGAAACACAGGGCTATAGAGCTACAAATGTTACATTTCCATAAGACAAGGGAAAGGCAGAAGTTACATTTCCATAAGATAAGGGAACTGGGAATAACCAAAGGTCCATATTTACAAAACAAAGAAGGAGTGAGGTTTGACCTTTGAGCTCCGGAGTTGCTATAGTGACCAAAGGGGCCTAGTGGCCAATCAGAGGGGAATAGTGGCCAATCAGAGGGGATATGGAGGCACATAAACTGCAGCCTTTATAAACCGGGACAGGGACACACACACACACACACACACACACACACACACACATGCACACGGACTCAGTGGGACTCTTTCTCCCTCCCCATGTGTGAGTCTGTTCTTGTTCTTCAATAAATTTTCACCTTTGCTATATCATCTTCCATCCCTGGATTCATTCTTGGCCCCCGAAGGACAAAGAATCCGGAAAAGCCATCATCCTGCCCAGGGAAACACTGCGTGTTCCCATCCAAAAAAATCCCGTATCAATAAGAGTCCTCAGCACTGGCTCCAGAAGAAGATGAGTGGCCAATGCCTCAGATAAAGGGACCTAAGAACAAAGGCCCTGGGGCTAGGAGCACAAATACACAGAAGAGCAGGAGTAGGCTGCATACTCTGAATCCTTGACCATAAGTCCCTTAGAAATGGCAATGTATCGCTTTGCTGAGCACTGAGTCTGGTGTGAGAGGACAGCCTTCCCCATGAGCTACCAGGTAAAACCTCTGCAAGTGCCTGTGCTCCGACCTGAAAACTCACATAGTATTTTGGCATCGAGCAGGCCAGAATCAAGTGACAGCTAAAAGCATTTGATGTGAAATGGAAAGCAGCAAAAAAATACTTAGCAGCAAATTCATATTTGATATAGTTAATGTGACCTATCATTAATTATTTATGTCCATTTGCATCATAAATTAGATAAATCGCCGAGGGAACCTAGAGGGGACTGAAGAACAAGGCCAACATTATTGCAGTTATATTCTTGACTAAAGCCAAAGACCAGCAGAGTGAACAAATAAAAAATAAACTAGAACACTAATCTGAAGGGTTTTATTGATTTGTAAATTCATTTAACAAACTCTGAAAGGAGATTTACCATGTGCCAGAGGCATAGTCTGATTTTACAAAGACTATACATGAGACCCCATGAAGACAAAAACCATCCCATAATGGGAGCATTGCAAAACTGAGTTGAATTCCTGGAAAGAAGAGAAAATTACAAATCTGGATGGGATCCAGTCACTTTGAATACTTCCAGGTCATTTCTTGTTTTTTTTTTGTTTTTTTTTTAAAAACATATTTTATTGATATTTTACAGAGAGGAAAGGAGAGAGATAGAGAGCTAGAAACATCGATGAGAGAGAAACATCTACCAACTGCCTCTTGCACACCCCCTACTGGGGATGTGCCCACAACCAATGTACATGCCCTTGACTGGAATCAAACCCGGGACCTTTCAGTCCGTAGACTGATGCTCTACCACTGAGCCAAACCGGTTTCGGCCATTTCTTGTTAAAGTCATGTTTAGATAAGGTTATTAGAACAGGAGATAAGTAATCATTCCTATCATGTGAACACCTAATGCTTTTTTATTCAAATAAAATAAAAATGCCACAGTCATGTTGGTCACTGGACTACATTTCAGATACTTCTTTCAGCCAACTATTCTTCAAACCAATTTTAAAAGACCACCATGGTGTTTAATTTTGTGTGTCAACTTGGCTAGGCTGTGGGACCCAGCTATGTGGCCAAAGCCAGTCTGGATGTCACTGTGAATTTATTTATTTTTTTAGATGACATTGTTACCATCTTTAGCTAATGATTGCTGGAAAAGGAAGCCAAGGGTAAGTCAGAAATTGTTGAGCATGTTCAGCTGGGAAGCAGAGGCCAATTTGCCTCACCAGGAAGCTCCAGCTTCATACTCTCCCCAGAGAACCACAAGTCCATTCCCCACACATCACTGGGAGAAGGGATAGAACAAAGGGGGAGGTTAATGTTGTGGGATCGAATCCTGGGTTCAAAATAAGACCATGGGAGGCTGATGATTTATTAAAAAAAAAAAAAAAGCAGGCAAAGATTTATTGAAATATCTGGCCAGGACAGCCGCAAGAGCACCACATGCAGGCAGACTCCACACGACTGCGCCGTTACAAGGTGTAGCTAGTCCTTTTTAAAGGCTCAAACCATATGAATTTCCCTTTGTTCTAAATTTTAAAGGCTAAAGACTACATTCTAAAGACTGGGGTCAGCCAGCAGCGTCTTTCCTAGTCACATCCTGCTGGAGATTGTAATGTGGCCTTATCTTGCAAAGCAGAATTTAGTGGTTAATCTCTAAATGTTATCTTTAAAGATTACCTACAGTTTCTATCTTTGAAGTTACTGAGTCAGTGGAAATGAATCTCCTGTGCTCCTGGTCCCAGGCAAGGGAAAATTGCTGTAGCCTCCAGGTTTTACCTGGAGGCTAAGGTAAATAATTTTTGTGTTTACTCAGGTGAAAGAGACAGACTAGAAGAGTTAAAATTCAAACAGCAGTTTTTACCAAAGTATGATTGCTACCATATTTCAGTTAATACCTGTACTCTGAGGTCAAAATGGCTCAGGGGTAGGTACTTAACCAGAGAGGACGTCAGTCTAACCTGGGGGAAAAGATCATGGGTTAGGGGGTGGGCCCTATCAGAAGCCTGGGAAATCTTGGAAAGTTAATTGGTTATTTTGAAAGTTTCTGGTTCCCCTCAAGACTGAGAATACATAATCCCAGGTGATCAAAGAAGGGCTCTCTCTGTCTCTGTCTCTCTCTGTGACCCACATTCACCTCTGTGTTTGCGCATTCTCTCTCCATAGCCATGTGGTCTTAGTAGCTGTGTGGCCATCAGCCCATGTGGACTCTAAATGCAGACTCCCAAAGGATTTCCCCTGGCAACACAAGCTAAGTGAGCCAGACGGTGGAATGAAATAATCTCTGATACAGCACAGAAGATCTGGTCATTGACCGTATGTCTTCCCCTGATTTTCGTAGTGAGACTGAAAGAGATGGGCCATTGGGGAAACTCCCTGAATTTTGGTTCCCAAGTAAATTTTGCCATCAGACATCATCGTCTCTTGTGGGGGGGGGGGGGGGGGGCCTGGAAATGCTTTCCATTAGGCTGCCATGGATTGCTTGTAAGGCCTTCTTTATGTGCCGGGCCCTACATGGTGGCCCTCCTCAGCAAAAAAGTTATGATAAATTTTAAAACAGGGTATGAGTGAAAGCATGTACCATCCACCCCAACCAAAGATGTATGTATATAAGTCACGTATTTCAATCAAAGAAAAATCAAGTTCAACATTGACTGATTCAAAGATTAGTTATTCCTGAATAATAACTTCAGAAAGTTTCTAAGGTCTCTGAAAGAATGTAACTCATTCAATAGGGAATATAAAATAATAACACATAGGTATTTCCTATTAGAGTTTCAAAAACAAATTTTGTAATATAAACTACTCTTTCTTCATAGTGTTTATAGCATTTGTAATGGTCTTTAGACTTCCAGGAACTTGTTGAACATGTAAAAATTCCAATGGAACCAAAATAATTTACTGACTGACATTGAATTTAAATCATTTTAAACTCAATTCACTTATAACAGAGTAATGTAGAATTATATTTATTCTACACATGTTAAGATACAATCTAAAACACAATTCATATCTCACTTTGTTATGTATTTATACAATATGAAATATATCTTCTTGGCCTGGTTGGGTAGCTCAGTTGGTTAGAACGTTGTCTCGATATGCCAAAGTTTCAAGATAGATCTCTAATCAGGGCACAAAGAAGATCAACCAATGAGTGCAAAAATAAATAGAACAACAGATTGATGTTTCTCTCTGCCTTCCTCTCTCGAAAATAAAAAAAAAGAAAATAAATAAGTAAAAAAATAAAATATCAGCTTGATTTATTCTCATATGCTTCAGTTTTTCTGGAGTATTTAAAATAGTAAACAAAATGAATATGTGCACATGACTGATTATGACCTGAAAAAAAATATCCTTACAGTAAAAACTCAAGTTTGGCTCCTATCATAATAGAATTGACGTAAAGTAGGTTTTCTTGCACATTTATCTTTCTGTAAAGAATAACTATATTTACAGAATTAGGTAGATTTTGTTTCCCTTACCATTCACACATTTCTTTAAAAGGCAGCTTATATATTCAAAGATAGAAAAAATAACGTCTGTCACACACACTCATGGAAAACTGCTTCGAACATATAAATGCAAGCCTTAAATGCATGCATATCATTTGTTATCAAATACATTTTATCTTATTTATACCCAGTCTGCTTTTGTGACTCACATATAGTTTTAGCTAAGATAAATGCCAGAATGATGTGTATTTGTAATGATTGTTATTTTTCCTCTGCATATAACCGACAGGAAATAAACCCTGCAAAGTCAGAAGTGGATATCATTATGAAAGACCGAGTCACAGTATCACATTTGAGCTGCTGCGGGCTGATTCAGACTTTCCCTTCCTCGTTTTCTCACTGTTGTGATGTGAGAAGTGCTCAAGGAAGCCTTTCTGCTAGAAGCAACTGCCTGAAACTTGTGTAACTGGGCTGAGAGCCCCACAGATGAGTGATTGGAGTCTGACTGGCCCACTTACATTTCATGAAATCATAAGAGAATATTGAAGGAACTTCAAACTCGTGTAAGTGGAAACTGTGCCTACAGCACATTCTTAGCCATGGCAAATGTTCCCAAAACCTATTCTCTAACAAAAGCAGGGATTCAAGAGGGAAAGGATGTTTTATAGCAGAACATTTTAAAAAAGAGCTGACACATCAGGCACAATTTTACAAATATTGATCGCACACAAATAGAAGAAATTTTTTTTAATTTAGCAAATTTTAAGTTCCTTTAGTATTTATTATTTTAAATTATAGCCTCTCTACCATAATAAAATCATTCTGCTTGTGTTTAAAACTATCGCCTTAGTTTTATCTCAGTCTTGAATATCCTACGCAATTTGGCAAACCTAAATCATCAGTACTCTGGCTATTGTGTGGTAGCAAGCTGTGGAGAACATAAGTGTTACAGAGTTCCCAGACAATCAAACAATGCAGGAGGAGAGTTTGGAAGATTCACATTATTTATCGCGCGATGGGCTTAGAGAAAATGAATTCCAATTCTAAGCCAGGCTACAAGCAGAACTTGCCTTTTTATTAAAGAGCCAGCCCTGTGTGCGCTTAGTGGTTATCTCCATGCTGGCCTTGAAAACAATCCAGTTCTATCCAATTAAAAAATGCACCTGGCATGGCATTGAGATTATGGGCATATCTAGTCTCTGGCCTACAAGGTCATACAGCTAAGTTTATCGTCATCATTACTCAAACAGGCTAAAGCAGACGAGAAAGCAACATTTTAGAATAAGAGGCTAAGAAGACAGCAGAAAATTACAAACAACAGGTTTTTTTTTACAAAATAGGGGTTTTCCTTCTCATAAGTAGTTGCCAAGTTTAAAGTAATAATAGCTTGGCCGGTGTGGCTCAGTTGGATGAGCATCATCCCATGAACCAAGAGTTCTCTGGTTTGATTCCCCTTCAGGGCACATGGCTAGGTTGCGGGCTTGATCCCTGGTGGGGGTTATGCAGGAAGCAGCTGGTCGATGTACCTCTCTCATTTATGTTTCTCTCTCTATCCCTCCCTTTCTCTCTCTTTAAAAATCAATAAAAGCCGAAGCCGGTTTGGCTCAGTGGTAGAGCATTGGTCTGCGGACTGAAAGGTCCCAGGTTTGATTCTGGTCAAGGGCATGTACATTGGTTGCGGGCACACCCCCAGTAGGGGGCGTGCAAGAGGCAGCTGGTCGATGTTTCTCTCTCACCGATGTTTCTAGCTCTCTATCTCTCTCCCTTCCTCTCTGTAAAATATCAATAAAATATATTTTTTAAATCAATAAAAAACCTATTTAAAAATAAAGTAATCATGCATTATTTGACATGCACAGTCTGGATATAAAGAGAGATAATAAATGCTCCAACACTATTTTCTTATTGTTAGGAAAGGTCAAAGAGTTCATATTAAAACACAAGTGTGATTGTGTAGAGAGTCTGAAAGTGACGGAAAGAGGAAATAAAGTTTACTGAAATAATTATTTGTATCATGCATTTGACATCAATCCATCTGGCCTTCAGTAGCCTGAGGCATACTCCTACATAATGTGTGACAGAGAGAATGAGAACTTTCCCCGAATGAAAACATTACAATTTCACAAAACTGTTCTAAGTTCAGTTATTTGAAGGGATAAGAGGAGTCCTTAGTCACGGAGCACAAGGGCAGCTTAATATAATGGTGGCAACTGAAAAATCAGAGTCCTTGACACATCCGTTCTTATTCAGAGCAGCTTTCCCTGAAGGCACTGCAAGATGCATAATACTCCCCAACAAATGGCTGCTAATATCGCATTGTGAAAGGTGTCTTTCGTTCATATTTGGCAATTTTCTAAAAGAATAAAACCTAAGTTAGAAATGTTATACGGCTCATTTTGGAAAGCCGAATAAAGAAATATCACACAGGCAATTTTTCTCTTACGAGGGAGACAGAAGGGAAAGAACTGAAGGACAATATAAGTGATCACCTTTCTATGACAGCTCAAAGGCAGACGTAATTTCTGAACGATGAATACAGCCTGATTTCCTCAGCCCCCTTTTCCTTCGGGGACACGGGATTAGACAGCCTGGCAGTTTTCCTTGCTCTCAGCGTTTCTAACTTCGCAGTGACTAGAGGGCAGGAAACTATCCAACTCTTCTTTGTTTCCTTGGCCAGGACCCCGAAGCTTCTTTTGGGGGTTACTGAGCATTTGATTAATGGGATATTAGTGATATAACTTGGAACTCTTCGAAGGAATGTTCTTTGTGTCCCTGTGTTTGTTCTTGATCCTACTTACTAACCTTTTTCTTATTACTTTTGTTAAAAACAATTTTTATGTTAGCATGGTATATTATTCTCTTGGGAAACACCATAAAAGGGCTCTAATAACTTTACTTTTGGTCCTACTTAATGTCTCTCACTCTCTCTCACACAAGTTGCAGGATGAAGTTAAAATTAATGCCGTTGAAAGTTTACCCAAATCCTAGGCCAAAAAAAAAAAAAAAAATCAAATGGAGGGTTTTGCAGTTCAACTAAATTGTCTGCACTATTAGAAATGAAGTATATATTTTAAAAACTTATATGGTATTTTCACTTCTGGTAATTGTATTAGTCAAGGTTCTCCAGAGAAACAGCGTCATGAGAATTATACATATATTAAATTTATATGGCTACCAGATGTATGCTAATATTTCACATTGAGAAGGAAAACCCCTATTTTGTAGCAAACTGCTGTTTGGAATTTTCTGCTCTTAGATGGCCTCTTACTCTAAAATGTTGCTTTCCAGTCTGCTTTAGCCTGTTTGAATAATGATGAAGATAAATTTAGCTGTATGACCTTGTAGGCCAGAGACTAGATATGCCCATAATTTCAATGCCATGCCAGGTGCATTTTTTAATTGGATAGAACTGGATTGTTTTCAAGGCCAACATGGAGATAACCACTTAATGCACACAGAGCTGGCTCTTTAATAAAAAGGGAAGTTCTGCTTGCAGCCTTGCTTAGAATTTGAATTCATTTTCTCTAAGCCCATAGCGCAATGAATAAAGTAAGTCTCCCCTCCTGCATTGTTCAATTGTTCGGGAACTCTGTAACAATATATGTGCACATATATGATTTATTGTAAGGAATTGGTGAATTGGCTCGCATGGTTATAGAGACTGTCAATCCCAAGCTGTGCAAGGTGAGGAGGTAAGATGGACAAGCAGAGAGCCAGTGGCTTTGCTCCCACCGTGAGACCAGTATGTTCGGGATCCCAGAAGCACTGAGGTGTCAGTTGGAGTCTGAAAGCAGGAAATAGCTGATGGCATCCCAGCTCGAGCTATCCCGGCAATACCACTTTCTCTTCCTCAGGGGTCAGCCCTGTGGTTCTATTCAGACCTTAGACACATTAGACTAGACCCATTCACATTAAGCAGGACAATCTGCTTTACTAAATCTACCAATTTAAAGGTTACTCTCATCCAAAAACACCCTTATAGACACACCCAGACTAATGTTTGATAAAATGTCTGGGGACGCCTTGACCCAGTTGAGGAATAAAGTTAGCCATCACAGCAGTGAATGGTTATTTTATAGGCTCTGCTGATTAAAATCAAAACCTAGCAGCAGATGTCATGAGAGATCAGCCCTATATGATAGGATGATCCAAATTTCATGGTATTCAAGTTTTGGATGGTTGATATGCTTGATAGAAGAGTAAGCTTCCTATTCTGCCTCCTTCTCTCCCTCCCTCCCTCTCTCTTTTTTTCCCTTTCTTTCTTCTTTTTTTTTTCTCAATCTGGTAACACCCAGTTAGAACATTCTTGTACATTTTTTTTCTTTTTAATTTCTTTATTGATTAAAGTGTTACATATTTATCCTCATCACCCCATTACCTTCCCAATCCGCCCCCTCCCACTCATGTCCTCACCCCCCTGTTGCCTTTGTCCACTGGTTAGGCCTATATGCATTCATACAAGTCCTTTGGTTAAGTTGAGTTATTACTGTGTCAAAAATTATCTTTTTGTTCTACTGTATTTATATAGTTTTTGTGTGTAAAATGAAATGCAATATGATTCACATATTAGAAAGTAACTACTAAATAAATATTAGTTGAAATAAATAATTTTTATTAAGAAAGGATATACACACCCAAGACACATTCTGATTTATTTGTTATTTAGCTCTGAAACCAGCCCCTTCCATGCCCCCCCCCCAAAAAAAAAATACATAAAATGGAAGCTAGAAGACAATAACATAAGGGGATTTAAAAGTTCTGAAATATTGATTTCCAATAAAGGAGTTTATAAAGGTTTGTGATTTTCCCAAAATAGCATTCAGGTTAGAGAGTTTAAAAGCAGTATTATAAGACACACAAAAGCTAAAAAAAAAAAAAAAATCACTTCCCACTCATTTATTCTATGTACACTATTGAAGGATTTAACAAACTAAAAATAATATTTAAAAAAGGGACAGGGCCGAAACCGGTTTGGCTCAGTGGATAGAGCTGGTGGCGGCGACTGGGCATGTGGCTTTTTTTTTCCAACCAGAAGGGAAAAAAAGTGCGGATCACTTTCACTTTGAAATCCAGTTTCTTGGGTCACGTGGGGGACTCAGACGCCTACGGGGAGAAGCTGGTCTGTCGGCCATCAGTTTGAGAGTGAGGGACTTTCTTGCAGAGGTCCACGCAGCAATCACTGTTTACTGTGCTGGATCCCAGGGACATGGGGGAATTGGATATGAGGAAGGGCAAGTGAGGACATGAGTGGGAGGGGGCGGATTGGGAAGGTAATGGGGTGATGAGGATAAATATGTAACACTTTAATCAATAAAGAAATTAAAAAGAAAAAAAATGTACAAGAATGTTCTAACTGGGTGTTACCAGATTGAGAAAAAAAAAGAAGATGGCTGACTGCAACCATCACTGTTAGCCACGCCCCAGCCTAGTGACATCCTGAAACCCCGCCCCACCCTGAGGCCCCGCCCTGAGGCCCTGCCAGCACATTCTACAGACCTGCCTAGGCACCACACAGCTGCTTTTGTGGCAGCTTAAAGAAATAAACTGCAGCTCCAGCAACAAAACTGCCAAGTCCCAAGCAAATGAATTGTACCCCATTGGTGATCCAGAAGCCAGTGTTCCTAGTGGTCAGTCCCATAAGTGACACATTCGGGAGACAGTCTCAGAGAGCACCAAAGCCCCACTGAAACAAAGCGTGTCTCCAGTGCAGCAGTTCTTCCTCTAACATGAGGAATCCCAGAAACATGTCACAAATGGGAGAGAGGGAGGAAAGTAAACTAATGGACGACACTGAGTTCAGAATCTCATTTATAAGATCACTCAGGAATCTTCTAAAAACCTTTGAGAAACTTGATGAGACCTCCAAGAAGCTTGGTGAGACCTTTAAGGACCTTAAAAAGAACATCAAAGAAATGGAAAAGGACCAGTCAGAAATTAAGCATACAATATCTGAAATAAAGAATATACAGAAACTCAACTATAGATCAATGTACCCCAAGAATCAAACCAAAGATCTGGAATATAAGGAGGATAAAATAACCCAACCAGAGAAGCAGAAAGAAAAAAGAATTCAGAAATGTGAGGATAGTCTGAGGAACCTCCGGGACAGCTTAAAGTGAACCAACATCCGGGTTTTTGGGGTGCCAGAAGAGAGAGACCAGGATATTGAAGGCCTACTGAAAGAAATAATGAAAGAAAACTTTTCCTACCTGGTAAAAGAAACAGACTTACAAGTACAGGAAGCACACAGAACCCCAAACAAGAGGAATCCAAAGAGGATCACACCAAGAAACATCATATTAAAGTTACCAAAGGTAAAGGACAAAGAGAGAATCTTACAAGAGAAAAACAGCTAGTTACCTACAAGGGAGCACCCATACGAGGGTCAGCTGATTTCTCAACAGAAACTATGCAGGCCAGATGGGAGTGGCAAGCAATATTCAAAATGATGAACAACACGAACCTATAACCAAGACTACTCTATCCAGCAAAGCTGTCTTTTGGAGAATCATTCAGAATTGAAGGTCAGATAAAGAGCTTCACGGACAAGATAAAGCTGAAGGAATTCATCACCACCAAACCAGGATTACATGAAATGCTGAAAGGTATTCTTTAAGAAGAGGAAGAAGAAAAAGGTAAAGATAAAAATTATGAACAACAAAAAGACATCAAATACATACCTACCAACAAGTGAATCTAAAAGTCAAGTGAATAAAAAATATGATGAACAAAATGGACTGGTAAATATAAGAGAATCAAGGACATAGAAAGAGATTGGACTAACAATTCTCAGGGGAAAGGGGTCTGAGGGGTGCAGGAAGAGATTGGACATAAATCTTACACCTATGGATGAAGACATGGGCGGTGTAAGGGCACAGTGTGGAGTTGGGAATCAGGTGAAGGGGAGCTATGGGAGAGAAGGGGGGAAAGAGGAACACCTGTAATAATCTGAACAATAAAGATTTTTTATAAGAAAAAAAAGAGTGCTATTCTGACAATGGAACTTTACTACATTAAATATGTTACTTTAAATTAATATAGAGTATTAGAAATTTACATAAAGGAAATAATATAGCTGATCATGGATGTAAATTAAATAACGAAGGGTATACTTTAATTATGTATGTTAAGTTGATTTTATTGTCATCAAAATTATGCTGACAATGTAAGTAGTGATAAATCAAACAGAAGTATAAAGGATATCTCCAAAATCCACAATCTCTCTTCCTCCCACTCCAGTGCCTTTGATCTGACTATTTTTCTTTTCAACATTTTACAATATTGCTCTTGGCATTTGAAGTGCATATTTCTAAATAAGGTTATTATCTACTATGTTTATTTGTTAATTTGAATATTATTATTTGTGTTCTATTATGGCAAATGAGGCTTCATTTTTTTTCAAAACCTCCATATTTTCTTAAAATCTCTTGCATTTTGTCCAAGTAAATATGCAAAGCTTAATTATCCTGTATCTGAAATTGTTTATTGAACTAAGAGATATATTGCATTGCCTGATATATATGGCTGGTTTTCTTTCTGGAGTTGTTTATTTGCCATTTCCCCATCTAATTGTCTTCATTACTATCAGGTCCTTCAGATGCCTGGCAGTCGGTACCCCAGCAACCTCTGTAAGTGATTCTAATGCAAGCTGAAGTTGGAGATTCTTTGCTGCTGAAAATAAGCTATCTTTCTTTTTCTCTTTTCTTCTTTACCTTTTTTTTCCCATTAAGAGTAGTCCAATTAGTAACCTAAAGTAGTCTTTCTCAATGGAATTGTCCAATGAGTTGGGAGAAGGAAAGTGGTCATCTCAAAATTCATTATGAAAACTTCTACTTAAAATTCTGTTTTCAGCACTGTGCTAATCATTTATTTTTATTTTTAAAACATTTTTTTTTATTTTTTACGGAGAGGAAGAGAGAGGGATAGAGAGTTAGAAACATCAATGAAAGAGAAACATTGATCAGCTGCCTCCAGCACCCCCTTTCCCCCACTGGGGATGTGCCAGCAACTAATGTACATGCCCTTGACAAGAATCGAACCCGGGACCCCTCAGTCCACAGACTGACGCTCTGTCCACTGAGCCAAACCAGTTTCAGCTGTGCTAATCATTTTGTTTTGTCTTGGTTTTGCTTAGTTTTCTTGATTCTACAGCCTCTTCAATGCCATTTCTCTAGAGTTCAGCCTTCCCTTTACACAAAAAGATGCAAGGGGGGTGCTGAGGCATGCTGGGAGGTGTGGGGACAACTAGCATGCAGACAAACTGTCATGCCTCATCTCTGCTTTAGCTCCTATTTTCTGGAGTGCCTAGAGTTAGAAGAGTGTTAAAAAAAATAATATGATGTGTCTTTCTGTTTTTAACAATGTGAGAATAGAATGCTGACAATTATCTTTTGGAGAAGTTATTGTTAATTGTCTGGTTGTTCCTTTTCTAAAGTAACCAGCTCTGTTTAGCATTTATCCAATTTACCTGATGGTAAATTATTTCTTTTGAGACAATTTGGTTTGGGAAATAAGATTTAATAGTTGCTACACAAATAATTATTGAATCTCTACTATGTCCAGTTATTGACCTACAAGCAGGATAACTTCTTTTGTCATCTCCTTTAAGGAACTTACAGTGAAGTTCATGAAAAAGTATATTACCCATAGGAGATCAAATGGTAATGCAATTTAGTTCAAACATAGTATTCTGGGATAGGTAGATATTAATGGAAATTTGAGTTACTTAAATAACGTAATTGAACTGAATAACAATTTCGGTGAAGTGAGAGGAGTAGGAGCATATTCCAAGTAGGTAAATTTTCAGGTTATCTAAAGTAATTTAAGAATCCTTGAAAATATATTTTCTCTAATTATTTCTTAAACATTCAAAATGACATTTTTTCATATAATCTATAAGATATCTATAAGTATGTTTATTTCTATATGATTCTGAATTTTCTTAAATACATAAATATATTTATATAAATAATATATGTTAATAATGTCTTCATAAATTTATACACATTAAATACATGTTTTCATATGTGCGTGCATGTGTGGATATGTATACATATATGTGTATGCACATGCATGTGTGTATGTATGTATTTATATGTATGTATAGGCATAGACCATTATATTAAACCCTAAAATTTTTTCTCATGTACTCATCAACACAATCCTATTATTGAAGAGCTCTCGTTCATTTTTTAGGTACAGAAATTTTACTTGTCGCAGTTACACAGTTAATTAGTTAATGGAGGAGGATGGATTCATACCGCTATGGATCAAGAAGAATCAAATAATAAACGAGGGTGTAAGCACAAATGCCTCTGATTTAAATTGACCACATGAAATAAATACATAATTTGAATACTTCATACCCCGTTGAATCATAGTGACTTGTGTTTGGGATACCAGGAAAATGGTTTTCTATCCAGTCAGAGTTAGATGAAAAAGAAAAGCAAAATATTTTAACCAATTTTTGAGAACCTTGAGAAGTAGCAGCTCCAAAAGGCAGTTACTTGGGGAGCAGCCAAATTAAAAAGGATAAACCTGAGTGAGTCATACACTGAAAGTAGTAGGCAAAGGAGGAGAATCTGACTGGGAGCCAAAGAACCGGAGAGCAGCAGCTAATAGACAGACTGTGGTACTAAGCAAAGGCAGGACCGGACAAATTTCCAAGAGGACTGATATTCAGCACAAGCATGTGGATATAGTTGGGAATCATTCCTTTTGAATAATTACAAGGGCATTTCCTATAGTTTTTATTACTATAAGTTTATTTCAAATTTATATCACTTGCTGATTAAAAATAAATCAATGTCATTATTTTTTTGCATTTAACTATACATTTGCTTAACTTCTATTTTTACTTTTAAAAAATTTAATTAATTTACTGGTATGACATTGATTAGTAGGATTATTTTGGTTCAAGTGTACAATTTTATAATGCATCATCTGTATATTACAATGTCATCAATTTTAAGCAGAAAACAATTGAAATCTGACATGTTGGATGTCTATTACAGATTTATGACAGGATTATTAACTCTTCCCCACTTTATCTTGTAAATGATCCCTTAAATACCAGTTAAAGAAATATGACAGAACTCTTTCTGGCAACATGACACCCTGTTCTGAAAACTCCCTTAACACACTGAACACGTTTTAAAATATTTCCATGAATAGCATAGTTAGCAAGAACATTTTAATAAGTAAAATTAATTATAACTTAAAAATAAGCTAGAGTTGCTTTGAGAAAATGTGCAGATTCTAGTAGGTTTTAAGTTTATTGGTTAAATACAAGTTAAAGTGAAAAAAACACAACCAAACAACAAAAAAAAATACCCTGAGACTGACAAGGTAAAAAGTCCAACCAAAAGCACCTTGATAAAAAAGCCATGATTCCAGCCCTAACCGGTTTGGCTCAGTGGATAGAGTGTCGGCCTGTGGACTGAATGGTCCCACGTTTAATTCCAGTCAAGGGCATGTACCTTGGTTGTGGGCACATTCCCAGGAGTGAGTGTGTAGGAGGCAGCTAATGATGTTTCTTTCTCATCTATGTTTCTAACTCTCCCTCTTCCTTCCTCTCTGGAAAAAAAAAATCAATAAAACACACACACACACACACACACACACACACACACACATATATATATATATATATATATATATATATATATATATATATATTTAAATCAATAAAACACATATATATTCAATTCCAAAATGAATGCTGAATATAATACCCCACCCGGAGGGAAACATTTCTCAAACAAGGGACGATGCTTAGGCTGAGCTAACGTGGGAATGGGGTATAAAAAGCCTTCCATGACCAGCATAGTCTGTAGTATGGCCTGAAGTAGACTTGAGACCTGAGGACATATTACCCACAAAGCGCAAATACTTACAGCACAGAATTCATGTAGAATATTTGAGTATTGCCAATACTCCAGACACCTTGTAGAAATAAACACAGCCCTCATTATAACAGCTCACATTATCACTGACCTACAAAGTTTTCTGAATAATGCAATGCCAAATACCACGGACTTAATATAAGAATGTAAAGAAATTGGCTACTGTGAGCAGGAGTTGGAATATATCCAAACAAAAGAATCAGAATCAAAGTTTTAGTATTAAAAATTATGAATAATATGTTTTAATAATAAAAAGGTATGTTCAAGTAGATGAATGAAAAGCGACTATCAAAATACTAAATCTGATTTGAGAAAAAATAAAATAAAAATTCCAGAGCTCCTCAGACAAACATAATAGACAGAATGAGGGAAGAATGAATGAGCTGAAACACAAATCCAAATAAAATTGCTCAAGGTTCAGTACAGGAAGACAGACAAAAGTAAAGGGAAATTGAGACATTTGAGAGTGAGATATTTTCCCATTTACTGGGAAACCAGAGGAAGCGGGTGAGGAAGCAGGATATAAAGATGTAGTGGATGAGAACATTTCAGAATTGATTTAAAATAAAACTGCTTGAATTCTGACATCTTTATGAATCTCATGCAGCACAAATGAATATAATTCCACTCTTGGAATCACCATAATGTAATTACAAAACACAGTACAACAAAGAAAGACCTTAAATAAATTAGAAAATAAATATATATGATCTTTACAATAATAAACATAGGTCTCAGCACTTCCGTACCAGTATTAGTCAAAGTCAATGGAAAAATACCTCTAAATATTGACTGTCAATAACCTTCACCTAGACTGCAATAAAAATAACACACATTAAAGATCAAGAATGAGACAATAGCGCCGCAGAAAAATGAATGTGGAAAGATGCATTGCCAAGACAACTAACTAAGAATGAGCCAAGCACTCCAATGGGGAAATGGGCCAACAATATGAATAAACACATGGGATCTGACATGTAGGAAAAGATAAGAAAGAGGGAAAGATGTGGAATGACTGTTCAATGGGAATGGAATTTCCTTTTTGGGAAACAAAAATTTTTGGAACTAGATGTTGGTGATGGCTACACAACACTGAATTTTCTACAAGCCACTGAAGTTCACACATTAAAATGGTTAAAATGTTCAAGTTTATGTCATTTGCATTTCCCAGAATTTAAAAGAAAATATACAAAGATACATCACCAGAACAGCATCCGTATTTAATGGTTTAAAGTTTACCTCATAAGCTATAGTATTTCAAGAGTTTTTAAGTTCACTTCCTGGCTTCACAAAGTTATTATCTTTATATTCTTATTTAACATCTGAGCCTTTCCTTTGCCTCTTTGTATTATGAGAAAATGGAGGTGGTTATAATAATAATTGCACTGTACTCAAGGCATAGAAAATCATAGCATAAGGTCTCAAGTAGGTTTACCTATTGTTAATTACAATACTATCTAATAAAGGGTAACATGAAAATTAACTGTCATTTGGTCACAAAGATGGTGGTCCCCATAGCCACAAGATGGTGGTGCCTAGTCCCCTCAGCCCTGCCTGAGTCTCTCAGTCCTGGGGGTTGGCTGCTGAGAGCAGGCAGCATGAGTGGTCTAGTGGAATGCTTGCTTCATTGCCGCAGCGACGAGCAAGTGTCCTGCCCCAGGCACAGAGGGCATCTGGGCAGTACATGCATGTGGAGCAGCCAGGCCCTGCAGAGAGAGAGAACCACAGGGAGTGGGTCTGAGCTGTCAGGGCTCCCAGATTAGAGAGGGCTCCCCTGAGGACTCCCAGACTGTGAGGGTGCAGGTTGGGCTAAGGGACCCGCTCCCTGTGCACAAATTTCATGCACCAGGCCTCTATTATGTTATAATCATTATTATCATTATTTTCAAAAATATATTTTATTGATTTTTTTACAGACAGGAAGAGAGAGGGATAGAGAGCTAGAAACATCGATGAGAGAAAATTATCGATCAGCTGCCTCTTGCACACTCCCTACTGGGGATGTGCCAACAACCAAGGTACATGCCCTTGACCAGAATCGAACCCAGGACCTTTTAGTCCGCAGGCCGACGCTCTATCCACTGAGCAAAACCGGTTTTGGCAATTATTAATATCATTATTATCACTGGTAAGATTTGGCTTCTCATATTTGGTCAACTTCAACTATTCACATCATTTTTGTGTGCCAGACTTCTCACTATCAAGGCCTTTTCTAAACCCTCAGGTTGCATCTATTTCTTTTCTCTCCACTTCCCTGGTTACTATTTATATATATATTTATCTTCTTAAGATTAAAGTAATAAATTATTAGTTTATTTGTCTAGTTTTTAAAGAGTCAGTTCCATAAGAACGATATATCGCATTTAACTGTCTCTTGAGCACATAATGGCAACACAACACACAGAGACACATAGAGAATATCCAGAATTCATATGTGCTCAACTGAACAGTATCATCTCAATGACTAATACATGCTCTTTTATGTGTTTCTTTCAATCAACATGTTTTTTGTTTTGTTTTTTTGCCATTTAAAGAATGCCAAACTATCACCCTAAAAATGTAGGAACCTTTCAGGATTTCCCATATTAAGGGAAATAATGTATTTATTTAGCAAACATAATAGCTAATACTAATTATTAACATACTAATTGTATGGCAACAGGGCCATGATATGTATTCCAAATAGTGATTCTCAAGCTCTTTTTTTTTATAGTTCTGTGGTTTGTTTCTAAGTTTAGAAAAGAAGAAAAAAAATATTTTAGAGCCAAAGTGAACTTCAAATACTGACGGAGGTTGCACGTTGGCCCTTGCACTGACTCTGATTCTCAGCTAGGTTTTTTTGTTTGTTTGTTTTGCAGGAAATAATATTTTCCCCCAAATGACAAAAAAGTGGAAAATTAGAAGATGAAGTATACACATATGCTTTTTGCAAAGGTTTTCTCCATCTAACCACAAGGTTTAGTACTTAGAATATTACTCAAGCAAATAGCAAGAGTGGAATGAGAGATGCTATGATACAGCCGACCTAGATATACAGGTATTGGCAGTTTGGCAAAAAGACCACAGAGGTGGTGAGTCACATCAGCATGCCATTAGTCTATTAGAAAAGAAGGCTGGAAAAAACATACACACGCGAAGCCATCATCCATACCCTTGTTAATTCTGAAGATGGAAACACACATATATTAGCAATTGCTTTTTATCCAGATACTGTAAAATTATAATGGCACATAATACTATGTCTGGCTTATTTTTTTGTTTGTTTTAAAAAGTGCTTGTCAGTTTCAGTAGATGCCAACTAAATTGTTGTCAACACACTTTAATTATGATATACATGCATAACAGCCATTTTATGCAGCTTCAGGGAATAAAGATACATATAATATAGAATTTTTACTTCTTTGCATGCATTAGCTTTTATGATTTTTTTAAAACTGTGGAACAATATTTTGGCTTAACCACATATAATAAAAACCAAAGCAATAAAGACCATTGTGATAAAGAGGGGATTCTTCAAATTCTTTCAAAACCAACATACATTTGTTAGAAATCTCCATCAGGCTAATCAATAAAGCAAACAATAGATTGGCTGCTTCAGCTTTAGGGGTTTGAAAAATGTCTAATGCAACAGAGGAATCATTTTTATTGGCAAGCTTGAATCAGATCTCCACAAGCTGGAAGCACTTATATTTTGGGAATGGTTCACAGTTCTACTGAGATATCAGTAGGGAATTATATTAGGGAATGTTTGGTCATCTAAAGGTTGTATAGGATGGCCACACTATTACTCAAGCGGCTTGTTCAGTTACCTAGCTTTTGTAGAAGTAATACAGTGCCCAAAGCTGCTGTCTTCTGCACAAATGAACTGATAAGTGGGCAGTCGGTGGCTACAATCCACCCCCAGGTTTACTATATCCATCAAGACAAACAGGTATTTTGGTATTCTGTGTGTGCATCTCCCTTCCAGTTCATGCTAAGTATCTACACAGAGTGTACCTGTCAGGCTTTGAAAATAAAGGAATGTGAGACTTCAGTGATATTTATTGATCAAATTTTTCAAACTTTGCTATGAGCTATAAACTTTAGAAGTTGCTGCAGAATGTAACCAAGAAATAGACTCAATTTCTCCTCAAAGAGCTTCCAATCTAAAAGTGGATGCAAATAATGCAATGTCAAGATTTCATAAGCACTGCCATGGAGGAAAAAAATTCATACTTTGAGGTAACATCAAAAGTGTATAATGAATGATCCTGGCTATCATTGCAACTTAAAAAGAAATTGTCACTTAAACACTCTATAATATAAGCCTTCAACGATTTTTTGTTGTTGTTTTATAATAGATGTAAAGATTTTATGTTGTGTTAAATTTGCAAAAAGTCAACAGGCCTACCTGCAGGTAAATCTATCATTAAATCTTTTGTTTTTTTAAAATATATTTTGACTTTTTACAGAGAGGAAGGGAGAGGGATAGAGAGCTAGAAACATTGATGAGAGAGAAACATCGACCAGCTGCCTCCTGCACACCCCCTACTGGAGATGTGCCCAACAACCAAGGTACATGCCCTTGACCGGAATCAAACCCGGGACCTTCCAGTCCGCAGGGCGACGCCTATCCACTGAGCCAAACTGGTTTTGGCTCTAGCAGAAATTCTTAATCAAAGATGTATCTGTCACTGACTTATAAAGGTTTAGAGTAAAACAATTAGACTTTCTTTCTCTCTTTTCTTCACTATGTAGAAATGTGTAGGAAATATCATGTTATTCAGATGAGAACAATGCTCTTTCACTATAATGCACTATAATGAGTCACCAGTTGTCACTTTGGAGAGCAGGGAGGTTGTAATGTCTGTTGAACAAAGCAAATATGTCCACTGTCCAACAATGATGAGACATGTTCCATAAGTAAAGATCAGTCTAGCTGTTTTATTGCCCAATCATCTATATTATTTTTAACCTAGTAAATGCTAGATTTTGCACAATTAATATTTGCACAAAATTGACTCATGTTGTATCATAAGACAATTAAACCAATAGGATTGATATTATATCATTATTTAGAACTATATTTATTAATATGTACATCCAATCAAAAAAGGCTAACTGGATGAATACAATATATTATGCCAGGTATTGTTTTCCTCTCGGTATTTAAAAAAACACATTTATTTAAGAGATAGCATTTCTCCCTTCTCCCTACAACTACAGATTTTCCTCCCAAAAGAGAGAAAACTATGAAATGAAAACATTTTACACATGATTTTGATCATGTATATATCTTGTTGAAAAGTTATAATTTATGAAATACATGATCACAAAATAAGGCATGAAGTATAACCTATTTTTTTATTTTAAATGTGTTTATGTATTTCAAGAATAAGCCATTATATATTTTAAAATGATCATGGACTCAAATAGTTTACTCAAATAAAGATTTTTCTTTTCTATACATGAATAACATTATCTTTATCTATGTCTATATCTATCTATTCAGTATAAATATTTTATTTAATTATACATATGTTCACCCAAACAAAACTTTATGAAAATGCAATTTTCTTCTGACTCAAAGACTTCAAAATACAGAATATAACTTTTTTTGTTGTTTAATTAGAAACATGGCTTGAGAGATTCAGGAAGAGAAACATAAATTAGAGAAGTCAAGTTTGTTGGTAGAAGTACCTTTGACAGATTCATGACAAGATGGAAGAATAATTTTTGTTTTGAACAGTAGGTTGAAAGATTAATGGCAAGAAATAGAAAAATCATTTTTATTGTGAGATTCGGGGCTAGGAGATTTGTGATTTAAAACTCTTATATTTTGGAAATTGAGAGTCAAAAAGTTTTAAAATATATATTTATATTTATCTATCTATATATTTACCCACCCATAGTTTTTCCTAAGAATACAAGCTAATTATTTTATAAAATCTGAAGTTAAGTTTGCTAATAATTTTTGTTTGAATTAAGGTTATGTTAAATATTTTATCATAAGAAAGTTAGCTTATAAATACACTTTTTTTTTTTTTTACTTCTACATGTCCATCTATCTTGTCAAAAAAAAAACTTGAAAAGGTTGTGGGAGATTTAAATTATCAAAAGGTCAGCATTTGTTTATATTAGCTTAAAATTTATATTTTTACAACTTCTAAGGAAATACATGCTTCTCTACTGATAGGCAATAAATATATAAATTTTTCTGTGGCTATTTTGGAGATAAATTCTCATCAGTGAAAAATGTATGGCATATTTACCAATGGCATTGTCTGAAATCAATTCTTTAAATTCCAGAGTATTTTCCTCAAAAAATAGCTGAGACATTATTTTGAACCCTTGCATAATTTAATGATATTAGAATCTGGAATCACTTGATCATACCAATCTCCAAATTCAAAAGGGGTTATGTTACATTTTTCAAATTTCCTTATTTACATCTTGGTTCAGAAAAGACAAGCCCAAACCCGGTAACTATGTTCACTATTCCCCTTAAGCTCAGTAAAACTGGATTTGAATCCCGATTCTTCCAAGGTCTTTCTGTTGGACTTCCACCAGGTTATTGAGTCTTTTAAATCTCTTTTCTCACATGTAAAATGAAAATAGTAATAGTTTTTAACTTATTTTCTTATTTTGTGAGCCTTTAATAGGCCTTGTTGTGAAAGTAATAGTAATGGTTTCTAGCACAGTATAACAACTCAATAAATGAATAAAATAATTTAGTAGTAGTTGTTATCATCAGGGCTGCAGTAGTGATAGGTAGTTAACACAGTTTGGAAGAGAAGCCACATTTCCTATTTCCCCATATAGCTTTTAGATATATCATTTATCTGAGTTGCTCAAGTACATTTTGTACATATTATTACTTAGTAATATTCTGAATAAAAGAAACTAGTTCAGGAAATTTCTCCATATGGCAAAATTTTTACCCCCCCACCCCACCCCGGCCCCTTGCAACTACCATTTTCCCAAATGTTCTTATTGTGGAAAAGTATACTGAAAATAGAATTTACTTGACTTTTAAATGCATAATGTATAATAAAATATTTGTAAATCATCTATGGTCTGACATTCATTGTTGTACCTGCTATCTGCCTACTTTGTGCATATATATTTAAATAAAAATATCACTGAACACAAATATCAAAGTTTATTGATATCTTACTATATTCTAAACATTATTCAATGTAATTTATTTTATAACTTATTGAATTATTATAACAATTAGAGGCCCAGTGCATAAAATTCATGCATGGGCAGGGACCCTCCCTAGGCCTGGCTGACGATTAGGGCCGATCTGTGGGGTGACCAGCAGAGCAATCGGGGGCCCTCCGCTCGCACCTGCCTTGGCTGGTCTGGGCAGCTCCTGCATTGAGCATCTGCCCCTTGATAGTCAGTGCGCATCATAGCGTCCTGTCTGGTCATTCTGCTGATCATTCCACCGTAGGTCAATTTGCATATTAGGCTTTTATTATATAGGATGATATGAGTTAAATAAGCTATGATTTCTGTGTTTCAGTGTTTTCTAGGGCTACCAAAGACTGAGTGACTTAAACAACAGAAATTTAGTTTTTCAAGGTTCTGTAGATTAGGAATCTAAGATCAGGGTATTGGCAGGATTGGTGTTATTTTGAGGCTTCTTTGTTTCGTAGATGATCATCTTCCTGTATCTTCAAATGGTCTTAATCCCTCTGTGCCTGTATTCCAACTTCTTATTCTCATAAGGATACTAGTCAGATCTGGTTAGGGGCCACCCTAGTGACCTTATTTAACCTTACTTACCTTTTTAAAGACCCAATTTCTTAATCTCCACACAGGGAGGTACTACTCAGGGTTAGGACTTTAAAATATGAATTTTGGGAAGACATAATTCATCCTATAGCAACACCTATTTTTAACAGATAGAGGAAACAAAAGACAGAGAAATTAATTTAGCTGAATTTACATGACTAGCTATTGTTACACTTGGGATTTTAACCCAAGTAATCTGATAATAGAGACCAAATTTACAGTGATAGCTATACCACCTCTTTTGAAATAGGTAAAAAAAAAAAAGTCATGTCTGTGAAGTATCTCATTGTTTTCCCTATGAAAAACAAACAAACACACAACTATGTAGTTCCCTAATTTTCTAGCCTGCTAATATACTATTTTGAAGGGCAGCAATCACCAGAATATTGCAGCTTGCAAACCAGAAACAGGAAAAATGGATTACTGCAACATATATGAAAATCGTTATCAATAATAAAGCAGTGGATATGTTATAGTCAATCAATAACATGAAGGAAATGTGTGCAAATAGATATGATAAAGGATTAACCTTCATGCATGGGAGTTCATAAAAACAGATAATAAAAATACTGAACACTTACTTGGTTAAGGAGAAAATGGCACAGAGAAGTCGATCATTTAAAAAGTTCCTTTAGACCTAATAAGCATTGATTAACCTTCTATCTCAAAAAAAATTTTTTAAGTGAAATACAATGTCTCTATTGACAAACATTTACTTAAAGGCACTTAACTGTTGGGAGTGTCACACAAACAGATTTCCATTAATATCTGGAGGAAGTGTAGGTAAAGCATAACAGAAGAAAATGGGAAATGTACAACAAAATCTTTAAAATGACCTTGTTGTTTTCTAGGAATGTATGACAGTAAAATGGCATTGCATAATATACTAAGAATTTCATAAACATACCCATTTTCATATTAATTAAAATTAACTGAACATAGTATCCATAGCAAGGGTAAGATGAAAGAAATGTTTTAATAAATATTTCATATTTGTATGATGAAAATCATTGGGTTTCCTAAGATGTTTTTAAAATCAGAGCAGCATGAATGTGGAAAGGCAAAATGGAGGGAAAGCCTTCAAATACAGTTATTTTCTTTTGAGTGTAAACACATGAGTGACTGAAATTCTCATTTATAAAAGTCAATATTATTTGATAGGTTCAGATATGTCTTGGTAGGTTTTAATTTTAATAAAATAATATAAGCAATCAGAAAGAAAATTTAAAATCATTCCAATAAAAATTTTAAAGAAAATTTTCTCAAATAGATTTTAAGAGTGTAGTATATAATTTTGTCTAGCTCCACATTGTAACAGAGCAAAAAATAAGTACCTGTTTTGGCATAAAGTGAGAAGGAGAGATTCTATATTTATATGGGAAATGTGCAGCTATCACAGAGTAAGATCAGGCCAGTACATGGGATTGAGCAAGCCATTAGTGGCACAGAGTATTTCAAGGGCATTTTTATTTATTCAGAAATACTTATTGAAGGCCTAGGATGTATTGGGCACAGGGGACACATTAGCAAACAAGACAGAGAAAAATCACTACTCTCCCGGAAGTAATCTTCTGCAGAGAAAGAGGAAAAAAAAGGATTTATATTTCAAGTTAGAGGGGAATGAATACTCCATAGAAAAATAAAGTAAGGAACGTGGAATGGGAAGTTCTGGGTGAGGGTGGGATTTTAAATTTAACTTTAATTAGGGCATGCAAAGAAGGCCTCCATGAGGAATTGTCCTGGGCCAGGACTGGGAGGTGGTGGATAGTGAGTGTTATGAATATTGGGGGAGAGGCAGTCTAGAAAGGATGGTGAGTGGCAGAAGCCCTGAGAAGGAAAGTGCTGGCATATAACAAAGTAAGAAGGGTGATGTGGCTGAACCTTGGTGAGCAAAGGGGAGATAGAGGTGAAAGGCTAACAGGAGTCTAGCTCTTCTCAGGGATTTTAGTAACAATTAATTAGATAATTTGGCTTGAAATCCTTCCAAGCCAACTGCTAATTATATATATATATATATATATATATATATATATATATATATATATATGTATATATATATATATAAGCTCTATAACAAATAACGATTATATATTGAAGAGCACTTCTATCATTTATTTCCTATTTAAATACGTGTCTGCTTTATTTAAAAACATTATGTTGAAATGCCTCTCTAATGAGGCAAATGCATCTTCAGTTTCTCTCCTATTTGAAAGTATGAAGGTTAACATTAAATACATACCCATTTAGCCCTTAAAAAGGGAAATAAATTTTTAACTATATTTTTATTGATTTCAGAGAGGAGAGAAAGGGAGAGAGAGATAGAAACATCAATGATGAGAGAGAATCATTAATTGGCTGCCTCCTGCACACCCCCTACTGGGATCCAGCCCCAAATCTGGGCATGTGCCCTTGACTAGAATCAAATCTGGAACCCTTCAGTCCACAGGCCAATGCTCTATCCACTGAGCCAAACCAGGTGGGGAGAAAAGGGAAATCTTTATTATTGAGTATTCCCTCATTCTTTATTTTATGTATGTATGTATTTATTTACTTAAAATATATTTTATTGGTAGTTTATAGAGAGGAAGGGAGAGGGATAGAGAGTTAGAAACATAGATGAGAGAGGAACATCGATCAGCTGCTTCCTGCACACCCCCTCCTGGGGATGTGCCATTGACTGGAATAGAACCTGGGACCCTTCAGTCCCCAGACTGACTCTCTATACACGGAGCCAAACCAATTAGGGCTTCCTTCATACTTTAATATGTTATAAACTCATATGTCATGTACACCTTAACAAAGTAAAAATAATGGAAACCATACAATGCTTGTTATCACACTATAATGGAATTAAAATAGAAATCAATAACAGAAAGACAAACAAACATTTCCCAAAACATGTGGAGATTAAAGAGCATTTGGGTCAAAGAAGAGATCTCAAGAAAAGTGAAAAATACTTTAACCTACCTTATTTGCCGGCATATAAGACGACTGGGTATAAGATGACCCCCTAACATTTCCACTCAAAATACAGAGTTTGTTATATACTCGCCGTATAAGACTACCCCCCACTTGGAGGCATATTTTTCAGGGCCAAAAAATCGTCTTATATGCCAGCAAATACGGTAAATGAAAATCTCACAACTTATCAAAAATTGCAGGATGCAGTGGAGCAAGAATTAGAGGTGGAGATTATAAGAGAATAATTCCTTAAAATAAATAATCCGAGTTTCCACCTTAGGAACTAGATAAGCAAGTTGAATCCAGAGTAATTGAGCTTCAGTTTCAAGAAAAAATTATAATTTTATGTAATTTTATTTAGTTAAATATTTTATCGTATACATTGAAAGATTGGAAAGACTCCATTTAGGAAATTAATAATGATTATTAGATAGGTACTTGAAGAAATGTAAGTACAATAGCTATTATTTTTAAATAAAAGCAGATGAAATAATAAAATAATAAAATAAAATAATGACCTGGAAACTTTAGAGTTGATCAGTATAAATAAATGTAAAAACCACAAAAGGAATATATAATTGCCATGTGACCAAACACCCCCAAAAGAAAATTTATCTAAGATTAACTACATACATTTTCTATTGCCTACAATGTAAAGTTAGTAACTTGGGATTGTTCTTGTGACTTACTTTGGCAAGGATTGATCTAATTTTATACATAATAGTGCCTGAGTCAAACTGATTAGTCTAGCAAAAACCTACTATTTCTACATTTGAGGATGATTTATGCCACAAAGGTGTTACTGTTGTTGTTTACTGCAATTATCTCTTCTCCCAGGTAAATAACATTACTTTTCCCCAGGATCTCCATTTGTTATATTACTTTCCATTTATGTTGCACTGAATCTTTTAGTTTCTCAATGACACCGTTTTAGGAATGTTTTAATTTACTTTTCACTTAATCACTTGATATATCATCCATTCCTCACCTTGAAAAAAATGGTATTTATTTATTTATTTATTTAACTTATAAATGCTCCTCATTCAATTAGAATTAAAATTGTTTAGGAACCTAAACCTTAACCTGAATCAGGTTAACATGAACATTATCTAATTTAGGCAGATTTACAATTTAGAGTTCAGACATCAGGATAGAGGACTTATTCATTGGCATTCCACTCACTGATTTATTCATTTGCTTTAAAAATAAAGAACTGTGCATTTTAATAATTGTTTATAGTTATGGAGATGCAACAGAAACATGGGCTGAAAAAGTATCTCCTCTCCTGTGGCTTACATTTATATAGGAAAAAAAAAAGTGAAATGTCTGTAAAAAAAAATCAATGTTAAAATTTTGTATGGTGAATTTTAAAAAAATCAATTTAAATTTTTTTTTTCTTGGGTGCACAAAGAAAAAGTAAAGGAAACAATAGAAAAAGTTCTGTGAAAAAGAATGAACTTTTACTTGGACATAATTGTCAAGGAAAAGAGAAGGACCATTTATCCCTAGAAGCCAAATATAGAAAACCTACCTAAAAGTATCACTCTGGAGATTAAACTTGTCTGAAAGAAGCTGAGACCAAAATTTCACTCTTGAGGACTTGATAAACGGGAAACATCACTTCTACCTTGGCATCACCACTCAATACCTGTTGGGAAATTGGTGAGATAGCCAGGCCTACGTCTGTTTGGGACATTAGGAGAAAATAGAGACTGATCATTCTTTCTTCTATATTCTCTTCTGATGTCAGGGGTTTGTGGAGTCATCTTTTGTCATTAAGGTAAGTGCAAAGTGTTATGACATCCCTCTGAGAACACAGAATTTAACTCAGTGGTTCCTCCAACTCATCCAAAAGAGCACGAAGAACAGAGAAAAAACAAACAACCTAGGGCCTTTCAGCTGTCCTCTCAGATAATTCATGGATAAAAGGATATGTGAGGGCACGGACATTTTGAGGAGCTGAAGGAAAATAGGAGTATGTGCCCTAGGGAGTCATCAATGAAAGAGGAAATTGAAATGAGATCACCTACCTTTCCCAATAGGATTCCCATCAGCATGCTATCATGCAATCACATCAATAAGAGCCAACATAAGAAATGAAACCAGGATGGATGAGGGAGCAACTAAAGATACTTGGGGACACTGACAGCTAGCACATGAAGCTGCTTAGAGCTCAGGCGTTACACAATAAAATACTCAGGTGTTTGGAAGGCAGAATTACATTCAGGTTTTTGGGAGGCATAACTACATTCAAGTCCATGCAGGACAGGCTTCATAATGGGCCCAGAACCAATCCTGACAACAACTGAGCTCTAATCTACTCCCACAAGTACCTCTGAGGCTGCCCACGTCTGCTCCAAAAGCATTCACAGGAGGAAAATGGAAGAGGCTGAAAGAGTATTAATGGATTAGCACAACTTATTGTGATAGTTAGAAAAACACCCCACATGTTTGAGAGTGGCTCAGTAGAAAATCCCAAGATACTAAAAAATAAATTCCTGCAGAAGCACACACATCTTAATTAAATTAGGGTTTCTCTAAACAAGTCATCTCAGAGATTATTTGCTTTGATATAATTCAATTTGGCTTTTGAATACCATTTCTTTAATAATAAAACTGCCTTTAATAATAATTATAAAAAATGTTTTCAAGATACTAGTAAGATATTAGTGTCACAGGCAGAATCCACTTCTCACAATTTTTTTTCCAATTTTTTTTCTTCCAATTTAATAGTTACAAATGAAAGAAGTTCCCCTAACTTCTAGGTATTTAGGGAAAATGGTTAAAGGGTGAAATAATGTAGGATTTTTAGGATATAATAAATACAGAAGACTCCCTTTGATTTTCAAATAATTTTATTGTCATTCTGAGAGTTTTACTAGTAAAATCTTACTTTAGTAACTGAAAATTTACACATATAAGGATATGTTTAAAACTGCATGATAAAAATATCTTGATAAGTTACTCACAAAAAATTAGAATTACTCATCTCTATATATAAAAGCCTAAACAATCATTATGACCAGTGGACTGTATAACTGGTCCATTGGTCACTATGAATATGCATTGACCACCGGGTGGAAGATGCTTAATGCAGGAGCTGCCACCTAGTGGTCAGAGTGCTCCAATAGCCAACCTCCCAGAGTCCCTCCTTTCCCTCCGATTCCCCCAACACCACCCTGCCTGCTGTTCCCCATCTGCTCCAATCACAAGCCAGGACAAGGGACCTCACCCATTCACGAATTCATGCACCAGGTCTCTAGTACATATATAATAAGTTGCAGATCCAAACTCAAACTCTTATCAAGTCAGAATAAATCAGAACCACAGTGATATCCTTTCACCTGAGCCATTTATTATTTACTTTCTTAAAAAATTAGTGATCTTTAGTGTTGCACAGGACTCCATGACTAAAAGAATCATTATTTTGGAATTTTTTTTAATATGATGCTTCCACTTCAGTGGAAGAACTAGCAGTAATAATGAGCAATTAGAGGATTCATATTGATACTGCATCAACCTAAAACATTTTACCTGGACTGTAATTATTTAATTTGGGCTCCAGAGAATAGAGAATTAGAATCTGCCAGACTTAGGTTAATCTTCTAATGTCTAAATTATCATCCTATGCTCCTTCCTAAATTTGCTAATTTTAGGTCTCTGACCTATGTTCCATAAAGAAAATAAAAATATGTGTGTTCTATTTGGGGAGTCCGTAGATATTCTAAAGTAAAACCAAGAATTTATTCCTTAAAAAATGGCTCCACTAGAAATACTGAAATGGAAGAAGGGGTGGGATTTTTGCTTTCCTTCAGTAAATTTAAGTGCAATCTGTAAGGAAACTGGATTAGCAAGAAAATTCTTGGAATCTTCACTGTTGTGCCTTCTGTCTCAGGCTGTTTCCCCACAATGTCACCACTTGTCAAATGGAAGGGATGGCCAAGGAGATTTCAGGGAGACGCTGTATGTACTCCTAAATAAAAAGCAGAAATATTCCCGATGCAACAGGATGGAATAAATAAGTCTGCAGTGTATCACAGAGTAATAAAAGAAGTATTCAAGCATGAGACTCTTTGTAATATTGCTCAGAAAACAAAGGGAACATGTTTGAGGGGACTGTGAAATAGCACAGATAAACTAGCAAGTTTAGGATGACATTTGCCAAGTCATAAACTGAAACTCACACAGTAACTAAACACTCCACTGGGAGACACAGTTGTTTTTTGCAGAGCCATGATGAAGAAAGTGTCAAGAAGAGGCTAGAGTCAGGTTTCCTCCCCAGCTGTTCTTGTTGTCCAATATTTGTAAACATTCGTATCATATATTTATTTGATTTTCCGGTTGTCTACAGCAAAATGATAATGTTGTTCCCAATTACGTCATTAGCTAAGAAAACAGAAATCTCTTTAAAAAAATGCTTGGATAACCAATGTTATCCGAATTCAACATACAGTAATATATGTTATTTTTAGAAAGTATTTATTTTTAAAAGTAATTTTTGAATATAACTACTTTATAATTCCACCAATATAATCTCTCTACTTAAATGATACAATCTAGCATTATCCTCACTCTTTATTCCAAGGCTGCACTGTTGTATGTGACAGCTACAAATAGAGACTGTGTTTGTTAAACTGACAACTCAGGTACCACAATACGGACTGTCCAATGAGCTCTAAATGTTGAAGAATAATTTTAGGTACGATGGACATAAAGTACTATCTGTTTTTTTTATTAAATGATATGGTCACAGGACAATTCAGAATAAACAAAAACTTTAAAATACTTAGTCTTCATATGTTAAAAACACTTAGGTTCTTCGATTCTAGGCTTAATCATGAATGATTCTAGATACTTGTTTTTATTTGTTTTGTTTTGTTTAAATTATTATCTGGTAAGATTATATCTACCTGCATAGAAATTCAAAAGTTGTGATATGCAGGACATTTTTGTGAGTGTGTGGTAGAAAGGTGTATTGCATGAAATTATGTCCAAAATCCTATTTCCCTTAATCCGATCATGGAAAATGTGCAGTTGGGAATTCAGCAGAACTAGTAGAAGCTAAGCCAATGTCCAGTTTCACGCTCCATAGTGCAAGTGAGTCCAGCCCAACATCAGGCTAGTTCTGGTCCACTAAGCAGGACAATTTTTGACTTTGTGGTATTCATCCTATCCAATAAAAGAGTAATATGCAAATTGAGCATCACTCCAACACACAAGATGGCCACATCCATGTCGTCAAAAATGGCTGCCCCCATGTGGACACAAGATAGCCACCACAAGATGGATGGCATGGGGAGGAAGTTGTGGGCAATCAGGCTAGTAGGTGAGGATAGTTGGGGAGAACCCAGGCCTACAGGGTAGGGCAATTGGGTGTGACAAGGCTGGCAGGGGAGGGCAGTTAGGCATCAATCAGGCTGGTAGGGCAGTGGTTAGGAGGTTATCAGACTGGCTGGCAGAAGTGGTTAGAGGCAATCAGGAAGGCAGGCAGGCAAATGGTTTGGAGCTAGTAGTCCTGGATTATGTGAGGGATATCCCACTGGGATTGGGCTTAAATGGGTAGTCAGACATTTCTCAAGGGGTCCCAGATTGGAGAGGGTGCAAGTTGGTCTGAGTGACACACACACACACACACACACACACACACACACACACACTGCATGAATTTTGTGTACCAGGCTTCTAGTCTTTATATAATATAAATCATATCAACATGCAGAGTGTCAAAGCATCTCACAGAGATCTATAAACTAATAAAATAAAATACAGTGAGATCAAATAATAAATTAAAAGTAAATTAAATTAAACAGTGTCTAAAACCAGTTCTGCCTCTTCAGAAACCACTGCATTGTGTGTGGGATGTTTAGTCTCAGTGTGTGGTAGAGACTTGTTCAGGGACAGCAACTTGTGGGAGTAGAAATGCGACAGGATGTGACATAAACAGTATGCATTTTGGTGGCTTTGTGCAGAATTATAAATGAAAGTTTGCCAGAATAAGGTCATCAGGGAGATACAGGGGATCAATTAGAAAGTTACTGCAGAAATTTAACTATGAAGTTATGAATATTTTTGTAATCTGGTTAAATATATCAGCATGAAGCAGAAGATTAAAATGAAAATAAGGAATTATGTTTTCTAGTCTAAGATTCATGACTGCATAGGAAGATAAGTGATGATAATGGAAGAAGTTGGAAAATAACAGAAAAAGGCAAGAAAGATAGACTGATATTTTTCTTAGAGGTTAGAGAAAAGTGATTTAGGTCCACTTAAGAAGCAACACAAATGTCATATTTTGAAAAATAAAAGGCAATTTTCAGAAATTATCTTACATTCTATGGGAGCAATCTGGTAGAAGGCTTTAAATAAATGTGGAAAGTAACCTACAAAAATAGAGGCAGCATTTGAAGGTGGTATAAAAATGTCTATTAATGTTTTTGTGATTATTAATAGGTTATGTGCTTTCTACTATTTTTTATTTTTAGTGATATGGAAAAAAAGGTGAATGGGATGATTCAAAATTAATTAACAGACTTCTCAGGTCCAAAGCAATTTTTTCCCCATATTTTTAGGAACAAAGGTTTTTAAAAACCTTGTGGTTCGTATTAAACATTATGATGTAGTATATATGGAATCACACAAAATTCTGGTAAGAATTTAGCCCTTTTCTTAACTTCTTGTGCATAACAAGTTGCTGGGTCATGTGTAATACGAATGAGGAAGGGAAGGAAATGTAAGAGGAGGAAGACCAATGAGAGAATAGGAATAGATGAAGGGTTCAGGTCTCGAAGCAATTCCACACTGAGCAAAGGAGCTGGAACCACAGGACACTGACCCATTACAATGTCATAGTGACATCATTTCAAAATTGTATCCCCCAAATTGATTCACAACTACATGTGAAAAATATATTAGTTAAAATAGTAATACCAATATTGCAAAAATAAAACAGTAAGATCTTACATTATAAAGCATTTGCTATGTGCTAGACATCACCTCATAATCTTTACACAAGAGTTAATACTTTGAATCCTCACGTAAAACTTTGAGGTAAATATTTTCTATTGGTTACACACAAGGAAATGGGATAAATGGATAGTGTTTCCATTGAATATCAATGGATAGGCTTAGTACTTTCAAATAATGCTTTTTCAGATAATTCTTTTAATAGATAAAAAATTATGAAGGTACAGGTTTCTTGATTTCATTATCTATGAATTTTATGATGCTTAAGTACCCACTTCATTAAATTTGAAGTCATAACCGTTTGAATTAAAATTGTGTTTGATTCAGTCTCACATAACAAAGTTACCAATACCATCTTAATTTAATTGTGTTCTTTATCAAAATTAGGATAACTTGTTTGTAATGATATTTGTATAATATGTTTTTAAGAATAAAATGTGATATTGGGGGAGAAACCAAGATGGCAGCATAGGTAAACACCTAAACTGCGGCCTCGCACAGCAATTTCAAAAATACAATTAAAAGACAAAATGGACGTCATCCAGAACCACAGGAAATCTGACTGACTGGAAATTCTACAGATAGAAGGAAAGAGAAAACCACAAGGAAAATCAGAGGAGATATAAAAGCCTGAGGTATAGAGATAGGAGGACGCACGCACGTGCGGGGAGGACGGAGCTGGAGAGAACGGAGCGGCTGAGTGCCTGGCTGGCATTCTCTATCAGGAAGGAGATAAAAGTTCTGGACTCTGCTGAACCTAGTTCCTTCTGCACTGAACCCCAGTTCCAGGCAAGACCCTGGGGACGCAGACTCATAAAGGGAGAATCTGGGCTGTAAGGCGGAAACTCAGGGAACAGCAAAAGGCAGAACTCCAGAGGCATGCACGTGAATGTACACAGAGGACAGACTGTTGACTGTGCAGCTGGATTGCCCTAGTGGGAAGGAGACAAAAGCTCTGGACTGTACTGAACCCCAGTTCCAGGTGAGAATATGGGAATCCAGATTCATTGGGGGAGAAACTAGACTGTCTGTCAGTGGGCAAAACTCGAGGGCACCTTTCTTTCAAAGGTGCTTGCAGCCATAGGGCAGGGCTGACAGGAAGCCCAGGCCATAGGCTCCACCCTGAAACTCCACCCCATCTAAGCTGAGCACAAAGGCTTTTATAATTTTGCAAGTCTAGTTGAATAAGGCTATCTCCCAGCAAAAATATAGCTTATCCTCACAGCCAATTGGCCTGGAGATCAACTCCTCCCACTGATACCAACAACAATCAAGACTTAACTACAACAAGGCTGTACACACAGTCCACAAAGATGTGGACCAAGAGTGTCCACCTAAGGTAACTGGGGAGGCTGAATGGCCCATATAGGACACCTATCATACAAAGCTACTCTACCAATTTAGAGAAGCAGTGAAAATGTAAAACCACGATTATAAGGTTTTTCAAGAATTTCCTAAAAAAAGCCAATAAATTTAGCAAGACACTTGGGGATATGAGAGAGACCCTCAAGGATATGGAAAAGGACAAACTAGAAATTAAACATACACTGACTGAAATTTAAAAATATATTATACAGATACCCAACAGCAAACTAGAGGAACATAAGAATCAAGTCAAAGATTTGAAATACAAAGAAGCAAAAATCACTCAACTGGAAAAGCTAAAAGAAAAAAGAATCCAAAAATTTGAACAACTCCAAGTGTACCAATATCAGAATTATGGGGGTGCCAGAAGAGAGAGAGCAAGATACTGAAAACCTATTTGAAGAAATAATGACTGAAAACTTTCCCCACCTGGTGAAAGAAATAGATTTACAAGTCCAGGAAGTGCACAGAATCCCAAACAAAAGGAATCCAAAGAGGACCACACCAAGACCCATTTTAATTAAAATGCCAAGAGCAAAAGACAAAGAAAGAATATTAAAAGCAGCAAGAGAAAAACAGTTAATTACCCACAAGGAAGCACCCATACAATTGTCAGCTGATTTCTTAACAGAAACTATGCAGGCCAGACAGAGTGGCAAGAAATAGTCAAAGTGATGATTAGCAAAAACCTACAACCAAGAATACTCTACCCAGCCAAGCTGACATTCAGAATTGAAGGTCAGACAAAGAGCTTCACAGATAAGAAAAAGCTAAAGGAGTTTATTAACACCAAACCACTATTATGTGAATCACCGAAAGGTATTATTTAAGAAGAGGAAGATGAAGACAAAAGTAAAGATAAAAATTATGAACAACAAATACATATCTATCAACAAGTGAATCTAAAACTCAAGTGAATAAAAAATCTGATGAATAGAATAAACTGGTGAATATAATGAAATAAGGGGCATAGAAAGAAAGTGGACTGACAAATCTCATAGGGGAAGGGGAGTGGGGGATGTAGGAAGAAATTGGACAAAAATTGTACACTTATGGATGAGGACAGTGGAGTGGAGAGGAGGTAAGGGAAGAGGGTGGGATGGAAACTAGGTGAAGGGGAGCTATGGGGGGGAGGAGGAACAACTGTAATAATCTGAACAATAAAGATTTATTTTTTAGAAAGTGATATTGATTTAATAAATGAACATGTTTGTCCATTCAGAAAAATTTAAGATTAAAATACACTACACTGCTAATTATTGAAAACCTGTTTAATTGACTTTTATAAGAAGACAGCCAAAACCGGTTTGGCTCAGTGGATAGAGTATAGGCCTGCAGACTGAATGGTCCCGGGTTCAATTCTGGTCAAGGGCACATACCTTGGTTGAGGGAACATCCCCAGTGTAGCAGCTGATCGATGTTTCTAACTTTCTATCCCTCTCCCTTGCTCTCTGTAAAAAATCAATAAAATAATTTTTTAAAAAAGAAAACAACTTCAAAATTAAGAAAATTATTTTGAATAATAGATAAGAATCTTATTATTAAAAATATATACATGGAAGCTTAAAAGATAATATATAATTTAATCTTATATTAAAAATAATATAAAGTGGTTTCTAGGTAATACATTTCAGCTTTTAATATTTTTATTTATAGTATTCTTTAAAGGGGGGAATAGAAAATAAAACATAAAATTAAGTATATTTTATAATTTTAAAGTGTTTAAATATTTGATAATCAAATCTAATTTATCAACTCTATAAGTTATTTCAAAGTCATCTCAATCATTAAAATAATGTCAAACTATTATGCAAAAGTGATAGGTAGATGATAGATATATGATACATAGATACAAAGACAACCTATTTATTTTTATTTCCTAAGACAGAAATTTTAAAGATACATATATGAATATTTGTCTTAGGAAGTATTATATATTTATATGAGAGGCCCAGTGCACAAAATTCATACATGGGGGGGGTGTCCCTCAACCTGGCCTGCACCCTCTCCAAACTGGGAGAGGGTGACACCACCTAGGCTTTTATTATATAGGATGAATCACCACCATTCTTGCCCATTATATTTATAGATTTTATAATTGTACCTTTGTTGTTTTTGTGTGCTTTTTTTTTAGAACTTGGTTCGTCCAGTTTTGTTAAAAGCACAAGACATAATTATTGAAGATTTATTTATACATGTACTGTTGTAGTATTTTAACCTGCATTATTAAACTAGCTGAGAGTCTTCAGGACTTAAGTGCATTCAATTTAATGCACACTAGTTAACAGAAATTCTACAAAACCATTATTGGGGACCATTTAAAAATGGCATGTAGCCAAGAAAGTACTCAACAAAGTTGTTTTTTAAATTAATCTATCCATCTCTCCAATTAGATTAGACAAGTTATACAATAATACAGTACTCTTTGTTGCTGACTGGAATTTGACTTTCCTTAGGAAAATGTAACACAGTTAAACACCATTTGCCAAATCATATATTTCCAATAGGTACATTATATAGATGCATTTTTGTCATATGTATATTTTATTTATATGTGAATCATAAAATAAAAACACATATTATAAAATTATTTTAACTGATAACAAAGTAAATACAATCAGCTTAAAATACTATAATATCCATCATCTGCAAAATATATAATCATATTATATTAAAGAAACAGTTTTAATAAAATTAAAATAAAATTAATATAATTAAAACTGAATTGTCACACCTGGTTCCTAAGATTAAATTAGTGCCTAGGAGGAAGAAAACCAAGTAACAGGATACATTGATATTTCATTGATAAATTTGCAGATGTTGACCCTTATTAGTGCCCCTGAAATGAATCCCACTTAACTCTGTTTTTTTAAATGTATTCTTGTGTTTAATTTGTTTGTATTTTGTTTAAGATTTTTTCATCTAAGCTAAATATATTAATCAGAGATGAATTCTTCAATGACAATGAATTGGTCAATGACAATATATTGGTCAATAGTTTTCTTTCTTTCTTTTGTATTATCCTTGCCAGGTTTTGTTATCAGCATTATATTAGCCTCATGATGTTAGGAAGTATTGCCTCTTCAATTTTTTAGAAGAGTTTGAGAAAGATAGATATAGCTCTTGGAATGTTTGGTAGAATTCACTAGTGAAGCCATCTGGTCCTGGACTTTTACATTTTAGGAGTTTTGCTTTGTTTTGTTTATAATATTTTTTTATTGATTTCAGAGAGGAAGGGAGAGGGGGAGATAGAAATATCAATAATGAGAGAGAATCACTGATCAGCTGCCTCTTGCATGCCCCACACTGAGGATCGAGCACGCAACCCTGGCATATGCCCTGACTGGGATTCAAACTGTGGCCTCCTGGTGCATAGGTGGGTGCTCAACCACTGAGCCACTCCAGCAAGCCCAAGTAAAACTTTTTACTCCCTTATACTTTGCTAATAGTTTACTGTTAAACAAAGGCCATATCAATAACTAAGTAATAAACATATGGTGTATGTTATATCGATGTAGTATATACTGTATTCTTGAAATAATGTAATCTAGAAAAGAAAAATGTTACTAAGAAAATCAAAAGGCAAAGAAAATACATTTACAGTATATTTGTTTTTTAAACTCACATATAAGTGAACCCACGCAGTTCAAACGTATGTTTTTCAAAGTCAACTGTATTATAAAAATTAGTTCTTTCATATATCCAATGCCATGCCAATCAAAATTTTAAAAACACATTTTTTACAGAATTAGATAAATGAGAAAACCATGTATCCATTAATATTTAATAAACTTGTAAAATAGAAAAAGAAGAATGGAATGTTGATATGCAAAATGTCAGAAATCATTACAAAGAGATATCTAATTAGACAAGATAAATGAGGGCAAATAATATATATTACTCCCTCTTGCTCACCCACACACACAATATACATATACATTCATCTATGTTACTATTTGGAGATGATATACTATATAATAAAATATTTTTTATAACTGTGGGTAGAAAATAATTCCATGTATGTGACAAAAATATGCACATTTACATTGAATGATTTAATACATTTGTCTAATTTAAATGCAAAAACTTAAACCTCACCATTAAGAATTATTCATTTAATACAGAAAAATAATTTTTACAAGGCAGAGGCCCAGTGCACAAAATTTGTGAATGGGGAGGGTCCTAGGCCTGGCTGACCACCAGGGCCTATTGAGACCTTCCATCTGCCAGCAGAGCCTTTTCTGGCTGCTGGCCTGAGCCTTCTTTCATTTTTGCCACCCAGTGTTGGTCAGTGCACATCATTGCCAGTGATCGAACTCCTGGTCTCCCAGTTGAACACTAGAGGGGACATTTTGCATATTAGGCTTTTATATAGAGAGACTAGAGGCCTGGTTCATGAATTCATTCACAGTGGCATCCCCAGGGGTGACCCCAGCTTGTGCCTCCAGCCTTACAGCCCTGCAGCCCCACCTGGACCCCGCCACGGCCTGGCATCATCCTTTTACCTGCTCCACCATCCTGCCTATAAAACTATCAATCAGGGCAAGGCCCCCTGCCCAACTCCCTCAGAATTTGGGAGTCAGGCAGCAGCCACGCTCCCTGACACTGCCACTGGTCACCATCTGTGGGGCAATCAGGCCCCCACCCACACCCAACTAGGCCTGGCGCTGCCTTCTCACCTGCTCCACCATCTTGCTGGAGTTCTGCTCTCCTGAGGGCCCATTGGGACCTGCAGAGCCTCCACTGCTGCCCAGTGCCAGCGGGCATGGCGTGTGGGTGTAGTGGAGTGATGGTTAATCAATCTGCATATTACTCTTTTATTAGATAGGAAGATTCCTACTTAGTAGTAGTATGAAAACTTGAAATTTCAGGTTTTATAATGGTTTCCTTTGTAGAGAAAGGAAGAGATTGTGAACTTCAAATTCATATACAATATCTTGTTTCTTTAAATTTAGAAAAACCTTTGAGTAAGAAGTAACATCTTATTCTCTATGCTTTTATAATTTATAATATTTTTAAAGTAAACCAAAAGAAAATGAATCAATAGAGATTCCAAATATAAAATAAAACAAATAAGCAATTATAAAAGCCTTTGTGATTTATTCCAGTCCTATTTCTTTCAATTTAATTTTCACCATTGGGCAATCTTACTTTTTCTGTTTCAAAGATTTCAGCAATGCTTTCTTCAACTAATATCTTTTAATTATTTACTATTTGACCTCCACATTCTATTTCTCTGGAAGTCTATGTATTTGTGTGTGTGTGTGTAATGATTTTCAAAGGTTAATAAATATGATTCTCATACAGATATTAAAAATTATTAAATTTATTAATTAATAAAATATATTAACTAGTGCAAATCTATGATTAGTTCAAAGAGCATTTGAGAAGATATTATTTTGGAGCAATTTAAGAAATGTTACAAAGTTAGTTATGTCTTACAGAGTAATAATTCTCTAGGGTTCTCTATAAAATAATTATTTGCATGTTACTGTACAGAAATTTACTATTTAACAGTAACTGAATTAAGACAGGAATATTTAATCAATTGTAAACAGTAGGTTAAGCTAAGTGCATTTTTATAGATACTTCCTAGGTGGTCTTCACCTCCATACCATTGACAGGAAGTAATACAAACTTTTTTCCTAATTTCCATTTCCTGTAATAATCCTGCAAATTCTTTTTTCTTACTTCCATTATATGATTTAATTCTGACTATTTTTCTCTTAGCTTCCCTATCCGTGAAGCATTCTATGTTGCACTGACATTTCCTTCCTCTGATAGCAGAGGTCAACTGCTTGAACATATTAACCCTGAAATAATATATTCTTTGCTAATTTTTTCTTGCCCTTTTTATATTTGTATTTTCTCTTTCTTTCTTTATAATATGTATTTTTAAGGAAAATAACAGATATAAATCATATTACTGTCTCATTTCTCCAGGCATAATATAATGTACATATTCTATATTCATTCAATGAAGTTACTTTATCATTTCAAATGTTTTTTGAAAATGGCTTAATTTTTAAAATATATTTTATTGATTTTTTTTACAGAGATGGAAGGAGAAGGATAGAGAGCTAGAAACATCAATGAGAGAGAAACATTGACCAGCTGCCCCCACCCCACACCCCACACAAGGGATGGACCCGCAACCAATATACATGCCCTTGACCGGAATCGAACCTGGGACCCTTCAGTCCGCAGACTGACGCTCTATTCACTGAGCCAAACTGGTTTTGGCAAAAATGGCTTAATTTTTAATCAACTTTGAGTATGATTAAAAACTTTATCCATGCATCTTTACATTCTCAGAAGAAAATTAGAAAGGTTACTATTTAGAACAAATTTAATTTGTTTTAATGTCCTTTAATATTCTTTTGCTTCATCAGAATATTTGATATTTGAAACAGAATCAAAATACCTTTCATAGATCAAATTCATAAGACAGTAGTGTTTTAGAACTTGGTGCTATGGCCATTTGGGGGGAGAGGGAGTCTGCTGCCCAAATCAGAAACTCCACATAATAATGCTATGTACTTGTCTAGATTCACTGCTTCCTAATTCACTTGCCAGTAGTATATGTTTTGAACATACATTTTTCATAATTTTAAAGCAGTAAAGTGGAAAGTTCATAATTCTAGTTAGATAATTGAACCCACTGACCATAAGTATCTATCTTGTATTATAACTTATAGAGGCCTGATGCACAAAGATTAATGCAAGAATGGGCTTTCCTTCACCTAGCTGCCAGCACTGCCTTTGCTCTGACCAGAGCTGCCTTTCCACCTTCTCATGCTGCCCAGAGGCCCAGAGCATCTAGGGTGTTGTGGAATGCCTGTGTTGTTGCCATGGTGATGACACAATCCTCCCTGCCCATCCTTGCCACACAGAGCCTGTGTATGCAAATTAACCCATTATATTGGTTGGGTTAGTTTGCATACTCACTCCTGATTGGTGAGTCAGGAGTCACTAAGGTATGGTCAATTAACATGTTACTCTTTTATTAGGTAGATTTGAAAATCACAACCTGGCTTACTGCTCTCTGGGTTTGAGCCTCATGCACAGCTTTCCCAAGTAAGGGAAGACCTTTCTTCCATTTATGTCATTTGAAACCATAACACCTCTTGTGAGTCTGACCCATAAACATTTTTCATATCCCAGGACACTCTTTATGACAACATACATATAAAACTGTCTTTCCAGTTATATTATCTGCATAATTAAATCATCCTGCAAATATTTATCAAATACCAATTTGTAAGGCCTAGAGAGGTCTACAAAGATGAGCAAAATGACATTTGTATTTGTTCTCTTGGAGGTAAAGGATTAGTAAGAAAAACACATATTGCCAAAACTGGTTTGGCTTAGTGGATAGAGAAGGGGTGGGCAAACTTTTTGACTCGAGAACCACAGTGGGTTCTTAAACTGGACCAGAGGGCTGGAACAAAAGCAACCTGACCATGCTGGCACTCTCATCTTGGGCTGCTGGTGAAGGAGCAGAGGGGAGAGCAAGAGAACTGAATAGAACAACCGAATGGGCCAGATCCGGCCCGCGGGCTGTAGTTTGCCCAAGGCTGGGATAGATTGTTGATCTGTGGACTGAAAATCCGGGTTCGATCCCGGGTTTGATCCCGGGTTCGATTCAGGTCAAGGGTATGTACCTTGGTTGCAGACCCATCCCCAGTAGAGGGTGTGCAGGAGGCAGCTAATTTGTATGTTTGTCTCTCATCGATGTTTCTAACTCTCTATCCCTCTCTCTTTCTCTATGTAAAAAATCAATAAAATATATTTTAAAAAGAAAAAGAAAAACATATGTTAAACAAATCACTATCTGCTCTCACTACTGCTCTTGTCACCTTGGACAAGTAACTACCATCACAATCTAACACTGAGTTTGAAATGGGGATAATCATATGGTAGTACTTGCCTCATGGGGTTGCTGTTACTGCTACAAATGTTAATGAGAGCCTAACAAAGAGTGAGAAGCCAGTAAATATTAGTTGCCAAGTTCTCAACCTCTTATTCTCTCCTTCTCATAAAAAAAAAAGGAAAAGAAAAAAAAAAAAAAAAGGCTTTGGGATCCTGAAACAAAACCCAGATAAATTCAGATTAAGAAAAAATTTCCAAAAGAAATGACACTAAAATTAAGACCTATAGGTAGAACAGAAATTCCATAGGCATTTTAAATTATTTCAAGCTGGATCAGCTGTTTGTAGACCCTGGGATATGAGAGAATATGGAAAGAACAGACGTGAACTTCTAGAGCTCAGTGGAGATGGTGAGAAGAAGGAGAGTGAGCAAATTTCCCTGAGATGTCAGGCAAAAAAAAAAAAAAAAAAAAAAAAAAAAAATCCATTCAAGGCCCTGACTCCTTGAATATTAAGTAAGGCCTTTGTATTTTATCCAAGAGAAAATAAGATTCTGGTACAGGATTCTTTTTAAAGCAAAGTTACATGATTGCATCTTTGTTTCCCAAAACTGCCTTGCCATCACTTATATTACCTCAGAGCACAGTCAACTTCAAGTGCAGTGTACTTTTTTCCCTATTTCTCTTTTTTAATCTTCACCAGAGGTTATCTTTCCATTGATTTTTAGAGAGACTGGAAGAGAGAGGGAAACACGGAGAGAAATATTGATGTGAGAGAAACACATCGATTAGTTGCTTCCTACAAGTGTCCTGACCAGGGACTGGGCTAGTGAGAAGCCTGCAACCCAGGTATGTGCTCTTGACCAGAATGGAAATTGGGACCAGAAGCAAACCTGGGACCCTTTGGTCTGTAGTCCAGCTTTCTATCCACTGAGCTGAACTGGCTAGGACAAGTCAGGTGTACTTTTGGCAAAGGCTTGACAGCTGTGGAACCCTGCTATGAGGCACAATCCACTTAACCACTTTTCTGAAGAACATTCAAATTAAAATTACATAAGTCTAAGAAGTCTGAAAATTCTGTCAGCCTGGCCTCTTTTCAAGTACAACTGACTTTGGCGGCCACTTACAGTGGGTAAGAGGCCCGGGCAACTCACCTCAATGTGGCACTTGGCCTGGTCCCTGGCCTCCTCCTTCATGTCTCTGATCTGATTGGGAATAAGGTGTGAGATCAGAAGGCCATGGCTTGGTGAAGAGAACATAAGTAGTAAAAAATATGATCATAAGTACAGATAATGATAGGAAACATCTAATTTCATGCCCAACCTGAAACAGTTTCTAAAAATAGACTCCAGAGAAAAACTCTAAGCACATTTTACAGTTAATGTAATCACCCATTTCCATAAATATATTTCACGTGGGTATGATTGGTAGAAGTAAAAATCACTTTTCTTATGTGTTCCCAGATCACGTTTATGAGAAGAAGAGGGGGCAGAGAGAAGTTAGATGCCCATCCTCCCGCAGACACTGGGAGGTCAGAGTTGGCAGGGCTATGGGGTTCTTGCACAGAGTGGCAAGAAAAGCATTTTGGAGACTCATGCCCTGGGTGGGTGAGGGGTAGGGGTAAGGTTTATTGGGCCTCCAGGTGTGTCTCATCCACACCTGGAGGTTCCCAGGTGTGGGAACACCTGGAGGTTCCCAGGTAGGGAGAAGGAACCAGACATGTTTTCCAATTTCCCCAGGGAACCACTGCCCGTTCTCTGAAAATTATCTGGGGGAGGAAGAAGCAATAAAAAGGAAATACCTCTGCTAGGCGCATGCACAGTGAGAACCAAGATGGCTCAGGGGAGGTCCTTCTTTGACACATTAGGACACAGGATGGAGATCATAACGGGGAGATATCCAGCTCCTGACAGCTGGGAAACAAGTCCACCCTTGTTGTCATCTAGCCCAGAAGGGACAGGGCCCAGGAATTCTGTGCCAATGGCCCAGAGTCTGCATGGCATCGGAAACTTGCCTGGTTCAGTTCAATCTATGCTAAAGCTCAGCCCAGCTCAGTCTCTGTTCTGTCTGATGAGCTTAGTCTCCGTTCTTGCAGCTGTGCTTGGATCTCACACCTGGAGCCTGCCCAGGCCTGGCCTGTGTGGCAGGCAGGGCATGCACGGCTGCAATAGACCCGTGCTTGGACCCATGTAGCTGCTAGGAGAGAATGAACAACTACATGCTATGGAGAAGGCCCTTTGTTCAGCTTTGATTATATTACTGGGTTTGGGAAAGGATTTCCTGGCTCCTTTGGGTCCTCTGCTTGGTCTTCCCCTCAGCCAATCCCTTTCCTGGATCTTCTAGGGTTTCATGACCTCACCCAATCCAATGCTTTTCCCAGGCTGGATATCTCCCCGTTATGATCTCCATCCTGTGTCCTAATGTGTCAAAGAAGGACCTCCCCTGAGCCATCTTGGTTCTCACTGTGCATGCGCCTAGCAGAGGTATTTCCTTTTTATTGCTTCTTCCTCCCCCAGATAATTTTCAGAGAACGGGCAGTGGTTCCCTGGGGAAATTGGAAAACATGTCTGGTTCCTTCTCCCTACACAAGGCTTGAGTTTTGAGAGTGTGGGGGTATAAGGGTGGGAGCGGGGATGGTGGAGGGCGGCTGATGGATGTTCATCACCTGTGGGGATTCAGCCACCCCTACTAGGGGTGTCTTTCAAACAAGTGTGACTTCCAAGCTCAATCAGGCCCAGCCAGTCTAGCTCCCTTCTCTTCTGTTAACTCCTAGCTGTCTATGCTAACCATAGAAGCCCTACATTTCTTTCTTTTTTAAAAAACAAAGATATCCTAATGGTATTTTAATTCAGAATAAACTGTGATGTTAAATTGGAAATGGATATATTGGTGGGAACTTAGGGCTTTTAATATGTAATGATGTAGAGAAAAATAAATACAAATTTAAATGTGAAAAAAAATACTTTGGTTTTCTAATAAAATGACAATGTAATCAGGAAGTAAATATGTGTAAAGGATATAATTTTGAGCAATAAAAAAAAAAACAATTTCAAAAAAAATTCTGAAAGTCTGTTCTGAGGCCAATCTCCTTGAACAAGTTACCGAGGTAAATAACATTTTGAAGCTATTGAGACTGAGGGATCTTGAGCTCCATCCATCCAGGGTCTCCAGAGTCATCCACTTTTGTGGATGTTTACATATTAGTCTCCATTGATTATATTTCAAAGGGGTGGCTCCCAGGTCTTTGAGAAAAACAAAACTGGCAAGAGAGCTTGGGAGAGGATTTACATTTCAAAGAGGCAGAGAAAGAAATGTTACTTGCCAGTTTTCTAAAGAAAATGCTCTAAAGAAAAGGGAGGTCAGGTGCTTGTACTCCAGTAGAAGCCAGCCTAAAATTTAGTAAAACTGAGAGGAATGTTAAGGTTGTTTGGTCAGCAAGCAGCTAAGCATACACACAATTCTTGGAGTTTTCATCCTTTATGTTAAACAGCATTGTAATAGGTAGGATTACGAGATTTTATTTTCTTAATTATATACTTTTTAAAATAAATGCATCATGCTTTAATTTCATAAATTAAAATGTTTACTGGAGAGCTTTTAATGTGGAATATGGCTTTACTCTTAAAATATAAAAATTTCACCTAATAGATTTTGACTATCATGACAATAAATACTAAAGCCTATATGGAAAGAATACTTGATGAAGCACTGCCATCTTTTGGTTGTATAAATCAAGGGTATAAAAAAAATCTAGAGAAGTTAAATATCCGTGAAAGTTATATATAAATCTTAAATGTTGAGAAATTAAAATGTATAAAGAGCAAAACAAAAGAAGCAAAAAAAAAACACCCCACCCTAGATGATAAAAGTTGTCTCGCAAAGATAGGCATGTATCTTAGCAACAGAACTCTCAAAGGAAAAGTGTCAATTTAATTTAAAATCTGTTGGCATGGATAGAAAATAAGATAGAGCTAATATCATTTATAAATCTTGTTACTTGATTCTTGGACTTCTTATGAGGGAAATTATTTATGATTGTAAACTTATTTTTTTAATGACATATCCATCAAAACTGTGATTTGGCCATAGATATATGATATGATGCTTATTATAAAATACTTAGCAATTATCACATTTTTTGGATTCAAATTAATACCAATAAAATTAATGGATAAGAATCTTTTTCAGAGACAATTCAATTCAGGCTGTGTTTGCAATGGAAATTATAATTCTAACTTAAAATATCCTGAAATTATATATTTTTAATTTTTTCCAACTGATAATGTAGAATAATTAAGCATTCTGACACTCCAGAATTTGCCATTGTACCAGTCTTTTAATTAAGTTCCTATGAGAATAATGATTGGAAAGCTTAAGTCATAATGGTATGCATATGAAAACATTACATCTGTACTTCAGAAACTAGTGTCTTTCTAATAAAGCATATATTTAAAAGAAAATCAACCTCAGCAGATTGCCAAATTCTATTTTACTGAGTCTTCCCTATACAAATTAACTGGCTGTACAGAGTATGATATTCAAATACTTTATATTATGGAGTTAATTAGCTATTAAACAAAAATATATATAAAGTGAGGATTTTCTGAGGAATAATCTAGAAAAGATATTGGTGTATATGTAATAGTCATATTTTAAAACATTTTATATCTTATTTATTTTTGCAATAATTTTAAGGAGAATATAAATTAGAATTTCTATAACATATATTTTAAAATTTGAATAAAATATAAATGATAATTATTTCTTAAAGGTATATCCACTCCAAATTGAAACCAAAACTTAGTTTTAATATACCAAGAGTCTGGTGATATTTTAATATTTATTTTTTTAATTTTCAAAATTAAAATTGTATTCTTTCTCATGAAAGTCCTTCCTCCCTTTAGGATTATAATAAAAATGTAACAGAAAAACTTAAGCATATTTATTTTAATGCTCATATAGCTACATTGTATTTCTAAAACAAAATATTCAGGTAAAACATTCTTAAAATAGTCATTGTTCATTTAATTGAGAATCAGAAATTTCCCATTTACATGTTACCACATTTCAATTCATATGGAAGTGTAGACCATTTCAAATTAGTGATGTTGTGGAATCTTCTCCAATAATTATAATGTTATTCTTTGATGCGGCATATAAACATGTCTTTTTAAAATAAATTTCTCTCTTTACTTTTGACCTCTCTTTTTTAAAATTACTACTTTTCTTACATTAAAAAATGTCTTTCAGACAAATCTTATTTTAAAATAAAATATATTTAATTTGTTAATAGATTAATTCTAATTTCTTAAGAATTATATATGCAAGTAAATAATAACTTTCTGTATTATGCAATCCATGCAATGTTAACATTTGAGAATATTTGCCTCCTCCATGTATATTTGAAACTTATTAAATATATTAGTCATTTAAGTAGAATATAGAGTTCAAGGAAATCCAGTTTAATATTTTATTGGCTTTACTGTGGTGATAGTGGTTAATAAAAATTATATAGGTTTCAAGTATACAATTCTATAATGCATTATTTACATATTGAACTAGAGGCCCAGTGCACACATTTGTGAATGGGTGAGTCTCGCCGGCCTGCCCTTATCGGGGGTAGGGGAATGATCAGGGTCAGGGCTGACTGAGGGAGGGGCTGCAGGCGGTTGGCCAGCAGGCCCTGCCCCCCTTGTCAAACTCCCTGTTGAACTCCTGATCCAGGGGACAATTTGCATATTAGCCTTTTATTATATAGGATGTGTGTTCACCTCCCAAAGTCAAGTCTCCAAGCCAGTCAAAGAGAGATAAATATCATATGATCTCACTTATCTGTGTAATGTAATTAAAAAAAGAACAAAATACATAAACAAACAAAATGGAAACAGACATAGATACAGAGAACAGACTTACTTACAGCTTCCAGAGGGGAAGGGAGTTGGGAGACTAGGTGAAATAGGTGAAGGGATAAAGCAAAAAAAAATTTTTTTTTAGAATATCAGGGCTGAGAGATATCTTTCTTTTTTCTACCTTCTCTGCTTTACATTCTACTTAGTATTTTAAATATGAAACTTATTTATATAGCTTGTATGTTTTTTTTACATCCCCAATGATAATATCTTTCTCTCTGAGTGTAGGATTTCTTTTCTGTGTTGTTCATTGCATCTTATATGAATAGGACAACATAATACAAACCCTGAACTCAGTACAAATAACAATATTTTATTATCACTTATAATTTTGTGGGCTGCCTGGGTTTAAATGGTTGTTTGTCACTAGGGGTCACTTATATGGTTGCAGTCAAAAAGAAGCTGAGATTTGAGTCAACTGTAAACTCATGCTTCCGGAAGTCCTCTGCAGGCTCCACATGGACTGTTAATGGTAATGTATCCACGTGAACTTTCCACGTGGCTCAGGCTTCTCACAATGTGGAGGCTGGCTTTCAAGAGAGACAGTGCTGAGAAGGACACTTGGGGGGCCCTGGGTGAAAACTGCAAGAACTCTTGGTAGTCCCAAAACATCATTTCTGCTATGATCTTGTGGCACAGCAGGTCAGTGATACCAGCCAAGACTCAGCTATAAAGGAATTAGACTCCATCTCACTTTGTGAGGAACATCAAATAATTTGCAGCCAAATTTAGCAAGGCATGTGGTTAATCTCAGTGCCTAGAACAGGGCCTGATATCCATTAAGTGCTCAATAACTATCTGTTATATAGATGAATGGCTTAACACAGGTCTACAATATCGTCTTTAAGCTGCTGAACTAATTCTAGAAAATTCTTTCTCCGGGTTTCCTGCTGTGAACTGTAATAAATCCATTTCTTTGTAAATTGTTTGAAACCAGTTTTCTCATACTTACAGTTAAAAGCAATTTAACTTATAAGTGGATTAGCAAGACCCTATGAATCTCAGGGAACAAAAATGTGTTGAATTTGTCCTGTATGCTCCTGTGGCACAGCAAGTCAGACCAGCCAAGATAAGAAATGCTCTTATCTAAATCTGTCTCGTATACCAAAAGCTTGTCATAAAATTACCTCTTTACCAGAATCCCCAAATGATGATAAGAATGTTAATTTTATCATCCACTATTTATCTTGCTTTAATTGCAGTAAAAGTTGGAAGAGTTGTGATTGAGACATATATTTTGCAGTGGTTATTTGTTTCAGGGTAAATTTATACTCATGGTTATAACTAGTATTTATGCACAATTTCGTTAAACCAATAATATCTTATTCTGGAAAGTTTTGTATTATTCACTGACTCTTTATTGCCCTGTTCTATTCCACATACAATACATGATATCACCATTGTTTAACTGTGACTTCCACAAATCAGAGCTTTTATATCATCTGCAAAAAATTATCCCAATACTTTGTGTAAATGGGTCTCAACAACCATTTCTACCATCTCTAATTTCATCTTAACCTGTTATTTCATAGAAGTGCTATTTAATATATCTCCTACAAGTACCTGATTTTTGTCAGATTTCTCTATGCTATGCAGAGAAAGCTGATTCTTGAACTTCCATAACAAGAGGTAAAAGAAAAGTTTTCCAGTTAAATGGCACAAGGAGAAATATACTAAGCCCTCAATCCTGATATTTTCTGAAATACATTTAAATATCTCTTAGGCTAAAGTTCCTTGAAATCTTATCACTTTAATTTAATTGTCCATATTAAGAGACTCCTCATAATTAATCAAAAAAGTATTTATAAGCCCATTTAGAAGAAATTGTTTTAGATTTCTCAGCATATTCTCTGAAATATGTTCAATGTGATAATTTGTGAGATTTTATTTTATAAAGTGACCAAATATTAATCTGAGCAAAGTGTATTGATTATTTTATCTAATTAAAAAATAAAAATAGACAAAGCAAGTTTATACAAATACTACTGTGAGTACCATTTTAAATGATAACTATAAACCATTTCAGTTGAGTACCTTCACTGTGAATGAGTATGTCAACTCCTACAATCCTTTTGGCTGGAAAGTGTTGGTCTCCCCTACTTTTTCTCACGACCAGATAAATGATATAAAGAAAAAGATAAAAGCTATGTTCTTTGGATTCTAAATGCAGATGATTAGAATAGGTAAAGTAGGAGAATAAAGAACACTGGTTGATCCTGTCACTGTTTTCAATGTACTTGATACTAGACTGATAGAAAAATGTGTCTTTATACAACACAAAGGAAGTCGATATAATTATGATCTGCAAAGAAGTCATGGCAGGAGATCTTTTTATTAGCACTTTTGATTATTAAGAAATATAACAAAGGTGGAAATAGGGAGATAAATAAATTATACTAAATGTGGAATAAGTACAACAGAATGGTGTCACAGTTAAGGAGCCCTATGAGTAAAATAAAGAAGAAATATCATTTTCTAGGATGAAAAAAAGAATACTTTCAACCAATCGAAACATTTAAGGGCAAAGCGTTTTTAACAATACACCTCGGAAGAAAGGCTTTATTATCTACCACATATTTTCTGAAACTCAAATAATTTCATCAGTTGGCTTCATTTAATTTGAATTCAAAGCTTAAAATATTTTTTCAACCTCTAGACTTGTGCTGTTTTAATAAAAAAATATTTTCAATTTCTCTAGGGTTTCATGGAAAAGTGGTTTTAAATGAACCAAGAATTTTTAAGACGTGCTTTTAAGATTAAAATGGACCAAGGTCAATCTAAAGAGCAAAGGCTAGACATGCCAATATGCATACATAATGCAATTTAAAGGTGGCCAAGGTGGTATGGGGTCTGATTTCTAATACGACTGCTGTTTTAAAGCTCACGTCCCCGGAGGCCTCGGACATTTCTGAAACATTATGTTAACTGTCCTTCAGTACCATCATGAGGGAGGCTGAACCTATTATATCCAATTTGCAGGTAATAAAAATAAGTCAATGTGAGGTTAAGTAGCTTGTTCAAGGTCACCAAGCAAGTTCTAGTGGAGCTAAAAATGAAAGTCAGATCTCATCCACTTGAAATGATGTCACCTGACCAAGGGGCCTTACTCAGAGCTCATTGTGCTAAACAGAAGACCTGATTAAAAGCATTGATTTCACCTCAAAGGTAAAAACATAAATACATTTCTCATGCAAAAAAAAAATTAATTTGCCACATTCCTGCTTAAGATTCCCGAGCACCTCATTTTCAAGAAAGAATGAAATCAAGGTATACTCAGATGACAATGAAGTTAATATTCCCAGAGGGCGATACAAGCTCACAGACATTTGGGAAATGTGGGGCTATGATTGCTTGCTTGAACTCTAAATGCACTCCTAGGCCATCAGTAGTTGTCTAATCCATGTAGCCAAATTATTAGTCTTTGTGAATTTACAGCATGATTATTTGAAATGGTCCCAGAAAATGAGACTGCACGCTATGCTGTCACAGAAAAAGAAGAAAAAGAGAGCCACTAAAAGACGCTCCATCTGTCCAAGCAGCAGCTAGACAGACGAACAAATGAAAGTGCTGTGTGGTTTCTCATGCCAATGTTTAAAATGGTCACTTATTGATTGAAAGTTTTTAAAGCACCAAGGCCATCGCAGAACAGCTCATCAATTTTATGTGCCTTCTTTATACAGCCAAACAAATTATTTCCCACGGAAATCATATTGACCATTCAGGAAAAACAAAAAAAGAATGACACACCAAATACTTCAATAATTGTTTTGTTTTGTGTTTTCAGTAGATAGGAAGTTGATTTTCTTAGTTTTGCTATAAAAATACAACTATCTGCCCAAAGAATTGAGTTGTAGTGGGTGATTTTATAGATGTGAATATGTTAATAGTAAGGAGAGCTTAAGAAGGGGAATTTTAACACAAAAAATATAACAAATGAAAGATATAATGAGAAAAATTTAAATTGTTGACCTCTGCATGCCTTGGGTGCTTTCAAGGGCTAAGTGATTTATTTCTCCAAAATATAATAGTAAAACTGCACATATATTTAGAGCAAAGAATGTACATAATTGTTCTTGTCACATATTAGCCATCATCATAACTTTTATGGAATCTTTTTGGAATAGAATCCTTTCGAGAAAGCGAATACCTTCTCTGTCGTTTATGCTTATCTGAAATGTTAATGAAACCCTCATGTCATATTAAACATCCTTGGCTTTAATAGAGTTGAAATTTTTATCAGTGTTCTGGACCACATTCAGTTTCACAGCAAAACAGGTTTTCTTCTGACTGCCATGCTCAGCTGGCGATGACATTTGGCACTGGACTTGCAATGATCTATTTGTATCCCGTCACAAGCTAAGAGACCATGAAGACATTGGATTTCCCCTCACCCTTTGATATCAGTTAAAATACCAGCATTACATTTCCTACATGTGAACATGTAGAATCAATGTATGATCATGCAAAACAGAGACTTTCTTCACTCTGGTTACGTATTTTCTAATGGCTTCAACCATAGTCAGCATATCTGACCAATTACGGCATTTTATTTCAAAAATATTTCCTCCTTGCCACATTGCCAATTTCTCTTTGATATTAAAAAGTAATGCCGGAGGCTTTGTACTCCAGAGATATAAAACTTCTAAATTGGAACAGGTTGTCTTTCTCTCAAATGATCATTGTCAAAATTCTCTGTGAATCAGGCAATAAATAGCATATCCCAACAACGGTAAAAGCCGAGAATTGGATATTCCCATCTCCTTGTCCTGGTGCTGACAGAATGTATGTGAAAGCTGCTTCCAGTTTGAGTGGATGGACTAAGTTATTCAAAGAAGTACCAGAATGATTGTTGAATGGTATTTCAATATTTAAGCTGATTTTCAGTGCTTTTCATAGCTGTATACCTCACAGGATTTACATTACATCTCTCTTATTTTTGAATCCCCTGCTCAAGAAAATAAAGTTGATCTTTAAAGCTATAGGAAATCCTGTTCTTATGCACCTTTGTTCACACTCATCCTTTTCTTAACCCTTCGCTGATCTCACTCTGGATAAAGCCTCTTGGAAATCCTCCACCATTTAGTTGTCATTTTGTCTCTCTTCTTTATCTCTCCTCCTTCTTCCTTAAAGAAATGGAAATAATCAACTCTCCTGGGGTTGTTTTCAAGGTAAAATGAAATAGTATTTTTAAATAACATATAACAGGAACTACATAATATTACAGCTAGCCCCCCCGCCCCCATTTTAAATTATATGTCCTGGATTTTAGCTATGGTAAAGTGTCTAAAATCAAATAGCCATTAAAGAAAACAGACTAGACCAGCTGTGGGCAAACTACGGCCCGCGGGCCGGATCCGGCCCCCGGAGCCGAAAGAGCAAGGTTCTCTTGCTCTCCCCTCCGCTACTTCACCAGCAGCCCATAAAGAGAGTGCCAGCATGGTCAGGTTGCTTTTGTTCCGGCCCTCCGGTCCAGTTTAAGAACCCATTGTGGCCCTCGAGTCAAAAAACTTGCCCACCCCTGCACTAGACTATTGGCCAAAAAAATGTAGCACTCTTAGAGGTAGAACAGATCTATGATGCTGAGAGGAGGACAGCAAGCAGGCATATCCTGCAGTCTACCAGGCCTTCTGTCTGAAGGAACTTTCAAAACCATAGCATGGGCAAGAAAGAGCTCAGCCCACCCTGAAGCCTTGTTTAGGCCAGAAGAGACTGTACTTTGAAAAGCAGAGCGTGAAGTGGCTGTACCGGCCACACATAATAATGGAAAGAGTTTTACGTGAAGTTTCAGAGAAAGAGCTCCAAAAATGCATATGGCACGCCCTTGAATCTTTAGCTGAATATAAAGCTGCACATGCTTAGGAAAAGAATCCAATAAGATGACCAGAGAACAACTGAAAAATTAGTAACTACCAAGTATCGGCAGAGGGTAATGAAAATCTTTTCAGCTATAGACTAAGATGAGTTATTTCTGAGACAATTAGTTACTTATTTAGCAATGTTAGTAGTTAAATCTTAGGGTACAGTTTCTCAGTCTTGGAGCTGTTGGCATTGATAACTCTTTGTTGCGGGTACTGTCATTATTGTAGGATGTTTACCTTGTGTCCTTAACCTGTACCCACTAGTCATCAAAATCATCATCAACCCTGGTTATGACAACCCAAAATTTCTTTATTGTTTAATGTCCTCTGAAGGGAATTGTTCTTGTTTGAAAAACACTAGTTTAGAGGGCCTCTCCTACAAACAAGGCAGAATTAAGGAAATGCATATGTATGAGAACAGGTGGAAAATGTCACAGACTTTTATTTCCAAGTCCACTCTTGGTTTAATTCAAGGGGGACTCTGTAGATTTCCAGATCTGCTTCAATTGTTTGAGCCCAAATCTAATAGTTATGCACTGCTCTCATCTGTAGCTCATGTTGTCCAATATTTGTCTAAGTGCTTAAATCCTAGTATTGATTTGTGAGGCCTTTTTATTCCTCATGAAATTCTGCCTCTTCATTTCAGCCACTCACAAAATTGCCTCTAGCTTTGTTCTTACTGGAAAACATCAGTGGCTGATACTCTTTTTTCTCAAGGTAGGAGGAATCAATCATTCCTGTTTATAAATTTCAGCAAGTGAATAGTAATGTTTTCTCAAGTGTTTATAGAAATAAATGAATGTAGAGGGCTACATTCTAAGTACCACATTAGATATTATGAAATATTCTTTATTTTAATTTTTTTTCCTTAGGTAAATTTGTATTGGGAAAAAAAGAAATTTAATCACATTTTTAAAAATGCACACAATCGAAACTTTAGGAAAAGATTGAATGCACACACAAAGTTAACCCTGTATAACGCCGTGTTAAACGTAGGAAAATAAATTTTAAGTTATGCAGCCTAAAAGGGAGGGATTATCCTAATGATTATCAATATACTTTCTAACAGATGTCCTCTACTGGAGGTGGCAGACTCATGAACATCATATAGGAATGCCTTTCCAATTCATAGAGTTCTTCATATACATTTTTGAGAACTGCTTTGTGGGAGAAAAATAACATCCTTAACATTAAATGTTTATTTTACACCATTAACATTTTTTTATTTATAACTTTGTTATATTAACTCAGCAATTAAGAGCAGCAATCTAAAGATTTCTTTAAATTAGAATTCATAGATTGGGTAAGGGCCAATTTTGGCTGTGCAAAGTAATATATCTTAGCTCTAGAAGTGTAGTCAGCTAGATAAAAGTGGAAAGGGCAAAAAAATTTCTAGGATTTATGAATATAGATAGAAGAAACACTTGTATTTGGAAAAAAAATTGTATTTTTACAAACGATAAGGCATGAGGTGGCAAATAGGATTGGGGCAATGGCAGATACAACACATTTGCCAAATATATGGCAGATAGAAATATATATTTAAAAATATATATTTATCAGGTACACATATTACAAAGAAGTATTTCCCAAATATCACTCACAGAACACGGTTGACCCAGGATGAAGGACCAAGGACCTAGGGGAAAAAAATTAAAAAAATATTTGGTAAACTGTGTCAGTAAGAAGCTGGATTATTTTGAGATTATTTTTTGAATGTGGCAATGCTCTATGCATTCTCCTTTTAAATTTTACTACTAGTGGATTAGTTGTGTTTCTTGCACATTAGATAAATTATTTGACATGTATGTTATTTTTAGTAATTTACAATTGGTACCTATAAATTCTGGTTTTGAAACTTTGAGAAACATTCATATAAACAGGTATTGAAAATACCACTTTCTTTTGGAAATGAATATCTCCTCCTTTTAGAAACCTTTGAAAAAGGAAAATTAAGGAGCAAACCAATTTGCAGTCATTTTTTTTTTCAGAGGCATCATTCCAAAGGTGAAGGATGCTGATCCTAAACAAGTATTTGAAGACTGAAAAGATATTAAAATGTTAATAGAGAAAAACTAAACTGTTATAAATTGCTCAAGGGTTATCATACTTGGCATGTTTCTAGAGTCATTAATACTTCTTTAATTTTTTAATGTGAGATTGAATAATGGCGCTTAATTAGACCATAAAATAGTGAGTGTAGGCAAGATGAAACCTATCTTTTATAGGTTTATCACAGCTTCCATCGTTTTAAATAATTGTGCTGGAAATAATATACCATATATCAGACATATTTCTATAGTTATTTGTGTAATGTATTGAGACAAAAATAATAGGCTCATTCTTAGAGTAATTTAATCATAATTTAATTTACTAGACATTTATTAAGTATTTATTTGGTGTATCAGTGAATAAAATGGAGGTAAAATAACCAAAATTTTATTTAAATTTGGAGGTTGGAACAGGTCAAAGTAAAATCTGTGCAATTTATTTCCACCTTAGTTAATTATACTTTTTATATATACTTTTCTATCACAGAAGTGGAAAATCATAGTCAGAAATCATAACATGGAATCCAACTCTCTAGATTTGAATTCTGTCTTCAAAATTTTATAAATAACAGAACTTAGGCAAATTTTTATTTCTTCACATCTTTATTTTTTCATCTCTAGAATGGAGATCATCACAGTAGTTATTACTTTATAGTATTGTAATCAATACTAAGTACAACACATATTGCCTGGATCATATTAAGTGCCCAATGCTTATAAGTAAGTTCTATTGTTGTAATAATTTATTAAAGGCATTTAGTACTTTAAAAAATATATATCTTTATTGCTTTCAGAGAGGAAGGGAGAAGGAGAGATAGAAAAATCAATGATGAGAGAGAATCATTGATCAGCTGCCTCCTGCACACCCCCTACTGGGGATTGAGCCTTCAACCGAGGCATGTGCCCTTGGCTGGAATCAAACCTGAGACCCTTCAGTCCACAGGCTGACGCTTTATCCACTGAGCCAAGCTGACTGGGGTACATTTGGTACTATTTAGGGAAATTATAGATTATAAAATTTAAAAAAACAATATTTTAATGTATATTTTGTAAAAATGACTGAGTAATCATCTAGTCAATTTTTTTTAAAATGCTGAGGAAGTTTTGTTTGGTGTAGTCATATTTGGGATCATGCAAAAACAGAAAGAAAGCAGTAATTTTATGTATCTATATTTATGTCCATGCTCCCCATGTTAGAAAGGATATGTCTGAGTTTTGTGTGCTTCTGGAAGGAAGCTAACTACTTCCTTCGACTTGATTTATTGTTTCACCACTTCTTTTATCTTAAGGCAACCAGGATTCATAATGTTGTCCCCTTATTCCCTAAGTACAAAAAGTTACCACAGGATCAGGCCACGCATTCACAACTTTGCACCCCATTTTTTATCACCATGCAGCACCCCACTCCCAAACACTGAAACCTTTGCATTTGGAAGTACATAACCAGCAAGTCTTTATGTGCTCAAACGCCTTGAATGTCCCTGTCCCTTCATGTTCAGACACAACGTGTTTCTCTCCTGACTACACTGTTTACTTATAAATCTCTCAAATGGCTATTATTCTTTTCTATCATACTCATTGAGCTCCTGGGTGTGAAGGTGACTTTCCTACTCCTCGTTGATGCTTGGAGATCATTCTAGATGTTTTCCTCTTTAATTTTCTACCTAGAATCTCAATGAATCAATTTCAATACTTTTTATATAGCATTATATTACCCATTAACCAACGTCTTAGCCATTTTTTTCTTTGTCATTGTACAATGTAATTTCATAGTACCATCCCTATAATTCCTTTTTATATAATTTTGACTTCGGCCACATTGAAGTCTTATATGCCCATTTTTAACCTTCATATTCTTTCCAATAATTTTTATACTAAAAAATTCAGTCAGCTGTCCATTCATACAAATCATAGCATGGTCAATTCTGACTATATCAGGAAGATGGTGGGTAGTCAATACAAGCCTAGAGGCTTTACCAGAGCTTAGACATAGGTTTAGGTATTCTCTTGGCAAATATTCCAGACGTTTTTGCTAGACAAAATAAGGATATGAACAAAGCAGAGAGGATTGCACGTTGCAGGGAAAACTCAGAATGGTGCAAATAGACTGAGTTGAAGAAAAATGTAAAGATGTATTTAGAACCCTGACTGGTGTGGTTCAGTGATTAGAGCATCCACTTGTGCATGAAAGGGCCATAGGTTCAATTTCATGTCAAAGGCCTGTGCCTGGGTTACAGGTTCATTCCCCAGCCCCAGTCAGGGTGTGTGTGGGAGGCAACCAAATGATGTGTCTCTTTTACATCAACGTTTTTTCTCTTTCTGCCTGCTATCTCCTTCCATCCCTCTTCTTCCACTCACTAAAAAATCAATGGAAAAATATATCCTCAGTTGAGGATTAACAAAAAATATATGTATTTAGAGAAATAGGACAGAACTAACTAATACGCAACCTTGTGCAACATGCTAACGAGCCTAGTCTTATCATTAGATATATTGAGCCAGCGATATAGGAATCTGATTCAGAAATATTTGAATTTTAGCAACTTTACTCTGACAGCAATGTGTAACATGAACAGAATAAGGTTAGTAAGAGACAAAATAAGTCCAAAGGGTTTGTAATGATACAGATGAGAAAAAATAGGGTTATGAAATTTATAAACTGGAAACAAAGGGTCATAAATGGAAAATGCAAAGCAAGTAGGGGAGTCTTGATATGTGATGACTGACAAGGAGGGTCATGAAGGAAATTATGATTTGGGGGAATCTGTGTGGTGCCATTAACTATGATGGCAAAAGAGGAGGAACATGTTTTTAGTAGAGAAGATAGTGAGATTACTGAGTAGGAATGATGGGAAAAGGGAAAGCAGCAAAGAAGAATATTCTTTTCTGAAGGTTGGCTTTGAGGAAAGAATAAATAGCACACATTTAGCAAATAATTTTCCACTTCCAGTTACTGTTCTAGGATCTGAGTACATAACACCAAGAGAACCAGGCAATGAGATATTGGGGAATAGCTGGAAAGGTGCACTTGCTTTAGGTTGTAGATTTATTTTTTAGAAAAATTTATCTAATTTTCTCTAAATTAGAGAAAAATTTAACAAAAGTTTCAGAGAGGGAGCGAGGGGGTAACTAAAAGGGCAGAAGAAATGGGAAATAATAAAGGCTAAGGATCTTATTTGGGGGGTGTAATGTTGTGGGGTGGGAGGATCAGAAATGCAGCTGGATGCATTGTATTTAAAATACAGGGAGGGTTTATTTATATATAACATTGGATTCCATGTTTATATGTATTAAGACAAGTTGCCCATTTGGCGTATTGCTAATGGCCTCATTTTTAAAAAATTTTTCTCATTAAAATTCAAGGTCAAGTACTGAAAGAGATGAGGAGTTGAGGAGTGACCTTTGGTAGAATTCAGTTTTAATTATCATGGCTCTAACTTGTCTTATTGCTGCACATCACCCTAGATGAAACAGATGGGCGGTTAGTTAGATGCATCAGAGCTTGGGTGAGGGACATGGAGTTATAGAAGTGATCCTTAATGAAGAAAGGGCAGGATTAACTGGGAGATAAAGACCGGGGAGGGGGGTAGTTTTAATGTCAATGAGCTCTATTTTGCCAAAGTTATTTACCAGCTGATGAAATATGACTAGTTTCAAAAATCGGTACACTGGCAAGAAAAAAAGCAAAATATTTAATTCACTGACATAGGTTGTTAAAAATTTTTTGTTTGTTTGCTTTGTTTGTTTGTTTGTTTGTTTTACTTTTCCTCTAAAATGTCTCAGGTTTTGATTTCTGATTTTCTTTAATTTTTTTTTTACTATGATATATCATTTTTACAAAACGGTGTGTGGAATACATATATAAAAGTTAGACTAATGGCATTTCCACGTGTTTCAAAACCATTCATTATTTTCCGTAAAGTAATTATGTATATTTAGTAAGATTTGTTCCTGGTACTCTTTTTTTTCCTACTACTATAAAGATCATTTTTAAAACATACACTTCCTTACAGATTGGTGTTAGTGTGTAGAAATATATAACCTTTATACACTTATTTCTTTATCCCAAAATATTACAAAATTTCTTAAACATTATAATTCATTTAAGTATTCATATTATTAACTCACACAGAAACATACTTTTAAAAATATACTTTTATTGATTTTAGACAGGAAGGGAAAGGGAGTGAAATATAGAAACATCAATGATGATAGAAAATCATTGATCGGCTGCCTCCTGCACACCTAACACTGGGGATGGAGACCACAACCTGGGCATGTGCCTTGATCTGGAATGAAACTGTGACCTCCTGGTTCATGAGTTAACATACAACCACTGAGCCATGCTGCCTGGGCAAAAGCATACTATTAAATCACCTGGAGGTAATTAAAGCTTTCTTTCTTTCTGTTTGTCCAATACTTTTCTTTCTTTCTTGGCCTGACTACAATAGACAGTGACTTCATGAAAGAAGAGGTCAAGAGCATCTTTGTTTTGTTCTTCATATTAAATGGTATATTTCTAGAATTTCTGCTTTAGATTTATATTGCCTTTTTCAGATTACGGGAGTACATATTTTTTTGCAATTATAAGAGATTTTTCTTGTTTTATTTTAGTTTTTAAATCATGGATGGATAGGAATATAATACTCTTTTCAGAGGGCATCTATTGACATTTTGTATCCTCTAATAAATTAACTTGGTGAATTGCAATGATCCATGTTCAAATATAAAAACAACCTTTGATTCCATGTATTAAACACCACCTTGGCTTTTTGGCAAGTTTTTATTTTTAATTTCTGGCTATCTTGTGAATTTCACCTGCTTTCATTTCATTTTCAAATTAGTTACATTGCAGCAAAATTATGGGCCAATTTAACATCTGATAAAGGCAGCTTTTGCTAGCAAATAGTTTTCACATATATTTCATGTGTCTGTCCAGTTATTGGGTACAATAATCTAGGTGTTTGTTCAGGCCTGTTATTCGCACTGTTCAAATCATGAGTATCATTATTAAATTTGATCCGCTTGTTCAATTAAGCATCTACAGAAATGTGCTACAATCTCCCACAATATGGTATATGAATTTTGATATTGCCATTTGTCTACAAATGAAGGAGAAACGTACCTAAATTCATGTTATGTTGCTTTTCATATCAACCTGTGTCTTTGGAAATATGACTCTTCTTATGCTGATGGAATTTAATTCCAAGATGTTTCTTTTAGTGCCCAATGAAATTAATGAGAAAAGTGATGAAGATAGCCAACCCAGAGTATACAAGTATAAAAGTTCAAGCTTTCTCAATACTTCTTGTTCAGTGGCCAATGAAGCAAGGATGCTATTGGTATAACATTTAAAAACTCTTCTGATGGAGAAAGACTCTCCCAACATAACTACATAACTAAATTAATTAGTTAGTTAAGTAAGTAGATAAATAAAGTATTTTTATGAAGCCATACCTGCATTTTTAAGTGGATTTCAATTTTATGTGCTAGTTGAGAGATTCTACAAGTTTGCTTTAATATTTTGTTGCAATGTACATCAATACCATCATACCATTATTTAAATATAAAGCAATATTTTCTAAGAAGGTATAGTTAATAATTCAAAAAAAATAATTGTTATACATTTTTAAAAATTGACATGTTAGTGCATTGCCTGTCAGATCTACTCTCCATTCTCTTCCTCCCACAATCCACCTTGGGAGATGATCTTTGTAAAGTTCTTTAACTTTAAGCACTGGATTCTGGATAAATGAGCCAGTGGGGGCCTCAGTATACCACAGCGGGCAGAGGAGAACCAAGTCAAGATGTTTACTTGATTGGCTTCCTCCTTGAGATATCATCCTGAACTTACTCAAGGAGCTTCCTCAACAGTTCTGTCCTTGAACTGGTTCCATTCCTAGACCTTTGGCCTAGTAGTAACAAAAGTTCCGATGATATTAACTCCAAGTAACTGTACTATTTCTTGTGCTTCTCCTATGCTAATATCAACTTTTGTAAATGCTCCCTTTATAAATAAACCCTCCTGAAATTCTCCGAGGTTGAGATACCATCTGTGTTCTCTTTGAAACTTTACTAATAAAATTAGAAAAGATTATTATACTTACAACTGTGATTTCTGATAACATTCATTTTTATTTCTACTATCTTATTGGGTGTTTGCCATTGCCCGCTTTCTCTTCTTTCTTACTTTTTGGGGGTCTTTCTCCCCCCCACCCTTTTTTCTCATTCCACTTATCCTTCTTCACTTTTGGGAAATTAGATGCTCTTAACTTGATATACTCCTGGTAACCATAGCCATTTTAACATGAACAATTAATTAGAGAACGTTTAAATTTACCAACATTTTTACTTCCCTTGCTGATAGCACAAGTAACAGTATAATTTAATTTTTTGGCCCTTCAAAGGTGATATTCAATTATTGTCCAGCATTTTCATTTGGCTTCCCCTTCCCCCATTTGACATTATTATTTTTGTTTTATATTATCATTCCTTGGGTAATTCTACTGCTATTTACCATTATCATTATGTTCCCCATTCTATTTGCATAGCAGACCTCCCATCTGGAAGCATTTTTCACATGCCCAAAGGATAAAATTTAAGATATTTCTTTAATACCTTAAACTCTGCTTTTGTTTTCTGAAAGTATTTATTTTTGCCTTCATCCATAAAACATAGTTTTGCGGTTTATAGGAGCCTCAGTAGAAAATTTATTTTCCCTTAGCTTGCTGAAATATTCTCTCTCTGTATTCCGGCCTCTGTTATTGCAGTTGAAAGATTATCAATCAGGCTGTCATTCACTTGTAAATATTCTACCTCTATTTTCTGCTAACTTTTAAAATCTCCTTTTTTCTTGGTCTTCTGTAGGCCCCCTAAGATATATATATATATAACTCTGTTGGTGTATTATGTTTTTACTGTCCTGCTTAATATTTGTTGGATTTCCTGGATATTAATAATTGGTTGCTTCATCAATTTTTTGTTGTTTTGTTTTGTTCTCACTACTTGAATTCATAGTTCTTTGACAGTCTGTGTATTATTCCATTATGGAACATCAATTAGGTAAACATTTCTTCCTCTGTCCTCCATGATTAAATATTGGGTAGAATTTACCACTAAAACCTCTGTTTCTGGGCTCCAGATATAAATATATTTTTTAGATTTAAATTACTTATTCAATTTCCTTACTTATTGATTTGTTCTTTTCCTATTTTTTTTTTTACAGTTCAGTTTTAGGAGGTTCTGTGTTAACAAGAATTTATCCATTTTGTCTGGGTTATCAAATTTGTTGGCCTATAACTCTTTTCTCTTGTCTACATATTTTATCAATGTGATTGTTCTCAAATGACAAAGTTTCCAAGTCAGTCATCTGTTTAAAATCTCCCATACCAGTTAGCATGTTTTATGAGATGTTTTATAATAACATCACAACTAATGTTTTAGCATTGCAGCTATATTATTTTTACTCTCAGACTTCAAGCTTCGTTTATAATAAACAACTCATTCCTCTTCTGAGTATTGTACACGGTATTCACTCTTCCTTGAATGCAAGCTTCTTCCAACTCCACGTAAACCTTGCATTCACTCTCATTAAGCTAGTTAATGTAAGTCAGCATCTTTGCAATATCTCTCATTTTACAGATTCTGGCTATGTTGGGTGCCCTTCCTACAAATTACCAAAACATCATATACTTTGCCTATCCTTATCCTTTTCTGAGTTTTTGTTATTGTTTTGCTTTGGTGTTCAGCTGCTTACTTATTCCATTGTCTTCCCTACTATATTCTGAGCCCTGAAAACAGTAAGAGAATAGTTATATTTTACATGGGCTGCTCACTCTAAGAGTTAATAAATAGTTAAATCAACCTGTAATCTATGCAATTGGCTAGAATTGAGGGATTTGTTAGGGGGAAAAATCAGCCTTTAGGTATAATATTTACGTTTTTTATGGCTAGTATGTACATGGAATCAAGTCAAAATTTGAGCTACCTGCATTTGCTTCCAAACATATGGGGAGGAAAATAGGAAAAGGGTATACTAAATAATGCAACTTGAGATGCTATTTGTCACCCTCTGTCAGCCCTACTTGACCTGAGCACTTCATGTATTTGTGTAAAAACAGCCTTTTGAATTGTTTTTCTCTAGTGTTTTGGTAAAGTAAAACATATTGTCTACTTCAGAGACTGCTGCACTTGTAACTAACCCTTTGACACATAATTTAAATTGATAGTGTAAGCTTTGGTGTGACCCAAAATTTTTCTTTCACACCCCAATGGCTGCCTAGCCTTTACGTTTAATAAGTGTACAATTAGGAGCTGGCTAAATGGATAGCTGTATTTTTAGATGGTGGGAAAATATAATTTACAAAATTAAGTTTTAAGTATAGGAAATGTGAACTTAACTCACAGATAATATTAAAATATATCCCATCTTATTTCTGATCAGTCTGCCTGTTATGTCATTTTAAGCACTCTTCAATAGAGGTAAAATACAAGTTAGCAATGTAGGTGGGAAATAAGTGAGTTTCTATCTGTAAAAGCAATGCATAAGTTTTCATCTTCTCTCTTTTAAACATCAGACTAACATTCTATAGAAGGACTTCTATTAAATATGGTATTCTAAAAATAATTATAATAATCAAGAAAATAAAAACATAAACAGTAAAAAATATTGCATGGTTATTGGAATTGGAGCATGATGTCCTTCAGACATCACAGAGTTTGAAACACTTCTGTCATATATAGTGTGGGAAGTGATAGTCTTACATAAAAACTAAGATGGCAAATTTTCATTTTAATGAAGAGGCATAGAAACAGAGAAAATGGCTGAGAAACTAACAAAATGCTAACTTCTTACCAATGACTCCTGTTGGCCAATTCAAGTCAGAAACAGTCAACAAATAAGTGTAATGAATAAATTATGCAAATAAAAGGTGAGATGTGCAATTGAAATCAAACCTCCAATGATGCCCCATATATCCACATACACTGAGTGGCCAGATTATTATGATCTCTGAATGCATAATAATCTGGCACTCAGTGTATATCCTAAATAATAAAAGACTAATATGCAAATTGATACCTCTACCAGGAGTTAGACCAGCAAGTAGGCTGGCCAACTGCCCATGTCTCCTCCCCATGGCCAGGCTGGCCAGAGGACCCCATCCATGCACGGATTCATGCACTGAGTGGCCTTATTATTAATATGCGTTCAGAGATCATAATAATCTGGCCACAAAGTAACTGTATATTTATAAACTCAATAAACTCTATAGATCAGTAAAAGTATCACTTATATTTTTAACAAAAAATTAATGATATCTTTTCTGCCTTCATATATAAAAAATAATTTCCAATTATAAGAGCAAAACAGAAAAAAGTACAAAGTAAAACAATATTTTAGGTTTTCTAAATGTGAATACTAGCTATAGATTAAAAGCTATAAAATTAAAAGACAGAAATTAATTGGAAAAAACAAATTACATGACAGAAAAATAGATTATGCAATTTCTACATAAAATACTACTACCGTATTTGCCGGTGTATAAGACGATTTTTTGGCCCTGAAAAATGCGTATTTGCCGGCGTATAAGACAACTTGGTGTATAAGACGACCCCCTAACATTTCCACTAAAAATACAGAGTTTGTTATATACTCGCCGTATAAGACTACCCCCCACTTGGAGGCATATTTTTCAGGGCCAAAAAATCGTCTTATACGCCGGCAAATATGGTAATTTTTTATTATATTGTCATAAATACAATATATACTAAAATTCACAACAGATTTTTAAGTGGTAAACAACTTAATAAGTACAAAAATAATGCAAAATGAATTAATGTTGATAAAGCATGCTTCTTGTGAATTTCATGTATTTTCAAAATAAAAATACCCAATATTTTTAATTGAGAAGGAGAAATGTCCTACTGATGGGAATGTGAATTATTTAACTTGTCTAGAAAAAATTGGCAATGTCAACAAGGCCTTAAGACTGAGTATATTCTTTTACTTATAAACTTCCTTTATAAAAGATAGCATAAGGAACTACTAATTATTATATAGGCTGGCCAGCATGGCTCAGTGGTTGAGCATGGACTTATGAACCAATAGGTCACGATTCAATTCCCAGATGGGTATATGCCCAGGTTGTGGGCTTGATCCCCAATCATGCAGGAGGCAGCTATCAGTGATTCTCTCTCATCATTGATGTTTCTATCTCTCTCACCCCCTCCCTTCCTCTCTGAAATCAATAAAAACATTTTTTTAATTATTATTATAAAATCATAGTTCTGGAGCCTGAAAGTCTGTGGTACAGGCACAGGTGAACCTTGTGTGAATAGAAAGCCTGCTTGCTGGTCCATGGACAGCTCTCTGTGTCCTCAGGTGGTTTAAGGGCAAGGGAACTTCCTGGGGTCTCTTTTATATGAGCACTAACTTCATTCATGAGGGCTGACAAATGCCCCATTTCCCAATAGAAACACCCTGGGAATTAGGTGTTAAGATATGAATTTTGGGGAGACAGAAACATTCAGGCTATTATATTACTTCATTAGTTGCTTATAAAGATAAAACAAAACATTTTTTATTTAAATTTAGCGCACTTTTTGGCATATCCTGGATGTTTAATAAGAGCATAGGATTGGCTTTATGGGATATGTGAGAGGCAAATAAAAATCATCCTGAGGATTCTGGCTTAGCTCAAGCCACCAATAGTTAAACATAAATAGAAATGGAGACAGATGCACTCCTTCAAAGGTTTAAACAAGGTATTTCCACAATCCCTGCTCCACCTTTTTTCTTTGAATTCTGCTTTCCACATCAGATTACCTTTTCACAAATCTTTTCAATCAATCTACCTATCTGTAATGTATCACACTTGAAGATAAGCCCCAAACAAATGTTTGGGGAAGGACAGATATGTGAAATAGAGAATTCTCCCTACTGCAAGAACATTGCAATAATTGCCATTCCATACAATCTATTTTAATATTATTCAAGACAACATTTTTACTTGAGGAGGCAGATATGCCATTGCCATTTTAAGGAATGCATATTAGAGTATATCTATGGGTTCCGATATGCATAATTTATGTCATTTAACAGTCTCACTTATATTTTACTGTTGGTAATAAAGACAAAACTGCTTCAAAATTTAGTCATAAAACCGCGGCTAACAGAGGAATGCCATCCCATCTACAGCAGTCTCCCTGACAAGTAATTGCTTTGTGTTGACCAAGCAACATTTTTCGAACAGTGTTCTTGTGGTAGCACCTGTCAAAGGCCCATCACACTCCGCTATAATAAACTCCATTTTCTAGAAGTCTATGCATTGGTCGGACCCATAAACAGTGGCATGGCATTTTTCTTGCAGAACGTGGCCTTGTTCTGAAAGCAATTTTCCTTGTATAATTTCTATTTGAGAATCCATTCATTTGTGACAGCCGTGTAAAGAGAACATTAATTTTAGTAGTTTGGGGATTGTTTTCCTTAGTGAGCAATGCCACGTTGCCTATGACAGTGGGGATACGGTGACGCTGACAGGCCGCTGGCAGTCTCACAGGAATTAGGCTCTCAGAGAGCCTGCATAACGGGCTTCTTGCCACGTTGACGTGGCTAGCTGGAGATCCCATGCATCAAAATACAAATGTGTTTCAGAAATAACAGGGCGCCCCCACAGTAGGAGCAGCACCTTCATAAAGTGCCAAACCCTGTCTGTGGAGCGGGCTCCTTCTTTTAATGTCCAGGGGTTTCAGGGCGGAAGTGGGGGATTTAGATAAATTGGATGTGGTGGACCCCGTTGGACATTCTGACTCTCTCCATGTTATGAAAGCTCCCCTTCTAAATGAAATTAAACAGAGAGGTATTTCTGTGGAATTGTATTTCCAGGAACCGGGAAGACTGTATTTCATAATGAAAGGTATCTTAAGCTGCCTCTGCATAATGGGTAGCAGCAGCAATCACTGTTAAAATGCAGATTCCTACGATCCGACCTAAGGATTTTCTACAAGGGATAGAGCCTTTTTTTTTTTTGCTGTTGACTGTTACAGATGTTCCCCCAAGTTTTCCTCTTTACCCCATTCCTTCCAGCCACTGTCCCATCCCTTCACCACATTGTTGTCTGTGTCCATGAGCTATGCATATAAAATTCTTATGTTAATCTCTTTCTGTCCTTAACGCATCCCCCCACCACCACCACCATCACCACACACACACACACACACACACACACACACACACACACACACACACAAGCGATGTCAGTTTGTTCCATGCCTTCCTGCCTCTGCACCTGTTTTGTTCATCAGTTCATTATGTTCATTAAATTTCACTTATAATGTGACTTATAATGAGGTGGTTTGGGGGAAATAGTGGTAAAATGTTAAAATACATGTGTCCTACTGGGAAAGGTTGTGAATGAATGCCATTTCTGCAACACACTACTCATTGAGCTCAGAGAAGTATTTTATCTCCCTTAATCTCAATTTATTTTGTTAAAAAAGGAGCTATCTAGTCAATTTCCCATTGCATTATACTTTTGAGGAAGTGGGTTTTTGTGAAAGATCCCAACATATTTTATTCTAAAAAAATGGAGATAAAAAAAATGTCCTCAATTCCTTGACACACGAGATAGTCCATAAAATACACATGAGAACTCCCTTAGCACTATAAATGAAGGAGTGGTTAAAGACAAAGCTGAAGTCACAAATCCAATTTTTCTAAGAAGGTTTAAATTGTCCCACTCTACTTTTAGCAAGAGATGCCATGTCATTATTATTCTCTAATATATTATGTCTGGATTGAAGCCACATACACCCAAGTTTCCATCCATTTTAAGGTGTTCTCCATTTTTGTTCTTTATGTAAGCCAAAGGATTAAGTGTTCCAGGACAAATGGGAAGCTTCCTGATATGCTACCCTCGGTATAAACAGCTACCCTAGTATAGCATCTTGTCCAATCTGAGATAGCCCATTGTGGGAGACAGAATAGTGCTCCTGTCCCCAGGTGTTCACATCTTGCACCCAGGGACCTAGAAATATATTCTGTTATGTCTCAAGAAAGAATTAAGTGTGCACATGGAATCAGAGTTTCTAATCAACTGATTTTAAAACATTATTATCTTAGATTATCCAGATGGGCCCAGTGTAATCATAAGAGACCTTTAAATGTGGAATAGAGAGGCAGAACATTCAATAAAGGATGGAGGGAAGGAGGGAAGGAGGGAAGGAAGGAAGGAAGGAAGAAGGGAAAGAGGGAGAGAGGGAGAGAGAGAGAGAGAGACAGACAGAGAGAGAGAGAGAGAGAGAGAGAGAGAGAGAGAGAGAGAGAGAGTCTTAAAAATGTTATGTGCTAACTTTGTCGATGGAAGAAGTCTAAGCAGTGGTCGGCAAACTCATTAGTCAACAGAGCCAAATATCAACAGGGCACGATTGAAATTTCTTTTGAAAGCCATTTTTAAAAAAGTTAAACTATATAGGTAGGTACATTGTTATTAATTTAACTAAGCTGGCCTTTGTTAAAAACTCAGAGCCACGTGTGACTCATGAGCCACAGTTTGCAGACAATGGGTCTAAAGCATGCAGGCAGCATCTGGAATCTGGGCAAGTCCCTGGGTCACACAGTTCCTCAATTTGTAACTTTGTATAGCATTGAGCAGTTCACTCAGATTGGGATGGGCAGAATTCTGGGCTAATTGGTAAGGAGGGACAAAGGAATATAACCCTCTATAACCTTGGTGTATACACTGTAAAATGAGCTACATAGATATAGATAGATATGAGTACGTAGATAGATGATGGAGACATGGATGATAGATAGATAGATAGATAGATAGATAGATAGATAGATAGATAGATATAGATAAATAGAGATAGATAGATATATGGACCGGGTACACTTTGTTTAGTATGGCCCTCTGATAATAGGTTGAAATGTTTATGTTGTCTTTCCCTTTATAAATGAGACAAACCACGGAGCAGAAATTGTTGTGAAGACTGAAAACTAAAGAAATAAATATAAAGTTTTATATTTACTATGACCTATTATTGGTATTATTTCTCTTATTTTCCTCATTTTAGCATGAAAAACTTGAGGCTGACAGAGATTAAGTATTTGAGGTTATATGAACGAGGAAGTGATTTCTGCAAACACTAGAGAAATCTAAAATTTATGTGCATGTGAAACTCATACTTATCAGTTTAATTGGTATAAAAAACATTGGGCCTGTCTTGAATGGCTGAGTTGTTGAGTGGTATGGCTCAGTACTTGAGTGTTGGCCTAGGAACCATGAAACCTTGGTTTGATTCTAAGATTTGAACTCCAGTCAGGAACCATGTCAGGGTTGTGGGCTTGATCTCCAGTGTGAGGTGTGCAGGGGGCAGCCTATCAATGATTTGCTCTCATCATGGATGTCTCTATCTCTCCCTCTCCCTCTCCCTTCCTGTCTGAAAAAAAAATTGTTTTAAATGTTGCTATAGTGTCCAGTCAATATGATCACAGAAATAAGGAATCTATATATATCTTCTTGTATATCCTATCTGATTTTATGGTTTGTGTTTCTGTAAAACAAATATTATCTCAAGAACTCTTGACATTGTAATCCTAAAGTTACATTGGACAATGTTTTCCAGAAAATGTAAGTTTTATACAATTAAGTAATATCAAATTAACACAAAGTAAAGTCCACTGCTGAACATATCAAAACTTGAAAGATTATGAATTAATTATCTATATATCATATCTATCATCTATCTATCATCTGTTATCTATCAATCTTTAAGTCTACCACATCTATCTATCTATCTATCTATCTATCTATCTATCTATCGTCTATCATGTAATTGTTAGGATAGATAGAGAGATAGATGACAGATAGATAGATGATAAACAGAGAGCTAGATATACATAGATATAGATAGATGATAGATAGACAGATAGGTGATAGACAATAGATAGATAGATAGATAGATAGATAGATGATAGATAGATAGATAGATAGATAGATAGATAGATAGATAGATGATAAATAGATGATAAACAGAGAGTTAGATATAGATAGATATAGGTATGTAGATATAATAGATATTGATATATAAATAGATAGATAGATGATAGATATAGATAGGTGATAGATGATAGATAGATATAGGTAGATATAGATGATAGTCATAGATAATAGATTAGATATAGATATAGATATAGATATAGATATAGATATAGATATAGACTAGATATAGATATAGACTAGATATAGATATAGATATAGATATAGATATAGATATAGATATAGATATAGATATAGATATAGATATAGATGTAGATATATAAGAGTTAGATATATGGAGCTGGTACACCTTGTCTAGTGTGGTCTTCTGATAATAGGTGGAAATGTTTATATTGTCTTTCCCTTTATAAATGAGACAAGCCACGGAGTAGTTCACTTCCAACTCATTTATATTTATGTATAGTCTGTCATTGCTTCCCCACCTCTGCACAGTTTCTTTGGTTGATATCCCTCCAACTTGGTTTCTACAGCTAAGTATCCTCAACTTTTCTTTCTTATGCTATTTCTCACACCCTTCCTTTTTAATCTACCTTCACAATTTATAGGTCAAGGCTCATATTTCTTGCCCCATGTACTTATGTATTTGAAGTGAACATGTATTTTAACCTATTTTATATGTAGGTGCATTATTTTTCACAGAGGAATAGGGAGGAAATCAGAAACTTTGGCTCTTGTAAACAATGGGATTCCTGATAATTCAAAAACATTCACGGTGATTGCAAAGCGATTGTCTAATGCACCAATCAGTTCCATCAGATCTGCTGGCATTCTATTTCATCCCTTTTCAAAGGAATGAGGCAACACTGAATAGCAGGTACACTTATGCTATGAAAGGCTGGACTCAGTTATTTAAATATGTTTTAAAATCTCTAGTAAACACTCCTTGTGAAAGGGTTTGATGAAAATGGTTATACATATCTGAATATTGTATGCTATAAAGGCAGGGGTGCAAAAGAAATATTGGTTTTCACTCCATAGCCAAGACTGTCCTTGATCGCACATGAAGTCGCTGTCCCATTGCATTATTCACATTTCTATTGGGATCTTAAATGGTTTTTCAAAAAGCTTTACTTATAGGTATACTCTGCTCAGAATCACTTGAGGTTTTCTGAATACTAAAGCCAGAGTTGTCAAACATTTTTCTGCAAAACCACTTGGTCTCTGGTCACAGTTCTGGTAGGATATTAGTCGCAGAGTGAGGACATGAAAAAGACTCACACTGCTGCTTCAACCAGTGCATCTATTTTTATCTATATTTTTAAGAAGCCTCTTATATTAGACTTCAATTATGAATGAGGAAAATAAGAAATCAACTGACCTGTGAGTTCAAACTAAAATTAAACATGAAAAATTACCCACAAAGTTGGGCACCAACTTGTTTCTGATCTGAATTTAAACTGAAATTTCTATATACTATACTAGAAACCTGATGCATTAAGATTCATGTAAGAATGTGCCTTCTTTCCCCTGGCTGCCAGCACTGCTTTCTCTCCAACCAGAGCCGCCTTTCGACTTTTGCTCCAGCCTGGAGCCACCTTTCTGCCTTCCCATACTGCCTAGAGGCTCAGAGTGGCTGGGATGGTGCCAAACGCCTGTGTTGTCACCATGGTGACAATGCAAGCGTCCTGCCGGCACCCGCTCAGTATCTGTGCATGCAAATTAATCTGCCATCTTTGCTAGTTTAATTTACATACTCACTCCTGATTGGCTGGTGGGTGCCATGAAGGTATGGTCAATTTTCACCTTTCTCTTTTATTAGCATAGATACATATTGACACCCCTGCTCTATTTACTATTATGAAATTTACTTATCCTTTATATTAATGTTTTTATAAAGTACATGTAATTTTTTTACCCCAAATTTTCTTCTTATGATAGCCCTGTGTATCATAAGGATGGCTTACATGCCTCCTTTGAAGGTTTCTAAAAGCCAACTAGTTTGGTGTTGTTTTGTTCTCCTGCTTCCTTCTAACTTCATTAGGCATGCCTTTGGTGCTCTAACAGAATTATTGTCTATATTATCTTATATGCCTATTAATTGATCTTTTCATTATACTTCAACATCATTGCAAGAAGATAATTTGGGGTACTTGTGATAGATTAAGCTGCAATTCACATTGGTGCATTGGCTCCAGTAGAATGAAACATTTAAGGAGAATGCCTATTCCGTAATGTTGAGGAGAAAGCAAAACTGCCAGCTATCTCTTCATAGGTATACTTCCTGAATATGTATATTGAAAACAGCAAAGCATATTTGGGGTTTGCTTCATTCCTTGAGAGGGATATTGGCATAATTAAGAGAAGTTCTCAGTCATAGGGTAGTCAATGGGGTTTTAGAGATTATCTGAATGAATGCACACTACAGTTATCTAGGCCAAAGACCAGCCATAAAAGGTCAACCACTACCCTGCAAATGGAGTTCTAATAGGAGAACTGAAAAGCGGTCTGTCATGAAAGCATTCCCCTCTTTGTGTCCCCTTGGCAATTCAAGAAATGTTTTATCACGGTCATAATTAGTGACTTTAAATACTGATGGTCTCACCATCAGAACGACCAGTAGAGAAAAAGTGTTCAGCTAAAGAATCTAGAAATAAAAACAGACAAGAACAACATATATTTGGTTCACTTCAGATTGTGATGTTTTGTATGGAGGAGGTTTTCACTTTTTCATTTTTTTTCTTTCCTCCTTCCATACCTTCCTTCTTTAAAGTAAATCAGTCACTTAAATACCCATAATATATTGACTATTATTGAATGCTAATTAGTGTAATCAATAGTTCCAAATCTAAAATATAACATCAATGATGAAGCAATTTAAAAGTTTAAAAAGAACTAGGATCTCTTGCACATCTTTTGAATATATTAGATATTTACAGAAATAAATACTTATTTACAGAAATACTTATGTGAATATTTACAGAAATTTTCAACAGTTTTTATTCCTTCAGCAGGTATGATAAAAACCAAAGAGGTAATTTATATTGAGATATCATTTTTAAAAGAGGAAAGAAAAACCAAGTTTTGCTTAACTGAGTAATGTAAGGGAATGATAGCAAAAACAAAAAACAAAAACCCAATAACAACAAAAAACAACAACACACCAAACAACTAGCCTGCTAATGATAAGCTGCAGGGATGTTTGAAAGTGTCATAGACAAAAGTGACACTCAGAGAGCATGTGGAAGCCAAACTTCAAACAAAATCTTAACTTTCTGAAAACTGAAGCTTACATACTATCCCAATGTAAAGCCTTCAGCAATGAGGACACTATCAACAATGTCCTGCTGCAGCCCATGTGGTGAAGGGGGAAGGAACTGGAGCTGCCAACAGTGACAAGAGATATACCGTATTTGCTGGCGTATAAGACGATTTTTTGGCCCTGAAAAATATGCCTCCAAGTGGGGGGTAGTCTTATACGGCGAGTATATAACAAACTCTGTATTTTGAGTGGAAATGTTAGGGGGTCGTCTTATACGCCCAGTCTCTTATACGCCGGCAAATACGGTATTTTTCAGGGCCAAAAAATCATCTTATACGCTGGCAAATACAGTATCTAACTTGTAATCTCAGTTTTAAACATAAAGAAGTTTCTCTGTCAGTAAAGTGATTTGCTCAGTGTCATCCCCAGAAGGTTGAGTATTTCGTATTCACCATTACATGGAGCCACTTTCAATAAAAATGAGACACTGTTTTAAGATTACTAATTGCCATTTTGTGCACTAGCCATTAGACTAGAATATTATAGGCATTGAGAAGACCTGAGATATCTAAAGTCAAGAAAATCAAGAAAATATTGTTAGGATCAGAACGTGAAGTGTTAAGACTAAAATCTTAACTCCATTAATAGACCATTTATAGTCAACATGAGATATGTGTATTAGAAACTGCCCCTTTTAATGCCATTAAGAAGATCCTTAATATAGCTGCAGCTATATTTCTTCCTCAGAAATAAGAACTTGATACATTCTTTCTCATCTACCACCTAAGACTTTCTCTTGAATATAATCTGATAAAAGTAATAATAGCTAACATATATATATATATATACATATATATGATAGATAATATATATGATAGATAATATTTATATATATGTATGTGTGTATATATATGTTAGCTATCATTACTTTTGATATGATAGTAATATATATGTAATACATATATACATATATATTATATATACTTATATATAATACTAGAGGCCCAGTGCATGAAAATTAATGCACTGGAGGGGACTACCTCAGCCCAGCCTCTCCCCTTTCACAGTCGGGGAGCTCTCAGGAGCAGGAGGTGATCCAGTGATCAGGTGAGCCCATATCACACCTCTGCTGCTGCCACTGCTGGCAGTGCAAACCTTTGCCAGCCCTGGTTACCTGAGCCTCAGGTAGCCGAGGGGACTCTGGAAGCAGCAGCGCAGCAATGCTGGGCCTGCCTGAGGGCAGGTCTGGCCCTTCAGCACCTGTCACCATGGCAGGGCTGAGGGAACTGGGAACCACCATCTTGTGCTGTGGGCACTATCCTCTTTGAGGGTGTGATAGTCAATTAGTATATTTCCTCCTTATTGGCTCCAAGTGCCGCCATCTTTTAGGGAAGGGCAGTCAATTAGCATGTTTTCTCCTTATTGGCTGTGGGTACCGCCATCTTTGCAATAGCTATAAGGGTCAATTAGTATATTCCCTCTTTTTTAGATAGGATTTTTATTGATTTTAGATAGTAAGGGGAAGATAGAAGGAGAGATAGAAACATCAATGATGAGAGAGAATCATCGAAAGGCTGCCTTCTGCACATCCCACACTGGAGACTAAACTCGAAACCTCAGGCCTGTGCCCTGACCAGAAATCAAACTGTGACCTCCTGGTTCATAGGCCAATGCTCAACCATTGAACCACACTGGCCAGGCCATTTCTAAATATTTTACATGTATTAACTATTTACCCATTTAATCTTCTTAAAACCCTTCGAGTATGGTTATGTCCCATTTTAATCACAAGTATGCAAAGATCAAGTAACTCCAAGGCCATACAGAGGAGGTGAATGTCAGGAACTAGCTATAAGCCCAAGAATTCTGAGTCCAGCATAGGCAAAGCTAGAAATACATTAGTGTAGATTCTATCTTGGACCAAATGCAAGACCTCTTGGAAAACAAAAAAGTAATTATAGAAGCACAGTGGTTTATTTTTCAGGCCCTTCCTTCCTACCAATAATGAGCATATAGTAATGGCAAGGCCAGATACATCCTTATGCGATGCTTAATGGTATGGTCTGAAAATGAACCTGACTTTAAATAAATAGAAAATGTATATCATTGTGAGATATGAATTCATAGTTGATTATTAAAAACCTCTGGGAATATCTCATTTTTATTATAGGAAAGCAAGAATATAGAAAGAGGATATATGAAGCCATCAGAATTCAGTTACTTCTCTATGACCACCTAATTTATTCATTTCCTTCCAGACTTCATTTCTTAATTTATCAGTCCATACAATATTAAGAATATGATACACCCAGAGCCTAATTTTACATTAATGTGCCATAGTCTCTAAATCTAGAATATCTTGTATTTAATTTTTAATCCTGAGAACAAAAAATGCTGCTGTCCCCAGAAGAGTCTGCTCCTATCCAACCATCTCTGACCAAATAATCAAGTCACACAAAATGCATGAGTAATTGCAGGTTTATTTTTAGGAATGCAAAATAACCCACATGCTGCCTATAAAAAAATGGAAATAGGTTTATGATAATGGTGAGTAGGAGTCACTGAAAGGCATTATGACTATTTTTTTCCAGATGCTGACTCTGTATAAAGTAGGTAGACATTGCCTTATATAATCAAGTCTTATTCATTGGTTATATTCTCAGACTAGCTCACAAAATGTCAATATACAGAAATAGTAATATAATTTTTAAAAGAAACAGGAAAGTTGGCCATGGCCATGTGGTATTATAGATTGATGTCACGAAGCCCTAAATTATTTTTTCCTTCCATATTTTTTAACCTTGAATCTGCTTTGTTCTTTTTTTTATATTAATAATGTATGGCCTTAATTTTGGGATGAGGGTATTAAATGTCCTTTAAGAAGCTGACAATGATTTTCACTCATTTATCTAGAGTTGTAGATGATATGAACCACCTGCATTTCAACGACATCAAAGGACAGGAAAACAGAACACAGCAGGTTAAAAGGAAAAAGGTAATGCACAGAAGTACCATGCTATCGACCTACTTCATTCCATCTACTGCCACCTCCCCTGTGTTTCACTCTCCTCATTTCAGATATTTGGGAGCTTACATTAATTTGATGCGTTTTGGTATCCAACTGCCTGTCTGTCCAAAAATGGCTGACAATCCATTGTAGAGAATAGAAAATTCTCAGGAGAGACTTCTATAGGCTCATTAACAAAAAACACATAGATTTAGAAGGACCCTAATCTTTCTCTCTCTTGGTTTACAGCCTCATTCTTACATCCTTATTCTTCTCTCTGCCACCCTCTTCAGTGCATTGAGAGTGGAGTGCTGTGGAGAAAAAGAAACACTGAGAGTGAGGAAAGGTATTAGTTCAGCCTTCAATGTAAATAAGAAATGGGGTTTGTGGAGTAAATGAGTTCCCTGAGGAAATACATATGGAATATGGTGTTAATCCTCTTAAGTGTTCTATGGTTCCTACTTTCTAGGTATGTCTACTAAGCAAGGCCACACCCTGCTGTATGGCAGTTAGGTACTTGTGTCAGAATGAACTAAGGTATCTGTGAAAGAGAACAAAAACAGAATTATAGATGTGAAGAAATGTTCACCTGATACTCTAATGACCACTTAAACCAGAGATAGAGATAGTCCCTCAGCTTGACTATAATTCTTCAAAAAGCAATATGCACTTAAGTGTGTCCAACCTATCTCACTCATTCACGATCTGCCAGACCCCAGCAGCAAGCTAACCTACCCGTTAGAGCACCTACCACCTGGTTGTCAGTGCACATCATAGCAAGTAGTTGAGCAGCCTTAGCATATTATTAGCATATAATGCTTTGATTGGTTGAATGGATGACTGGATTACTGGACACTTAGCACATTAGGCTTTTATTATATAGGATATTTACCATAGTAAGAAAAAATCTTAAGCATGTGTGGCCAATAGCTATAACCTATTTGTTTTTTTTTTTGTTTTTTGGTCATTAATAAAGGTGTGTGGGTGTGCTTGTACACATTTTTTTTTATATATAGGATGCTGGATATAAAATTCATAGTTTTGACAATAACTTTTCATCTAAGTTATTTCATAAGTTCTCCAGTTCCTTAATTTAGTTGTTAATGTCAATTAACATGCACTGATTTCCTCTGAAGGCGTGGGACCAAGCAATAAGTATATGGTCCAAATGACAGAGGATATACAATAAAAATGTATTATTATATCTAACCTCCAATCCCTTATAAACAACTGACTGTGCATGTGTTTCTGTGTGTGTGTGTGTGTGTGTGTGTGTGTGTGTGTGAGGAAGGAGGTACTGGTATTGAGAAAAGGAAGTATTAATAACATTGATTAAATAAGTAAAACAGAAGGCAATATTTAAAAATCCAAAGAAAATCATCAATGAAATAGAATTTTAGACTAGATATTAGATAGTATCTCTCTTTACTACTTCAACTCATATTTTTCAGCTTGTTTTATTACCTGTATACAATTATTTATTTCAGCATTTAACCTTTGAATGTGAAATACATTAGGGATTCAGAGAAAGAGAGATTATACTTTGTATTAGGAGATTTATAAAGGATACCATTAAATAAATAGTATTTAAAAATGACTTTGAAGTAGGGTTATTTCAGATAGATATACCTTTAAAACAACTTGAAAGAATAAAACTAACTTACAAGTAACTTAATTGAATACCAGAAATAAAAAATAAACTCCTCAAAGAAATATGACAGAAGTCAAATATCAGTATACACTATTATTAAAATAAATATGAATATTTAATAAAATTTATTGTAAACCCTAAAAAGTTATGAAAATATTAAAACATAGATGTTTATCTAAATGTAAAAAATATATGAAAAATAAATCATGAAAAATTAATCCACAGAAGGCAGGAAAACATAAAATAAAGAGAGAGCAGATGGAACTAATAAAAAACAAATAGCAATATAGTTTATTTTAAATCTAATTGCATAGTTAATTACATTAAAAATAAATTTTCTGAACAGTTAAGATTGTAAAATTGGAACTCCTACAAAAAAGTACATAAATATTCTGCAAAACTATACTTTAATTAAAAACATATCAAAAAGCTGAAGCTAAAGGATATATAATGTAACACAAAAATTGTTATCAAAAGTGGGGAAGAATGGATATATTAATATCAAGTAACTTCAAAATATGGAATATATCAACTGAAGAAGGGGCATTTTTTAATGATAAAGGAGTAAATTCTTTTAATAAAATACACATCCTAAATAAAACACATAATTTAACAATTTTGAAAAATGTTAATAAAATACTAATATAACTGAAGTGAAAAATATATAAACTAGAAACCTGGTACACAAAATTCGTGCATGGGCGAAAGATACCCTCAGCCCAGCCTGCACCCTCTCCAATCTTGGGGGATGTCCAACTGCCAGTTTAGGTCTGACCCCTGCAAGATCGGACCTAAACTGGCAGTCGGACATCCCTTTCACAATCCTGGACTGCTGGCTCCTAATCACTCACCTGCCTACATGACTGGTTGCCCCTAACTGCACCCCCCTGCCAACCTAACACCCCCAACTGTTCCCCCTGCTGGCCTGGTCACGCCCAACTGCACCCACCTCACTGGCCTAGTCACCTCTAACTGCCCTTCCTGCCAGCCTGGTCACCTCTTATTTCTCCCCTTGTCAGCCTGATCACCTCCAACTGCCCTACCATGCCGACCTGGTCAACCCTCATGGCTCCCTCCACCAGCCTGGTTGCCTCATGAAGCATAGTCGTTCATTCATTTAGTCATCCCGCAATACACCTCCCCCGCGCCCCTGCCAGCCTGGTCATAGGCAGCCATCTTGTGAGGGTATGAGTGTTAATTTGTATATTATATTTTTATTATAAAGGATCAACAATATTACCCTATATTTCAACATTTCTCCCTCAGTAATTGATAGAACCAGAAGTTCATGATATGCAGAGAGAGTTGAATAATTCCATTAACCAACCAAATGTAATTTGTATCTGAAAAACTAGTGAATATACAATATTAAAATACTGACATGGGCCATTTACTAAGTCAGACCATAAAACTCAGTTTCATATTTTAAAATATTGAAACTTTACAATGCATACTTTCAAATGACAGTGGAATTAAACTAGAATTTTATAGCAAAAATATAGAAAATGTTCAAATATTTGGGAATTAACACTTTTTCTAAATAAACAAATGTCAAAGAAGATTAACATGAAAATTAGAAGTAATTTTCAACTGAGTAAAATGAACACCCAATACAGAAACTACTGCGGGGTGCAGTTAAAACAATGCTTAAAACTTACATGCCATCCCATAATTACCGACTAGGAAACTGGATCAAAATAAATCCATAAACTGCAAATCACCTGGCTGCTGAGGCCAAAAAGGAAAATAAATTGGGAAAGTGCAAATCACTTGGGGTTACTACTGAAACTTATTCTTATTGTTGATTATACCCCTCCCCTTTCTCTCCTATGCCATTCCATCCTCCTCATTAGTCATAGTGATGGAGCTCCATTCACTTAAAATTTTCTCAAATTAGAGAAAATGTCTTCTGGGGGAATTAAAAATTTTGAGCAAACACAACCTATTTGATAAAGAGTGCTATTTACTGTATGATTTGTGGAGATTTTCATAATGAAATTAGAAAGAATTATTCTTGCACAGAGAAGCAGACTTAGGGGGAAAATAAAGGATCCAAGCTTATAGGCAATAATCACCAACCATATGCTCAGTATTGGATTAAGGATTTATATTTATTTTAATCCTCACAGAAATCCTATGAAGTGCAGGGTACTCATGAGTAGATAACAAGAAGATTTTATGGTCAGAGGTTCTCCTGGAGTTTACGTAACAATCAATATAAATGCTGATCCATGACACGCCTGGCTAGATCACAGAGCACTGACAAAGGTTCTGAATGGACCTAATGCAAGCCTGTGCCTTTTCACAACAAATTTCAGAGGAAGCTTTCTCTTAACAGGAAATAGAATACATATTTGTAGTAAAATGATATAAGCCTTCTCTATGTCCTCTTTCAAAAGTTGCCTATTTAGGTACTTTGCCATTTTTGGATTGGATTATCTTCCTTTTGTTAAGTTGTATGAGTTTCCTATACATTTGGGAGATTAAACCCCTATCAGAGATAACATTGACAAATATGTTCTCCCATGCAGTGGGCTTTCTTGTTGTTTTGTTGATGGTGTCTTTTGCTGTGCAGAAGCTTTTCATTTTGATGTAGTCCCATTTGTTTAAATTCTCCTTAGTTTCCATTACTCTAGGAGCTGTATCAGTAAAGATATTGTTATGATAAATGTCTGCTATTTTGCTGCTGATGGCTTCTTTTAAGATTTTTATGTTTTCCTGCCTTACATTAAATCTTTTATCCATTTTGTGTTTATTTTTGTGTATGGTGTAAGTTGGTGGTCTAGTTTCTTTTTCTTATTTATCCTTTTTTTTTTGTTGCATGTATCTGTCCAACTTTCCCAACACCATTTATTGAAGAGACTGTCTTGACTCCATTGTATGCTATTGTCTCCTTTGTCAAATATTAATTGAGCATAATGGCTTGGGTTCAATCTCTGTGGTCTCTGTTCTGTCCCATTGGTCTATCTGTCTGTTTTGTGCCCGTATCAGGCAGTTTTGAGAACAGTGGTTTGGAGTATAGCTTCATATCTAGTATTGTGATTCCTCTAACTTTGTTCTTCTTTCTCATGGTTGCTGCAGCTATTCGGGGACTTTTTTTTTATTCCAGATGAATTTTTGGAGAGTTTATTCTAGATCTTTGAGTATGCATTTGGTGGGCCAAGAAACATATGAAAACACTAGAGGCCTGGTGCTCAAAATCCGTGCATGGCTGGGGCTGAGGTCCCTCTGCCTGGCTGGCAATTGGGCCTGATCAGGGCCATCTCGCCCAGTCCCAATTGGGGCCAGTTAGGATTGGTGGCAACGGTGGAACCATAGGAGGGACCACAGGAGTGCTCTAGGGTGTGTCTGGCCCCGTCTCACCCAGTCTCGATCAGATGGATTCCAGCAGTAAGCTAACCTACTGATTGGAGAATCTACCCCCTGGTGGTCAGTGACCATCATGGTGACCTGTCTGTGGGTCACTTAGCATATTAGGTTTTTATATAGAAAGATTGTAACTCACGGCGCAGAATGTTTGGCATGCACTTTCCCTCCAGCCCCTGAACTTGGGGACCTCATGTCCTTACAGGCTCTACTCACTTTCTTGAGCTGCCATACAAAGTGTGGAAACCCCTTTGTATCTCCATAGGTGTGTCTTCACATCACTGCAGTTCTGATTACTGATGACCCCAACATAAGGAGAGACAACCTCATCATCAAGTAACACCATCATGATAAGACCCCTGCTCAGCCTGCTGCAGCACGTTTAAATAGGTTAGGGGTTTACCTAGATGGTTAGGCTCTATGGATAGAGCCACAGCCTGTGGACTGAAGGGTCCTAGTTTCGATTCCAGTAATGGGCATGTTCCTGGGTTGCAGGCTCAATCCCCAGTAGGGGGCATGTGGGAGGCAGCAGATCGATTCTCTCTTGTCACTGATGTTTCTATGTCTTTCTCCCTTTGCCTTCCTTTCTGGAATCAATAAAAATATATGAACAAAAATAAAAATGAATAGGCCATGAATCAAGCATTGCTGCATGGGCCACAAAGTTTCAGTCTCAATGTTAGTGCGCGCCTATACGTGGTATTTTGTGGATGAGCCACACCCAAGGGGCCAAAGGGCCCCATGTGTCTCGAGAGCCACGGTTTTCCGACCACTGCTCTAGGGAGAGCCCAGGAGGTCACCATAACATTGAAGTCCTTTGCTGTATCAATCTGCTCACAGCAGGGTTTAATACAGATATTTGCAGGGGTATCGCTTGATTGGTCAGGTTGTTAGAGGGTTCATCCATAATAAGGTATGGCTTCTATTCATCAAAATTCTGCAGCCCCTCCTGTACCTATTTCACTCACAGTGCATCACCCTACTGCTCTGACTATCCTGGTCGCAGTGTATCCCGGGCTGTGAATGAAATGCTTGTACCTCAATTTTATTTCTATCCACTCATTTCCCAATTTCAAGATCATTTTCTCTTCGTATGGACTCCTAAAGTGGACAGAAGAATTTATTAGGATCAATTTTATCTATCGCTTTCAGAATTGTGTAACTTTGATAAGGTCACAGAAGGTTAATGCTTCTTTATTAAAATGAATAAGCCCAATTTCCTCAAACTTTTCTCTCAAATAACATCATTGATTCTGATGCACCGTGCACTCAGCTCTCTCAAGGGTAATTATGTCCTTAAGTGGCTCTGTGCCAGCCAGTACTTTACAACATGTTAGCCTGTCCAGAATCACACAAAGATTGCTCAGTTTTAAACGGAATTGATCTAACAGTATCTGCTACCCTTTTAGCTATAGGCAGCATTAGGTTTTAGGTTCATAGGTATTATAACAACTATAAAATAACTTTCTTCTTTCGAGGTCATTAGCTTAATGCCCATTTAGCTTAAATTAGCAGAGTTATTTCTCAGGTCTGTCTGGCTCAGAATTGTATTTCCCTATACCAATTTAATTCTTATCTGACAGAAAAATTTCCCATGTTTGTTGCTGCACTCTGGTTATTCAAGATCAATTGCAAATGTGCCATTTTTAAAGCCTGTGATGTTTGTAGGTTCATGGTACAATATTTTCATTGTAAATATAGTGTAGAGGTAAAACATGGCATAGGATTAGAAATCATGATTAAGTCTATGAAAATATTTCTAATTTAAAATGACATTGAAGAACTTAGTATGCCAGTCTTAGGTAAGAGTTCTTAGATATTATCTGAATTTAATTATTTTATGTATTAAAGCAGTAAGAACTAGTAGTGATATACAGGTTGGAGAGACATCTGCCATGTGTTCAAAATCAAATGGCTCTCACAATTTTGCCAAAATCCCCCTTCTAGACCTTTCTCCCATGTACACTCTGCTTTTAAAAACTAGGAAACCATGTAAGATTGATGGCTAACAGATACAATGGTGAGAGGAAGTATTTTAAAAATAGATTCTACTTTGCCTCCGCTTATTTTTGAGGTCCATCCACATTCCGTTAAAGCCTCAATTTAAATGTATCTGGGAAATTTGCTTGAAATGTTCTGAACAATTTAGTTACAGAAATCATATCACATCATGAAACTCTCCAGCGTATGCATATACATTTACCATCATGAGTCCAAATTTTTTCTCAGATTTGACATTGTTCCTTAGCAAATATATGTAGTAGGAAAGTTGGTCAAATTCGGATTTCAGATAACTTTTGACTTTTCTTAATTCAGTTTACCTATGTCTCAAAACAAACTTTAAGAAGTCCCTTAAAGCCAAGACCACTGTAGAATTGATAGCTTCACTACCTTTCAGTGGGCTAAGAAGTAGTTTTGCTTGTGTGAGAACTATTGGCCTTCAAATATGCTTATGCTATTGGAGTGACAGATAAAATATCATTCAAAATAATATACTTAGTTTACTATTTTACTGAAGCTGATTTTTCCTACTTTCTATAACTTACTTATTGAATCTAAAGAGATAAGATAAAGAACAAAACATAGCTATATTATTATTATTATTATTATTATTATTATAGGGCCAAGCCAATCCTGCAGGTGCTTGTAATTCATTGAATTAACTCACTCAATGGAAGAGGGTGAACAAATTAAAATAAACAAATATATTGCTGTATATTTAGGTAATAGGCCTTAAACTCCTATTCCCCCCCCCCCACCCCGAAAGTTATAAAAAGAGTGATAAGAGTGCTGGGTTAAGTAGAGAATTGAAACTGAAAATATAAATTATGAATAAACACTAAGGGAGTGACATAGTTGATACCAAAAGTCAGATTTTAGGATCATTGTAAAGAAATGTTGCCTATTTCCTTGCTGTAACTGTGTACTTTTTACTGGGGGCAAAATCTCTCATTTCCCAATTTAATATACATCTCAATTTGAAAGATATAGTGTTTTGATAAAAGTATAAGCCAGTTATATTGCTGCAAGGAATATTTTGGAAGAGTATTTTAATAGCAACAACTGAGGAAAGGGGCCTATACAAAAAGCTTATATATATATATATATATATATATATATATATATATATATATATGCAGCCGTTATGACTGAATGGCCAGAAAGACTGGAATGACCGGTCTATCAGTCACTATGATGTGCACTGACCACCAGGGGGCAGATGCTCAATGTAGGAGCTACCCCTGGTGGTCAGTGTGGTCCCACAGGGGCAAAGCCGGTCAGTCAAAAGCTGGGCCCCTGGCTGGTGAGTGTAGCCACAGCGATGGGAGCCTCTCCCAACTCCGCTGCAGCACTGCCGAGCAGCGGCTGTGGTGGCGGCAGGTACAGCGGGCCGGGATGAGCAGTGCGGTGCCTGGCCCCAACTCGGGCTCCTCCCTGGCCACCTGCTGCTTGAGGCACTGCTACTCCCCCGAGGGATCCCGGATTGTGAGAGAGCACAGGCCAGGCTGAGGGGACCCGGCCCCCCTGCATGAATCCATGCACTGTGCCTCTAGTTTAGTAAAATGTTCATAGAAACAAAGTGTGGAAAGGGTGAAATGAACTGCGAGATGTTAGGTTTTGCTAGCACTAGCTCTGAAACACTAACCTGGTATTGTACGTAGTATGCTTCTGTTTCTGTATTAATGATATTTTTCTCTTTTAAGAATTTGTATTTAAAATATCCATTTCCTTGTATGTCTCCTTTCCCTATAGAAAAGCAATCTATCATAAGTCCTAGTTATATTGAGCAATCAAGAAACATTTGCACTGTATTCATGTACCTATGTAATGTTTTAATTTAAATTATTTATTGTTTAATGTATTATATAAGTCTCCTTCTTCCTCCATTGACTTCTCCCCGCACCAACCCCCAGCACATACCCTCACCACCTGCCTCCCTCCCATGGTCTGTGTCCGCTGGTAATGCTCATATGAATGCATACAAGTACTTTGGTTGATCTCTTACCCCATCACCACCTCCCCCCCCTTTCCATCATAGGCTGGATGATCTATTCGATGCTTCTATGACTCTGCTTCTATTTTAGTTCATCAGTTTATGTTGTTCATTATTTTCCATAAATGAGTGAGACCATGTGATATTTATCTTTCTCTGACTGGCTTATTTCACTTAGCATAATGCTCTCCAGTTCCATCCATGCTGTTGCAAATGGTAAGAATTCCTTCTTTTTTTTACCACAGGGTAGTATTCCATTGAACCACAGTTTTCTAATCCACTCATTTGCGCAGAAGTCTATTTTCAACCTGGATGAGTCTATTTTGAAGAAGTGGCATTAGAAGAAGTTTAAGTTTAAAAAATTAGGCCCTCAAAAGAAATTTCAATTGTTATACTGTTGATATTTGGCTCTGTTAATGAGTTTGCTAGAGCAAATCACTTCCTCAGCAGTTCTCTGCAAACTGACTCTAGATTCTTCTTAAAACGTCACTTTCACCACCCCCCTCCCTCTAAAGGGTATCTTACTGCCTCCGTGATTAAAGTGAAACTTTATCTTGTCTTTCAAACCCTCTAAGTCTGACCCCAGAGTACCTTTCCAGAATCCCTGGTCTCCTGGGAGACTCAAGGAACATGTAAACATTGAAAATTGCCACAAAATACATCTTGAGGATATTTTAAATTTATTTGATAAGAGTATTTTTCTTTGTTTTGTTTTAGAAGGAGGCCAGGGTGGAAACACATACATAGACTACTGTTCCATAGGACACCAAGTAATGATAACTTTGTACACAAGCCTAGATTAACGTTGCTAACCCATTTTTAGTAACATAATAGGTTATATTACTTAAACTATAACAACTTGCAGGAAAAAAAAAAACAACAACAACACTCAGGATCTTTATGTCACAGCCCAAAACAAAATTTGCATATTTTAATTTGGACACAGGAATTCACAGAACCTTTGTCAAACTCTGGCTTTAAAATTCTTGCTCTTAATAAAATAAGCCCTTATCCATAGAAAATACAGATGATCAAATATATTCTAATAATAAAATTTGACAAATGTCGACTTAAAATTAAATGCAAATAAATTTATTACAGTTTTTTTTATAATGAGTACTAAAAAAAATTATATTGTTTTTGAAAATAAATTCTATTTTCGAAAAGAATATAAAATATCAAGCCCAGCCAGCATGTCTCAGTGGTTGAGAAATGGCCGATGAACCAGGAGATCAAGTTTCAATTCCTGGTCAGGGTACACGGCCTGGGTTTCCGGCTCTATTCCTATCCCCAGTGGGGGACAGGCAGGAGGCAGCTGATCAATGATTCTCTCCCATCATTAATATTTCTATCTCTCTCCCCCTCTCCCTTCCTCTCTGAAATCAATCAAAATATATTTTTAAACAATGGGTGTTTTTAAGTTGGCACTATTTTGTATTTACATTGGAATTAGTTATAAAATATTTCATTACAATTAGTTGTTGAATGGATTCACTTTAAAATTTGAAATTGTAAAGGAATACCATAAATAGAACCCAAGAATATTTTACTACAAACAAGGCCTGCATAAATGCACTACATTTATTATTCATTTGAATGAAGCAAAATTTTGGAAGTTTTATAGAGAAAGAAAAATCACATTAGAGTATTGATAAATGCCAGATGCATCCATCAAGTATCTGGGCCGTCATCATGCAGCCGGGAGAGTCTGCCCTCGGGTTCAAATCAATATGTTTTTGTTGTAAGGTACAACACAGAGCAGCTGAGAGTTGTTTTCCAAACTCTGGAAACATATTAGTTTACAATAATACATCTAGCACTGCGATATAAGAGCAGACATTATTCCCCAGGTATACCATATATCTACTAAATAATAGATGCTTGAACAGAAAAAGTTATGAAGGAAATATTGGTGTAATTACTCTATAAGCAGTTACAGCTTTGATTTGTGTATATAGAAAGTACATTAAGGTATTGTCTAAAACGATAGGAGAAGACACTTGTGAAATGGTCACCTTTATTAGTAAGGTGTTGACAACTCCAAGTTCAATGTCACACACTTCTATACAGCGGGATTCTTGTTGAAAAAGGACCAAGTTCACAGCATGATCGGGGGTATGGAGAAGGAATTGTAATGGTTGGTATCCTTTGGACAGGTTTCCATGGGTCCGCACAATCCCAATTTCAATTCTTGCAGTGCTTGTTGTTGGCATGTGATATGTGACTAATGGATTTTCTTGAATGAATGTAAGCTGAGTTTCTACCTGCCCTAAAGGACATACTCGCTTTTCAACATGTGGACTAAAGAAGGAAGGTTCCTCTAAATTTTACAGCTAAATGCTCCCTTTTCTGTACATTGCTATGGAAAAAAATATTTTATTAATTTTAATGTGGATCAGCGTTATTTCAAAGTATAGGCAAGAAAAGCAAGTCTTTGGAGGGCTTTGTTTCTTTTTCTAAAATTCAAGTCTGCCATCAAAAAAGTTTTTAAAGCCCTAACTAGTTTGGCTCAGTGGATAGAGCGTCAGCCTGTGAACTGAAAGGTCCCAGGTTTGATTCCGGTCAAGGACATGTACCTTGGTTGCCGATACATCCCCAGTAGGAGGTGTGCAGGAGGCAGCTTATCCATGTTTCTAACTCTTTAACCCTCTCCCTCCCTCTCTGTAAAAAAAAATCAATAATGTAAAAAAATCAATATTTTTTTAAAAAGTTTTTAAAATCAACAATGCTGAGCATGACAAATATATTTTTCATATTAATTACTGTTTTGGCAGTAAGTATAATATGTCTATTTAATTTCTTTTTCCAGTTTTGACAAAGTGTTCAACCAAGTCTCCCACCTTCACTGACTTCCTTGTGAAGAAAACAGGACTGAAATATAGTTAACATTTCCAGCAGGGCTAGGTGCCATATGGACATGCTAAGACAAGATGAAATCTCACTGTGGTGTGCTCTTATGATTAAAGAATAATCTTTTAAAATTACAAAATAAATTAAGGTTTCTATAGTTACTTTGAGAAAATACAGCCCCAAAATAAGACTCTACCACCTAGAGATAATTGTTTTTTTCTTTCTTTTTTTAATAATTTTTTATCCTCACCAAGGATATGTTTATTGATTTGAGAGAGAAAGGAGAGAAAGAGAAAGAAACATCATGTGAGAAACATATCTTTTGTAATTTATATTGAATGCCATTTGAAGAACAATCATTTTGAGAGAAAACAGGATGGGCAGTCACAAAGGAATCTGACAGTGTGAGTTGTTTTTTAAGAAAGAAAGAAAAATAGGAAGAAAAGGAAGGAGGAAGGATGGGTGGGCAGGAAAATATGAAGTGTGGAAGAAAACAGAAGTGGAGAGAAGGGGGAAGGACCAAGTGCATTTTGGATCTTTTGGTGTTTTCGAAATATATTTTAGTGTTCTGTTACTCCTTGCTCTTCTCTTTTTGTTATACAATTTTCATATATTCCCTCTCTGTTTTTCATGTAATGCAGTAAATCTGCTAAAACATCTCATGGCCAAATATTTAGTAATGTCATACCAAAAATATCTGCAGAGGTATATTGCATTTTCACAAGATTCAGTTTCTAGAAAATTGATGGGAGTTTATATATTCAATGAGATTTCTGTCTATACAAATGATTTAAATGATTTGAACATTAGATTTTACATTAAAAAAAAAAAACACCTGCCTTCCTACCTCGCAGGGTTCCTATGAATATTAATTTTCCCCAAAAGTGTTTGTAAGTGAAAAGCAAGGCAATAAGTAACACATGGTATTTTTGTTGTCATTCACATGTCTCTGTGACAAAGATGCAAAGAGAAACAACTGCCTGTCTTGGTTTGCTGTTCAGAAAGAGTTAGAAATAAGCAGTAATCACTTCCAAATAGTTTTTTTTTTGTAGTGTTAGTGGAGTAAGATTTCTGAACATACAATAAGCTTCACATGCTTAAAATGAACAAATTGGTGAGTTTTGACATGTGCACCCATCCCTCAATCAAGTTTTTCTCTTAAGCAAGTTACAATAGTTTCTATTTTTACTTCATATAGGAGAATTGGACACACATTTCTAACATATACAATCACCCTGCAAAATAGGAGTTAGTTTTACCATTGACAGTAAAAAATGTTGCCTGAGAAAAGCAGATGGCTCGTCCTAATTTAAAAAATTATAATTAAATAATAATTAAATGTTAAAAATGTCCTTTTTTATAGCTGTGTCCCTTACACATCAGTTTTGCCCTATAGCCATTGCTCTTTCAAAATCATCAAATTCCTCATCCAAGGAATATTCAAAATTCAGATATATAAATCATGATGACAAGCCTATCATTCAAAAATAATTAACTGTACTTTCTTGTTTATTTGTTTGAAGTTCAATTAGTAAAAAGTTATTTTAATTTAATACTATATAGTTTTTGTTTTCAAATTCTAGTCACTGCTGTGGTTCAATTCATCATCCCCATTTTTAAATATGCGGTGGGCAAAAGTAGGTTTACAGTTGTTCAGATGGAAACATGCCTGTGGGTTATGATCATTACAATAGCTTTGAGTACTCAGAGAATTTGTCTTTTTTTAAAAAGAGAACTTAATAACCTTTGGACTCATGTTCTATCAAACATACAGGGTACTCAAAGCTATTGTAATGATCATAACCCACAGGCATGTTTCCATCTGAACAACTGTAAACCTACTTTTGCCCACCCCTGTATGTTCAAATTCTCTGATAAATTGATAAAATTCAGTTACTATATCTGTACGGTGCTTTGATTTTTTTTAATCTTCATTTTCTAGTGGCTTCATGTAAACTTGTTCTCATAATGATTTTTTGAATGCCAACAATTAGAGTGAAATATAATTTGAAGGGTGCAATTCCTGACATGTCCCAGATTTACATAATCATACATGGCATAATAAATTATTAGTCACCATTAATTGCTCATGGGCTTTGGGTGTAGCTTTTAATCTTGCTGGACACCTAAGGACACGCTCTGATTTCTCTTCATGCTGAGAGTACAAAGCAGTGTGGTACCCTCAGTCTATCCCTAAATTCTGCTTCTCTCTGTTACGTGGTATAATGAAGTGCAACAGCATTTGAGCCCTGTAAGCTCAGGTAACAGGATAATGAAGCTACAAGGCGAAGCAGCCTCCTTGACTTTCTGTTAGTCCTCTGCCTTGACTACATCATTAGGTCTGCTAAGGCAGCTGGGTGTTTTATAACATTTTAAGTAACACTCTGTGTTGCTGACTCGTAGGCGATCCGTTGCTCATCATGAGAGTCACAGAACAGAGAAGTGAATCACAGCAGAGAGCTCTGAGGAGCTCTGCTGGCAAACGGCCTACCAAGGAAGAGCATGTAGGATGTACTTTCAATTCCCTCTATAGACTTGACTCTTCACTGACACCATATGTACCACTCATTTCAGTTTTTTTTTTTTTTTTAAAGAGCTTCTAGCATTCAGGGCTTCTAGTTGTCCGTCAACCTACAGGAGCCTGGCAAGTGTATTAAGATGTAACTGTCCATCTGGAGAGCAGCAAGAGACAGAGGAGGTTTCAGAGACACCAACCAAATTAAAAGTTACCAGGAAATCTCTTACTTAATTCAGGCTTCCCTCTCAGCTGAGTTTTATACTATCCTAATTTGGTACCAAATGTTTATTGGTCTTAAATAGGACATGGAAGGCTTTTTAGGCAAGTATATTTTATACCCCAAACAAGACTTAAATCAATCCTAGGTAATAAATGATGATTTATTTAATTATTATAATTGTGACATAATTATAATAAATTCCCCTTGACTTTTAGGACAGCACAATGCAGATCATATAGTATGTAATTAAATTTTATTATTCGCATTACTTGTAACAATATTCAGTCATTGAGAACTTAATATGCGCCGCCTACTGTAATACTTATTGTATCTTATAAACAATTTCATGAAATGGGTACAAATATTGATATTGTATAAGTGCAAATTTTAAAAAGTGGAGTAACTGCCGGAACCGGTTTGGCTCAGTGGATAGAGCGTCGGCCTATGGACTGAAAGGTCCTAGGTTCGATTCCGGTCATACCTTGGTTGCGGGCACATCCCCAGTGGGGGGTGTGCAGGAGGCAGCTGATCAATGTTTCTCTTACATCAATGTTTCTAACTCTCTATCCTTCTCCCTTCTTCTCTGTAAAAAAATCAATAAAATATATATATATTTTTAAAAGTGAAATAACTTTTTTGGTCAGGATTTAAGCTGAACCCTTTCTGATAGCAGGCTGTGCTCCATCAACTGACCTACCACATTTTTAAAATTTGATGATATTCAGATTTTATTTTATATTTTTAAAATAAACAAAAGAGCCACTTTATTAACTTTTGTTAATTTTTCTAATAAAATAATAATACTCAGAATGTAAGGGCATGGTTTGGTCTTAATGAAATAACCACTTTGTATTTTATTTCCAGGTTGCTTTCATGCTTGTTGCAGTAATATCACACTGAATTTGTCCAATTTGGCTTTCCTGATCAGTTTTGGTTGAGGAGAATTGCATGTTATACTGCAGATACCTCTAAATCAATAGTGCTTCAGATTCTTCTTTGGCAGTGTAGGAGAGATGTATTGGCAAACATATACCTATTAAAGGCCCAGTGCATGAAATTCATGCATGGGGGGGGGGTGTCCCTCAGGCCAATCTGCACCACCTCCATGGGATCGGACCTAAACAGGTAGTCAGAGATCCCTTTCACAGTCTAGGACTGATGGCTCCTAACTACTCACCTGCCTGCCTTCCTTATTGCCCCTAACCACGTCTGCCTGCCAGCCTGATCACCCCCTAACTACTCCCCTGCCAGCCTGTTTGATGCCTAACTGCTCTCCTGACAGCCTGATCGTCCCATACTGCCCTCCTCGAACACCCTGGTCACTCCCAAATGCCCTCCTGTGCATATTCCCTCTTTATTAAATAGGGTTTTTTCTTTAACATATTGGACAGCCCTAACTGGTTTGGCTCAGTGAATGGAGCATTGGCCTGCAGATTCAAGGATCCCAGGTTTGATTCTGGTCAAGGATATGCACCTTGGTTGGGGGGCACATACCTAGTGGGGAGTGTGCAGGAGGCAGCTGATTGATGTTTCTCTCTCATAGATGTTTCTAGCTCTCTATCCATTTCCTTTCCTCTCTGTAAAAGATCAATAAAATATATATATTTTAAAAAGAAACATTTAAGATTCCTCCATATCTGCCTGGCTGGTGTGACTCAATGGTTGAGATCCCAGGCTGCCACCACTGGAAGGGGATCGCACCTTGGCCAGGCTGAGACCCCAGCCCAGTCAGCCATCTCAGCCTGGTTAGGGATGGTGATGCAGGAGGAGCACGCTCCGGCCAGGCTGAGACCCAGTCAGCCATCTCAGCCTGGCCAGGGATCCCGCAGTGGGGGTGCATGATCCCAGCCCAGGCTGCCTCTGCTGGCCTGAAGATCAAGCGGAGGGGGTGTGCGGCTCCGTCAGCATGAGATCCCAGCCCAATTTTGTGCACTGTTGCTGCAGTGGGGGTGCACAGCCCCAGCCCAGGCTACCGTGGAGGCCAGGGGGGATCTTGCAGCTTGGTTGCGAGGCTCTGAGGGCCTGAGTTCCCAGCCTATATTGCTGATATGGCCAGGAGATGGTGTGGCTTTGATACACAACCTTATAGGTCTGAAACCCCAGTACAAGCTGCCACTGCAGCCAGGGATCACACAGGGCGCTGTGGCCTCCCAGCCGGACACTCCAGGCTGCCGGCACTGGGCAGGGATCACTGCATCGGGTGCAGGCACCTCCCAGCTAGACACCCTGGACTGCTGCTGCTGGGCGGAGTTGGGGACTCCGGGCGGGGCTAAAAGAACCAGGTACTGCCATCTTGTGGTTATGGGTGCTGCCATTTTTGTTGCGCAGTGACAGTTAATTTGCATATCAGTCTTTTATTAGATAGAATGAGCATCTCTTTATTGATTGCGACATTAATTACACCCAGCGATGTTTTCTAATTTCTCTATTGATTACCTAACAATTGATTACTTCTCTAATACTTAAACAAGATACCTAAGCTTCAATATTGAGGAATATTCGTGAACATTCCCACTCACCCATTTTGTGAATCTTTTAGGCTGTTGTTTTGCCTGCAAGGTACCCATTTTAACCACTCTAACTAAGAAACAAATTATTTTCGAAAGCACATATCCACCTAAAAGAAAATTGCACAGGTTGCTCTCCAATAAGTGAAATTTTAGGCCTATATCGAAGAACAGGGAATGTTATAGAGGAAATTCCCCCAAGGTTTTCAATAAAAGCAGGACTACAAGTGATAAACACATATAGACTAAGGCTGCCTTGGGGTGAAGTTGGCTGGGAATGAAGTAGAAACAAATAAAATTCTAGTTAAAAAGAGAATTAAGAACTATAGATTGCCTTTCTCAGATTATTGAAAGATCCTAAAACTTCTATTACTTCTTCTCTTTGTTATCAGTGTTAACATATGTTTGTACTGATAAATAAATAAAATGTTTAAAATGAAAAATAAATATTTATGCAGCTGTACTTTATTTGTTTTCAAAATAGTAAAAAAAAAAAAAAAAAAAAAGGACAGTGCCTTACTTATTATATCCAAACTACTTTAAAAGATTTGAGGAAATTGTATATTACTCCACATGCAGTCTTCAGAGGTTTAATAGAAGAAATATATAAATTCTATAAATAGATTGGTGATATCGAGCTACTCAGAGAAAGTTGGGACTGAGGGTGAAATTCACTTCAACAAGGAAGAATCAGAAAACTGAAAGATATACGATAAGTGAGATAGGTGTGTCAGGATGAAGGGGCATTATTGGAATCTCCCTTCAAGAAAGACCTTTTCAACGGACTGCGAGGGGTGCATTGAACTGACAGCCTTTAGCTAGAGGACTCTTCCCAACCAACTTCAAGACAGTGATGGATGGTGGTGCTAGTCCAGACATTTCTCTCCGATGTGGAACTCCTCTCTGGCAATTGCCCCAGAGCTCCTGGTTAGCCTGGCCAAAACTTTGTCAAATCTACCCTGCAGTCTGAGATTTTTCCTACTTAATCATCCTTTTTCACATTCTGTTTACATAAACATCAGACCCGCAGGGTGGTCCGGAGACTTTGCCTGCCAACTCCTGTTCTCTTCCTTTTTGTCTTTCATGAGTATTATGTACAATATTTTCTTGCACTTCTTACTCGAACAAGAATATATTTTCAACAGAATAAATGACTTGATGTATGCTTCCAGATAATAGGAGTGCATGGCGGGGTACCTGAGTCTCAGTAGTAGGAGGGTCTAAATGTGATTCTTAAAAGAATAAATGCTAATATATTTCATGTATGTTGGACTCAATACAGTCATGTAGGAAGCCTATCTATAGGCTTGCATTGAACTTGTAAATGCTCAACATCTAAATAGCAAGTGGAGAGGAGATGCTATAGGAGTAAAATGGATGTCAGTGGAGCATCTCTCTCTCACATGGCACCTGCGTTCAGGTGTTTCTTCAAGACATCGCCGCATCTGGACCGACTGTCCCAATAATCAGAATCAGTTTAGGGGATGTTCAGCACCCAGTGCTGGGACAAGTGATGCATTTGGGGGTTTTTGCTTTTGTTTTCAGTTAGATGCTGACATGTGTGCTGGAATGTAAGTTCTACAAGGGCAATGTTTTTTGTTTATTTTGTTCACTCATGTGAAACACAGGCCTATAATAGTGCCTCAGGTGTGGTGAGTGCTTAAATGATATTAGTCTGATCAATAAATATTTTTGTATGTGATATTATGTGGTATAATGAAGTGCAATAGCATTTGTACATGAGGTGCATTCTGAATCATAATCTACGCAGTCTATGCCCAGAGGGATGTGAGGGAATACAGGGTGGGGCAAAAGTAGGTCTACAGTTGTTTGTATGAAAAATACACAATAATTAATGAATAATAATACAAGATGCCCTGGCCAGCGTGGCTCAATTGGTTGGGCATAATCCCATGTATACAAAGGCTACCTGTTTAATTCCCAGTCAGGGCACATCCCCGGGTTTAGGGTTTAATCCCTAGTTGGTAGCATGCTGGAGGCAGCCAATCAATGTTTTGCTTTAACATCAATGTTTCTCTCTCTCCCTTCTTCTCTCTCTCTCTCTCTAATAAATAAATGAATAAATAAATAAATAAATAAAATAAATGAATGAGAAAATAATATAAGAATCAAGTTTGTGTTCTGTGTACTCACAATTGTAGACCTACTTTTGCCCATCCCCATATGCACAGTAAATATATATTGATCGACAAAGTGAGGAAAGCTAGAACAGAAAAATGGGGGAGTAAATTGCATTTAAGACTGAAATATGAGAAACAGCCAAAAATCTCCATTAGATTGTAATAGAGCTCAGCAAGAATATTTGGTTTAAATTTGAACTGGGAGCCATTCCCAAGGAAGTACTTATTATATATAAACTAGAAGCCCAGTGCACAAAATTCATGCATGGGTGGGTCCTTAGGCCTGGCCTACGATTAGGGCCTATCAGGTTCCCTGCCTCCCTACCTCCTTCTCTCACCACCTGCGTGGTTCCTCCCTTTTCCACCTCCTTACCTCCCCTCTCCTCTTTCTGTTACTTGCTGCCCACATCAATACCACCCAACCCCAATTCCCCATCCCAGCCTGGGGCCTGGCCCCAATTGGGCAATCAGGGCCTGCTGTCCAGGGGGAAGGACTTGGAGGTTGGCTGTCAGGCCCTATTGGGTCTGTGGGTTGGGGGCTGATCCTGTTTTGAGCATCTGCCCGCTGGTGTTCACTGCACGTCATAGTGACTGGTCTTTCTGGTGGTTCCAGTCATCTTGCTTGTTCCGTTGTAAAGGTCGCTTTGGCTTTTTTATATATGTAAGCTCTTCATCATGACATATAAGATGCTCTGAGATATGGCCCCCACCTTGCCTCGCAGCCACCTCTTCTAACACTCTCCTTCAAACTTCATATTTGAATAATACCAACTATAATTACCTTTCTATGCTTTTTGATATAAAGGCATCGGTAAACATAACATCAGTGTAGTTATTTAATGAAATAGATCCAACTTATACACACACACACTCATAAACATATTCCAATTACTATTTTATTTCCATGTTAGCTGTTCGGAAAGGGTGTTTGTGATATATTTTCTTATATAAACTGTTATATTTATGGTTTGTGTGGGTTAAATAGTGCAAATGGGCAAATGGGTATTTGCTTAAAGGTGTCAGTCCTAAGTTTCTCCAGCTCTGCTCCATGTTAGGTACACTCAACCCTAGGTACATTCAGTCCCAGAGGCTACTGAATTAAAATAGGAGAGTATGCAAGGAATTTTGTCACTGGCATGGAATAAGAGGTGTGTGAGAGAAGGTAGAGGAAGAATGAAAATGTAGTCTTTGTATATGAGGTAAAATAAATTAGAGGTGAGTGGAAGAAACACCTAAGTACTTTTGGAATCACTGAACCTGTCTCCCAAATCTTGCCTTATTCACAAGACTAGAGGAATAAAGTTCTAAATCCATTTTAGATTTAAACTTTCACATCACGCTCTGGGTGTCCTGTTTATCTGTACAATTATTACCAGTCTTCTTGGGCATACGGCCTTGATCTTGTCATTGTCCCTTTAGTCACGTCAGCTAAGAATCAATGCAGAAGTAAAAATATACATATTGGTCATCACAGGACACACTGGCCTCCATGCCATGCCATTTCAGTTACAGGAAATTGAATTCCAACGATGTAATAGGGATGTGCAAAGTCCAGCAAAGTTTATACTCTGCTCTTAATACCTTTAAGAATAATTGGTATATATGTATTCATAGTGCATATATTGGAAACCTCCAAATATCAGTATTTGAAGAATTTTTACCATCATTCAGAGACATGCACAGAATAGAGGTTGAACAAAACAATGCCATCTCTACCTTCTTGTTACAGCTTCCATACTCTGAACAAGTGGGCTTCATAGTCTACTTAGTGCCACGTGCTGAATTTTTATGCTTTTCGGTTACTTTTACTGCTTAAATAAACTGCTTAAACAACATCAATGAAGTGTTGTCTAGTACTCCTAAGTGCAAAAAGGCTGTGATGTGCCTTGTGGAGGGGGAAAAAAGGTGCATTAGATAAACTTGTTAAGGCATTTAATTATAGTGCTATTGCCATGAGTTCAATGTTAATGAGTCAACAATATGGTACATTAAGAAAGAGAAAGGAAATTTGCCAATCTGTCCATGAGGCCACTTCAGAAAACGCTTAAGTAATGAATATGGTGTATGATGAAACTGGGAAAGTGGTTTCATTTGCAGAGTCATTAGATCATTGATATTTTTTTAAAGCTGAGTAGAAAGTATTGTTGTCACACTGAAAGTCTACATAACTTATGGTCATGTTACCTAGGCTCAGGAAAATGTTAAACCCTTCTTGGCTAGTTCTGGCTGGCTCACATGTCTGAAAATACGATGCAATGTGAAAACTGTTCATCTTTCAGGTGAGGCTGGGTTTTGCAGATCAGGAGGCTGCAGAAAAAAAGTAAAAGGCTCTGCTAAGTTTTATACCGGGAAAGGGTTCTTGGGAAGAGCGAGTTTGCAACTTAATGAGACTGATTTGTTTGTCAAGGATGTTGGCAAACAAATCTATATTTGCAAATAACAATTTGGTCGGCTAATATGGGTGACCAGAGGCTTGCAAAAACCTATGGCTGTATTTCCCCTTGGAGCAGTGATTCAGTATGTGCTAATTCAGGTTCATTGCTACTTTACAGAACATACCTACTGTGAAAAATGTGAATCTATTGTCCACACATATATATCCGTGTGTGTATATGTATGTACCTTCTAACACAGGGAGAGATGGAATTATCTAGCAAACAAAATAATACAGATGGTAATTGATAGTTATATCCTTAACAAAATAATTAAAACTGAGTGATAGTGTCTGGAGCTACTTTATGTATACAACCATCGAAGCCTCTGGAGGAGGTCACATGCTAGCCAAGACATAAAAAACAAGTAGAAGCCAGCCAAGTGAAAAATATACTATAGTCAATATTTTTCTGCCTGGCCCACATGGCTCAGTGGTTGAGCATCAACCTGTGAACCAGGAGGTCATGGTACAACTCCTGGTCAGGACACATGCCCGGGCTGTGGGCTCAGTCCCCAGGTTGGGGTGTGCAAGAGGCAACAAATCAATGATTCTCTCTCATCATTGATGTTTCTATTTCTCTCTTTCCCTTCCTCTCAGAAATGAATACAAATATATTTTAAAAATAATTTTCTTATACGAGGTTTTCAATGACTTTTGTTAATGCATATTGCTAATTCTGAAATGAATGTTTAAAGATAGAGCAAATATATATTCAAATAAGAATTTGTTTCTAAGCAACTTTTAAAATGTAAATATAAAAATATACTTACCATGCCAACTAAATTTTGTCCACAGAAACAATGAAACAATTAGATGATACAGAAAATAAAATATATTTATAAAAATTCTTTCCAGTTCTGAAACCTGTTCAGGCTGAAAATATGGACCCAAATTCTAAAACGGATTTGCACATTTTAGGTATATAGTTGCATGAAATAATAGAAACAGTTTTTCTGATACTGCTAGCAGTTCTGCTTCTAATGTAAGCCAGAAACAGAAAATTAAAAAAAAAAGGCATACAAAGAGGAAACATAATGAATAAAGTTAACTAAACTTCAAGGCTCTCATATTTGATTTAGGTCAACCTTGAAATTTAGATGAATACTTGAATCACAATTCATCTAAATTAGGTCATCCATCCCTGGTGACATATGTGTTTCAAAAGTTAGCATTGACTTTTAAATCATTGGAAATGTTCCTATGAAACTTTGGAAAAGTTTCAAATAATTAAATATTTTACTTCTATTTTAAGGTAGAATTAAAAGACTATATTCCAAATTTTTTTAAAAAAATACATCTAAATATTTTCCAAAGTAGAAAATTTTCACTGATTGCAAATTACATTAAATGACAAGCAATCTCATATTTAAATTTACATTATTATATTATATTAATCATATTATATTTATCATATCATATCATATCATATCATATCATATCATATCATCATATTATTACTAGAGGCCTGATGCACAAAATTTGTGCAACGGTAGGCCTTCACAGTCCTTGCTGCCAGCGCCCTTGCAGCCCCAACTGCCTCATGGCCCCAGCTGCCTCATAACCCTGTGGCCTGTCCCCTACCCACACCTGCCTTGGCCTGGTGCTGCCCACAACTACCACCACACACTCCCAGCTCTCCAGTTCTGCAGAGCTCCCAGATTGATTGCCTACAGAGGGTGGCCTGAGCCTCCCCCTTTGGGACAATCACAGAGTCCCCCTGATTGATCTCTCCCCTCCCCACCCCCGGTTTCCCCTTGGTGGTCATGCATCTCATAGTGACTGGTCACTCCCAGTCATTCCGTAGTTAGAGTCAATTTGCATGTTACCCTTTTATTATATAGGATTTTAAAACAGGAGAACCTACAACCAAGATTACTGTATCCAGCAAAGTTATCATTCAGAATTGAAGGGCAGATAAAGAGCTTCACAGATAAGAAAAAGCTAAAGGAGTTCATCACCACCAAACCAGTATTATATGAAATGCTGAAAGGTATTACTTAAGAAGAGGAAGAAGGTCAAGTGAATTAAAAATCTCAGGAATAGAATAAACTGGTGAATATAATAGAATTAGGGGCAAAGAAAGGGAGTGAATAGATAATTATCAGGGTGAAAGGGGTGTGGGGTGCAGAGACTGGATTAAAATTGTATAACCTATGGATGAGGACAATAGTGGGGGGAGGGGGTAAGGGCAGAGGGTGGGGTGGGAATCAGGTGGAAGGGAGCTATGGGGGAGAAAAAGGAGAAACAATTGTAATAATCTGAGCAATAAAGATTTATTTAAAAAAAAAAAAAAAAAAAAAAAAAAAAAAAAAAAAAAAAAAAAAAAAAAAAAAAAAGACGACCCCCTAACATTTCCACTCAAAAAAAAAAAAAAAAAAAAAAAAAAAAAAAAAAAAAAAAAAAAAAAAAAAAAAAAAAAAAAAAAAAAAAAAAAAAAAAAAAAAAATAAAACAGGCTAAGCTACAAAGTAAACTGAACTGCTTATTCAACCATTTTATTTTTTTAATTGATTTTAGAGAGAGAGAGAGAGAGAGCAGAAGGGACAGAAACATTGACTTGGCGTTCTACTTATCTATGTGTTCATTGATTGCCTCTTCCATGTGCCTTGACTGGGGTCAACACCTTGCTGTATGGAGAAGATGCTCTAATCAACTGAACTACCTGGCAAAGCCTTCAACCGTTCTGTAAAGGTGGTCAAAGCCTCTATGCTGATGATATGTTGTGGGAACACTTAAGCAAGCATCCTCATGTGTCCATGTTGGGATATCATCCTAGCTTCCTTTCCACACTTCATTAATGCTGGCCCAGGAGAAAAAAAGATGAGTTGTCCAGTAAATTTGGGAAATAAAAAGAATGCTAGCACCCCTTCCTAGCCTCACTGGTAAGGTCCATCGGCTTGCACAGAATGCAGTTAGTACAGCCCTACACGCTGTGATGGGCTTCAGTGGGGAGGCATAACTATCTATGGATAGAGGCCTATTTAAGGCTACTTCTGTCTCTGGTTGGGATTGAGAATTGCTCTAACCCAAAGACAACATTTGAAGAAGGCTCTTTTTCATCATATAAACACACTATATTTTCTAAAGCTGATAGTTGACCTCCATTATTGTACCTACTGTGCCTTATTGCTAATATGGTTCTGAAATCAAGCTGGGAAGAAGTCATATTATGTATCAACCTTTAAAAGTCCCAATAATAGCTGAATCAGGTTTGGCTCAGTTGATAGAGCCTCGATCTGCTGACTGAAAGGTCCCAAGTTCGATTCTGTTCAAGAACATGTACATTGGTTGCGGGCACATCCCCAGTAGGGGGTGTGCAGGAGGCATCTGGTCAATGTTTCTCTCTCATCTACATTTCTAGCTCTCTATCCCTCTCCCTTCTTCTCTGGGGAAAACAAATAAAATATATTTTTAAAAAATAAAATAAAAGTCCCAATAATATAGAATAATTTTAGGAAGAGAGAAAATGCCATAGCAGAAGAGGTGATGACGCTAGAAGTCAGAGACCTTTGAATGCAAATCTCAGTTCTTCCACCTCCCCAGTAGCAGTGGATTTGATCTTCTCAAACCCAAGTTTTTCTAATACAACATGGAAATACTTCAGCTTTACTTGAAAAACTTAGATAAAGCCTGAATATAATGGAGATAAATTTCATAAGGCAAAGAAAGTTCTAAATGTATGCTCATTATCAATATTAATATTATTTTAATTTCATGATGATATAAAAATTCAAATTTGATTAATTCAAGACACAATTATTATAATTGGTATTTCTCCACTGACACAATCATCATTTATTCATTCTTATTAATATCTTTAAAAATCTAGCACTATTATAGTAAAAATAATTTAAAAATTTCTTTTCAGGATTTAAAGTCATTATAAATCCAACTTATTTTAAGTAGATTGGACTGCTATGCACATAAGTCAATTGTCAAAGAATAAGCAGGTATTATCTATTAAACTTTCTTAATAAGTCTTATCTCAAAATTTCTAAGAAAGTAGATAGCATAAAAAAGAATGTAAGTTTTTCTCCTTATAAATAAAATCTGTTACTTCTGCTTCTTATGAAGAAGAGACTTAGAAATTTGAGTGAACAGAGTGCATTGCTTTTCTTTAAAATACCTGACATAGTGGAAAATGTTACATTTTAAAATAGGTAGAAACCTTGCTGGTGTGACTGGCCTCTTGGGGCCTCACTTTCTTTATCTGTAAAACAGCACTTTGGATCAAATGGTCAACTGATCCAATCCTGGTTTTGATTCAGTGCAAAGTTGGTTCTGTCCATCTGGCATATGAATGGCAGATTGAAGAGTGGGTTTTGAAGGATTTTCTGAGCAGTGTGTCTCTCATCTTGTTGAATATTTCAGAATGCTTTCAATGTCTTGACAAGGTGCCAAGGAATTTCTGAAAGCTTCAATACATCTATATTAAGTTATAGGTCACATAGGTAACCTCGAGAGTGTTGCATTCATGATGTATAAAACTATTTCCTTCATTCAGCACACCAACAGAAGAACAGTTCTCAAAAACAAATGCTATTGCCAAACTATTTTATGTTATTTTACCTTTGCTCACCTTCAGGTAATGTTTTGTTTTGTTTTGATTTTTTAAATGACATTTACTGGGGTGACCTTGGTTAATGATATCGTATAGGTTTCAAGTGCACATTTCTATGGTACATGATCTGTACTATTTTAAATTCATCATATCTGCTAATTAGTTACTAGATAAAAACAACCCCTTTGGTTTTGGCATGTAAGACCCTTTATGTTTGAATCATATATCCCTGAATTCCACTCTTTTCTGCATGAACCATCTGCTCTAGAAATATAATTTTCAAATAATCATGCCCCAAATATATTTAGCATTTATTTTTGTCATTCCTCCTGTGTGTGTGTGTGTGTGTGTGTGTGTGTGTGTGTGTGTGTTTTATGCATTAAGAAATGCCCTGTCTTCAGCTAGATATTTTCAAGTACTGACTCAAATATCAGTTCTTCATTGAACCAATTCATTTTTAAAAATATATTATTTTTGATTTTAGAGAGGAATAGAGAGGGAGAGAGAAATAGAAACATCAGTGATGACAGAGAATCATTGATCAGCTGCCTCATGCATGCCTCACACAGGGCATCGAACCTGCAACCAGAGCATGTGCCATGTCTGAGAATCAAACCATGACCTCTTGGTTCATAGGTCAATGCTCAACCACTGAGCCAAGCTGGCTGGTCCATTGGACCTATTCCTGATTCTGCCTAACTCATTTAATCAATATCCTTTAATGTGCATTTATTAAAGACATTATCAATTAATACATATTTACCCTCTTCTCTTTCTTCATTTTTCTCTTTTTTTCTCTCTCTTACCCCATCATACAAATGATGAACTCTAATAAAGAGAAACCATGTGTTTTGCCACTTATAGTTTCAAAAGAACCTATCAGAATTTTAATTATAAGAACCATGACAATTACTTTTCTGTTAATTAATTTCATATCACCGAGTGCTCTGATAGTTGGCTAACCATTATTTCTGGAGGACTCTGTGAGGGTGTTTCTGGATGAGCTCTGAATTGAATAGGTGGTCTGTGGGATGCCCTTCTCAATGCAGATGTGCATCATCCTACCCGTTGGGGTCTTCACCAGACCCCAAAAGAAGGAGGAAGAGTGAATTCCCTTTCCCTACCTGACAAAGCAGGTCTTCTGCCTTTGTGCTGGACACCATTATCACTCTGGGTCTTCAGACTTCAGAATTAAAGAATTGGATCATAGGTAGACAGAGGTGCTTATGCCAAGGTAAATAAAGCTAGTAAATTAAAACCAAACCAACACAAAAGTTTGAAAATCACCACTTGATTCACAAAAGTTTTTACTGATAAAGCAGAGAACTTAGTAGTAAATTTTATGGTGTATGTGTTGGCAAACTTAATAAAATCCTATGTTAGATGTATGATTCAAAAGTATCTTTCAGATATTTTAACACATTTGGGTATTATATAGTGCTGATCCTCCTACTGGTCTGTAGCTTCTTGACATTTCCACAAATAGTCTCTAATCCCCAAGAGTGATTAATGCAACCGATTCAGCATTCTCTCTCAATCTCTTAATATTTTTTCTCTCTCTTTCTATCTTCTTCTAGCTGCTTCTAGAAGTTCCTCATTATATTTTAATGGATATAAGAAATAACTTTACATTTATTTTTTTAGGTATGTTAAAAAATTTAACTGAATAAATTTGTTAATCTAGTTGGCTTAATTTGAGGATTCATGAATCAGGCAGTATCTCATCAAGCTGCAGAAAAGCAAATGTTTTCATTAGCAGAAAGGGAGTGGGAGAAGTAAGACAAACAAAAGAAAGATGTATAATATGCCCACCACTTTTCCAACCCAAAATTAAGAAATCAACATTTTAAACATAAAACAGAACACATTTTTTTAAATTTAGTAATTACTGCAGGTAATGTTTATATACTAGTAATATGATATTATGCAGCATATCACTTTATTTATCACTGATCTCTTCTTCATCACTTTAGTTCCAGACATATCAATTTCTTCATCTTCTATTGTATCACTGCTGTCTTCTGAGTCACTGTCTATATATATGAGGTCATCCTCATAAACTGGTGGCTTTTTTCTGAGCTATCTTTGTGCTCTCATGGCCAACCCTTCTCTCCTCATGAAATTGAAGCACCATTTTGCCTTTCCTGTAAGATCAACAATGTTCATTTTGCTTGCAAACATTCTTGCCTGACACTGAATAACCTTGGTTTATAAGCCACTCTGGCGCTGCTCCATAATCAAAGTCTTAAGCCTTTGATCCAAGTTTGCACATTTTGCTGGTTTTCCTCTTAAGTCCTTCTTCTTTTTTGGCATCTCAAAGAGTTGTCCTTCCTGTTTTCTCCACTGTCTGATCATGCACTGAGTGGGAGGAAGTTCAAACTGTCTCTCTGCAGCTCTATTTCCATGATATTTTACAAAACTGATTACATTCCATTTGAATTTTGCAGAGTAAGACAACAGCTTACTGGTATTCATCTTTTTTAAAAATATATATATTTTATTGATATTTTACAGAGAGGAAGGGAGAGAGATAGAGAGCTAGAAACGTCGATAAGAGAGAAACATCGACCAGCTGCCTCTTGCACACCCACTACCGGGGATGTGCCCACAACCAATGTACATGCCCTTGACCAGAATCCAACCTGGGACCATTCAGTCTGCAGACCAACGCTCTACCACTGAGCCAAACCGGTTTCGGCAAGGGTATCTATCTTTTTATTTGTTGACATCTTTATGGGCTCAGAACGCTCTGGTCCTTGGTTGCATCCGTGCACTCTCCACTTCCACCTCCAATTATGGCATCAGTTTGACCTCAATTACAATAAGGATGGTGTTTGAAGGATGCCTGCTTGACAAGGTATGGGCAGCTACGCACCCTTGGGGCTCCTCCCTTGCCTGACTTCCATGTGTAAGTTGTCCCTCAATTTTCAGTCTAAAGATTTTAGGAAAAAATAGCATCATATATGCGGAAAAAATAAGGTAATTTCAAGCAAGCTTGGCCTCCTTTGAGGAAATGAAAGGTATGTATTAGGCAGATTACCTCACTAGAGCTGAATAGAAAATCCAAGACTGGTTTAAGATTACATTCCGGGGAGAGGTTAAAACTACAATTATGCTAACTACTAAATCTTGGTTTGCTGATGTGGGTTTGGCACAAGTGACTGCATTTTTGGACCTGTTATCTCTCCTTCTAACAGGAAGATTGCACAGCATAACCAGGTGACATGATTTTTTTTTTTTACCCATGCTTTTCTTCTTACCTTTTCCTTTAAACACCGTTCTAGTCCTTTATCTCATTCCTCTCTAGGATTTTTATTCAACACTTATAATATACATTTATTTTGCTCTCCCTTCCAAATCCCTAATGAGTTTCTTGATTCATGAAAAATTCCCAGAAGATAAGCAATCATAACATGAATAATTTATAAAAAAATATTGAAAGGGTACTAGTGGGGAGACAGAAGGAAGCGAGGTAGATACTGGTGGGACTATGGGAAAGGAAGTAGAACTGGTGGAGTTACTAAGGAACCCCAACTGGAAGGAAAGGAAGGACACTGGCCAGATAGGCATGGACTTTAAAATGTAGGGATAATGCCCTAGCTGGTTTGGATCAGTGGATAGAGCATCAGCCTTCAGACTGAAGGGTCCGATATTTGATTCGGATCAAAGGCACATGCCCAAGCTTGATCCCCAGAAGGGGACATGCAGGAGGCAACATATAAATGATTCTCTCTCATCATTGATGTTTCTATCTCTCTCACCCTCTCAATCCTCAATGAAATCAATAAACACACACACACACACACACACACACACACACACACACACACACACACATTATAAGTATGGACATTCTAAGTCAGGCAGTGTTCAGATAACCAATTATAAGCCAGTAAGCATATAAACCAATCCAAAGGATATTGCTGAGGCATAATTCTTTGAAAAGACCAGCTAGGAGCTAGCAAAGCTACCCACCCCTATATTAAAAAGTGTGTGCTTCCTTTCACCCTCTCTCTTCTTTCTGGCATGCAATAAGATCCTAAAGTTTGCCGAGGTCGTTTTGGCTCAGTGGTAGAGCGTCGGTCTGCGGACTGGGGGGTCCCTGGTTTGATTCAGACCAAGGACATGTACATTGGTTGTGGGCAAATCCCTGGTAGGGGGTGTGTAAGAGGCAGCTGGTCGATGTTTCTCTCTCATCAATGTTTCTGGCTCTCTATCTCTCCCCCTTCCTCTCTGTAAGATATCAATAAAATATATATATTTAAAAAAAAAGATCCTAAAGTTCATTCCTGTAGAGGGGAAGCATATCCCTGCACCCATGTGGTATATGGCTAGATGGGCCTCCACATCTGGATTATTAGACTTTAATTAACTTGGATACTAAACTACTCCTGACTATAATACAAAAAAGAAGCTCCAGACACTGGCCGGTTCCTAGAACCCCAGCTGCACCTTTTCCAGAACTAGCTTCTCCCAATAAACTTGGCTCCCATAATAATTTTTGTCCAGGACTTCATTCTTTGATTTTCGCAAGACAAGAACTTGGACTCAAACAAAATCTGCATTTTTTTTTTTTTGGTGTCGTTAGGTTTAAATGAAGTAGTGGAATAAGTATGATTGTAATATTTTTTTCTAACACCAAATGCATGTCATTTTCCCACATCAATTCTCCAATTTTCTGACACCAACTGGGGGTCCAACAACACCATTCAATCATGACACCAATGTGTGAAGTTAATGTAAAGCCCACAGATTAAAGACTCAGTCCTAAAAGACTACCTCCACTTAAAGAGCCAGTCACAAATGAGGTGCCAGGTTACCCACACTTCTGACTGGCCAACTTACAGAATCCAGGGAAGTGTTCTACTCTTTCAGCTTATTACCAAAGACAAAGTTCAGGAGCAGTCAAATAGAATAAATTCAAAGGGCAAAGTATGTGGGAAAGGAGCACATCATTCTACCAAGGTTTTTGTGTATTTACTAACCCCCAAACTTCCCAAATTCAGTTGTTTAGGTTTTTTTATTTTGTTTTGTTTTTTGGTGTGTGTGTGTGTGTGTGTGTGTGTGTGTGTGTGAGTGTGTGTTTGCTGGAAGCCAGTTCCAGAATGTCATAATTGGAAGAGTTTCATCGAAAGGTTGATGGAACTTGGGGAATCAACAAGGGCTGAGTCACAGATGATATCACCTGTGGAAATAACTAAAGGCATTTTCCCCAAACCTGAAAAGGATGATAGCTTGCTCCCAGACAACTCAGGGTATCTTAATCTACATGTTATTGCCTCTTGTAAACCAAACACCTGAACAGCTGGAGATAATCCCCCAATCTGACAATGGATTCTGTATCTAACCCTATCCTTTGATAAGTATGTCTCCACATTGCCTTAGGACAAATTGTGTTAATAAAAAGCAAGGGGGTCTGAGACAAGGAGAACTTGGTTTCTTCATCCAAGATCCCCTACCCCTCCACCCCCAAATGCCTTTCAAAATTATGTTTTGTCTCTGGACTCTTTATTAATTTATAAACATTAATTAATAAATGTGCATAAATTAATATTTTCCAGGTTTCCTGAACGCTTCTAGATTCCAGATCAAGATAGCTAGCATTAATTTTTACACAGGGTTTCATCATAGAAGCATGGTTGATGAAATCATTGGCCAATCATGATTGAATTCAATCTCCAGCTTCTCATCCCTCCTCAGAAGTTAAGTTGTGGAACTGGAAATTACAACCATCTAATCACTTGACTCTTTCTTCTGGTGACCAGACCCCATTCAGAAGCTCTGTAGGGACTCCATAAAAAGTCATTGTATTAGCATAAACTCAGATATGATTGAGAAGAACTTGTTATAAACAACACATGACACTATTATCCCTCAGGAAATTCCAAGGGTTTTAGAAACTCTGTGGCATGAACTACATCTAGAATGAACTCATATATATATATATATATATATATATATATATATATATATTTCATGATATCATAATTATAAAGACAAAAATTTTGTGCACCTTTCCCCCCTCCGGATTTTCCCTTCCTAACTAATGAAGAAATAGATTCAGCTAACTCTCTAATATTAAAGCCTGGTTAGGCAATTGAATAATTATTTAGCTTCCCATTATCTCCTTTTTTTAAAAAAAAAAGATGATAATAATATTTTAGCTTCTCTCCTAGATTGCAAAGAAGGCAATTTTTTTTTAAATCAGACTATTTTGTTAGTTTCTTAGTAGCAGTCTCTGAAAGGTTAATAAACAATTATAATTCCTAGAAAAAATAAGGCTTAGTAATTAACTGTCATTATGCATATATCCAGTTTGATTAACAGCATTAGATATATTTTGTTTTCTAAATATATGTCTCTATTCTTATACCAGCCTGAAAGCTGTATTGGAAAAAAAACTACTTAGGTATATGTTTTATTCCCAAAGCACTAAAATTTAGACTTTATGACAGTAGCTATTCTTTAATATTTGTATGGTATGCATTTAACATTTATGGGTACTTGATATATATATATATATATATATATATATATATATATATATATATGATTTTTGTGAATTTATAACTCAATAATAAATTAAAGAATGAAAATAATTAATATAAGAAATAAGAAAATGTGAGGAATATAGGCATTCTTTTATGGTTATCTAAAAATAGATTTTAATAAATATGTTGATTCTTCTATGCATGTAAACATGCTATAGGGAAAAGTTCAAGAGTCCAAAATTTAATAAATCCTGGTTCTATTTCTAGCTATCACACAAAAAAGGAGCTTTAAAACATCTGTCATGATACATCCTATGTTTCCTTAGTAGTAAGATACATGGGTATAATTTTCTTAACTTTATGTTTTGCACAAATGATGAACTTTTACATAGATTTATTATAAACTATTAATCTCTCTCCCTAAACATTCAAATAAATTAATAACAATAAATAATTAACTTAATATAATACTATATCATTCAGATAAGTTTACATAATATCCAATGATGGGAAAAATAATAAAAACACAAAGATTCAACATAACAACTTACTTTTGTTTAACAAAATAATTAATCATGTCATTGATTTTTTTTTATTAAGGTCATCTGCCACCAAGGTTGCCCTTGATGATCTTTGCTTCTTTGTATCCCGCATTGAATCAAAGCTGACCTATCTAGTCAACGTTTGAAAGTGAAGGTGTGTGACTCCAAAGATCAGTCATTAAAGATAGTGCAATGCTCATCCTGTTCTCTTGGGCCATTTTTTTCCAGAGGGAACCAGCTGCCAGTGCCATGTGTGACACTCAAACAGACTCACAGGCACACACTTGATAGGAACTGAGGCTTCTCACCATCAGCCGGTATAGTCAAGGACTCTTTGTCAGTGATAAGGGAGAGCCAACTTGGAAAGCGATCTTTCAGCCTCAGGAAAGACCTTTGATAAGTACAGCTCCAGCTCACATCTGACTACAATCTCATTAAATGGCTGAGTCAGAAGAACCAGACAAGTTGCTACTAAATCTATTACTCACAGAACCTGAAAAAGTTGAAAAAATAACAGTTGCTATTCTAAGTCACTAAGTTTTAAGCTAATGTGTTATGCAACAATAGAATGCTAAAACATTGCTTTGTTTAACATTTTCTCATTTTGAAAGTAAGAACTTTTAGGATAAAAATTAATTCATCTGTATGGCCTAAAAAGATAAAATGGGTTAACAGATTATACAAATACATTTCAATATATGCACTAACATTTACATTCAGTAGTATAAAATGCTTTTAATCTCTATTATACATTCTATTCCAAGAAATATTAAAATTTTTCTGCAACCATGGGATACCTCTATTTGTACCCCATTATTCCAATTAGTGTAAGAAAATACATATTAGGAGCTAGCAATTTAAAACTGTTTCCAATTTGGAAAAGACACTTAAATGTAATTAAAATAATTGTCAGAAAGTATAAAATGATACACACTTGTTATATATATATATATCTTGGTCTTTTTAGTTGGAAACGAAACAAAAACAAACACACTTTGTCATGTTCAAACAGATGAATCTTAAGGGCTATTAGTTAAAGCACATAATCTCTGAGATTCACTAGATGAATGAGGCTGCTGCTAACAGAACGCAGCATACTCTTCTACAGCAAACCTGTCCCTGAAAAGTAGAAAGTCTTTGGATTACATCAGGTTCCCTGTGCTTTATTTAATCTCATGCTGTTTCCTACAGAAGCATGTTGTACAAGCTCTCAGCCTAAGAGCAATAGGCTATATGGTGTAGCCCAGGTCTGTAGTGGGTCAAGCTATCTGGGTTTGTGTAAGTGGACTCTATGGTGTTCCCACAACAACAAAATCCCTAATGATGCATTCACTTCACAATATGTACTAGTACCTCTGTGGTTAACCAATGCATGGCCATTATCATCCAGATATTGGAACTCAGGCCATTGGTCAGGGACAAGCACGCTAAACTGGGGATTCTTAGCGGAGCCAATATCCTCTGGGAGGACTAGTGTTATCCCAGGTAGTGGGGACACCTTACATATTGGAAGAATTAGAATCACATTTTGGAAGAAGGGATTCACAACTTAGATCCATGGGTCTCCCACTGGTAAGGATAAAGTGATCAGTTCAAGTTCAAAGGACAGATACTCTAATACTCATAGAAGCAACACAGGGACTTCTGAATAGTGACATTTTAAAATTGTAATCCGACAACCAATGGGTCTGGGCTGCTTGTCACTAGTTGAGCTAATTAAGCAGAGACAGGATTGAATCAGATATGAGTGTTTATTCCAATAATACCAGCAATGTGAGAGAGCAATAGGTCATCCACAAAAATTTGCTCTATCCCTTTAGCTGCTTATATTGGGTAGAAGGACAAAGATTGTATGGGAAAGTGAGAATTTCAGGCATGAGAAACTAGGCAAGGCATAGTAGTTACAGGTTACAGGAGATGCAGGCTGGGGGCTCACAGAGCATGGGCACCTCGGGACAAGATTGTTTCAGCTGTAAATCTTTCCATAATGATAGGCAGTTCTTGGGAAAAGAGGATAGACTGAATTCTGATATTACTCCATGTCGCGGGTTGTACAACTTGGCCAAGTTACAATGTGCTTTCTCAGAACAGAGCAATCATGGATAACAGATCATGATTCATATTTCTTATTAATTATAGCTAGTCCCCAATATTTTATTTCTGCCCCTAACAAAATCACTTTTGAACCTTCTACACTGAGAAGCAGGAAATAGATTCTAGGGGCATCAGAAATCTATTCTGACCATTTACTTGATGGGTCCTGATAATTATATTTATAAAATGCCATTTACAGGAAAAGTGAGATAGATTTTTTGAACTAGACATACGCATTTGGATATGTGTCTACAATTCCTTATAATTAATTGTGCAATACTAGATAAGCCTTATCTTAGTGTGATGATAAAACTACTTGCCAAAAGATACTTAGATTTGTGTGTGTCTGAGGATGTGAGAAGCTGCCAACCAGTCCCACAACTGGGACCTTCTCAAAGGACTCATATGCTTGGATGCGCATGCAGAACTCCTTGTTCTGGGCTCTGGGAGCCTTCTGAGAGTGGCAGCAGGCTCAGCCCTGTCAGTCTACCAGCTTGTCAGACCAGGGCCACTGCTGGAGTTGGCTGTGCGTGACCTTTTCCTGTGTTGGGGGATCACAGTATTCTCTGTCATCGTCCCTGGATGCCCCTGACACAGCTGCTATCCAGGGGTATGGGGAATAATCTATGATGCTTCCTGTGCACTGCTGGATATCCAGCAGCTGTATATCCTGGTATCTGGGGAGAGGGTCTTCTGCAGAGCCTGGAGAAGAAAGATGGGGGACCTAAGGGACCCTGTCATCTGTCACAACCTTCTCTGTTGACATAATCTCTCATGCAGCTCTTTTCCACCAGTTTGCCCTGCACTGTTTCATCCATGGTCATTCCGGATTCATGGTAGGGTCAATTTTGTACTTGGTGCTCACCTGAGCTCCCAGTAAATTGGTGGTCCCTGCCACTGTTTCCTCAGGACATCCTAGAAGCCCAGCTCTTGCCCTGTTTTCCTCAGCCACACATTCTTGATGAGAACATATTGCACATCCATAGAAGCTACTCCTTACACAGAGCACTAGGCCCACCACAACTGCAGTGAAGGTTATGACCAATGACCCTGTCTCAAACACTCATGGGTGGACACCTGGACAAGCAGATCCTCAAAGCAGAACTGTCCCTAGCGCTTATGTTCCTTGACTAAGGTGGTGACATATACAATACCTCTCAAGCCAAAGACTTGTTTAACACCATCTGTTCTCACTAGCTTGTAATTTAGGAATTGGAAAAGGCAAAAGCAAAATAACAAACTCAACAAAACAAACACATGTTGTTTTTTTTTCATTCTAAAAGAGGCAAACCCATATATCCTTCCATTCTCTTAAAAAGAGGCATTCAAATCAGATCATCCAGTTTCTCAACCAATTACCTTTGAAAAACATGCTATTAAAATAAAATGAAAAAACAACAACAAAAATATTCTTCCTAGAAATGGTAATATCTTTTGTTATTTTACATGATATTGACTTTATTAAATCATGAGCTCAAACCTATTTTGAATTTAAATGCCTGTGTGGAAAAACTCAAACGAGAGATAGAAAAGTAACAATATCCTAATTATACAACATTTAAAATTTTCCAAAGTAATGAATTTGTCACAGTTTCAAAAGAAGCTGAAAGGTCAGTTTGGCCTTCTTTTAACTATATTTTCTCCACAACTGATGTATTTATACTTTATAGCAGATTTAATTTTGAAAAAAATGGAATCTGATTTATGAGCAGTTTTATGTAGCTAAAGAAGGTATGTTATTCAACTGAACAAAATACATCTTAAAGATGAGAAAATCAAAACATTCTACATTATTAGACATTTACAGAACAACAGAAGCAAATGTACTCCGTTCCATTCTCAGGAAGCTATACAGGGGTGGGGAAAAGTAGGTTTACAGTTGTGAGTACATGAAACACAGTTTATTCTTACTGTATTATTTATTTGTATTACAACTGTAAACACACTTTTGTCCACTCCATAGTACTGTGGAATCCCAAGAAATAGTCTCCACAATTGTACAAATGAAGGAGGGCAGCTCTCACAGCATTACTCACAGGGGAACTGTGAGGATCATAAAGGACACTGGGGATGATAACAAAGGAGATTCGGGCTCACTCATCTGAGTAGCTTTCTTTATATGGACCAGGTCCTTCATTTCCGAGAGATAGAACCCATGTAATTAAGTAAGGAATGATAATATTTCAAGTACCATGAAATCCTAGTAATAGATGTTTGTGTGGCTGGATCCAGGTGCTCAAACAATTTCATCAATTTCATCAGTAGCTTTCCTTTGAAAAGTTACTCAATGCTAGGACTTTCAAGCTTAATAAAATTGTCCACTGGAGACAATAACTGGAGGTCTAGGAAGTCCCATGCCTACCGATCCCCACCTGCTCCCACTCATGCCTGAACACGTTAGTATGCATACTTCAACATGATTAGAGTTCTAGTAGTCTACTTTACAGTACCTTAGAAAAAAATGTTGTCTAAGAAAAAATGAAAATTTCAGGAGCAGAGCTAAGTAAAAATAAAACAATCTGAAAGTAACTTTTTAGCAGTGTGCTCATTCTTCCCTGATAATTATCTTGTTCTAAAGGTTTTCTTTCAAAAAATACCCTCATAATACTTTAACGACTTGCATTCAAATGTTGTTTCTCAATTGACTGCTTTCCTTAAGAAAACTTGGAAATGTATGGTGAATGTTGCAAATAGAGAATGACAAGAGGAAACAGAGTTTTTTTAAAAAAAATCTGCCAAGAAAGCATTTAAATGTTCTTAGTATCCTCTGTCTCTCTATCCAAATTAATCTCACTTTCACACCCTAAAATGTCAGCAGTGTCTGTTTTAAGAGCTGATGCAGCACTTTAAAAAGCATTTATTTTATTGTGTTGTTTTCTTTTTTAGTTCTTCCAGACCCAATGAAAATAGAATGCATTTAAGCCTTCCAGAAGAAAACTGACTATTTTAATGTATATTTCCTGTTTCTATACTTCTGGCAGTCGATATGTTATTTAAAATAGAAATTTAAACTTATATATCTTGTGTTTAATATCTCTGCAATATAGTTTCTTTTTTATATGCAATATAGCTTGTTTACACAGCTCAACCAAAATCTCATATAAAATTTTCAAATATTTCCTACATACTTAAAATAACTTTAGACAATGAAAAACAAACAAACAAAAACCAGGAGATATCAGCAATGAAAATGAAAGACTAGCTAGAATAAGACTGACATATGAAATATCCCATGAAGTAAAACTCTTATGTTCTAAGCCCATCTGCTTAGAATTCATCTCTTCAAACTATTAGAAAAAGATCTCAGAAGAAAATTTTATGTCTCAGTCTATTAAAGCCTATATGGGTCATGATAAACTCAAAATCTTACATTGGTCCAGATTTATTATTTGAAGTTCTTTGATAGGAATTTACATCTAACGGATTCTGGGTAAGTATTTGAAGAATACAAATGACAAATTCATATTCACAAAATTTATAGCAGATCATCTAAGTAGCTTTACTTAACTCTGCACAGAGGGTTCAGTAATTAGCATGAATAATGTTAGACATAAATTTTTTCATTGGTGAAGTAAATTTAAGAAATAGCTCCTTATAAAATCAGTAGGGACTTTGCTATTCTCTTGTAAGAGAATATAAGAATCCATCAGACGCTGAGCTTGGAACATGTAGAAGTAATATCCAAGTCAAGATTTTGAATAGGTAGTATGATTGCCATACCCCAGTTATTAAGAGGTTCTATTGGGTGATCCAACCAGATATTTGCCTAACCTACTATCAGAATGTGATTCTTCCTGATTCAGAGCAGCCTCTTCTTATAGATACTGGTTGTAGTGTTTAAAAGGAGAGAGCTGAGAGAGTCTAGGGAACAAGTTTGAGGATGGATCTGTGCTTTTTTTTTTTTTTTTTTTGGTAGGAATGTTTAAACATGTATTACTATCAATTTGAGACTTGTTTTTCCTTAAATCTATCCCCCTGGTTAAGGGGAAATACAATTTCATCAATATCTAACTGTGGAAAGTAATGTATGTAACAATAAGATACTTGTTTAAAGGGAATTTTTTCTTTGGGACCACCATTCTACTAGCAGATTTGAGTATTATGTTGCAGGTATCATGCTAAGTTCCCTGTTTACCCCATTTCAATAATTTTTAAAAAATATTTTTATGCCCAGATTTCGTGATTCCCCAAGGACCACCAGGGAGCCGAGTCCGATGCAATAAACAAAAGAGCCTTTTCCATGCTAGCATGGGCTCTGTCCCACTCACGCCCACAGCATGGTGGAAGAGAGGCTGAACTTCGACAAGTCAAGTGGTTTTATAAGGGTGGTGATGTCACTGCTTTGGCTGACCCTGATTGGTTGGGTGAGGGCTAGGGTCCTTACACAAAATGGAGGATAGCTCCACCCTGTTATGCCCTGCCCCACAATACAAAATGGAGTCAGGAGTTAGCCTTGCCCTGCCCTCTCAATATGAAAGGCTGTGGGATGTATTTTCCAGTGAATGGAAAAATGCACCAGCAAATTAAGAAAATGACTTTAGGCTATTGTAATGGGAGAACATTTATTGATAAGCAAAATCTTAAAGAAAAGGGAGGAGGCTTTAGGATTTTAGAGATACAAAAGGGAAGCCTCTGGAAATGAGGAAGACAGAAGCATCTTATCAGGGTTATGGAGGAAAGGCAGGTGGGTTTCAGAACAGGAAGGGTAACCAAGAAGGCCTCAATGTTCCCTTCAGCTTGACTAACCTTTGCACAACCTTTTCCTTGACTATAGACCCTTGAGCTTTTTATTAGAGCATTTGCTTTAAAATCTTACACTTCTAAATGTTTTTGACCCTTTGCATTAAAAATCTTTTCTCAAACTCTTGCCAGTTTCTCAAACACCTGAAAGCCAATCTCTTTAAAAAATAATCGCCGAGAAAGAAAGGACCCCTGTCTCCAACTCTCTGTAATGGTAGAACCTCATTTAGATACAAACCAATTAGCAAACTAACCACATTGACCAATTTCCCTTAACATTCTCCAGCAATTTTCGACTATCTCATCCAGCACAGTGGAGTTGAGTTCAATCTCTCTCTCCTATTGCACTAGTCTTGAAGACTGTCTTTCTTGTCTAACTACCTCCACCCTGTTTAATTTTCCTTTAACAAGGGCAAGGGTGCTCCTTTGGAAAACAAATAGGCAAAGGAATTCTTGCGTTTGCTGTTTTTGGAGAAGCACAGGACTCAGGGAAAGTTCTGCTTTCTCTAACCTTAGAGAGAAGAGTGAATTAAAAAAAAACTCAGCGGAGATTTATCTGGAATAATTGTAACAATAAGGGGAGAGAGGCTTGCAATAGGAACGAGGCTTCTTCAATAATATCTGCAAGTGTCTCTAAATTAAGTAGAAAGGACTCTCCCTCATAGGGAGAAGTAAAAAGGCTGAAAAGAACTGGCTGTGGGTAAGTGGAATGGATGGGATAAACAGGTGAAGGTGGCAGAGATCTGAAAATAGATCAAAGAAGGTTCTACTCTGAGGTCAGCCTGTTCCAGAGAGGGGCCATTAAGGAGAAGTTGCATGCTGGCTTAGCCTGAGGGCGGGCCAAAGTTCAGGGCGTGAATGCAGGAAGGATCTTAACCAAAAACTGATTTATAAGCATTTTGTCCTAATGGATTAGTGGAGACAAAACAGTTCAGCTAATCATTTATGAAGCAAAGGCTAAGAATTTGGAAAAACTGTTTCAGGTGTAGTCATAGGTAAACAAATGGGCCATCCTTAAGACTGAACTAAGTTATATTGGGAAGGGTGGTGTATTTAATGCATTGTATTTTGGAGTAAGTAAGTGTGGGGGGATTCTTAATTTTTTTTTACCACATTCATGAGCTTTGATAAAATTCAACATTATTAAAAAAACAAAACAACAACAACAACAACAACAACAAAAACACACACAAAAACAACAACAAATAAACTGAGGTTCATACTTGTTTAAAATTCTGTAAAAAGTTAATTGATATTAAAGGGATCTGTGATGTAAATTCTAATTTACCATCTTCTTACTACTTCTTGATGTTTAAGAAGGATGGTTGAACAAAGAAGCGATTTGAAAAAGACCATCAAAATAACCAAGATGACTAGTCCTTCAGCAGCGTACATACTTATGTCTTGGAATGAGAGTAGTGATCCATTCAGGAACTAGTTCTTTTCCTATGTTTGAAAATCTTTTGAGACACATCACTTTCAATTTTGTACTTTGCTATTTGTGTATATGTCATCTTTCTTCTCACATAGTTTGATCTCTTCATATATAGGAATCCTGTTAAGTTTCCTTTCATACCTCTGCACATTTTGTATGACACTGAATGCATCAAGCCTTTTGGAAACTCCAACTAATTAAAGGGAATTTGACTAGTTCCAGTTGTTTCCAATTCTTAGACTTTGTGATTTCCCAAGATACCTGAGAGATCATGCTATTGCCTCAGAAATCTTCCTTTTGTAAGAAAGTTAAATTACAGTATTTTATTTTATTTTGCTTGTTTTATTTCCCTGCAAAAAGCTTTATTATTTCAATTTCCTCCAATGCATGAGAGATGTCTTCGGGGTGGTTAAAAAAGGGCTAGTGTTTCCAGGAGAGGCTCGGGCAAAAGCCAGGCACCAGGTGTCCTCAAGGGCCTCTGGGCTATGAAGGCTCCTAGTCATGCTTGAGAGTGAGCCTTTTCAAGAGATAGTCGCCCACCCCAGCCTGGGGGCCAGCCAGCCTGCAGAGGTGAGTCAGGTGTCTCCCATCTTCTTGAGTAGTTTCACCTGCTCACCCTGGAAGTGGTTCTCCTGGCAGCCACAGAGCTGAGAGTCTGCGAAGGTAGAACCCAGGGCAGGCAGCTCCACGAGGACCTGGGTCAGGCTCCTCTCCAAGGCATGGGCAGCTTCTCTGGCGTCCTGAGTTTCACCCTGCTCATCTGAAGAGGCCTCAGCACGTCAGGGAAGAGAATGCGCCCTCCATGCTAGTTTTGCATCTTTAAGAGTTGCTCAGTGCCCTTGTGTTTCTTCTCCTCCAACTCTCTCTGAAGTGGCCACATCCTTGAGGTGGAAATAGAAGCTCAGTGAGAGGTAGGTGTGAGAGGCCTGCAGGTGTAGGCTGGCAGGCTGGTGACCACAGCCACCACCTCAGTGGAATAGTTTGACGGATTTGGGAGCTCCTGGTTGGTGGGAAATAAGGAGTTAAGGTAGAAAAGAAACAGTGTGTTGGCTGGCCTTGGAGGTGGCTGGGTAAGATGATGGAGAGAAGTTGGAGACTGGAAGAAGGGACATCCCTGCGTCTGTTCTGTCCGAACAGTGTTTGTTTTTCTTTTTAAATTTTTTATTACATATGCTCCCCCTTTTTTTCTCCATTGCCCCCCTCCACCTGGTTCCCATCACACCCCAGGCCTTCATCATACTATTGTCTGTGCCCATAGGTAATGCCTATCCTATATAATAAAAGCCTAATATGCTAAATGTCTGACGGTCCATTCAACTGTTTGACCAGTTGCTATGATGTGCACTGACCACCAGGGGGCAGACACTCTGACCAGTAGGTTAGCTTGCTGGGGTCTGGCAGACCAGGACTGGGCAAGAAGGGCCAGACACACCCTTTAGCCCTCCCTTGGTCTCTCCCTGGCCCCGATCATGCACCTGTGTGTCCCTCAGCCTGGCCTGTGCCCTCTCACAATTTGAGACCCCTTGGGGGAAGTCAGAGAGCTGGTTTTGGCCTGATCCCCGCAGGCAAGGCTAGGGACCCCACCAGTGCGGGAATCCATAAGAATATAAGGTCTTTGGTTAATCTCTCCCCTCATCTCCCTCACCCCCTTCCCCTGAGATTTGTCAGCCTGTTCCATGTTTTGATGCCTCTGATTCTATCTTACTCATCAGTTTATTTTGTTCATTAGATTCTTATTTGTTTATTTTGATTTTCAGATTCAGTTGATAGATACGTATTTATTGCCATTTTATTGTTCATATTTTTAATTTTTTTGTTTTTCTTCCTCTTCTTAAAGAATACACATCAACATTTTATGCAATACTGCTTTGTTGTTGATAAACTCTTTTAACTTTTTCTCACCTGTGGAAATTAAAGTCTTTTAAAGTCTTTAGCATATTTTCTGTTGCTGTAAGTTAGTATTTACCAGTGTATTACCTATAACCATTTTATGACCTTATTCCACAAACTAGATGTTGAGTTATTACAGAACACAGATCATATTTGTTTCCAGATGAATTTTTCTTACTGCAATGCACTTAAGTTTTAAACTTTAGCAAAGACTTCATCACTACCAGCTAATTTTTATTTTTGTCAAAAGTTGAATACCTTTTTTCTTCCTGCGCAGTGAAAATACAAAATCTTCAAAATTCTCAGGATTTCTCTGCAACCATTTCTACTTTAAAAAAACACACAAAAAACTACCTTATCTTTGCTTCCTCAAAACATTGAGCTCATTTGACATCATCTTCCTTAATTTTACATCTTCCTTCATCTTTTGCAAACATCTGAATTTATATTTATTCAAACCATTTTAAAATAAATCTCTACACATTTCCCACCCTAAAAAAATAAAATAATGAATTCTCCATTTGCCTTATATTCCACACATTGTGTAATCATTCCAATCTCTGCTTCCATCAACCATTTCTTAAAAGTAAATGAGGGAGGGACCAAGTGAAGGAGTATAGAGGAGAGAAGAACACTAACACCAGAACATTTTAAAATTCAGAAGAGAAAGAAAGATATGTTATTTGATCTACTGTAAGATTTAATAACACTATTATGTATAAAATGGATATAATTCCAACAGGGATATTTAGAAACGTAAATGAAAAGAAAAAGAGAGAGGGGAAAAAAAACAGCCAGAGAGAGGAAATTATGTCCTTAATAATGGCAGTCAGTCATTGAAACTCAGATGGCATCAGACAGGCAATGTGCTGAGTACTTAGCAAACAGTCACACAGGAGGCACCTGGAACTTAAAGGTTAGCCACACTCTTTTTTAACTATAGTTGTGGGAGATAGAAGAGAATAATAGACTGTTTCTTCCCTCTCAAAACCATGGATATTTGGGAACCAAACCTAACATTTGTGAAACAAATACAGTAATAAGTATGGATTGAAATAATGTATTCTCAATTTCATGGGGATAGATTTCAGTGTTTATAAGGTATTGAGCAATAAAGTCTCCAGTAATATGAATGAGACAAAAATATTGGTATGCGATTTAAAACATCATGGAGGTTATTCTAGGCAAATGTAAAATTTGAGAATCAGAATAAAAGCTGGAATAAGCAGAATGCGCTGTTTACTAAGGGTCTGAGTTCCTAGAGCAAGAATCTGTCTGCAAAGAGGTAAGAAATACATATGAATAGTTTGTGTGGAGCTGGTCTGAAAAGATAAGTTAAAATATGCGTAACATATACTCTTTTTAAAAGTCAGACAAAAGTTTAGACTAGTGAGCTTGTTTTTAAACCAGCTAGAACTAACTTAGTTAGAAATAGTACCAAGATATGAGTCAGATTTTCAATAAAATCTAGTTGGGAAATAACAAATGAAAAAATTCAGAACACAATTTTCTTCATTTATCATAAGAAAAGAAACATCAGGATTTTTTTTTGAAGAAATCAGAATCTGATATCTTTATGACTTACCAGATACACTACATTTTTCATAAACTATAACTTAATTATAAATGATTTGAAGTTCTAGTACCCAATAGTAACTGCATATACCCATATGCAATTGCATTATGTGTTATACAAGAAAGTATTAAGTTTTTCATATTCCCAACTTATATAAAATAATACTAGCAGAAAAAAATACTTTTTAAAAAATTTCTTTGGTCAAATTTAACTGCCATTATTTTAAAGGAATTTGAAAGAAAAGTATTAGATTATGTCAGCGAGCACAAGAATGAATTACTAGGAATCATACATAATGCAAGGTATCCACACATTTAAAATTTAAATTATGTTAAAACTTAAGTTATGTTTAAATGTTTCAAATACTTAAATATCAGTTCTATATACTAACTTAATGAAAATTTGACATGAACCTGGAGAAATATTTCAGGAATATATTACTCTGTCAAAATACTTTACTGATATTGCCCTGGCCAGTGCAGCTCAGTAGATTGAATATAATCCCATGCACTGAGAGGTGGCCAGTTGAATGCCTGGTCAGGGCACATGCTCTGCTAGTGGGCTCATTATCCGATAGTGGGTATTCAGGAGGCAGCACTCACTGTTTTGCTTTCACATTGATGATTCTTCTTTCTCCCTTCCTCTCCCTTCTTCTCTCTCCAAAAAATTCAATGAAAACCTTTTTAAAAATACTTTATTGCTTTTAACTAAACTCTAAACTAACTTGAGGCTGACAAATTTATGTTAATTTTTATTTTCTTTAAATTGAATGTATTACATATTTCCTTTAAATTGAATGTACTATATTTTTAAGAGAAAACCCTGTGTTTTGAGTGGAAGTGGAAACATGGTATAGAGATGAAGAGATAACTATTATATGTAAATGTTAAGTGCCGATTTTGTGAAATAAATTTATGTAATCAATAATATATATATATATATATATATATATATATATATATATATATATATATTACATGCCATTGAGTCAGGAGCCGGTCTGGAAAGGAGCCCCCATAAGTGGATGATGTCTAAAATGTCTTCTCCTCAACAGCCCTGATTGGCTCCTGCAGCCTTTGCCTTCTTTTATGGTGTTGTTCCATCTCAACATTAGTTTTTCTTTTTTCCTGCTGCCTTCTATTTTCCCCAGCATTATGATTTTTATTTCTTTCTACAGAACCATACCTTATTATGATGTGTTCAAAGTAGGATAACTTCAACAGCATCCCTTTGCCTCCAGTGATGTTCTAGACTTAATTTGCCTCAGGACTCACTTAGGCAACTCCCTGGCAGCATAGTATCCAAACAGTTCTCCTGTAACATCATATTTCAACGGCATCACTCTTTTTCTATCACCCCTCTTCACTGTCCAACTTTTGCATCTGTACATAGTGACTGAGAGTATGAAAAGGGTGCAGATGGTCTTAGCTTTGGTCTGTAAGGACACATCTTTGCTTTTGGTGATATTTTTTTAATGCTTTCATTACCGCCCTTCCAACTTCTGAGCCTCAGCCTTCTCTTGAAGTCGTGTATTATGGTACAGATAGAGTATATTTTATTCTATATATAAATAAAATATAACATTAAATATATAATTTCATTATGGTGAAGCAAGTTTCAGAAGAGCTATTTAAATTGACTAACACAGCCCATCCAGTGGTTGAGCATCAACCTATGAACCAGGATGTCACAGTTCAGTTCCCAGTCAGGGCACATGCCTGGGTTGCAGCCTAGATCCCCAGTGTGAATTCTCTCTCATCTGGTATTTCCATTGCTCTCTCTCCGTCTCTCTCCATCTTTGAAATTAATAAATATATTTTAAAAATAAAATGGACTAACATAATAAATCTGGTCATATAAAACTATATACTATAATCAGTACTCTAACACTGCTTCCCTTAACATAGCATTTGAAAATAGCCATATTAACACATCAAACATATTTAAAGCAAAAAAAATAAAATAAATAAGAGTTCTTAATTAGTATTTTACAAAAACCCTATCCACAAATGTAGACTCTAGAAAATTATACTGAATGGTTTCAGGGACTACAAGCTGAGTAATCAGAAAATTTTCTACATTTTCTGTATTTCTAATTATTCTGTATTTTACAATTTACATTTCCGTCTGGTATTTTGTATGTCCTCGCAGAAAACACCTTTAAAAAAATCCATCCCACAGTCCCTAGACAGCTTATATTTCCATTAGCTCATTGTCAAACACCAATAAGGACCTTCATTGGAACTCTACATACAGGCATTCAAAAAAATCTATTACCTTCAACATTTTTCCCTTCCTCAGGTAAAATGCTGATTGCCTTTCTCACTTATGAGAAAGGAGAAAGAATTGAGGGAGTTAAAGGGATTTTATACGTTAAGACTCGGCTCCAATTTAAGCCAGGGCATTCTGTGGGTGAACCCATTTGGGAGTCTGGATAATTAGAAATTGGGAGTAAAGATTTTTCTCTAGAAGTTCATAATGGACAAAAACTTGAAATGGCAGCAGTTATTTATCCTTGACCGAGTACACAGGAGAATTGGCACAATATCTGCAGCCATAGTCTATAGTTAACTTATTTTTCCCTTCAGTTTACTAAAGTGTTTTACAAACATTTTAAAAATAAAAAGGCTTCTCCACTCATCATTTTTTTTTTTTTTTTTTTTTTTTACATAAGGCCATTCAATCTGACATATGTCAGGGGCAATTAGCAATTTTCTGTTAACAGAATACCTGCCCTACTTAGCAGGCATTTCTTGTTCCTCATTAACCAAATTATGTTCAGGTCATATATCATATCTCTGACAATAATGCCACTTTCATGCTTAATTGGTTAAATAAATGCGTAATTATGGAACGATGCTGAGATACTACTATAAATTCTTGTAACCATGGCATTTGCCTGATGTAGATTGGGATGTTATTTGATCTACTGTAAGATTTAATAACACTAAAACTTAATGTAGCATTTGTTCAATATCAACGAAGATCCCTCCAGATGTTAACAGCATTTTAGATAAAATGTTGGAAAACTCAGGCAAGACTGAATATTCTGTTAAAAACAGGCATAGCGATTTTTATTTTATTTTTTTGAGAAATAGCTCTGGCATTAATCACAGAAAAATACACTGATAACTTGCTTCTGAGTGAGAAGATGAAAAACTTGACATATGGTAATTAGTAGAATTTATATCTTGCTGTGGGATATTTACAGTAATGACTGCATTCTCAGAATACTTTTGGATCACGACAAATATTGGCTCATTGAAAATCAAGAAAATCATGTTAGAGGAAGAGGAAAGATATTAATAGTTGTCTTTAAATTCTCACTTTAACTTTTTCCCCCCTCCTAATTAGCACTTTTTTAATGAGTGTTTAAAAAAAATGAGACTTTGAAATAAATTACCAAAAAGTTTTTAAAACCTTCCTTAAAGTAAAATAAATGACTAATAGCAAAAATGTTGATATCTAACACTTAAATATTTTAGGTTTTAATATAAAAATGTTTTACATATTAAGCATTAAGTCTATGCTAAATACCAGATTTATCACTAAAGATTAGATTAACTTGCATTTATCAATAAAAGTTAGAAATGTAGTTTTTTTGTTTGTTTGTTCACCTGAACAAAACCTTTAAGTAAGTAGTCCAAGGATGGTACAGAAAATGCTCAATTAACTAGGACAGTGATAGGCAAACTGTGGCTCATGAGCCACATGCGTCTCTTTGGTCCCATTGAGTGTGGCTCTTCCACAAAATACCACGGCCTGGGAGAGTCTATTTTGAAGAAGTGGCATTAGAAGAAGTTTAAATTAAAAAAAAAAAATTGGCTCACAAAAGAAATTTCAATTGTTGTACTGTTGATATTTGGTTCTGTTGACTAATAAGTTTGCCGACCACTGACCTAGGACACAGCTCATTGTCTTTTCCATTAATCTAAATCCAGGATAGGAAAACTTTTTCCTAAGAAGCAGACAGGAAATATTTTAGCTTGACAAGCCTCAGAGTCTCTATCATAACTAAGCCACTCTGCTTCTGTCACAAAAAGTAACTTTGCCATGGTAGCAAAGTTACTTTAGCCAGTATACCTTCTGGGATAGGTGTGACTGCATTCCAATAAAATGGTATAGACAAAAACAGGTAGTGGGCTGGATTTATCTCTTGGTTCATAATTTACCAAGTTTTTTCTAGAATGTGGCTGTCATCCTCAAAGTCAACCCATGATTTAAGATAGCTGTTAGAGCTCCAAATGTAATATTCAAGGTGGAAGCCAGAGGAACCACTAAAAGTAGAAGGGCAAATGGTTTGCTTCACAGTAGAATCAACTCTTGTTAAGTTGATTTCAAAGAGGACCCTAGACAATGCTTTTACTTCCTTCCATCTCTGTACCATAAATAATTTGGTCTTCATCCATGATTCCTGAGAGATAACCATAAAAATCTTTAAAATCAAGAATTCAGTTGGCCTTTGTCCCTGATTCCTGGGAAATAACATATACATCCTAAATGCTTGAGTCATTCTAGCCATATTATGGAACCTCACTGGATAATGACAACCTTCAAAATGGTACCCAGCTGGTCAGATATGGGGACCCATGCGATTGTATCTGGCATCTACAGTAAGGCAAAGACAATCTTATGGAGGATTGTAACCTTAACCATGAAGTCTGACCCAAATCTGGGTAGTTAGTATCAGAAATCACTGTAATCTCAATTGCCAGAATTTAGTCATTTGGCTACATCCAGATTCAAATAATATTTTTAAACTCGTGTCCACCATACAACTGTTAGGTTACATGAAATTCTGCCCATATTTCCAATAACTTTAAGCTAAATATTTTAGCATCTAGGCTGTCTTCCTTCAAAATATTCAGAGTGCAATTCCATCACGGTTCACTTTTTGGGTTGCCTTAGGTACCACATAGCAGTAAGACTATATGTTCATCCAACAATCCTGGTATCTACCACTCCTTACAAATCAGCTGAAAAACAAAACAAAATAAAACAAACAAAATAAAACCACAAAAAAAACAAGAAATTTCTTATCTTCCTATTATCATTTGTAAAAAGCCTACTTTTGTTTGAATACATATTCAATATGTTTTTATGTAACATAAGAAACATAAGAAATCTTTGCACTATCAAAAAAAATTCCTTGCCTTATCCTGGTGACCCAGTTGGATGGAACATTGTTCTGTACGCCCAAAGATTGTGAATTCAATTCCTATTCAGGGCCCTTGCCTACGTTTCTGGTTTGATCCCCTTGTTGGGACACATAGTGGAGGCAACTGATAAATGTTTCTCTCTAACATCGATGTTTCTTTCTTTTTCTCTCTCCCTCACTGTCCAAAAATCACTAAACATATCTTTAGGTAAGGATTAAAAAAATAAATAGATGGATAGATTTTAAAAATCCCTCTTCTTAGTTTTCACATTGCATTACTTTTAATTTGTTAGGGGCTTAGTTTTGCTATTAATGTATATGTTTTCTTTATTATAGTAATACTCTGCCATGAAGCAAACATTCTTTACTATTTTACATCATTGAAAATAAAACTAATTGGAAACTTGAAGTTCAAGCCTATATCCTGTTCCAATTCCTGCCCTGTTCTTCTAGTCCCCTTCTTAGGAAACTTCTCAACACATTTGTCTGAATATTCTGTTTGCATGTATTTCTTTTCACTTAACTGTGGTTTCCATTCCTATCAGTCCAGCAAACATGCTCTTGTTAACATTATCAATGATCTCCGTTATGATAAAACTAGGGACCCAGCTCACAATTTGAAATCGGAAAGTGCCACCCACCAGTCCAGCCCTGCCCTGCCTCGCTCTAGGCCACTGCTGATCAGGCCCTCCCCCAGCACAAGTGCTCAGAGGCCCCTGCTGTCCCGCCCCTGACACTGACAACCTCCTCCTGTCCAGGTGACCTATTACAGTGTCCCGGTTAATTAGCATATTAATCTATTTGTCTGTCTATATGCAATTTATCTATTACATATGTAGATAAAGGGAGCTTCTCTTTCCTATTTCAAATTTTATAAGTTCTTGACAGTGCTGACCATATCCCTTATCTTTTTAATGAGATTCAATCCATTTCTTCTTTTTCTCTAATGTCATTAACTTTCTGCTTAGTTTCCACAGTTGCAGTTTCTCCCTTATTTACATGTCCCTTGGATACAAGAAAAACCCCAATGATCAGTCTTAATGTTTCCTATTATCTCTATGCACAATACTTTTATTCCTAGGGAGTTCCATCTAGGCCTCTGGCTTTGAATATAATCCCAATACATATCAATCATGAAATTTCAGCTGTTCTCTTACTTCCTCCTGAAGTTGAGCTTCACTCCAAGCTTCCTACTCACCATCTTTATTTGCAAGTCTAACAGAAATCTTAAACTTTGCATGCAAAAAAATGTAGTTATTAATAAATCCACAACTAAAACTTTCTTAATGTTTGTCTTCTTCATTTCCCGAATATCAGAATCATCCTGCCAGTTGACTAAACCTTAGAGCTCTCTCTGATTCATCACTTTCCTTCACCTATCACACCCAATCCATTACCAACTGCTGTTAAAATAATGTGCAAAATGCTGAGTGTATCCAATCCTCTCCATCTCTACTGCCATTATTATCCAATTTACTTTTATCTCTTGCCTGAGTACTAAAATAGACTCCCCACTTCCAGTTACTCGGGTCTCTAATCTATATTCTCCACACTTTGTCCTTTTAAATGTTAAATTATATTACATTCCTTGTTTGATTAAAATCTACTAATAGTTCTTCCAATTGAAACTAGTATAAATCAATGTTCCCTTTTCATGTCAGAGACAGATCTACATGTCAGGTTCATGGTTACCTTTCCGATCTTTTTTACATTTTCTCTTTAGTTTCCACATTCAAGTCACAATAGGCTATTTTCTGAATATGTCAAACCATCCCTGTTTCAAAGCCTTTGCAGTTGACAGATTTGTCTTAGTTATTCTCCAGATCTTCTTATTCCTGGGTCTTTAAGACTAACTCAGGGCTGAAGATTTCCATGGTGGCTGAGGCAGCTGAACAGAAAATGGCTTAAATAGTAATGGTGGCTGTGGCTCAGGTTGTGGTGGAAATGGAGGCTCCAGGCAGCATGAGGTGTACAGCTCTATAAACTGTGAGAAATAGCAGCATTGTGTAACTACTACCACCACAATTAAGATATTGGATATTTCAAGAGGAAAACCAAGATGGCAGCATAGGTAAATACCTAAACTGCTGCCTTGCAGAACAATTTTAAAGCTACAACTAAAACACAAAACATCTATCATCCAGAACCATGGGAAAGCTGGCTGAGTGGAAGTTCTACAACTAGAAGGAAAGAGAAAAGAATATTGAGATGTGCACAAGCGCTGAAAAGCTGAGGTACGGAGGTGCGCGAATTGGGCTGGCGGCAGGCGAGTGGGTGTACTGCTTTTTTCAACTCAAAGGGAGACAAGCTCCAAGATACTCTGAACTCCAGTTTCTGGGGAGCAGCTGGACTGTCTGCCATCATGTCGGAAAGTGAGGATGTCTTTCTTGCAAGGTGTGTGCAGCAATCATTGTTTACTATGCTGGATGCGAGATGCAGGGACGGGGAAACTTGGAGACACAGATATGGCTGACTGGCAGCTAATGCTTTTTGCTGCACCCTAGCCTAGTGACTTCCTGAGACCCTGCTCCGCACAATCTACAAACCCACCCAAGCTCCATGCAGCGGCTTTTGCATATAAATGGCCTTTCCTATCACAGCTTGGCCTAAAAAATTGCAGCTCTGGTCAGACAGCTCCAAAACCTCCAAACCCCAAGCAAAGAGGAGAAAACTGTAGCTCTTGCTGTAGCTCCTACTGGGTGGTCTCAGACAGTAGCTGACCTGCACCCCATTGGAGACTCAGAAGCTAGTATATCTAGTGGTCAGTGTGTGACAACACCAGATTTCAACTCCTCACATCCATAAGTGACATATTCAAGAGGCAGACTCAGTGAGCACCAAAGCCCCACTGAAACAAGTCCTGCCCCATAAGCATGTCTCCAACACAGCATTTCTTCCATTGTAGACACAGTGGGTCCTCACAGCCAATTGGCCTGGAGGTCAATTCTTCCCAGTGTACCAACAGCAATCATGGATTAATTACACCAAGACTTTGCACTCAGCCCACAAAAGGGTGCACCAAGAGTGTCCACCTCAGGTGATAGGGGAGGTTGAACCACGGGGCCCTATAGGTCACCTACCACAGAAAACCACTCTATCAACACAGGGAAGCAGCAAAATGTGGAGACAAAGAAACATGTCACAAATGAAAGAAATGGAGGAAAGCAAACTACTACACATAGAATTCAAAACCACATTTATAATATAGGTTACTCAAGAATCTTCTAAAAGCCACTGAGAAGCTTGATGAGACCTACAAGGAGCTTAGTGAGATCTTCAAGAACCTTAATGAGAATGCCAAAAAAAAATGTAAAAGGACAGTCAGAAATTAAGTATACACTGTCTGAAATAAATAATATACAGAAATCCAACTGTAGATCAAAGGATCCCAAGAATCAAACCAAAGATCTGAAATATGAGGAAACACAAAACAACCAACCAGAAAAACAAAAAGAAAAAATAATCCAAAAATATGAAGATAGTGTAAGAAGCCTTTGGGACAACTTTAAGCATACCAACATCTGAATTATTGGGGTTCTAAAATAAGAGATAGTGCAAAATATTGAAAACCTATTAGAAGAAATAATGACAGAAAAATTTTCCTGCCTGGTGAAAGAAATAGACTTACAAGTCCAAGAAGCACAGAGAACCCCAAACAAAAGGAATCCAAAGAGGACCACACCAAGACACATCATAATTAAATTGCCAAGGGCAAAAGACAAAGAGAGAATCTTGAAAGCAGCAAGAGAAAAACAGTTAGCTACCTACAATGGGTATACAAATGTCAGCTGATTTCTCAACAGAAACTATGCAGGCCGGAGGAAGTGGAAAGAAATATTCAAAGTGATGAACAGCAAGAACCTACAACCAAGATCACTCTACCCAACAAAGCTATCATTCAGAATTGAAGGTCAGATAAAGAACTTCACAGCCAAAAAAAAGCTAAAGGAGTTCATTACCACCAAACCAGGATTATATGAAATGCTGAAGGGTATTCTTTAAGAAGAGGAAGATGAAGAAAAAGGTAAAGATAAAAATTATGAACAACAAAATGACAACAAATACATACCTATCAACAAGTGAATCTAAAAATCAAGTGAATAAAAAATCTGAAGAACAGAATAGACTGATGAATATAATAGAATTTGGGACATAGAAAGGGAGTGGACTGACAATTTTCAGGGGGAAGGGGGTGTAAGGGGTGAGGAAGAGATTGGACAAAAATCTTAAACCTATGGATGAAGACATTGGCAGGGGAGGGGGGGTAAGGGCATGGGGTGGGGTGAAGAATAAGGAGGGGTAGAGCTATAGGGGGGAAACAGAGGAACACCTGTAATAATCTGAACAATAAAGATTTATTTAAAAAAAAAAGATTAACTCAGTCTCAGTTCAAATGGTAAGAGTATCTGAGAGGTCTATTTTGACGAACATATTTAAAGTATTGCCCCAATCACTTATAATACAGCCTCTCCTTTAGTTGCCTCATTATGAGTCATCACTAAATTTGTTTCTTTTGTTTTCTTTCTTTCTTCCTTTCTTTCTTTCTCTATTTCTTTTTTTTTTAAATTTTTAAGGATTTCAGAGAGGAAGGGAGAGAGATAGAAACATCAATGATGAGAGAGAATCACTGATTGTCTGCCTTCTGCATACCCCACACTGGGGATCGAGCCTGCAACCTGGCCATGTGTTCTGACTGGGAATTGGTAGTTAAAAAATAGTCATGGGAATTCAAATTACAGCATAGGGAATATAGTCAATAATATTGTCATAACTATGTATGATGCCAGGTGGGTACTAGAGGAGATAACTTTATAAATTATATAAATGTATGACCACTGTGATGTATAATTAAATTATTATAAAATAATAATTCATCTGCCCATAATGGCCCCTGGCCACTTATTTTGTGCTCCAGGGCCTGAGATAGTTTCCACTGAAACAACTATTAAAGTTTTTATTTACTATGAATCCATTTTTCTCACTTTTTTAGATATAACTCGAATGAGGTTCTAATATGTGACTGAGCAGAAAAGAAAGTGACTGTCAAACAAGATGCTCTACTCTGAGTAAATTGTCCTTTCAACAACCAAGAGGTTTGCTACATTGAACTTAGAGTAAACTGTCATATGAGGATTTCACATTCCATGAGAGTATCTATTTAGTTACCAGATCGACAAATTAATTCACTCAAATTTAAATGCCATGGAAATCAATTAAACAGTTGTCTGAGTGAATAGTCCCTATAAAACTGTCTGTACTTGTGACACCATCTGCAAGTATGGAGTTCTCCAAGGCTATCTTACTTCAGACCAGATGACTACAAATTAACAATTCCTACAGTCAATTACTCTCATATTGAATAGAACAATTCCAAGGACTCAGAAAAAGTGTTTTATAACATATTTATAAATTAAATACAAGATATAAATTTTAATCAGCCAAAGAAAAGACATATAGGGTACAGTCTAGGAGAGTTTAAAAGTAAAGCTCAGCCAAGCTGGTGTGCTCAGCGGTTGAGCATCGCCTATGAACCAGGAGATCACTGTCCAATTCCCGGTCAGGGCACAGGCCAGGGTTACAGGCTCGATCCCCAGTGTGGGGTTGCAGGAGGCAGCCAGGCAATTATTCTCTCCCATCCTTGATGTTTCTATTTCTCTCTCCTTCTCCCTTCCTCCCTGAAATCAATAAAATATATTTAAAAGAAGAAAAGCTCACATTTCCTCAGTAAAGCATTACTCTTCTGTTATCTGTATAGGATGATATATATAGAGGATTGCCAACCCAGGAAGCTCACTTGAATTTAGTTTTCCTTAGTTTTTATTGGAGCTTCATTATCTAGGCAAAATTGATAGAATCATTGCCCATGCAGTTACTTGTTCACATGGTTGGTCTCAAATCACCTCCCAACCTGACTCATCTCATTAGTATCAACTATCAAGTATGGTAATAGTAGCTCACCATTAATGACAAAGACATTCCTATACCTTGGGAAAGTCCAAGGCTTTAGAATCTACCTCCAAGACCTCTCTTTGCGTAAAGTTAATTCTTTTCTATGAAGCCGTTCCTGACTTTATTTTCTTATTCCATGAGAGAATGTATCAGTCCCTGCTCTGTGCTGCTGCAGCATTATATTATTCTCATAGTATCAACAAACTCTTACAAATCCAACAGTTTAATAGTTTCTGGTACATGTCTCTCTCTTTCCTGGCAGATGGTGGGATTCTAGAGTATAATAGCTGGTCCATCCTGACATACTCAGAACCTAAAATGGTATTTGGCAAGTAAACTTTCTTTCTCTCCCCCTGCCTCTCTCTCCCACTTCACCCCCTTTCTCTTCCTCCTCTCTCTCTCTCTCTCTCTCTCTCTCTCTCTCTCTCTCTCTCTCTCTCTCTATCCCACACTCCCTCCCCCAACACATGAAAGATTGATCCAAGTAATGTCATTACTCCCACATGCATAAATCAAATCAGAAATTAGTAAGCCTTGTTAATAGGCAATTATAAGTAAATTACATCTTTATATGTAAAAAGAACAGCATGTTCTTTGGTTGCTAAAACATAACAAAAGCAAGCAGACAATTTAAAGAATGGTTTATGTATTTATTTTGGCATTTAAACTGATATTTCCCATTTTGCTGAAAATGCTGATGGCAGGAGGTACAGGTACAGAAAATGGAATGGAGACTGCACGTACCCGCTGGCCCAGCGATGCCTAGACCACCTGACCGGCTCACACTGTGAGGGGGGCTCTGAGACTTCTGAAATGAATATAAGCTTCTTCCTCAATACCTGTAGGCACTACACCTTCCTTTGAAAGCACAATTTGACAGGACAATTGACTTAACAGCAATGGGTTTTGTTCTAAAAATTGACTTCCTCTATAATGGGCTTTAATATGGTTGTAAAACAGAAAGGTAAAAGCTTTTTTCATGAAGACTTGCAAAAATGACAATGTGGTAAATAGCGCATTTTATTTTTTTTTCCATTAAAGCTCTTTTCTTAAATGGAAATAGACTATATAAATATGTTTTAGGTCTTAGCTTTTTAATATTTGAGTAGTAACATGGATAATAAGATTTTGCATATCAAGATTTAATGGAAATAGAACACTCTTAATTCAAACACTAGTTTCTATAAATGGGAATTTAATTACAATAGATTATGTCAACAACCTCTGTAGTTTTTGGGACTGTAGCAAAAACAATCTCTACCTAATGTACGGGAACACTCAAATCTAAGTACAGATAGCCAACGGCAAGCTCAGACAATTTAATGGCAATCATTATAAAGGAGTTAAGACTTACTATATAAAATATTAAATTAGAATTTATTCATTATGATACATTTTAAATTCTGCTTCACATTTTCCCCCCACTTTTAAGGTCTCATAGTATCTAAATATGAATCACTTTAAGTAAGACGAATAGAATCAGTTTATGGAGAGAATTGTGTTCTCCTACACATTTATAATTTGAAGCCCTAACTCCCAATTTGTTGATAGAGCCTTCAGGAGGTACTTAGGTTTAGATGAGTTCATAACGGGCTCAAATACCACAGGACTGTAAGGCTTGGAAGAAGAGGAGAGATGTGTTTCTCTTTTTCTGACTTTTTAAAATTTTTTATTCCTTTGTCTCTCTGCCTCTCCTTTCCAGCATGCTCCCAGGATAGGCCTGTGAAGACAGAACAAGAGGACAGCCAGCTCTGAGCCAGGAGGAGGGCTGTTGATCTCGGACCTCTCAGTCTCCAGAACTGTGAGCAATACACTTGCTTCCTAAGCCACTCAGTGTATGGCATTTTGTTATAGTAACCCAAGCTGCTTAACACACTAAGCCATCAACATGATAAATGCACTTAACAGAATATTAATATTGAACACCAAGTGCTAATTATTAACGTCCCATTTAAAAGGGAAATATGAGCATGTTTAAAAATATATGTTACAATATTATCACATTTCTTTTTTATTTATTCATGCATTTGTTGTTATTTAGGATTCGGTTCTGATGCCGGTTAAAAGGATTAGTCAAAGATAAGTGTGTATGATGTTGATAGCTGACTTGAAAATAGCAGGGAAATGTAATAAGACTGGGAATTGGAATGTGCCCTTGCACTAGACATGTTTTAAGGGCTGGGAGAGTTCAAAAAGGAGTGTTGTGAGGAGGTAATTTGTAAATGTATCATTTCATTTATTTATTAGAAATAATTTTACAAAAAGTAGTATGGGATATTCCAATGCAGGCTCAAGACTGCTTTTGTTTATTACATATCTGAGCTGGAGCAAGTTACCCAACTTCACCTACATCAGGTTTCTAATCGGTTAAAAAGGGGATTTTAAGGGAGATTATATATAATCTCCCTTAAAATTATATATATATATATATATATATATATATATATATATATATATATATGAATTTAAATATTAGCAGTGTGCTAGCTACTTTGCAAAAGAGTACAGATTCATTATCAAATCCTTTTGAATCCAAACCTCAGAATTTCTACTGAAATAATTATTAACCCTTATTGTTTGCTTTTGTTATTTTCTATATAAGACCCCAACTTTTAACATTGAGAGCTTGAAAGAATGACCCATACACCCATTACCATTCCTGTGTATTCCAGCAAGCTAGTTTAAGTTACATTTCTTGAAATCTTGCCAATTAGAAAACAATGCTACTTGTGTAAACTCTGAGTAGTGAGGGAGGATGTCTAGAATATACTAGTATATGGAGGAAACAGAGATTGATCTGGAGGACAAATGGGAAGAATTCTGAGGTCGCAAATTGAGAGGCGAGAAGAAAGAAGAGGGAAGGCTCAGGAGTGTGTGGGACTAAAGAGGGAATTTGGTGTAAGATCAACGGGGCAGGTTCTGGAGCCAGACTTTCCTGGTCTCAATCCCTACTGATAAAATGTATGGTGAAAATTTCATAAACTTGTATAGGTAAAATGCATGGCACATTATTATAAAGAGTAATATAGATTATATATTATAAAGAGTAATATTTTTTAATGAATGTTTTGAAAATGAGGTCAAATTAGTGTTTAATATGACTGTGGGGAAAATATGTTTATAACTGAAAGTAGCATTATGGGTTGAATTGTCTCTCCACACCCCCAAAGAAAAGTTAAATTCCCAAACCACAAGGCCTATGAATGTGATCTAATTTGGAAAGTAGGGTTTTTGCCGATTTAATTAAGATAAGATGAGGTCATTGAGGTGGGTCTTTACCCAGTACCCCAGAGCAACTGGTATTCATACAACACGAGGGAAATTTGGACACGGAGAATAACATGTGAAAACACAGGCAGAGATTGGAATGACCCATCTGCAAGGCAAGGTGTGTCAGAAATTGCCAGTTAGTGTGGGAAGCTCAGGAGAGTCATGCACAGATTCTCCCTCTCTGCCCTCTAAGGAGCAAATACTGACAAGACCTTCATTCTCAATGACTTCTGGCCTCTGGAACTGTGAGAAGATAACTTCTGCTGTTCTGAGCTCCCAGCTTGAGGTATTTTGTTAAAGCAGCCCTCATGAATCTCTGAGTTCAGCTATGCCTCATACTTTTTATTTTAAGACAGTCTTTTATATAATTAATATACCATATAAATTCCCCCCAAATTGCAATTTTGCGGTGAAATTGTGCTTTTGTTGTCAATGTTGTGTCAGTTTTTATACATAGATGGTTGCCAAATAAATGTATCTCTTCCTTGAATTGAAGCAAAGATTCTGAGTTCTGACTCCCTTTCCCATAATGGAAATTTAAGGTGGTTATATGAGCAATGCATATGGATTTACAGTAATGTTTCTTTAACCACAGTATCATGGGATGTTATTTGAGGTGTGTGTAATGAAGAAATTCATGGAGGTAGAGACTGACAGGTATTGGATGTGGAAAGTTTTATGACCTTTTGCTAATTAACTGTCTATGCTTCAGTTTCTTCTGCTGCTAAAAATAGTGTAAAGAATAGACTCATTTTATATAATTGTAAGTATATAAAGGGCTTAGAACACACTTTTATGATTTTTTAAAATATGTTTTTATTGATTTCAGTGAGTGAGGGAGAAGGAGAGAGAGAGAAAAAAATCAATATTGAGAGAAAAAGTTGATTGGCTGCCTCCTATTTGCCCCCTACTGGGATTAAGCCAGCAACCTGGGCATGTGCCCTGACTGGGAATTGAATTGTGCCCTGCTCGTCATGAGCTGATGTTCAGCCACTGTGCTATACCAGCCGGGCACACCTTTATGCTTTAGCTATCATTATTATCATCATCAAAACCATCACCACCACTGTGGATCTTATGATCTAAAGACTTTCCTGTCCTGTGATCTAAATACATTGATATCACATTGGTAATTTTTCTATGAGAGGGTGATATTAAAACTGCGAGTCTGATTCAGTAAGTCTGTGGATTGATATTTGTAAACCTCTTCAAGGAAGCTTCAAAGTTATTGTGAGTAGAGTATAAACCATTGAATAGCTTATGCTAGCAAATAATTTTTTTATGAAGAGATTGCTCTTTTTGTGTGAGCTATAAGAGCCATGTGTTTTAGATACTGAAAGCAGTGGAAACTGATCATCATTCAGTTGATAAAATGGTTTCTAATGGAGAAACAGAATGTTTTGGGGCTTTTTTATTTTATTTTTTTAAACTTTCCTTTGGTTAAAGTAGAAGCATTATAATATTTCCCTGATGAACTGTCCCAGAGGGAGTGATAAAATCTTTAAAATGGCAAGCTGGGTTTGTTGTACCACTGATATGTTTAATATATATATTTATTTTCTCATTGAGAAACAATTAAATAAAATATGCTATCATATATAAGTGAGGCCACTACAACTCTCAAGATAAACATTTTAAGCACAAAATGTACAAAGTCCAATTCACAACTTAAGAAAGTGAAATTAAAAAGCCCATGAAATATATATTTAAAAAGTCATTAAAATATATATTTGTAAAGATAAATTATTCACTGATTATGCCAAGTAATACATTAACACATTTCTGTGGATGTAAATTTAAGTAATTTGCATTAATAGGAAGTCTTTGTGCATATATTTATATTTTCAAAGTAGAGCCATCATTTCTAGTAGATAGGATTGATTGTATAATATTCTGGAATATTTTCAAAACTCTCTATATAAAAGCCTTAGAGACCAAACAACCAATTGACCAAACAACTGGTTAACCAGTTGCTATGAAACCCATTGACCATCATATGCTCATTGCACCGGCCTCTACTATGATTATAAGTAACAAAAAGCCTTCTACCAAGACTACTGTCATGATTCTTCAAGAACAGTTGTCCTTAAAAACACCCAAACTTTTCTCTGAACTTATACTTTTTGAAAATGCTTCCATAATTAATACCAAGAATACAGTGACTTCTGTTTAAAAAAAAAAGTTTTGCACATAAAGCAAAAATTGGCAAGTATGAACCATTTTGCTGGTATTGCAAAAAGTTGTGATAAATCACTTTGCACTGGGATTGCATGCTTGTTCTCGCCATAAGTAAAAATTTCCACCTGCAAAACTTCTTCGAGGTATTACACCTGAGTGCTCATTAGTGCAGTAAGATCCCCAAAGAAAAATCAGAGCTAACTTTCAACTCCGTGAGTTGGAGCACCCGAGGGGAATAAGATAAATGAGGCATCTTCACTTTTGGTCTTATTAAACTTTAGACATAGGCCCCAGTTAGAAGGAGGAGCACATAAACCTTTCCCCAACAAATCAAGAAATAAAAAAGATAATGATTTTACTACAGGGTGGGGGGTGGGGTAAACGAAAAACAATAATAAAGTTCATTTATTTGAGGTAGTTAACATTTTTTATATAAGTTTTGAAAGTTGGAAATTTAATAAATGACTTAAGGAACTTTTGTGACAACTGTAGTTTTATGTTCTGAACATATAGGCTTTGTGAAAATGTATTGATTCTCTTTACCTTTTCTTTAATCTTAGGAACCTACACATCTTGAATACATTATAAAGAAAATGCACCACTCTGTTATTCTCAGATATATGAAAATTATCCCCAGAATCCATTATTTATGACTAAAGAAAATAGTTTTATTCTGTTTAATAAACTGATATCAGATTACCTAAAGAAAAAAAATTACTGCTTAGAGAATTTTATAAACATTGGGAAAATGATAATAAAAGATGAAACACAAAAGGGAGACCAATTTATTTACTCTCACTTAAACAATACATATTTACATAATTAGCTACACAAAACTACACATGCATTAAGAGAATTCTTTGTGGGCTCCTACTTTCACATAATTATGCAATCCCAAATATATTAGTGAGAAGTGAAAGTGTAGAGGTAAAAAAAAAATGTTCTTATTAGAAAAATAGTTTCTCTTTACAACAAAGTAAAAAAGAAGACAAAACTCATAATTATATATTTTTTTACTTTAAAAATAAACACTCATGCTATTGTTACATTTCACATGTGGATTTTCACATTACTCTTTTCCTTCATATTTGAACCCAAAATGAATAGACTAAGCTGAGTTAAAATCTTAACTGAAAAGTTAAGGTCAGGGGTCAGCCCATGGGGTTTTTGTTATCTCAAATCCCTATGAGTTCCAGGAGTCTCCTGGGAGTATGTAAATGCTGCAGCTATTCCTGCAGCCTTCCAGTTTGCTCTTCACCAGACAAATGCAGACTAATTGATCACTCTGAGTGAGGCACAAAATGGGGCTACAGATGTCGCCACTGCCCTTATGATGCTGATAGTCTATTGGGAGAGACAGATCATATATAACCTGAATAGAATAAATTATGCAGAGTGTTACCATAGGGCGTATGGTCTGTGCTATGGCAACATATGGTGGGAGCCACTCATCTGCTTTGCAGGGTGGCATCGGCAAGAGTTTCAGAGAGGAAACACAATTTATAATTAATATGAAGATTGAATCGCCAGGTGAGTGGGGAGGATGAAGAGCATTCCCAAAAGAAAGAGTAGCACAAGCTATGGGCTGGAGGCAGAAAATAACATTGCTGTTTCGAGTGGAAATGTAATACAGCTGGAAAGTAAGGTTTTGAAGGAAAGGTGTAAAAATATGCCTAAAGATACAGTGTGCATTTAGTTCATAGAGCTCCTAAAGGACTCCATTCTAAAGACAATGGGACATCATATAGTGGTTTTAATTAAGGCAAGCATATAAGCAAATTTGTATTATAGAAAGAGTCCTCTGTCTGTATGAGGACAGAGTTAGTGTGTGTAAATCTTGAGGCAAAATTGGAAGGTGGTTTTAAGAACACAGGAGAGACATAATCAGGTTCTACACAAGGCTAAAGGCAGAGGATTATGGAAATGAATATTTAGAATATTTTAGGTGCCATAAATTCCTTTTCTGGGTTCATACCCCCCAAATTGAAAGGCAGGTCTTGAAGACGTATTATATACTTATGCTTGTGGTAGCATTACTTATGATAATTATAACATGAAAGCAACCCAAGGGTTCACTGATGAATGAAGAAAAACAGAACAAAACAAATTTGGTATATACACACAATGGAATATTATTCAGCCTTAAAAAGGAAGGGAATTCTGCAATATGCTACCACATGGATGCATTTTGAGAATATTATGCTAAGTGAAAAAATCTAGTCACAAAAAAACCCCACAAAATATTATCAGACTTCATTTATAGGAGTTACTTAGAACAAGAAAAATCATTGAGACAGAAGATAGCATAGTAGTTGTTTGAGCTTAGGGAATGCAGGGAACAGAGAGTTACTGTTTAATGGGTATAAAAATTTACATTTGTTTCCCCCCCCACTGCTTTAAAAAATACATTTTTATTGATTTCAGAGAGGAATGGAGAGGGAGAAAGAGATAGAAATATCAATGATGAGAGATAATTATTGTTTAGCTAACTCCTCCATGCCTCCATATGGGGACTGAGCCTGCAACCTGGGCATGTGCCCTGACTTGGAATCTAATCTTGACCTCCTGGTTCATAAGTCTATACTCAACTACTGAGCAATACCAGCCAGGCTAAAGATTCAGCTTTACAAGTTTAAAAAAAAAGATATAGAGTTTAGTGGTGGTTATAGTTGTATAACCTTATGAATGCACTTAATATAATTGAAGTGTACACTTAAAATGGTTAAGATAATAAATGTTATATCTATTTTATCACATAAAAATTGACAAAGTGAAACATAAATAATATTTAGGGTTAGCATTTTTAGAGGTGGTATTTGTTACACCATATAGAAATTTCACTAAATAATATGAAAAAGAATATCTCAACTAAATATTTTCAATGACCTTAAAATTATCTTTATTCTTATTTCCAAGATAAGTAGCAAACAAAAAATTGTTAGTTTATATTAAACAATACAAATAACCTTCCATAAATGTTTTTCCCCCTATTTTTACAAAGCTAAGCACTTTCTAAAGGGAGTCTAAAATGTAAAATAGTAACAGGTTATATAACTATATAATGACTATGAACATTTACTATTTATTACATGTATTAGAAAAAATATGAACAAATTGAGAATTGTTTTACACAACTCTATTTGGTGCTCAATCAAACAAAATATCTTTGTTGAGCATCTATACTGTTCAAAAATTTAGGCTTGCAAGGGATTTCAGGGAATTTAGTTTCTATTTTCATAATCTACACAGTATGTCTTTTAAAAAGTGACACACAGGAGACATGTTACACAGAATCCTATTAAATTTTATATGGGAAATATGACTTAATATACCAAAATGTAGGATTCTTTTTCTTCTTTAAATTTCCTATTATATTGATAAACAATTAGCTTTCCTAAATAATGCTGAATAACTACATCGCATTTTAAATTAAGAATGGAAATAAAGAAAAACATATTGATACGTCAAATCAAAAGTGGTCTCATTTATCTTTACAATAAAATGTCCTCTTCATTCATGAGAAATCTAGCACTAGTAGTAGGAAAAAAAAAACAAAAAAACAAAAAAAACACAAAAAGTTAACTAGATTTAATTTAGATTCTAGGAAGATAAGTATAAGTCCAATGCTCCTTTGTATTCATTGTTCTTAAATAGAATCTCTCAAAAGGTTGTGTTGGTTTTATTAGCTCTACTAGAACAGGAAGTCTGAAGATAGATATATTACTTGGATTTCATTGATACTGTTGTGATTAGCTAGTTATTAATAACTAGAGGCCTGGTGCATGAAATTCATGCACGGAGTGTGGTCCCTCAGCCCAGCCTGCACCCTCTCTAATCTGGAACCCCTCAAGGGATGTCTGACTGCCTGTTTAGGCCCGAAAATAGGCAGTTGGACATCCTTCTCACAATCCAGGACTGCTGGCTCCAAATTGCTTGCCTGTTTGCCTTCCTGATTGTCCCTAACCACTTCTGCCTGCCAGCTTGATCAGCCTTTAACCACTCCCTTGCCAGCCTGATTGATGCCTCACTGCTTCCCTGCCAGCCTATTGCCCCTAACTGCCCTCACCTGCAGGCCTGTTCACCCCCAACTGCCCTCCCCTACAGGCCTACTTTTCCCTGCAAGCCTGGGTCCCCCTCAACTGTTCTTCCCTGCAGGCCCAGTCAGCCCCAACTTTCCTCCTCTGTCTGCCTGGTCACCCCTAACTGCAGGCTTGATCGCCCCCAACTGCCCTCCCTTGTAGGACTGGTCCCTCCCAACCACCCTCCCCTGCTGGCCATCTTATGGCACCTATCTTGTATCTGTATGGGGGCAGCCATCTTTGACCACATGAGGCAGCCATCTTGTGTGTTGGAGTGACAGTCAATTTGCATATTACTCTTTTATTAGATAGGCTAGTAAATAAGCAAAGGGAAAGCCAGATAGTATAAGAACTTCATTTGGGCACCTTCACAAGGAAGCTGCAATTTCACACTCTCCAGGGCACATGGGAGCCTATCCCATGCAAAATACTGGAGAAAGGGATCTAACACAGGGAAAGGTAGGCATATGCCCAGTAAATTTGAAGAAACTGGGAAAAGTATTTGCCAGTTTAGCAAATCTGAGGATAGACATAGTTGACCAAATTGGGCATGGCCACTGTAAGCATGCCAAAATTTGGGAATAAATAATCACCTAAACAAAAGTATTCTCTCCTTTATCACCAGGGTTGCTCTTATTGCTCACATGCTCTTGGTTTTTGTGTATTTGCCTGTGTTTTCTCAATTGCCATGTAGTTCTGAGGACCCCAAATGCAGTGAATTAATGAACTTCAGAGTGAAACACAAGTAAAAACTAGCCTGATGCTAGACTAGACTCTGCTCCAACATGGAAAGGAAACTCTGGACACTGGCTCTGATTTTAGCTCTACTGAAAACCCAGCTACACTTCTTCTATGACTGGACTAAGAGAGATGAGGCTTTGTAAACTCAGGGATTTGAAAAACATTCATTCTCCCATGCAAGTGTCAGAAAATTCATTTTCTTGAAATATCACATGAATTCCAACCCTAGCAGCAACTAGCGGAGATGAACCCATCTAATGTTTGTTGCAATCATCCAAATAATATGTCTGCTTCTGCCAATCATTTTCCCTGGTTGACTTTTTTAAAAAATATATATTTTATTGATTTTTCACAGAGAGGAAGGTAGAGGGACAGAGAGTTAGAAACATTGATGAGAGAGAAACATCGACCAGCTGCCTCTTGCACAACCCCTACTGGGGATGTGCCCGCAACCAATGTACATGCCCTTAACTGGAATCAAACCCGGGACTTTTCAGTCCGCAGACCTATGCCCTATCCACTGAGCCAAACCGGTTTCGGCTTCCCTGGTTGACTTTAGATGTTATAGTACTTGTTTTCTTTTTTTGCCTGTTGCTCTAAATTTTGTGATGGATAACCATAAAGTATTGAAGAGTTTAATGGTGATAGTCAAATACAGTGCATCAATCTGCATCTTCATTGCCCCTTAAAATGTTGGACAATAAGAGCTTTAATCTATTAAAAAACAAACAAAACACATACAAAAAACCTTTTAGAAATGTAATTTTTTTTCTAAGAATGTATTTAGAATATTTTTTAGAAGAAGATAAAGAATTAACTTGAAGGAGAGGCTTCGATGGAGGAATGGCAACAAGTGGCTGTCTGTTCTTGAGCCCAGAGTTCTGAGTAGATAAGTATTCTCAGGGAAATGGAAACAAGATTGAAAATAAAATGTGGGAGGTAGAACTGAGAATGTAGAGAGAATGTATTTTCCCTGGAGGCCAAATAGTAGAACTCAGACTTCTGTTATATCTCTCACTTACTAAATTTAGGGCTCCTTTCCCAGAGCCTCGGGGGGTTTCTTATCTGAACTGAATGTTTTCCCCTTTAAAACTCTCAATCTTTTTAAACTGTGGGATGAAGGAGAGTGATTTTTTTCGTTTCTTTTTTTCTTTTTACCAGTAGTCTATTGCTTAAAGGGAAATTAAATTTGCAGTGACTTCCAGAAAAAAAAAAGAAAGAAAAACCAAAGACTCTTCTTTCACAAATGAGAATAATACAAAGTAAAATAAGTCAGTATAAGATTGCTGTGAGCAGGAACAACATTTACTGAAAGCTTCTTTTAAAAACAACCGTAAAGGCATTCACTCATCAATGTTACATTCATGGGACTTAGGAATTGAAAGAGTTTGCACTACTTACTATAATCAAAAAATCTAAATGCAGCATGAGTTCTTAATGATCAGTTAGATTAATCTTCCTTTTAAAATATATGGGCAATGCATCCTAGGAAGATTAAAAATAAGAACTCTGACCTTGGAGCTCTTGGCTCTGTCCTCTTTACTGCATTGACTATCAGACTTTTTTGATGTTTTATTTGGACTTCTTCCCTCTCTAGATAATTTCATAACTGCAGTATTTAATTTTTCAACTATATTCAGCCGTTCACAATGTTTTTGTTGTCTATTTTACTTTTATAGACAATACTAGAGGCTTGGTGCATGAAATTAGTGCACTGGGGCGGGGAGGGGGCGGTGTCCCTCAGCCCAGCCTGCACCCTTTACAATCTGAGACCCCTTGGGGAATGTCGAACTGCATGTGGGATTGGGCCTACACTGGCAGTCAACAACCCTTTCACAATTTGGGATTGCTGGCTCCCAACTGCTCACCTGCCTGCTAGCCTTATCACCCTCAAACCACTCCCCTGCCAGCCTGATTGAGGCCTAACTGCCTCCCTGGCCAGGCCTATTGCCCCTAACAGCCCTTCCCTGCTGGCCTAGTAACCCCAACTTCCCTCCTCTGCCAACCCATTCATCCCCACTGCCCTTGTTTGTCATCCCTGTTATCCCAACTGCCCTCCCCTGCAGGCCCAGTCACTCCCAACTGCCCTCCCTTGCTGGCCCAGTCACCCCAACTGCCATCCCCTGCTGGCCTGATCATCCCCAACTACCCTCCCCTGCTGGCCTGGTCACTCCTAACTGCCTTCCCCTGCCAGCCCTATCACCCCTATCTGCCCTTCCCTGTTAGCCCTATCACCCCCAACTGCCCTCTCATGCAGGCCCTCCCCTGAACTTCTGAAGTCATCACCTTACAGTCATCCCTAATTGCCCTCCCCTGCAAGCCTGGTCACCCCCAACTGCCCTCTCCTGCCAGCCATCTTGTGGCAGCCATCTTTGATCACATGGAGGCAGCCATCTTGTGTGAGGGCCTGAGGGTCAATATCCATTTTACCTCTTTATTATATAGAATATTACTTGTATTTTTTTATATGCACTACTGTGCCAGGACAATATATTGAGGTGTGTTTTTGTTGTTGTTTTATTGTCTTTGTACTCACTTCTCACCCATTTTCAAGGAGGTAAATATACTTTATGAATACTTATGTTTCAAGGGAAAAAGCAGTTTCTGCCGGGCAGCCTAGGTCCAAGGATTACTACATCTAGTTATAAAATACACAAACTTGGCCGAAACCGGTTTGGCTCAGTGGATAGAGCGTCGGCCTGTGGATTGAGAGGTCCCAGGTTTGATTCTGGTCAAGGCCATGTACATTGGTTATGGGCACATCTTCAGAAGGAGGTGTGCAGGAGGTAGCTGGTCAATGTTCCTCTCTCATCTATGTTTCTAGCTCTCTATCTCTCTCCCTTCCTCTCTGTAAAAAGTCAATAAAATATATTTTTAAAATATTTTTAAAAATACACAAACTTGTACAGTGCCACACTGAATAATCTATGTGAAATACATCACCTAGGGTTGTTTGGTGTCCAATCTTCACAACTCTTTGTGGTAGTACACCTGATATCATCATCAAGTGTAACATTAATACATAAGACTAGATTATGGGATTGTCTTCTGAAAAATGGGAACTCCATTTTATTTCCATTTCTCATATCCCAGGACACTATCATAGAATTATATTCAAGATAGAAAAGTAAAAAAAAAAAAAAAAATACATTTAGGAGCAGTAGAATGACCTAAGGAAAATGACTTTAAAAATCTTATAATTTGCACATTCTATGATAAAATAACTATTACATTGTACAAAACAAACAACATATTTTTTTATTGATTTATGAGAGGAAGGGGAATGGATAGAGGGAGAGGAAGAGATAGAAAACTAATGATGAGAGAGAACCATTGATTGCCTGTCTCCTGTACTCACCACTGGAGACCCATCCTGCAACCCAGCTATGTGCCCTGACCAGGAATCAAACCATGACCTCTTGGATTCATAGGTTGATGCTCAACCACTGAGCCATGCTGACTTGGCTGGATGCATTTTTAAATATGAAAAAATTGCCAGGCATAAGAAGAACATTTACAGGAAAACTATTGTTTCTTCAACATTCCATATACTTCCTTCCTAGTGGGGAGTTTCATGAGAATAACCCTTTTCCTTTCTCACTTCTCCCCAGAACAGGGGAGGTGGCTTTTTATAAGTGACTAGAGGCTCATTGCATGAATTCATTCTTGGGTGGGGTCTCTCTGGTTGGACTATAAGGATCAGGCTAAAACCTGAAGTCCATCACTGCCTGCAACTCCTACCTGCTACTCCCACTCTTCCCTTCCCCACCTCACCTGCTCATGCTCAATCAGTTCCTATCAGGAGAGGCTCATGCCACCCCGGCACTACTCACCAGGCATGAGCCTGTGTCTGGCTCCCTCCCAAAGGGAGTGGTCTGAATGGCAAGAGGGCACAGGCTAGGCCAAGGGATCCCACCGGTACAAGATGAGGGCTGGGGAGGAATGAGGGAAGGCTCCAGGGCATGTCCAGCCCATCTCGCTCAGTCCCAATAGGCCGGATCCAGCAGCAATCTAACCTACAGTTCAGAGCATCTGCTTCCAGGTGGTCAGTGCTAGTGGTTGAGTGGCCTTAGCATGTCATTAGCATATTAGGTTTTGGTTGGTTGAATAGTTGACTGGTCACTGAATGACCAGCCACTTAACATACTAGGATTTTATTATATAGGATGAGTTAGAAAGAGAAATTGTCAATGAACATATTTTTCTCCTCATTTCCTTTGGAAAAATAAGTTGCATAATTTGATAGTATTCCAGCCTAGGCTGAAACAAGGCCAACCAGACACTTTTAGGTACCAATACACAGAACCTGTTTTTTAAACCACAAAATTGTTAATGTTCATGTGTACTACAAAGTGATATATGTGATTAGTGTGAAGCCTGGCAATCAGCCCTTCTGATAATTAATGACATTTCCCAACAGGCAGCTTCCTTCAGCCCAAGCCCTTCTATGGCAAAAGGTAGTAGAAATGATTGCTGTGGCACCCTAGTGAAAATGCCTTCTCATTGGAGTGTGGGATTAGTCACTAGAATGTTCTAACAAAGTAAAAGCAGCACTGATTGCCAGAGGGCTGGGCCCCATAGGGAAAATGGACCATGGCAAAGGATGGCAGCCATAGGAAGACCAGAGGTCTGGGATACAATTAATAGCACACTCTAAAATTTGCAAAAAAAAAAAAAAAAAAAAAAAAAAAAGGTACCATCAATCTGAATGTCACCCTCTGACACAGAAGCTGGTTTTTACTGGTAGGGTCCCACTCAGCTCACTTGTCCCCAGATGACATCGTAAATATAATATGCCCTTCAAAATATCTGGATGAGAAAGTTCCACAACTGAATCTAAAACCATGGACTCTAAGCAATTGGCATACATTGATTGATATCTGCTGAAGCTGAAATCTACTTTTTCTTCTTCTTCTTCTTTTCATCTACCTTCTTACACCCAGCTAAAACTGAATCATTGATTCGCATTTTGGCAACTGTAACTATTGAGTTCTGAGAATGTAATTTTGCCTTGGAAAAAATGCTCCAAGAACAAGGAATTCATTTGTCTTCTAAATGGCTCGTATGCGAGGCCAGTGATCAATAACATTATGTGCACTATTAACTGTTTCTACTATGTACAAGTAAAGTTTGTGAGAGTTTACGCTTTGATTTAACCTAACACTGGTTTTCTTGAATTAACTGTGCCCCTTTCAGTGAAAATAGTCCAAGCTGCACATCCCAGAGGAAGCTAATTCCTCCCTGAGGGCTTGAAACCTTCCAAATGACATTAGCAAGCCTGAGAAAGACAGCACTTAGCTCTTCACTGAGGCTCAATCCTTATACGTAAGGTAATATGATCTAGGAGCTATTTATTTAATTGCACTTCAATTCAAAAGAGGATTTAATTTTTATAATTTTATTTTCCCCTGTATATTTTACAATGGGAGTAGGTTAACATTCAAATCTCTCTAATGCGGAAGTTTTATCTCATTGCTTAACTTCTGATAGCCTGTGTTGGGTAACACAGCTGGCTCTCATGTGGGCTGCATAACACAGTGAATTTCAGATTGAGGCACAGGTCTGACTTGAAGTTGATTTATGTAATGTACGATCCTGATCTATTTCCTAGGCTTTCGAGGGCAAAATCTATATTTCCAATCAGTTTCCTGGATGGGTACCCAAAGCAAATCTGTGGCAGGAGTGGATTTGTCATGAAACTTACAAAGCTTAATCTTAAGGGCTTCCCACGTGCAGATCCTCCTGCGAAGGCCTTGGGAGGGACCCAGCCATACGTTCCCATGGTCATACATGGTCATACATGCCATTACACCAGGTAAGACATTGTCTGTTTCCACTTTCATCCTAATTTCCCTCTTGTAGGTGGTGTTTAAGGATCTGCAGGTATTTCTTAGATATAAATAAAGAGAAGATGATTTAGTGTAAGTTCAAAGGCCTTGCAGGCATACCATTCATGATAAAGTCTGTATAGAGTTAAATTACTGACAGCTGTCTTGGTATAGGAGTGACTTCCAGTAATGCTACAACTTGTACTACCCAGTAAGCTGACTCCCCAGGCGTGATAATACACTACAGAGCGAGAGTCAACATAATTCAAACACTTCCAATGGTGTCAGCTCTAGAAGCACCCGGGTAATGGAGGAGAAACAGATTCAGAGGTGTAGAACGGATGACCAGTGTGCACCACCCAGTTACTGGGCATAGGGGAGATTGTCTTCTTATTGATGTCTCTTCAAAATTAAAGTTTTCTTATATCAGTGAAGTATTCAATAATGAAGCATAATCAATGATAACAATTAAGTTTCCTGTTTTAATATACAGTATAAACTGTGCAAATAGAATTTATAAAAATCCCTCTGCTTTTTCTTATAAACCAAAAAACAATTGCCTAGTGACACATTTTATGCATTTCAACTCCGAATACTCAAAATATATGTTTCTATTAACCATGGCAGCAAAAAAAGAAAAGATTAAAATATTTTCCATTATTTCTATAGAAAACTATACTATAACTAGTGGCCCAGCGTGTGATATTGTGCACAATAGGCTGCTCAGCACTTGTGCAGGATGCGGCGGGAGCCACGCTGCTTCCACAAGAGGCAGGAGGGAGCCATGCGCTTCTGCGGGAGGCTGGAGAGAGCTGTTGCTGCCAGCGGAGCTGAGAGGGAGGCACCACCGCAGCCCGCGGGAGGGGGCGGTGACCTAGAGGTGCTCCATGCATCTCCTGGTGACAGGTTGCTCACGCAGCCCAGCCCAGCCTGAATGGTTGTTACTATGATGCAGTAACAGGAAATTTGCATAGTATCTCTCTCTCTCTCTCTCTCTCTCTCTCTCTCTCTCCTTTCTCCATATATATATATTGGAAGGGAAAATTACAGAGAACAGCACCAAAAAAAAAGAAAAAAAAAAGGCAGTACTATAAATTACAACATCTCTTTAGAGATATGAAAGAATAAATTTCCACCATAGAACAAGAAAATGTTCAGAAAATAAGAAACCTTAGAAATATGTATACAATAAGAATGCTTGGAAATTAAAAACATGATAGAAGTGAAAATTGCAAAGGAGAGTTAAAGTTGAGGAAATTCTCCAGAAACAAACAAACCACCCCCACCCCACCCCCCAAAAAAACAACAACAAAAAACCAAAATAAAAAAAACAAAATAAAAAACTAAAACTAAAACACCAAAAAAAAAACCAGAACAAAAAATAAATATATGTAATAGGAGAGAAAAATTTTTTAAATAATTTTACTATTACACTAAGCTATATAATTTATCATTAACTGAAAAAGTGATGATAGTGAACATGAGGGGAGAAAAGTAAAAAAAAATAATAATAATAATTAAAAAAACATTTTAGCCAAAACCGGTTTGGCTCAGTACATGGAGCCAAACGGGAAGATCCCAGGTTCAATTCCGGTCAAGGGCATGTACATTGGTTCTGGCACATCCCCAGTAGGGGGTGTGCCAGAGGCAGCTGATTGATGCTTCTCTCATTGATATTTCTAACTCTCCCTCTCTCTTCCTCTCTGTAAAAAATCAATAAATGTCTAAGTATTATCTCACGGTTCTGTAGATAGAAGTGCATGGACATGGATGCAGCCCTAAGGATCTGTTTAGGACCTCTCTGGGCTAATATCTAGGTGTCTGACCCTCACTCTGGAGGACGTGGGAGAGAATCAGCCTCCAGGTTCATTCAGGCGTTGGCAGGATTCAGCTCTAAGCTGGTTTTCTTGCTGGCTTTTGTTTTCCAAGGTCCACTCTCAGGTTTCAGAGGGCACCTGCATTCCCTGGCTCCTGATCCTCTTCTTTGTTGGAAAGCCAGTAGTAGTGGGTGGCGTCCCTCTCACACTTTGGATCTCTGTTCTCCAAGTCTGCCGAATTTCTCCTGCTAGTTTTCTGCCACATCTCTTTAAGTGGGCCTTCTGCCTTCTCTTCTTTTTTAAGGGCTCCTGCAATTAGTGTGTGGCTTTTCAGATACTCCAGTATAATCTCTCTAGTTAAAACCAGCTGATTAGCAATCTTAATTTTGTCTGCAAAATCATTTCACAGCAGTATCTAAATTAGTGTTTCACTGAATAACCAAAGGAAGGACATAAATCTTGTGGCATATCTTTAGAATCTATTCCATATGCCACACTGAATAATAGTACTTGAATCACCATAATAATATAAACACTGACTATTGATTTTACTAAAGTTTTTTTATGTAAAATTCTTGAAAGGAAAAGAAAGAGGGTATTTTTGCAATAATTTGAAATGATTTTCTGGGAGGAGAAGTGTAGGAGGCTTAAAGTACCCTTTAATTACAGAAATATCTAAATTTGTGAAAACTTGAAACATGAGCCATTCATTTAGAAACATGGAGGCAAATACCGTGTTTTCCCAAAAAATAAGACATCCTCCGAAAATAAGACCTACTTACAGGATCCTTCTGAGTGAAATATAAGGCATCCTCCCAAAAAATAAGGCCCCCAGGCTCTGTCTCAGAAAGAAAATTAATTTACCTTAAACTGGTCGCTAGGGCTGCCCCGACTGGCGTCTAGCAACCAGTGACCTTACACAGAGTCCTGACATCACTGCTGTGTGAATAGAGAGAAATCAGCATGAAAACTTTGTGAAACCTAAACTGCAAGAAGTTGTGACTTGGGTGAAGAATTCATGGGAGAAAATCACTGACAGCTGCACTGCAAATGCACTGTGAGCAGGCTACCTTGACAAGAAGTACTCATTTAAAGACAGTGCTATTGCTAAACATGAGAGATTTGGTCCACTGATTCTGAAAGAAATGGAGTCACAAGAAAATCACCAGGAAATTCAGGAATTGGATTGTTATGATGATGTTCCAGAAGATGATGACATGATTGTCATTGAATAAATGAGTAAATTCTTGATACTGTAGGATTCACAGTTTGTCTGGTTTGTGTTGACAACTACCGTACTACCGTACCGTATACAGGTAATAAATTTCCTTTATTTTCATTGAACAATAAATATGTACCGTATTCTTCTTCATGGAAAAATAAGACATCCCCTGAAAATAAGACCTAGCACATCTTTGGGAGCAAAATTTAATATATAAGATACGTCTTATTTTGGGGGAAACAGGGTACTATGTCAAATTCACTAAATGAATTAAAAGCTCATGGTTCTAAATGAAAATAAGACAATCATGAGAATTTAGGGGCAGGAAACTTATTTTTTGTGTTTATAGGCCATATAGTATTATTTTTTGTATATTAGCACTTTGCTTATAAGTTACTTATTACCTTAATAAAAATTAAAATAAGCAGGCGATACACTAGAAATTGTATCAATTATCTTTTAAGTTACTGACCCATCATTTTAAAATATAATATGTGTGTTTCTCTTGGGTTATGGGATAAGGTTTTATCTCTTCTCTGATATCCCTTTGTTCATGAACATTGTACACATTAGTAACTGTGAGTGATGAGGATGAATTTGCATACAACATTCACATGCCCAAATAAAGACTCAGAAAGCCTTGGATTCATTTGCTTTCTTATAAATAAACTATAATCTAAATTGGTTTACTGAGTTTTAGAGTGCCAAACTAATGAGCCATAGTGACTCATTTGACTAGTTTACTTAAATAATGCAATTTGCTTAAAATGTATTTGAAAAGACATTTACCACTAATTGGCCAAAAAATTAACTCCTTAAACTAATCAGTATTTTGTAAGCTTCAATGTCCACTATAACTCCATGATATGGAGGTCATGTCTCTCAAGGGAAATAAGACCCACTCCACCATGGATCACCCAATTTAGCTTTATTCCTGAACCCCTTTATAAGGGTAGATCATTGTTAGGGAACCTTGCCCAGAGTGTGAACTTTGTCATAAATTTATTAGTTTGGAAGGCTAATCTTTTGAGCATGGCAATAAATGTTTTTTTTTTTAGAAAATTATTATTTTAAAAGGAAAACATAGAAATAAAGTCTTCCAAGGTTCATACACAAAAGAAAAACATTATTGAAAAAATGCATTTACAGATATATTTACAACAATTCATATATTTATTTTTTTAATCATCCAAAATTGTTTGAAGAATGCACATATGCCTTCTCATTGACAAATAAGACCCTTCATTCTAGGGTTACCTAGATTATCAGATAGTTATTACTGTGACTCCAAGCAAAATTTAAATAACTAGAGGTGCCAGAAATACCTCCAGGTAAATGTCTGCAGCAAATATTTAATGCTTAAAAATGAGCCATTAGTCATATTTAGCAAAAAGAAAACAGATGCAGCCAATTAATTATATTTTTAATGGGGATGGAAAGAGCAACAAAAAATGTAGATGAGTTCCATTGTGTGGTATCTCAGGAATATAGAAACTATGAAACATTCAGATTAAGCATTAATCATTCATGGGGCAATTAATTTTAATTAAGGCAAGTACAGAGTCCCATATGGTTTTAGACGACATCATATTCATTAACGCAAGTAGACTGAGAGGAACCGCTTGGAACATTTTGGTTGACAGCAGCGGTGGGTAGCCCTGGAGACACCCTGTTAAACATCCGCTAAGTTTTATCCTGCTGCCCTTCACTGGGCAAGAATCCATGTTGGACAGTCTTTGGCATGATGGTGTGTGTGAGAGAAATGTATTGCATCGTTTCTTTGAGAATCTATACCCCACTCTGATTGGGACATGGGATGTGCTCACTTTGCGCATTTCGCTGATGTGTGCTCCTTCAGTGCTTTATTGAACATGCCCATATTTCTTTCTTCCCCATACATCCGCAGGCGTACGTATGCAGAAAAGACATACTTATGTTAGTGCCTAAATACGAGTGTTCCTCTTTTTATTTATGCTGTTCTGTATGTATTATTAATTTATTGCTGCATAACAAACTACCTCCCAAGCTTTGAGGCTTAATCCAACCATGCTAGGTATTATGTCACACATTTTCTGCAGGTCGGTAATTCAGGGGAGGCTCCACTGTTTAGTGCGGGATGAAGGGGAGAGGGGTCTATGAGGAGGGTGAAGCATGGCTGCCAGCTGGAGGCATAGGCGCCTGAAAGTTCACCTATGGCTAAGAATCTTCCTCACCAGAGGCTCATACACAGGGTTATTACCCTGTTTCCCTGAAAATAAGACAATGTCTTATATTAATTTTTGCTCCCAAATATGCGCTAGGTCTTATTTTCAGGGGATGTATTATGTTTCCATGAAGTAGGTCTTATTTTCGGAGGATGTCTTCTTTTCGGGGAATCACGGGTAGGAGAACTCAGTTTCTTTTTTATTTATTATTTATTTTATTTTTCAATTGCAGTTGATATTAAATATTATAATAGCGCCGAGGGTACAGCATAGTGGTCAGACATTTATATAATTTACAAAACAATGCCCCAATAAATCTCATACCCACCGGACACCACATCTAGTCATTATAATATTTTAAAACATATATTTTATTGATATTTTACAGAGAGGAAGGGAGAGGGATAGAGAGTTAGAAACATCGATGAGAGAGAAATATCCATCAGCTGCCTGCTGCACAGCCTCTACTGGGGGTGTGCCCGCAACCAAGGTACATGCCCTTGACCGGAATCGATCCCGGGACCCTTCAGTCCGCAGGCCGATGCTCTATCCACAGAGCCAAACCGGTTTGGGCATTACAATCTTATTGACTACATTTCCTGTGTTGTCCTGTACATCCCATGACTGTTCTGTAGCTGTCATCTTATGCTTCTTAATCCCTTCACCTTTTTCACTCCCACCCCCTTCCGGTTTGGTAAACATCACTTTGTTCTCCGTATCTATGAATCTGCTTCTGTTTTGTTTGTTTAATTTGCTTTTTAAGGTTCCACACGTAAGTAAAACCACCTGGTATTTGTCTTTTTCTGTCTGACTTATTTCACTTAGCATCATACCCTCTAGGTCCCTCCAAGTCGTTGCAAATGGCAAGATTTTGTTCCTTTTTTTTATGGCCGCTATATATAAAGATTATGAAGACATGTAATCTTTATCCAATCATCTATTGATGTATACTTAGGTAGTAGTTTTCGTATTCTATATCTTAGCTACTCTAAGTAATGCTTCAATAAACATAAGGATGCATATATCTTTTTGAATTAGTATTTTGTATTTTTTCCAATACATACCTAAACATGCTCATTTTATTCATGGATTTTTTTTCAAAAGGCCTCAAAGTTTTCACGTAAATCTCCCTTTATGGCTGCTTTCCTGGCCTCACAACACGGCAGCTTGTGTCTCTAGAGCAAGTTATCCCAAAGAGCAAGGTGAAAGTTGTAATGACTTAGCTTTGTCATATTTCACAGTAGCCTACTGACAGACCTATTTAGTGTGGGAAGGGTTGACACAAAGGCATAGATACCAGCAGTTGACAATCTCTGAAGACCAACTTGGAGGCTGACTACCACAATGCTGACTAGTATGGGATTATAGTGAAATCCTTAAGCTTAAGAACCATGCTATATTCCTCTCTTCACATAATCAGTTGTATATTAACTGTCTCTCCTAAATAGGCTATCAGCATCATAAGGGCAGTGACAGAGTCTAGAATTCAACATTAAATAAGTTTAAGCTTAGAATCATATTAAATAGAATGCATTTTGAATGGTTATTTTGCAAAAGATACTCAACTGTAGCTACAACAGCCCAACATGCATTGTTTTATTAGGATTGCTTTTAGTTTCTGGAGGTATTGTTTAATCAATGACCTTTTTCTTAAAGACACAAAGGACCATCACTTAGAACAGCTATATTTGTCTACAGAATAAAAGCACTGGGGAAATGTTTTATGATTTGTGCAGATGAGGTTAAATGCACTTTAGTATTTACTAAGCTACTAGAGGCCTGGTGCACAAAATTCATCCACTGGTAGAATCCCTAGGCTGGCCAGCAATTGGGGCCCATTGGGGAATTCTCACGCTGGCTGGGACCTTCCTTCATTCTGTGCCTCCCTCTGGTGGTCAGCACATGTCATAGCGAGTGATTGAACTCCTGGTCTCCCAGCTGAACTCCTAAAAGGACACTGTATATTAGCCTCTTATATATATAGATAGCCTTTTTCTCTTAGTAAGCCATCTATAATAATAGAAGTGTAATATGCTAATTAGACTGGACTTCCTTCCAGACGTCCTACCTTCTGGACAAAGCTTCAGTGGGCGGGGACCACGGCTAAGGTTCTTCCACAAATGCCATGCATCGGGTCTCTAGCGTCTTAATAAGCCATTGACAGGATATATTGCTTATCAGTAAGTATGGCTAGAATTGCTTTAAGTGATATTATTTTGAATTTTATTATTTCTGAAAATTGAAAATTAAACACTAAACTTATAGATGTTATTTTTTATTAGATGTAGAAAGTGTTAGTTTTAATAGTAATTGCCTTTACTCTTCATGTTTCTTGCCTAAAGTGATTCTTTTTATATTAAAAATATGTGCATTAAAAAAATAAATAATTCAATGACAGATGAAACATTTTAAAGCATCAAAAATAGTAGCCATTTTAGTAAATGGTTTCTTCCTTTTTTTTTTAATCCTTTGGTTAAGCTTACTTCTTTCAAACACTAATACGGATATAATGTATTTATTTAAAAAGAAATCACAAGATGTATAACAGAAGATTTTTGTGGATTGCCATAACCAAATTATTTTGTCTAGATTAGGAGGATTTTAATGGGATTAATTAGAATGATTAAGGGAAAATGAAATTTAATTTTAAAAATTACTTTGTTTGATCCATAAATTTGATCATCATTTTATAATGTATTTATCTATTTTCTACTTTAAAAATTATTAATATGGGATAAATAAGTTTTCCACTTAGTCAATACACTTTTATTAACATTTCTCACCAACCAAGAAATGCATGACTCTGTTATCATAAATTTACTCTTTAGTTGGTATAAGAGATTATCAAGATCTAAGAATCATCTTTTATTTATATCAACTATTAAATGCTCATATACATGAGTACAGAAGCCTTAACACTAATACAACAATGTGTATGCTGATTTATTGTTTTCTCAAAATAGTTTAATTATAAGACATTATTAGGTTCTGAAATAAAACTAAATATCCATCAATAGTAAACTAGATATTTGCATGGATGGGCAAAGTAGGTTTATAATTGTAATACCAATACATAATGCCATAAGTAATAAATAGTAATACAAGTATAAACTGTTTTACATACTCACAACTGTAAACATACTTTTGCCCACCCCTGTATTTTGTGATGCAGTTATACATTTGTATACTGCATTGCAATAGGAAGGCACAAATGTTGCTATTAAAACCAAGCATGCACAGCAGTGTGCAGATAGTCAGAACACAGATTGGTGAATTTGGCAAAAAGAACACACCTGTGAAAACAATCTTAGATTAAACCTTAGGGTTTAATCCAAATAGCAAACCCTTCCCTTGTGTTCCATCCCAATCACTTCATCTAAAGACTACCACTGTTTTGATTTCTAACACAGAGTCATATCCCCTCTTTTTGGACTTTATGTACAGTTTGTCAATTAGTACATGCTGCTTTGTGCTTTGTTTTGTTGATAAACACTATGCATGGAATATTCTTTCACCGAGACCATATTTTTATTTTTGGCCTTGTAGGGATATTTTCTTAAACCAAGTCAAGGAACACAAATCATAAAAACCAATTGTTCAATTATATCAGCATGACTAAAATTATGTATAAAATTACCATTATTAAATAAAACAAGTGGAGAAGTAATTTACATCATATTATGCAGGCAAAATATTAGCATCACAAATGTATAAAGAACTAACAAAGATAAATATTCCAAATATAAGCAAAGGATTTTAGCATATTCTCAGAAGGTGGAATCTATTAAGTTATAACAAATTATAATAGTTTTCCTTTTTGGGGGGGAACAAAGGCTCATGAACATAGCAGCTGAAAACAATTTACTCTCTTGCAAGTCTTATGGGAAGATGTCTAAGTACAGGTAGAATCCTCCACTCAGGCTCTCATAGACTGAAATCAAAGGTCAATTGAGCTACAGGGTCCTCTTCTAAGATCTTTCATTCTTTTTCAAAGAACTCAGTTCCTTGCAAGAAAGCACCCCCTTCTTATTAGCTATCATTTGAGAACCATTCTCAGCTTCTAGAAGCTGCCCTCTGCTTTTTTTCCCTACAACAGCAGTTTATGTGTTCAAGGCCAGCCAAAGAGCATCTCTGGCTTCGAGTCTCTCCCTTTTAAAGAGCTCCCACCTAATTAAGTCCCACTCAGATGATCTCCATAACTTAATATCTGTTGATTAAGAAACATGCATTGAAAAAGCCAGGCCTTAATGACATCTGTAAAAATGATTTGCCCATAGCATAAAATAATCACAGAAGTGATTGATATCTGATCACATCCACAGGTTTAACCCATAACCTTAGGGATTCTATAAGGGCATGTATACCAGGGGACTATCCTCTTTGGGGTCATATTAGAATCCTGTCTATTATAAGCATCATTAGTTGTAGGGGGGGATAAATGGTGATGGATGGAGATTGAGGTTGGAATGGTGAACACAACAATCCAGTGTATAGATGTGTTGTCAGAACACAGTCTAGTGAATTTTAGAGAATTGTGCACCTCAAAAACTTTATAATTTTGTTAACCAGTGTCACTCTTATAAATTCAATAAAAAAGAAATAAGATGAAGTGAAAACTCTCTATATATTTAAAGAAATTAACAACATTCCATCTCAAATCTATTGGTCAGTAAATTGAAATTCCTGATCAAATTCTGTTAAGAACTATAGAAAGGGGATCTTTCATACACTGTGTTTCGTTGGGTGTTTTTTTTTTTAATCATATAATAATTAAGGAATGTTTTATAAAATCTAGAGAAAGTAGAAAATGAATGTATCTTATGACCCTGTAATTATAGTATATATTTATACCTTAGATATAATTTTGTGTGAGTGTAACTAGTATGAAGAAAATATAGTAAAGGTGATAATCAAAGAATAGTCAAAAGGATGAGAAATAGCTAAAAAAAAAAATGCTGACCTACAGATCAAGACTATAGCTACAGAACTTATTCTAATCTTCTCTCATTCTCCTGAGGAGGGAAAGAGCAAGCTTAATTTTAGATCATATCAGCATTCTAATTTGGAGAGGCTGTTTTAATAGTAATGGCAGGGTCACAAAACTTTTTGAATCATTAATGACAAAAAAAGTTTTCATGCTGATCTTGGATCTAACTTTATAAAGTTTGGCTCTCTGGCATTTTCTAAAATGATTGTAATGAATAAAATATATCAGCAGGATAATAAAAACTTGATATTGTGAAAAATATAAAACACCATAAAGATCTGAGTGAGGCCATTCGAATAGGGAGTTATAAGAGATCTAAAGTATTGTACTGAGATTGTTTCTTGAAAGAGGCCTTGGTTTTGCCTGTTCATTTTAATGTGTCAGTAGTTATATTCTACTCAATGGGTATTAATATCAAAATATATCAAAGTCACAAATGCACCATTTATTAATTAGTATATTACACTGGCTGTTACTACTTTGCCACCATCCCACTACCCATTCCACAGAATTCGCCACTCTTCCTTCAGAAACAATAGCTCATGGGAGTGGAACAAATCTTTTTGTCTCTCCATTCTCTATCTTAGAATAGAATCCAAATCCCTGGGGTGATGTCAGCAAGATGTTAGAATGGGCAATTGTGGATTTCTTTGCCTGCCTCCATGCTAGAAATACAAACTTAGCAATAACATACAATCCACGGAGTGTCAAGTTGCTATGAGCACTCTAGAAACCAGGTAGGAAAGCACAGTGCCCCAGGAAAGCTCAAAGCTCAGCACACCTGCATGCAAACAAGTCAGAAAGCTATTTTATTTCAACCCTTGTAGTTCCTCCCTCAACCTGGCATAGTTCACAGTCCAGAGGAGAAGCCCAGCTTGTGGCTACTTCCCTGGGAAAGGAAGGGGAACCGGAACAACCATTCCACATGCTGGCTTGTCAGGATCCTCCTTGAGGCGTTGGTTTCGGTTTTTCTGGACTCCCGACAGTGAAGGGGACCCGCTTACTTTGGATGCCTGAGAATAAAAGCTCAGTGGCTGATACCGGTAGCAGCACCTGGAAACCTGCAGCTCTGAAAACACATATCAGAGGGAGCAAGAGAATGCAAACTCCTGTTCAAGCAACTGGGAACTACATACATATGCCCAGAGAAAATGTAATCCCCAAAAAGGGTTGAGGGGCCCCAAGAACCTCTAACCAAGCTGAATGGTGAAGGTCTTCCTTTGCATGGATCTTGTCAGAAAAGGCAGAGAGAATAGCTTTTTTCCCCAAATCCACAGTATCAAAAATATATTGCAGCCGAAACTGGTTTGGTTCAGTGGTAGAGCGTCGGTCTGCGGACTGAAAGGTCCCGGGTTCGATTCTGGTCAAGGGCATGTATATTGGTTGCGGGCACATCCCCAGTTGGGGGGTGTGCAAGAGGCAGCTGGTCGATGTTTCTCTCTAATTGACGTTTCTAGCTCTCTATCTCTCTCCCTTCCTCTCTCTGTAAAAATATCATGTGCTTTGCAATATATAGCATATGAAAGAAACAGGGAAATGTGACCCAATCAAAAGGTCACATTTATTTAAAAATAAATGTATTTATTTATTCATAAAATATTAATATCCAGACATTAACCTTAAGGAAATAGAAATCTATAATTATTTGACAAATAATTTAAGATATTTGTTCTAAAGAAATGCAATGTACTACAAAAGAACACAGATAGATAATTAATTGAAATCAGAAGAACAATGCTATAAGCAAAATAAAAATATAAACAGGTAGACACTATAAAAAGAATCACACAGAAATTCTGGAGCTGGAGAAGACAATAACTGACTTCAAAAATTGGGGTAAAGATCATACTTGTTTAAGCAGAAGAACCAGTGAACTAGAAGAAAAGTCATTTATCAAATTACAGAGGGGAAAAAAGAAATGCAAAGATAGCTGAAAAAACTCACAAAACACTATCAAGATACCCCAATATATTCATTAAGGGAACCGCAGATAGACAAAATAGAGAAGTAGAAGTTTTATTTGAGAAAAAAAAATGGCTAAAACTTCCCAAATCTGAGGAAGAAAATGGACATCTAGTTTCAAGAAACTCAAAGGACCACAACCGGAATAACTTCAAGTAGACCCACAGTGGGATATATTACCACCAAACTATGAAATTCAGACACAGAGAGAAACTTGAAAGTATCAAAAGAAATATGTTTATATCTAAGGAAGCTCCCAGAGGTTATCAGTGTTTATCTTAGTAGAAACATGAGAGACGGAAAGAAGTGGGAGATATATTCAAAGTGCTGATACAAAACAAAATAAAACAAAACCTGCTAATCAAGAATATTACATCCAGCAAAATTGCCCTTCAAAATTGAAGGAAAAATAAAGGCTTTCTCATATGAACAAAGACTGAGGAATTTCCTCACAACTCGACTTGCCTTACAAGAAATGCTAAAGGGATTCTTTCAAATTGAAACAAAAGGACAAAAGGAAGCAATATAAAAATCACAGAAAAATATCAAGTTGTCTGCTAAAGGTAAATAGACAAACACAGACAAATACAAAATCCTGTAATATTGTAAAAGTGATAACTAAATCACTTTTAATTCAGCTATTGAATTTTAAAAATAAAAGCATAAAAATAACCACAGATAAGAGACTATGTTAATGTATACAAAATATAAAAGGATGCAATAGATAACATAACACATGGGGAAGGATAAATGAAAATTAGATTTTTTTGTCTGTGTTTGAAATTAATTTATCAGTTTAAATAGATTGTTATAACTAACACTTTTTAATGTAACCTCATAGTAATCCCATGTTAACCCCACAGAAAATATCTATAGAAGATACATAAAATAAATGAGAAAGAAATCAAAGCACATCACTACAATAATAACAATAATAATAATAAAAACCACCACAAATCAACAATGAAACACAAAGGAAGGCAGTAAGAAAGAAAAAAGGACAAAAAATTAAGGAGACATACAGAAGGCAATTAGCAAAATGGAAATAATAAATCCTCCTGTGCCCCATTAAGGTCTACATTCCCAAATGTCCAACATAACATGAACCCATCCTTTCTCCTCTTGGTCCTTATCTATCTATATAGAAACTTAACATGGTGAATTCTGTGCAAAATGGTGAATTCCGTGCAAACAATTAGTGACACTTCTTTGGTTGATAATATTGCTTTAGAGCATTTGTCTTTAAAGCATAATTTGAGACAAAAAGAAATGTGACTTTCTAGTAGAAATGCAGGCATTTTATCAACATATTTTTTTCAGATAAAGAGTTTATTGCTAGAATCCCTGAAATTGCACCGTTTATATATATATATATATATATATATATATATATATATATATGCACACATATATATATAGACACCCACATATAAAAATGTAAGTATATATGTATATCCATATATATTTTAATATTATATAATTTAAAATTATGTGTATATATTAGTGTGTATATGTGTATATATACATATGCATGTATGTGTATGTTTGTATATATATATATATATACATATATATAAATCTATCTATCTATCTATATACATATATATACTTATAAACTGAGAAAGTGACATTTTTTAAAAATATATATTTTTATTGATATTTTACAGAGAAGAAGGGAGAGAGATAAAGAGCTAGAAATGTCGATGAGAGAGAAACATCGACCAGCTGCCTCTTGCACACCCCCCACGGGTATGTGCCCGCAACCAATGTACATGCCCTTGACTGGAATTGGACCTGGGACCTTTCAGTCCGCAGACTGATGCTCTACCACTGAGACAAACTGGATTTGGCAGAAAGTGACATTTTAAATACAGAACTATCAATACTGAAATATGATTTCCACTACTATAACTTAAAGTAATAAGTCAACACAATTAAAATTTTTGAATAAAAAGAATACATTTGATAAAATAAATAGGTAAATTATAAACATTTTATTCTACATCAATCACATGTTAATCATATTCTTTAAAATAATTAATTCCAGATACATAGAATCTTCATCGAACTTAACTATACCTAAGTTTCCAACAACTTTATGCAGGTAGCTTTAAGGTTTATATGAATATAAATTTATCTGCAGAACATAAAACAATGTTGCCAAGCAACTAATGGAAATATGTTATCTACTTTGTAGATTTGAGAAAATAAAAGTTGCATTTGAATTTTAGAAAATTTTAGAGAGAAGTATTCTATATAATAAAGAGGTAATATGAAAATTGACCATCACTCCAACATACAAGATGGCCACTCCCATGTGGTCAAAAATGGCCGCCCCCATGTGGACACCAGATAGCTGCCACAAGATGGCAAGCAGGGGAAGGCAGTTAGGAGGGACAAGGCCAGCAGGGGAGGACAGTTAGAGGTGACCAGACCGGCAGAGGCAGGCAATTAGAGGTGAACAGGCTGACAGGGGATCAGTTAGGCATTGATCGTGTTGGCAGGGGAGTGTTAGGGAAGATGATCAGGCTGGCAGGTAGAAGTGATTAGGGGCAATCAGGCAGGCAGGCAGGCGAGCTGTTGGGAGCCAGCAATCCTAGATTGTAAGAGGGATGTCTGACTGCCATTTAGGCCTGATCCTGAAACAGAGCAAAGGACCTGACACTTTTTAGACAGCCCTCCAAAGAGGATATATGGATGGCCAATAGACATATGAAAAGATGCTCAAAATCACTAGTAATCAGAGATGTAAATTAAAAGCCAGAATGGCTACCATCAATAAAAAACAAAAACACACCTTTTACTATATGAGTTTGTGAATTATCAAATATTTATACATTCTGAATTTTATAAACCTCATTTTGTTTTGAAACTTGGAAGCATAGAAGATAATTAGAAGATAATTTAATCTTTAAATGTGATGCTGAATTGATCAATAGAAAAATTAAAAACTAGCTGCATGTGAATTATTATTTTTGAAATACTTTGAATTTTTACTATATCACTACTTTGTTTTGTTTTAATGTTTGTTATAAAAGATGGAATATAAAAGTATTGATCATCTAAGATCTATAGCTAATTTGTCATGTTGTAAAATTTATTATTTGAACATATATAAAATGCTTAAATCAAAATTATCTTCATTGTAAACTTCTTTTATTTTGTTACTAACTGGAATCTAGGATATAACATTTCCTTTTTAAAACAGCTTATTTGCAAAATCAACTTTTTATAGGTCATTGAGTTACGGTGATTTGGCAAAGTTTTTGTCATTATATTTTGTGATGCTCAGTTTTAAATATTCAACATTTTAAAACCACATTTAATAAATGTAGTGTTCTATTTCTACTCCTTTCCAATTTTACTACTTCTGCAATATTAATATAAGCAAATGATGTATTAAAATATCCAAAAGTAGACAACCATGGGTACATATGAACTTGAAATCAGCATATTTTAGTTGGAAATTAGGAGAATCTAAAAGAGAGTTTCAATCATTACCAGAGAAAGAAAAATTACGTCTTCCTGTGTCTCACTGAGACTTTTCTAGACCAACTGAATCCTCATATCTCATTTTTGAGAATTGGATCAAATGGTCATTTAGACATCTTTCAACCTCAGTGCTTTAAGCACGCTATAAGCACAGATTAATTATTTTAGAGGTAAAGGCACTCAGGGAATAAAGAATAATATATACTTCAGTGCCCATAAACACACACACACACAGGCACAACTCCTAGCTTGACCAAATTTTACCTCTATTTAAAGGATTTTGTCTCTTTACTTTATTCTGTAATTCTCAGGTTTTATTAGTTCATGGCACATATTGGATGCTAAATACTGAAATTAATAATTAAGTGATAGCCAAAACTGGTTTGGCTCAGTGGATAGAGCGTTGGCCTGAGGACTGAAGGGTTCCAGGTTCGATTCTGGTCAAGGGTATGTACCTTGGTTGCAGACACACCCCCAGTGGGGGGTGTGCAGGAGGCAGCTGGTCGATGATTCTCTTTCATCGATGTTTCTAACTCTCTATCCCTTTCTCTTCCTCTCTGTAAGAGATCAATAACATATATTTAAAAAATAATAAATTGATAGAGTAAACTATACTATCTAATAAAAGAGTAATATGCAAATTAACCATCACTGCACTACACCCACAAGCCATGCCTACAAGGCGATCTGGAGCGAATATGCAAAGAAAACCAACCAAGATGGTTATGGCCACAGAAAGCAGGAGGTTTTCTAAGCAATGCCCTTGCCAGCCTAGGCCTCCACTCAAGGCTAGGAAGTTTCAATTATAAAAGATACATACGTTCCAACAGAAATGGCTGCTGCAATGGAGCGTGCGGAAGGCTTGGCTCCTCTCCAGGCTACAAAGTTTCAATTGTAGAAGATAAATAAACCCTAGATACAGGGCCTTTGCTTGGGTTGCCCGGGGCCATGGCTGGTCTACAAACCACCATAGGCCCCTTACCCAGGCCCCTTACCCAAGGGAACCCCCACCCTGATCCTGGACACCCTTCAGGGAAAACCAGCTGGCCCCCACCCGTGCACCAGGCCTCTATCCTATCTAATAAAAGAGTAATATGCATCACTCCAACACACAAGATGGCTGCCTCATGTGGTCAAAGATCCTGCCCCCATGTGGCCACAAGATGGCCATCAAAAGATGGCCAGCAAGAGAGGGCATTTGGAGGGAACAGGCCTGCAGGGGAGGGAAGTTGGGAGCAATCAAGCCTGCAGGCGAGAGCGGTTGGAGGAACCAGGCCTGCAGGGGAGGGCAGTTAGGGGTGACCAGGCTGCGAGGGGAGCAGTTAGGCATGAATCAGGCTGGCAGAGGAGTGGTTATGGGATGATAAGGCTGGCAGGCAGAAGTGGTTGGGGCAATCAGGAAGGCAGGCAGGTGAGCAGTTGGGAGCCAGCAGTTCTGGATTGTGAGAGGAATGTCCGACTGTCCGGTATTGAGCCTAAACAGGCAATCAGACATCCCTAAAGGGTCACAGTTTGGAGAGAGTTCAGGCTGGGCTGAGGGACACCCTCTCTGTGCATGAATGTCATGCACTAGGCCTCTAGTGGTATAAAAAAGGTAAAAGAAAGAGTTTATTTGAAGCTTCTAGACAGGGAAGCAGAAGCAATCCTGTTATTTTATATAGTAGATGAGAGAAAGGAGAGAAACAGTCCTTAATTCCTTAGGGATTGGCAAGCATTGTGATCACCATTTGCTTCTTTAGTTTGAGATTCTGCAAGATACACGCATGTATTTTACCAGAGAAGGATTAAACTAAATCTCTAAAATTTAGGGAAGAAGCTAGTTTTGAGTAAAGATTTTATAATCATTGGTGAATAATGTCATTTATTTGTAAAAATTAATGTTTTCCCAAACCATCTGAAAAATATATTAATATGCTATGCCTTAGCATGTAGAATGTCAACACAGGAGCAAAAGCCCATAAAAATAACAACAATAAGAACAAACAATGAAAAGTAAGTGAAATTCCCACAGAAATGTGTTTTTTTCCTTATTTTTAGATAAAGTGATTAAAAAAATTCTAAGTTAAGGCTCAACGACCTCATAGGGCAGAGAAGAGACTCATACATGAATAAGTAGAAAGAATTCATGATAAATTATGATGACTTATGTATGGTTCTGTATAAACGCTATGCAGTTTTAAAGTAGAGGAAATGATTGATATTTATGAATTCTGCCTGAATTTTGAGGGTGATAAAAGTTGAAAAGTTATGTTTTTTTTTAATTGACTATAAAGTGTAAAGTAGAGATCTTCTAAAAAAGAGGCAGCAGGAGGTAGAGTAGGAGGAGAGTAAGAGAAGGAAGAAGTGATAGTCTAGGTATGGCTGAAGGAAAGACTTCCAAGTAGAATAGTGAGATTCAGTTCACAATAAAATGAATTTTGGGCAGAATAATTGTAACTCTGGGGCTGTGTTGAAATAAAACTCTTAATAGTAAACTCATAGGTCAAAATAATTTCCTAAACTTTGCCTGGATTCATGAACATGAGACAGAATAACATTCAGCATCTCCTTTTCTGTTGGGCTTCAGAGGATGCCTTGGGTCTCCCAACCCTATCAATCAAGAAGGAAATGACTCATTGCAGTTTTGTTCAGTAAATGATCATAACCTGTCCCAGAAGTAATTAGCAGCCCAACTGAAATATTCACACATGGCTATTTAAATTTACATTTAAATTAATTACAGTAAAAAACAATTCCTCCGTTGCATTGGCTACATTTCAAGTTTTCAATAGCCATGTGTGCCTACTGTCTATCAGGCAACTCAGATTATGTAAACTTGACTTCCTCAGAGAAAAAGCTAGAGCTAGTAAGGCTATGTCGTTGCACTCTATTTTACCCTCAGGAATTATTTTACTTATTTATTTGCTCATCTATACTATATAATATAGATTCTATAGGTGGTCAACTTATCCTAGTTTTTCCCTGTTTTAACAAGGAGAAAGGCTCTCAGGGAGTAAAGAATAATATCTACCACAGTGCTCATATCAACACACACACACACACACACACACACACACACACAAACATGCGCATGTGCCTATGAACACACATACAGCACAGGTGTAACTCCTAGTCTTTTTTTATTTGACTAAATTTTACCTCTATTTGGAGGATTTTGTCTCCCTCATCTATTTTGGAATTCTCAGGTTTTATTTGTTCATGGCACACACATTGGATGCTAAATGCTGAAATTAATAATTAAATGATAGCGTAAAATATGGTATATAAAAGGTGAAGCAGAGTATATTTGAAGCTGCTAGATAAATATATTATCCTAGATCTCATGAAGATTTTATACTGGGGAATTGACAGTGATTAATCCTGTATACTGCCATGGTGGTTTTACTCCATATTTTAAAAAAATTATATTATTTGCTATCTTGTAATTTGATCTTTCATTCTATCTGTTAGTACCTCATTACTCTAGCATCCTATGAGAACCAGGCCTTTTCTCCAAAGACATGACTGTCCCTGGGATGTAATACATTCAGCCTCATTCTCATATGGTTTTTAATTTTTTTCTGTAAACATTTATACAATACTATATTAGTATTTTTAATGAATAAACTCATAATGGTAGAATTGATCATTTCCTGGTGCTTTTTGGAATATTTAATAATTACATGCAGATTGAATAATCACTCCCAGGAAGTTTGCCCGGGTGATATTAACATGCTTTATTCTCATGGAAATTAAGGCCTTGGAATATCCATTTGGTATTATTTGTGTAGGATTGTTTAAATATTTCCTATGTTAGTTTAAAATATCTCTCTCGCTCTCCTGTTCTGATGTGACAGGGAGGTTCTATCTCTGTACCAGTTGAGGAGGCAACTTCACAATGATTCTTCGTGCTCCACTTTGGCCACAGAAAAGACTGTTCTTTATAATTCCAACTAGAAGCCCGGTGCATGAAATTTGTACAAGGGGAGTGGGGGGCCCTCAGCCCGGCCTGCACCCTCTCACAATCTGGGACCGCTGGTTCTTAACCACTTCCTTGCCTGCCTGCCTGATGGCCCCTAACTGCTCATCTGCCTGCCTGATTACCCCTAACCACGTCTGCCTTGGCTCCTGCCACTGGGCTTCATCCGGAAGGACATCTGGAATGACGTGAGGAAGGTCGTTCAGCTGTGCAGTCTAATTAGCATATAATGCTTTTATTATTATAGATAACATGTAAGGTGCTCAATCACTAGTACCCCTATTCTTGGAGAGGTAGGAGATTTGGAGGTGCCTTAAATCATCAGAAAGTGAGCTGCCTATTGGAATGAATGGACAATGGCTGAGCAGAATCTGGAAACAGAAACACACCACTGATAATAGAAGCCTTTATCATTTCGCTTAAGCTAGGTCACAGGAAAATAAAACAAAACTACACATAAAATGGACCAATAGGACAAAATTTATTTCTTACTCTCATTACTATCTTGAGGATTTCTAGGTCTCTAGCCTTTATTGTCAATCTATTCAGGTATACAAGTAAGTAGAGATCCTCCTATCTTCAATTATCTTCCAAGGCCACCATGCTTACTCCAATTACCTATTACTATATGAAACACTATCCCAGAACTTAGTGGCTGAAGAAAAGAAACAAACAAAAACATATTGACATTTTACCCAAAAGTGACTGGATCACCTGGAAGATTCTTCTACTGGCTTATGCAAGCTCACTCATATGACTGCCATTATCTGGAGTCTCAATTTGGTCTTCATTCACATGTCCAGCAGCTCAGGTGGATAGAGGAATTATTTCAAAGCTGTCCAGAAATCCGATGGCTACATTCATATGTCTGGCAGCTCAGACATGGGAATGTTGCTAAAACAGCTGAAAACCTGCATGTCATTTCTCTCTGTCCACATGGTGTCTCCATGAGGGCAGATGAAACTCTTAACAATCTGGTTCAGGGTTGCAAGAAGGTCAAACTGGAAGTTATTAGGACTCTTAAAGACTAGGCCTCAAAGTGGGATAAATGCAAGTGCATTTTATTTGTTCAAGAAACTCATAAAGGCCGAAACAGGTTTGGCTCAGTGGATAGAGGAGCATCAGCCTGCAGACTGAAGGGTCCCGGGTTCCATTCCAGTCAAGGGCATGTATCTTGGTTGCAGGCACATCCCCAGTAGGGGGCATGCAAGAGGCAGTTGATTGATGACTCTTTCTCATCAATGTTTCTAACTCTATCTCTCTCCCTCCTCTGTAAAAAATCAATAAAATATATATATATTTTAAAAAGAACCACATAAGGTCAGCAGAGATTCTCATCCTGATGAAAAGTGTGGCAAGGAATCTGTGACCAGATATAATGCCCCAAAGCAGTTGTCTCTAGTTAGTTAGTTGAAGAGAAAAAAAAGACCATGGAAAAAACATGAGATATTTTATGTAGTAGGTCTGAAAGTGGCACATAGTAGGTCTATTTATTTTATTTATATTTGAAAAAAAATGGCCACAGATCTTCCCATTGCTGTTTGAATGTCCCTTTGCAGTGGGGCTTATCAGCTTCTTCCATTATGGGATTAAATATATTTAATATGGAGTAAATTAATTAATTTAAATATATTTCTATGAATCTTAAATTTGGACTTCGCTACTGGAATTTTTTTTTTTAATCAGGGGATACATGCAGAAACTGGGAAGTTATTGAAATGCAGGGTTTACCTTCTTTTGATGCTCTTAGAAACCCCTGCTTCCACTGAAATGTGAGTGAAGTCCCCGACAGTCTGTTTGAGGATGAGACAGATGGCTCAGAATTCTCCATTGCCCCAGCTGACAGTTCAACAGCCTCCAGAAGTAGATCCACAGATAAATGAGCGAGCTCAGCAAAACCAAGAAAATTTTCCACTGAAGTCTTATCCAAATTACTGATTTATAAAATCAAAAACTTAAAAAAAAAGTCTATTTAAGCCACTAAATTTGGGAGTGGTTTGTTTGTTATACAGCAAAATCTAAATGATTCATATTCTGTGACTTGGCACTGAATCCCACCTAACTACAATGAAATCAAAATGTGTATTTGAGCTGGGTGCCAGGGGAAGGGATTTGATTTTGATGAAGTTAGCAGTCTGCTACAATGAAAACTTCAGTTCGTCAAACATCCATTTGTGTCCCTCCTTCTATACACTCACATAAAACACACTCCACCTCCTCTACCAGTTTCTGGTTTCATCTCAAGAGTTTCTTGGTATTATAATGTTCTTTCTGTATTTCCTGATTGTGTTTTTTTTCCCCTCCATAGTAATTCAACTTATAAAAATGCAAATTATGTCTACCAGCCACTTCCCCACTTTCAATATATAATGGCGTAGCAACAAAAGATGATAAACAATAAACATTCCTTAGTACAAAAGGAATCAAAGTAAGCACATAGGTGCCCCTTATACATGGAGGCAAGGTGATCCCATTCTGCTGGGAAAACATTGTGTGACGCGGAAATTGGCTACATACAAACTCTGGGTTTTCTCTCTGCATGGAACTTGTTTGTCTACGGTTCCCTGTGGTCACTGGCTCCATCCTCAGGGTGGGCCTGTCTTCTCCATTGTTCATGTGGTCACATTTGAAGTAGTTTTTAGGAAATATAACCAGGGCCAGGTTGTACACTCTTTTTAAAAAATATATATTTTATTGATTTTTTACAGAGAAAGGGATAGAGAGTTAGAAACATTGATGAGAAAATCATTAGCATCAAGCTGCCTATTGCACACCCCCCCATTGGGGATATGTCCACAGCACATGCTCATGGTACATGTTCATGGTACATGCTCATGGTACATGCTCATGACCTGAATTGAACCTGGGACTTTTCAGTCTGCATGCCTATGCTCTATCCACTGAGCCAAACCGTTTTGGGCAAGTTGTACACTCTTTACAGCCTGTGTTTTTACAATCACGTGCTTTTTAGGATCAGACTCTGGGTTTTCCTCAAAAACAATTCAATTGACTTCTGATAGTCTTTTGCCTTTATTCAGTATTACATGCCAGTAATTTTCACTAAATTTCTTTCCAGGAAAGAATTCTTAGAATTAATTTTATCTTTGCTTATTTTTTCTCTTATCTATTTAATTTTAATAGAGTCATTCACCTTTAAGACCTTATAAAATGATACGATATGGTAGGAAACCTTATGTTCCGTACTTTGGGGTCCAGGAGCAGTTTACCTTTTCCACGTTGGCACAGTTTTTCATTCTTTCACTCGTATCCTCTTATAGCTCTGCTCTCAGTCACTTCTTACCTAAGCTAGTTTCTTTTTGTAAAACCTTGCTAAATGCAACAAGTAAGTCAACACACACAAATTCTATCAGGCTAGGCTCTGACTTCTCCTCCTAGAACTACAGTCATGGTCAATTCTTTGTCTTCTGAGCTGCCAGAATTATACTATTACAAAGTGTTTTTAATCAATGTATGATATGGGGATACCTTCTGGACTCTGATATCAGTTTAGTAATTCTCTACCATATCACAGTCAAATATTAATATTGACTTCTTATTAACTAGTGTAGGCTGGACAATAGTGCCAATGAGATTCAAACTCATTTGAGTCTACACAATAAAAATGTATTTCTTTTTTAAATATATATATTTTATTGATTTTTTATAGAGAGGAAGAGAGAGGAATAGAGAGCTAGAAACATCGATGAGAGAGAATCATCTATCAGCTGCCTTTTGCACACCCCCTACTGGGGATATGCCCACATCCAAGGTACATGCCCCTGACTGGAATTGAACCTGGGACCCTTTGGTCCGCAGGGCGATGCTCCATCTACTGATCCAAACCGGTTTCAGCTAAAAATGTATTCCTTGCTTACGTAAGCATCTTCGGCAGTATCCTGCTGTAATGGTGCCTGCTTCACATATCCAGAAACTCAGGACAAAGTCTGTTCTTGCTTTCAGCATCGCTTTCAAGATGATTAGTTTTCCCTGCCCATTCAGTAGGAAGGGCAAAGAACACAGAGGACTTTAGAGGGAAGTTTGTTTATTGGAGAAGAGGGAAGGAGGAGTCAGAAAACTTCCTGGCACCTTTTATTGGCTAGATCTGAGAGACACAATCACTCTAAGGAAGCCCGGGAAATACAGTCAAGCTGTGAGTCCAAAAGGAGCCGCATTTGATCATCATTAGCTAATTGTCTGGGTTATAGAAATCTTCACTAGTAGGTAACCCGTGGTTCAACTGGACACTTATTTACTTTCCACAACGTCTATAATAATAAAAGCGTAATATGCTAATTAGACCAGACATCCTTCTGGACATCCTTCCGGGGTCAAGCTGCAGCTGCAGCAACAGGATCCAGGCAGCCAGCCCCGGCTACGAGGGAGGAATCCAGGCAGCCTTGGCTGCAAAGATCTAACCTTGCACAAATTTTGTGCACCAGGCCTCTAGTCTAATACATATTGCTTTCTGGCATGCTCCTGCTCTGGCATAAGGTCATGGCTTCTTGGTCTACTACTCCACTCTACATAATCCTTCTCCCTCTTCTTTACTTCCTATGTTAACTTTAACCTTGTACGTGGGAGCAGTAAACTTCTGAATATTTTATCTTGGGTTAGGTGAGGGGATTTACTAATAGAGTGCATTCCCTAGGCTGTTTATAGTGTCGCCGTAGCTAGCATAGCTCCCTGTTGGTGCTGAGACAGTGCTTAAACTGAGCCTGCTGCAGCTGAAAGGCTCTCCTGCCACCCTGTTTCCTCATTCCCTGATGAAAGCAGCGATGATCTTCCTGAGCAGAAAAATCAGCAAATGTCTTTCCACCCTTATCAACCATGGATTAATGTATCCCTAAACTGCTACACGAGGAGTCTTGGCAGAATAAGTTAATGCTTTCAGGGTCTGATGGCTACTTGTTATTAAATCTTTTGGCAAATTTTTTAGGGTTAAAAACAACCCCATTGCAGAAGTGGCCACGAGTGAAGAAAATATGGCTTCGCCAGTGAGACTTTTTCTCCCTGGATCTGTAAATCAGAGCAATTGAGTGAAATACTGTGGAGCCCAGTCTAATAATCAAATACCCCTTATCACCATCTGTGATAAGTGGGATCATTTTAGCAATGCAGAGTGGGATCATTCATTTGGCAATGAATGCCATGTCGGGTCAAGTACAAATTATTGGCACTTATTTATATGTCCTCTAGGTAGAGATCAAAACAGCAAATTCCAGGAAAATAACATCTGATGAAATGGACAAAGGTAAAAAAAAAAGTTATACTTAAAAACAAAACAAAAAACAGAAATTCAACATGCCTTGTTAAAATTTACAGCTGACTACCTCGGAAATTGACCAGAAATGACCAGAATAGAAACCTGTTCAGTTTCTCCATCGCTTCTCTTATCGGGGACAGCTCACAGTCCAGGCTGTTAAAATATGTGAATGCTTGACTCCTAAAATAGTCCCTAAACCTTAACTTGAACAAGCAAGAAGTGGCCTAAGAAACAGTAAGAATGAATGACATGAAGATAGAGTCAGTTATTTAAAAAAAATAAAATTCCAGGAAAGGAGAATCAGCAAGAATTAAATGCAGTAAAATGAAGCAGCCAAGGAATATTCTTTCAAAAACATAACCAAAAGCCCCAGATTGTAAAATCAAAAAAGAAGAGAGAAAAAAAAATATTTAAATGATAGCATAGAAATAGCTTATTATTCCTTTGAGACAGACTGTGATACATGCTATAAACTCATGGTCATTATGTGTTTCCGAATGGAAGTTTTTTGTTTTTTTGTTTTTTTTCCATACTTGCTTTATACTTTTTCCATATGAATTTATTAGACCTTCTAAGTTTAATGGTAAATTTCAGACCTTGGGACGTATTAGCCAGATTTCACAAAGAGGTCTACATATCATCCAGATATCCTGGATAGGAAATATAAATTAATAGCAGATCAAATGTCACCTTTATTTTAGGAGAAGTTAAGTATATACTTATTTATATTTTTGACATATTTTTCAGTTACTGATGAGAAGAAACTTGTTTTAATTGGGTGGTCAAAAATTTTTGTCTGAGATTGATATTTATTGGCTGCCTATCTCTTCATAACAGCTCTTATTTTCCAGCCATTTATTTTTATTGAGATTAATCCGACCGTTCATAGTCAGAAATGTAACTGATTGGAATAATCCAATTAAAATAAATATCACTATTTATGCTGCACAGGATCCCATAGTAAATAATCCAATCAGGCTTATGGGACTTTAATGTCTCTTTCCACTATAATACCCTAGTAGAGTGGTTGGCAAACTGCGGCTCGCGAGCCACATGCAGCTCTTTGGCCCCTTGAAGTGTGGCTCTTCCACAAATTACCATATACGGGTACTCATGCACAGTGCGATTGAAACTTTGTGGCCCATGCACAGAAGTCGGTTTTTGGCTCTCAAAAGAAATTTCAATCATTATACTGTTGATATTTGGCTCTGTTGACTAATGAGTTTGCTGACCACTGCCCTAGCAGGCCATGAAGAAGGCTGAAGGGTTGACTCTAGTGCTTGTCTTCCCAGGCCTTCAGAAAACTGGTCTTACGACCACAAGGACTAACGCATGTGTTTTTACGTAGAGACTTTAAAGGCAGAAATATACTGTGAGAATTGAGTGACTTACAATTTCCGGTTTGTTTTGTTCATCCTTACCGGAGGATATTTTTTCCATTGGTTTTTAGAGAGAGTGGAAGGAAAGGAGGAGGGGAGAGAGAAAGAGTGAAGTCAATGTGAGAGAGACACATTGGTTGGTTGTCTCCTGAATACACCTCTACAGGAGTCAGGAACCCAACCTGCAACTGAGGTATGTGACCAGGAATCGAACCCCTGACTCTTAGACGCATGGGCTGACTCTCTAACCATTGAGCACACTGGCCAGAGCACAATTTTGGCTTTCTTACCTAATAGTTAGTTGAAAGGGAGTTGAGGGGAGAATTCTAAGTATAGCCATTTTTATCTACTATATAACCACTCTTGCAAAGAGGTGGCAAATATATATTTATCTGTGGTAATTGCAGTCATTCTTTCTCAGGGATAGCACCTGTACTGAGCATTGTAATAAAACTTTATTAGCAATTTTATTTGAGTTTACTAATATCCCCCATGGCAGGTGTGCTGTTATAAATAACCTAGTAGAGGTATACAATTCCAATAATGTATATGGCTGTTGAGATGTTACAGAAAAATTAAAATTCATGAAGTTTAAATGTTGAGAGCTTCTATTTTTGTTTGGATATTTGGTAAGGAGGGAAATATTATGTGCATATGAATATCACTGACTCAGCAGCACCCAGGCAATGAAAATAGCTGCTTCTATTTGCATTTGTAATTCAATTACATCCTCAATGTAGTAGGAGATTCAAAGCAAAAGGTTATCATATATTTCTGGTGTTTAGGAACTAGCTCTAAAATGCTTACCAAAAATACTTGTTCGGTCCTGTAGTCTTTGAATTATCATAGAAAGAACCCGGTATTTTCATCTCAAGAAGCTATCTTACATTTGTAAGATCCTATTTTCTTAAATTTCATGAATTTAATAGGTTCTCTATTAAAGGAGGAAATCAATGAAAGGAAATAGAATTGTAGAATTAAGAGAATGTATTAATATTAATACACAAGGACCCGTAGTATTTTATATTAACATAATTGTAGCTTCTGTTAGCAAATGATATTTGCAACCGTTGTGAGTAGATTTAAAAAATTAGATTTAACAATTAATTCTACATCTCCATTTGCATATGTAGGAGGCTGCTCCTTTGGGCCAGATTTACATTCACTTAACTTCAGGATGACAAATTTTCTTGCCACTAGAATTCAGTCTGAGCGAGGAATCCTCAGTGAGGTGACATGAGGACCGGTAGGATAGGGAGTTAATTAAGTGTCGGGTAGCCATTTAAGAAAAATGAATCTGCAAGTGTTAGGTTGTACACTTAGGAGCTGTACATTCTTGGACAAGAGATTTAATTTTTCTAAGCTTCAGTCTCCTCACATGGTAATGATAAGGACCTTGAAGAGCTCTTGGAAGGATTAAGTAGAGAAGCACTATTTGACAAAGCACCTGGGGCTAGGAAACAAGTATATATATATATATATATATATATATATATATATACACACACACATATATATTATTGATTAATATATTAAAATATATTAATAGATTAAAATATATTATAATAATATATTTTATTGATTTTTTACAGAGACAAAGAGAGAGGGATAGAGAGTTAGAAACATCGATGAGAGAGATTCACCAATCAGCTGCCTCCTGCATACCCCCATTGGGGATATGCCTGCAACTAAGGTACATGCCCTTGACCGGAATCAAACCTAGGACCCTTCGGTCTGCAGGCCAACGCTCTATCCACTGAGCCAAACCGGTTTGGGCAACAGTATATTTTTATATTCACATTGAGATGAATGGGTTTATATTTTTAAATGATGACATTTTACTGGGTTAAAATGAAGAAAAAAAAATGTCTTTAAGCGTCTAATATTGAATTAACTCAGACAACAGAATTATTCTATGCCAGAGGCCTGCTGCACAAGATGCATGCACCGGGATGTGGTCCCTCAGCCAAGCCTGTGCCATTTTGCAGTCCAGGGCCACTAGGGAATGTCCATCTACCAGCACTCAGACATCTCTCTCGCAGCCCAGGGCTCTCGCAGTCCGGGATCTCTGGTTCCTTACCGCTGGCCTGTGGCAAAGGCAGGAGAAGCCATGCTCATCAGCTACTCAACCAGAAGCCAGGCTGCTGGTCCTTAGTGCTGCCATGGAGGTGGGAGAGGCTGTAGCCACCACTGCTGTGCTCACAGCCATGAGCACGGCTTCTGGCTGAGCGGTGCTCCCCCTGTGGAAGTGCACTGACCACCAGGGGGCAGCTCCTGCATTGAGCGTCTGCCCTCTGGTGGTCAGTGCTTGTCATAGATACCTGTTCTGCCATTGGGTTGATTTGCATATTGTGCTTTTATTATATAGGATCCTAACTCGGTGAAGTAAATTATATCTTAGGTCAATGGTAAAAGAAAGTCTTATTCATTTCTAGCTTGATAGCTTCAGGTAAGTTATATGAACGTATTCTAGGGCTTACAAATGACTGCAAAATGTGCAAAAATTTCATGGCTATGAATAAAATTTTAAATACAGGAATTGGGAAACGAAGTTTAATAGCTGTGAGTGCATGAAACAGTTTTTTCTTGTATTATTATTTATTAATTACTGTGTTATTTATTTGTATTACAACCTAAAACCTACCTTTGCACACCTCTGTGTATGTGAACCAGAGCCTATAGCTATTCAGAGGTCAATGAGTAACAGATGCCCTGAAAAACAAAGCTGTACTTTTATTTAGGTTTTTTCCCCCTATTCTAGCTTTATAATGCAGAGCAGGGAATAGTGGCTCCTTTTGCAGGTGAGTGGGACAGTTTATACGTCTAAAAGTTGTAATTGCCACTCTCCTGGAATCCGCTTTCATATAGCCAGAGCATTCTCATCTACATTTTCTTTTTCTTTTCTTTTTTTTTTTTACAGAGAGGAAGAGAGAGAGCTAGAAACATCGATGAGAGAGAAACATCGATCAGCTGCCTCCTGCATACCCCCAAATGACAATGTGCCTGCAACCAAAGTACGTGCCCTTGACTGGAATCGAACCCTGGACCTTTCGGTCCACAGGCTGACACTCTATCCACTGAGCCAAACCAGTTTCGGCCTCATCTACATTTTCTTTAGGACTCCTGGATTGCTATTGTTATCTGTGTCAAGGATTTAGAAATCACAGAATGAAGTCCTTTTTCTTTCAAAAGAAAGGTAAATCATTTTTGCTTTTCTATTTTAGCCTTCATTCATGATGAACATAGAGGAGGAAAAAGGCAGAAATTAAGGCCACTACTTTTTGCATTAAAGAACTATCAATGATTTATATCAATCACAGTGTTATTATCTAAAATATATAAAATGATGTCTTGAAATAACATACAAGGTTTAGTCACTTTCAGATTTCTTCTATATAGACAAAAAGCTATATAGTGGAGAGCTTCTTTTCTGATTTTCCTAAGAAATAATGGTGATATATATATATATATATATATATATATATATATATATATATATATATATATTTAAAGGCAAAATTCTCATTAGGACACTGTATGCTGATTAATTACTATGTCAGCTGGTGCTGTTTGCACTCTCCTTGAGTCACAGATTCTAATGGTTGATACTCTTTCCCACAGTTATTAGTGTGTATAGTTTACAGTTTATATAGATTGGTCTGTCTCTACAATTTGGCACCTTGAAAAATTATTTTCACATTAATTCCTGGATTGATAAGATGGTCTCTTTTAAATATCAGATTCCAATGAGACTAAATGCCATTCTCAGAGAGATGTGATTTTGAACTGGCAAGACATGAGAAGTTGGCATTGAAAATAAGTAGCTTTTATGTCAAGGTTGTCAAACCAATATTTTTTTTCCTTTTCTTGGCTGGAATTCTTCTTTATAGCAGATGGCTTTGTTTTTTTTTAGATGTTTCTGAATTTACTAGATAAGTTTTTCCCACTTGGAATGATTCTTGCACCTTATCATATGATATACCTTGTCCAAGATTCTAAAGCAGTGAGGATAATTAATTTGTTCCTATATAGAGTTCTTACTTTGTTCTTTACTAAATTAAGTTGTATTGTTATGCTACTCAATTCTACAATACATTTAATTTATTAATTTCTATAGTGGTACATTTATGATTTCTATTGCATTAGTCTATGGACATATAAATATGAAATGAATGATATAGTCCCAAGTTATAAAGTTTATGCACATGGAACTCAGGAATTATAATCTATGTGATACTACAGAGTCATACTGCTTTGGATTTAATACGTGTATAGAGGAGCAAAAACATAATGAGATGAAATAATGAAGGGGTTTTAACTTGAGGTTTAAAAGATAAATACATTTGATAGTCAACACTATGGGAGGAATATAAGTTAGAAACATATGAATGAATAAATGAATACATAATGAGTTAATGCGTATGTCTTTATTTTCTTTCAATACTCTTAAAATTTGTCCATTAATAATTCATATAAATATAATTATTAAATTTGCCATTGTCAGAGGAAAATACAATTATGTTTACAAGAAATGGCTTCTTTAGAATTAAAACTTTGGAATTTAATATTAGTGTTCTTTGGATTATTCATAAATGTTATTCCATTCTTAGAAAATTAAATAACTATGACAGATATATTGGTAATTATTATTAGGAGTAAAAATGTCCAGAATAATCCAACTCTACTTGAGGTAAAATCAAATTTTATCCAAAAATATCTTTGCATGTATAACGTTCTCCAAGTGTATACTTACTTCAAAGGATAAAAACGACCAAAAATATTGATAAGACCATAAACACTTATAATATGAGCATGATATCACATGTCCATTTATGAATAGTTCATAAATTGGGCTTGCACTGCTCCCAGTAGAATTCATATAAATCTCTTGATTCAGCTGTGTTTAATTCAGTTGTTCTCGTCTTGAAATCAAATTCTATAATCCCAGGCTTATGTGAGATATTTAATATGGATTTTGATGGCTTAAAAGAATAATTGCTCATATTATCCAAATATCAGATTCCTTATTTGTTCCAGCTGTAGGGTCATTTTCTAATAACTTTTCCTGTACTCATCATAAATAAATGTGATAGAAGACAAAGGAACTAGGGAAAGTACAGATTACTATAATTAGAAATTAGGTAACACAACAATAAAAGATAATAGCAAAATTTCCACAAGTTGGAAATGAAATTAGCATGTTAGATTAAAATAAAAATATGTATGATAAACTTATCATTGTGAGAGTGATTTCATTGTTGTTTAGTGACTGGTGATTACGATGACATTTTGATTATCTATAAGAGAAAAAAATAACAAGAGAGTAATGTAAAAAGGCTAATATGCAAATCAACCGAACTGCATAATGACTTGTCTCTATGACATGTACTGACCATCAGAGGGAAGACTCTCAATGCAGGAGCTGCCCCCTGGTGGTCAGTGTGCTCTCACAGGGGGAGCACAGCTCAGCCAGAAGCCCTGAGCGGGCTCATGGCTGGCTAGTGCAGCAGTTCTGTGGCACTGCTAAGCATGTCTGACTACTGCCTTCGGTTGGACATCCCCTGAGGGTTCCTGGACTGTGAGAAGCTGCAGGCTGGGCTGAGGGACCCCCCTGAGTGCATGAATTTTGTGCACTGGGTCTCTACTATAACTATAAAAGGATATGCTGTGTTTTGATTTTCCTTTTTCTTACTTATTTGGCATTCAAATTATGACATTCGGTGGCAGTTATTTGGGGCCTTGCACTCCCAGTTTTATTACAATACCATGTTTCATCATATTTTTTTTTCTTGGAAGAAAAATTAACAGAGAGAAATTACCATCATAGGAGAGTGAACAACAAAGGATAATATAAACTACTTTAAATGTCTAAACAAATGAGCAGATTTTAGTGTCAGAAAACCATAATGTAACTGTCTAAAAAGCAGAGAGCACAAGTTGCTAATGTGGGTCTAAAGCTTACATCCTCATAATTATCTGAGGTGCTTTCTTGGAAAGATCCCTGAGAACTCCCTCAATATTACTAAGTGGGTGCCTCAGTGTGTGGTCAATGCTTTGAGGCATCACCATATTTTTCTCATTATGTATGAGAACTAGTGACACAGAGTAAAATTTAAATGGACATCTTTGAAGAAGGCCTGATGCAAATAATCAATGTGGGACCCACATAACACAACTTGTCAATATTTTCTAGCACTGCTGGAAGATAACAATAAAAATGGCCCACATGCATATTTAGATCTGACCTTATTTGGTCTTTAAATCATCAAACTTTCTAATTATATCATAAATGTATATATGTTTCTGGGCATGGAAGACATATATGAATTTGCAAGATGTTTTCTCCCTCATTTTCTCTAATTTTGGATCCTTGAATTCCAATAATTAAGGATTTCTGAAACTGTCCCACAGGTATTTATTCATTTTGTGCTGAACAAATTAGTAAGTTATAAAGACTTTACTTTTACTCAAGTTAACATTGAAAGACTGGGACACCTTAGGTATCTCTTGAGGCCCAAGACACTTGCTCTGATAACTCACTAGTTATGTGCTGTTAGACAGTTAAAAATTAAGTTTCTAAACCTTAATTTTATTATTATAAAATATTGATACTATTGATGAACAATGATAATATATCCAAAATAATGTTATAAAAACCAACTCAATCATCTACGTGAAAATACCTGTAAATAAACCTTCCATCTGTATCTTATATTTTAGTACATGGCTTCATTTTCCAAATATTCACTAATGTAGAAGACACTGAATAATTCTAAATTCCCCTTTTACCCTTCCACCATATGTAATCAGTTATCAAGTTCTAAGTGTATTTCCATCAATTCTCTCAATTATAGAGTAAATTAATTATTATCAGACTTATGCCTCCAAAGATATACTGTTTCCCCGAAAATAAGACATCCTCTGAAAATAAGATTTACAGGTTTCCTTCTGAGTGAAATATAAGGCATCCCCAAAAATAAGGCCCCCAGGATTCACAGTTTGTCTGGTTTGTGTTGACAGCTACCATACCACCGTACCGTATACAGGTAATAAATGTCCTTTATTTTCATTTAACAATAAATGTGTACCATATTCTTCTTCATGGAAAAATAAGACATCCCCTGAAAATAAGAGCTAGCGCATCTTTGGGAGCAAAAATTAATATAAGACACTGTCTTATTTTCGGGGAAACAGAGTAACAGTAATACAGAGATGGAAAGTAAATAATTGGCTAATTAAAATGCAATGAAGTAATAATTACATCATGTTTTGTATAGATTATATAGAAATACGTAGGTAAAACAGTTGACCCATTTTGGTCTGAGATAGAGGGATAGAATTGCAGAATTTTTCAACTATTAGGCATCCCCTAAACTACATCCTAAAATATGATCACAACCTCAGTGAAATCATTCAAGTCTCTTCACAATTAAGAAGATCAATACTTAGGTATTTTAAGAGAAGGAAAAATTCTATGAACTTTCTTTCTGCAGTCTAAATTAAAGTAAATGAAGAGTACCTAGATGGAAATAGAAAAAACACACAAAACTAAAATGAATATTTACACCATTTTGAACTAGAAAAGAGATCATAATGAGTGTCAAAATGATTATATGTAGAAAATATAACATATTGGAAAAAGAACAAGCAACTATGTAGAAAAGTTTAAATTTATAGTTGGATTAAATTTATGAAGTGTCTGAAAAATTTGCATACTTATATTCATTTGGAAAGAGATTAATAGGAAGAAACAAAGGCAATCTGCTTTTAAAAATTATGTGTGAGCATTTGAGAACATGTGAGCCAGGCTCACAACTCCTTGAGATGGGAAGGAAGGTTTGAAATAGCTTAATTATTTTGACCTACAGCATTTTCCCTTACTTTCTCAGAGTAGAACTTAAGAATAGATCTTACAATAGTTTTGCGGTCCACATTGTTTTATTGTTAGTGCAACTACATATTTAGTAAAGAAATAAAGTAAACTATTATTTAAAATTATTGCCCTAAAAGGTTTGGCTCAATGGATAGAGTGTCAGCCTGTGGACCGAAGGGTCAGTCAAAGGCACATACCTTGGTTGCGAGCACATCCCTGGTAGGGAGTGTGCAGGAGACAGCTGATCGCTGTTTCTCTCTCATCAATGTTTCTAGCTTTCTATCCCTTCCCCTTGCTCTCTGTAAAAATCAATAAAATATATTAAAAATAAACTAAAATAACTTAGAAATGTTGACTTTAATATAAGCAAGTACATCGTCCAAATTATGTTTACCGTATTTGCCGGCGTATAAGACGACTTTTTGGCCCTGAAAAATATGCCTCCAAGTGGGGGGTAGTCTTATACGGCGAGTATATAACAAACTCTGTATTTTTAGTGGAAATTTTAGTGGGTCGTCTTATACGCCCAGTCGTCTTATACGCCGGCAAATACGTATTTTTCAGGGCCAAAAAATCGTCTTATACGCAGGCAAATACGGTAATTTTAACTTTTATTCAATGATATTAAGTTATTTTTTCTTAAAATACTGAAAAAATTATTTTAGCTACTCATATAATAATTTTTAAACCAAAAATTTCCATCCTCAGCAAAAATAGCATAATTTAAAATCATATGATAGGCAAATAGGACCAATCTCATCAGAGACCCAAAGTAAATATAGGGGAATGGAAATTATGAATTATCAGGTAATTTCCCAGAACCAATTATTTGGAAGTGTACTTAGAGTATTGGTCTTTAGAGCATGAGTAACATGATTTCTAGCTCAGTATCTCACTTTTCAATTAAATTAAAAGAGAAAGAGTTATTAAAAATATTATGAGAAAATTCTTACATTGATCTTGGTAGTTTTTCCTATTAAATCAAAAATACTGTGCGTTGGTCAATATTGGATTATTTTTTCTAATAACCTAGTTGTTCCTTACAAAAATTTTATAGAAAAAAAATTAACTGGAAACACTTTCAGAACAAACCTAACAAAGAAGTTTGAATGGATGCGTGACCAGGAACATATTTCTGATTAGTTTAATGGATGGTATTTCATGAAAATTAGAATACACTGAACTGCAAGGGAAATTGATTCTGTTCAGGAAACATTATCAAATACGTGTAGCTAATTTCCTCCCTGTTTAAACCACATGCTGTTTCTTTCTTTTTTAAAAAAATATATATATTATTGATATTTCACAGAGAGGAAGGGAGAGAGATAGAGAGCTAGAAACGTCGATGAGAGAGAAACATCGACCAGCTGCCTCTTGCACACCCCCCACCGGGGATGTGCCCGCAACCAATGTATATTCCCTTGACTGGAATCGAACTCGGGACCTTTCAGTCCGCAGACCCACACTCTACCACTGAGCCAAACCGGTTTTGGCCACATGCTGTTTCTTTTATTGCTTTCAATGTATTGCCCGTTTATTCTTGGAGTCTTGGATGATCCTTGCCGAAGTTAGTTAGCAAGCAAGGCCGCCAAGGACCCACTGTGTTTCCTCTTCCAGGAGGAGAGTTGGAGGACCCTGTGACTTACTTTAATCAGTAGAAGGTGGTGGTAGAACACTGTGTCCGTTTTGCTTCTAAGCCTTAAGAGGGCCTAGGATTTTCCCTTTTTGTGTTCTTGAGATCTCTAAAAAGTTCAGCCACCAGAAAGCGATGGAGAGGAGAGTATATGATGCTACACAGAAAGGGAAAGAAGCCCAGCTGTCCAGGGTCCGAGTGTCCCAATGAAGCCTCCGGGTGAGTTCAGCCCCAGTGCCACCTGACTGAAACTGCAGAGGAGACACAAGCAATACACTCCTGAGTCCAGTCAACCACTAAATTGTGTGTGGGTTAGTTATGCAATAATCGATAATAGAAATAAGTCCAAAAGTCATAATTGCCTTATTAGAATCGTAATAATTCCCAAATTACTCTGTAACAAATATAACCTTACCATTTAAACTTAATAAAATTTTAGGATTCTATTATACAAATTGCAAAGGTCTCATTATGAATGCAATGATGCTACACTAGCTAATGTGTAAGTGGGATATTTAGCTATGAGCTCGGGTTCATTGTTTCTATAATAGTTTTTATTTCAACAGTGTGGGTTTTTTTTGGGTCTAAGCATCAAATATGTATAATTCAAATACTCTACCAATGGAAGGGTAGAGGGGGAAGTAGAGGTACATTGGAGATTTTGACACACCCATCCGTACTTCTCCTCACCCCTCTACCCCCACAATCATACATAGACAACACTCACTATTTGGTTCATGCTTGGTGATAAGACCAGATTAAATCAGACTCAACAGTTCTGATTTAGATAAATTATCTCCTAGAAATAAATCTCCTAGGGTAATATTTTCCATTTACAATTAGAATCAATGCTCAAGTTCCATTTAATTTAGCAAATTTTTTTTGAGAATTTATATATGCTGGTCTCAGATCTGGACTTGAAAAGCTATTTAAAAGTGAATATGGCACCATCTATAACTTCAAAAAAACATAGCCTAAGGTATCTATAGCAGTAAACCATTATGATGTGACTTTTCCAACAATCCTCAGCATTTTATATTGCCAAAGCCTTTCTAATATTGAACAAGAGTTGGAAAATATACTTGATGATGTTTTTACATGTCCTTATAACTACTTTTGCACAATAGTTAAACATTACCAAGTACTACCACAGCAATGAAAAACAAAACCAATAACAAACAACAACAGAAAACAACAACATGAAATGAACACACTTTTTGATGTTAACTAAAATTCAAGGAAGAAAACAGATGGCAATTATACTATATATATGGAGGTTGAAAAAAAAGATGAGTAAAAATATGGGTAAACAACAAGAATACGTTGGGAACTTTCCAGCCATTCAGATGTGAAAATAAAAGTTAGATATAGTATTTATTATTGTATAATAACACTAATTTATATATAGTACAAATACTTTCTTGGCAATCATTCTGGACATAGGCAGTCAATGAGATGTGAATCATTCCAAACGATACATTATTTGGCCAAACACAACTGCTGGAACCTAAGCTACTCTGATTTTCATTATTTCCCCCCATGAGAATCCTGGCACACTCCCCAGCTGTTTGCTGTAGCAGTCAGCATCATTAACAACCGGATCACCATTTGAGTCACCCTAAATCTGAGTCTCCACCCAGCTGCTGTCCATGCCACCCCTCTCTCTCCGAGGTCTTCCCTGAAATCCCCCATCATTGCTGTGCTATCTTGGCCTCTCATTGAATTGAAGCAACTTGTCTGTGTCCTGTGTCCTGTGGTGAGGGAAAGTTTCCTCTGCTTTTCCCATCTCTCCCTGGAGGATTAGAGGACCCTCCAATGCTCCCCTTTCTTTGTGAAGGAGAAAATAACCTGGGAAGTATATCTTCTGTCTGGGGAGAAACAGTTCCTTTTGCTTCTTTTCCCCTTCCCAGGTTAAAGAAACAAAATATTTTCTGTATGAATGGCAGAGCAAGTCCATCTCTCTCACTCTCTCTCTCTCTCTCTCTCTCTCTCTCTCTCTCTCTCTCTCTCGATATATATATATATATATATATATATATATATATATATATATATATATCCAGCTCTACCAAGGATTTTTTCATTTTGCCCCACTCCATTTTCCTCTTGCTCTCCCCACACTCCCATCTGTCTCACCTATTTATACCCATGAAAATTTACTGTGTTCTCATGCACTGTGGTGGCAAACATTAGGCAAGTCACACATATTAGTGTCAATTAATCCAAACAACAGCCATTGTGTAATGTATACAGGAATACCCTGAAAAGAATCTTTAATATTCGAAAGAAAGCATTTGAACATAGTATAGCCTAAAGACTGGCTTATGCTAGGGAGCATGCAATCTAGTGAGAAATAAAAGTATGTAGTTTGTTTAATTTTTTAAGAATGTGAATAGTTCAAAACAATGTTTCTTGATAGTTTAAACAATAAGAAATCAATTTAGACTGAGCATACTGTAGCCATCAATACAACTTCAGTGAAATCTTGAAGAACTCGTGAGATATGATAGACAGAGGGCATTGAAATGAAGTGAGACGTGGCCTGGGTTGGGAATGAAACTCTACAAAGATTAAAGGTAGCACCACAGAGTAGGAATAGGATTCAGCCTTAATAGGAGACAGGGCAAGAATTAAATTTTGATGGTGCTATTTTTCACAGGAAGGACTTAGATAATTTATTTATCAATCTGACCCTTCCCTAACTTGGCTCTGAAGTGTAGACAATTTTATAAATATTAATTCTCTAACACATCTTGTGCGGCATTATTATCAAAGGCCCTACTCATTATTTTGGAATTTGAGAAAACATTGTTAAACTTTTTTTGAGAGGAGGTGTTAACATCCATGTTCCACGCAGTCAGATGAGGACAGCGAATGGCTGTGCTGTTTGGCCCAATGTGTGAGTATCTGCCGTAAGGAGACAGCTTGTGAATCACTTCACCCTCTTGCTCCCCCACAAACCCATCTTCTGTTTGGCCCCTTTCATAGCACACGCAGCCTGTCTGTCCAGACAATATACACACAGATGGATCAATCTGTTCTGAGTGCTGACCGGGGCAGGTTTCCACAAAATGGAAACGGGAGAGCAGACCTTAGTTTTGCTCTGTGCCCTCTATTAATTCTTCCTCTCCTCTGTCTGAAAACCCAGCCATATTGTTTTTTTACCCAAACGGACAAAGGGTGTTGCCTTTTTTCTAAATATAGATGGAACAAAAGAAATTGGGAAATACATTGTGAAATACCAAATGGAAAATATATGCTGAAACATCCTCTTTAAAAATGTCTTATCTATATTAATAAAAGGATAGTGTGCTAATTAGACGGGACATCTCCCAGAAGTCCTTCTGGACAGAGCAGCAGCCACAGATGGCAGTTTCTGCTGCAAGGGCCAGGCTGAGGCTTAGGCAGCCACTGTGGCTGTGAGGGCCGAGGCTCGGGCAGCTGAGGCGGCAGGCAGTGGCAGCAGAAGTAGCATGAGGGGGGAGGGAGGCATCGCCTTCCCCTGATGGGCCGGTTGCCTCCTGCAGCGGGAGGCCAGAGGCAATAGCAGCTAGGGGGTGATGGGGGCCGTGCCTTCCCCTGATCAGCATGTCTCCTCCTGCAGCGAGAGGTCAGACTGCAATTAAGCCACCAGTAGGACATCCCATGAGGGCTCTTGACTGTGAGAGGGGGCAGGCCAGGCTCAAGGACCCCCCTCCCCAGTGCACGCATTTTCATGCACCAGGCTTCTAGTCTATATATATAAAAGTCTAGCGACCAGAACCGCAGAGCAACCAGAATGACCAGTGGCTATGACATGCACTGCAGCAGCCAACCCCAATTGGCCCTCTCCCCTCTGCTGCCCTGGCCCCTGATCAGCCCCCAATACCCCCATCAGGGCAGGGCTGGCCACCAACCACCCGCAGCCCCAACTTTGGCTGGTTCCACCCACGATTAGCCCCCAACACTCTGAGGGCATGGTCAGCTGGCCAACTGCCCATGGCCCCTTCCCCTGCCAGTCTGGCCTGATGAGCCCCCATTGGGGCAGTCTGGCCAGACCCCACCCATACATAAACTCATGCATCGAGTCCAGTCCTATTATAAAATCAAGGGAGAAATTAGCCTTTCTTCCTCATGCTACACTTTAACTATTGGGAAGATAAACTTGGTTTATCTTATCAGGCTGAATTAAGTTTGAAAATTGTTTTTTAGTCCCTACTAAATCTTGCCTTTTAGACTACCTTTGGCCAATTAGTATAAACACAGCTAAACTGCTGACTTTCATGCTCTTAGCAATGGAAGGTCTCTGGCTTAGCCAGTGCCCTATAGCCTCTGACTAACTTTCAGGAAATACTTCTTTGTGATAACATTTTCAAAGTATAATTAATAAGAAAAGTTTTTCTGAGCCACAGATAAAAAATATTTGAGGAAAGGTTAGGAGCAGAGCACTCATCCGTTTTCTTCTCTTTTTCATAATGAATATTCAATGTTAAATATAAATCTCTGTCATGTAGTTTCATTATAGTGATTGTTTAGTACATTAGCATAGCAAATGGTGGCTGGAATAACTATAGAATAGATATTTCAAAATCATTTTAAATATATATACTTATAGGAGTAGAATTTATTAACTAAAATACAAATTTCTAGGTCTCTATTTATTTCAAAATTTTCAGTGGGGGGTTCCATGCCACACCAATAATTCTACGTGGGTTTTTCTTTACCACACCAATAATTCTAAGAGGGTTTTTCTTTACCACACCAATATTGACAATTGGAATTGATAATTCTTCATATTGAGTAACTATACTGTGTATCATAGGATATTTAAGGGCAACTTTGATCTCTACTCATTAGATGTCAATAGCATCCCTTTTGTAGTGACGACCAAGAACGTTTCCAGACACTGTCAAACATTTGTTAGAGGGCAAAATTACACCTTTTTAAGAACCACTGATCTTTATAACAAGTATAAAAAAATATGACTATAGGATACCAAGTCTGAAAATTACAAGGGATAGTATTCATTTATGGAGCATCAACTGTAGGGTATCCATGTGGTCAGCATATTATCCTATACTAGAGGCCCGCTGCACAAATTCATGAATGGATGTGGTCTCTTGGGTTTGCCTGTGGGGATTAGGCCCCAGCTCACACCCCCTGCTTGAAGTCCCAGTTTGTGCCCCTAGCCTTGCAGCCCTGCAGTCAGTCCCTCCTGGCACCTTGCAATGGCCTGGCACCGCCCCCTCACCTGCTCCACCACCTCACCTGCAGGATGACCAATCAAGGCCAGGCCCCCCTGCCCGGCTCCCTCAGCACTTTGGAGTCAGGTAGCAGCCCTGCTACTCACCACTGCCACTGATTGCTATCTGTGGAGTGATCGGGTCTCTTCTTGCACCTAGCTTGGCCTGCTCCCCTATCCCACTGCAGTCCCACTCTTGTTGAGGCCCATTGGGGCTGGCATAGCCTCCACTGCCACCCACTGCCAATGCGCATCACTGATACTCACCATGTTCCCTGCCACATCCTGGTGGTCAGCACACATCATAGCAAGTGGTTGACCTCTGGGTTGAACAACCACCCAAGGGAACAATTTGCATATTAGGCTTTTATTATATGGGACACATATGCAAAGTGTCTGGTTGTAAGGTCATCCATTCAACCAATAAAAGTGTAATATGCTAACTATATGCTAAAGCCACTCAACCACTCACTGTGATATGCATTAACCACCAGGGAGCAGACAGTCAACCAGTAGATCAGTCCCTATGATGTGCACTGACCACCAGGGGGCAGATGCTCCAACCAGTAGATTAGCTTGCTGCAGGGGTCCAGCCAATTGGGATTGAGCAAGACAGGCTGGACACACCCTGGAACCCTCTCACAGTCCCTCCCTGGCTGGCCAACTTCCCTTGTCCCTCCCTAGCCCTGATCATTCACCAGTGGGGTTCCTTAGCTTGGCCTGTGCCCTCTCACAATCCAGGACTCCTCAGGGGATGTTAGAGTTGGTTTTGGTCCAACTCTGTAGGTTAAGCTGAGGGACTCCACTGGTGTGCGAATTTATGCACTGGGCCTCTAGGGTACAATACTTGTCATGTGGAAAATGACTATAATTCATGCAAGTATATCTGAATACTGATTACAGAACTCAGATGGACTATTCAGTTATCTACAGTCTTTATGTTTAGTTCCTCCTTGGGATTTCAGTCTAGCATCACATTTTTATCTCATAAATTATATTGATACAAATGTTGGCAAAAAGTAGAGAATGTCCTTGGCATCTTGCACTATAATGGAAGCCCAAGACCTTTTCCATAGAAGATTTAGGAGAAGGCTGCCAATGAATATTAACTCTGATATTCCCTCAAAACGTTGAAATCTAACCTATGATTAAACAATTAAACATCTAAGTGCATCCAACGCCCAGTTAACTGCATTCACCATTGCAGTGAACACTGAGTGAAGCAGGAAAAAAAAAATGAAAGTGAAGTAAGCCCTTCATTGAAATGCTTAAAACTGAATTCAGTTAACAAGATACATAGTCAAGAATTAAGCTCACAGGCACAATCCTGAGTAGTTCAATATAAGTTCTAGAAAAATAGACATCAGCATGCACCACAGTAGTGTTCTGAGATGATCACTTGACTGTGGTATGGAGTGTAGACTGGAGTGAAGTGAAGATTCATTAAAGGAGGCTGTCGAGAAGCTCCAGGTAAGAAATTAAAAAGGCTTGAGCTAGGGCACTGGCAGTGAAAATGGAAAGGGAAAGTCAGATTCCAAAGACATTCAAGGGGAAGGGTGAATGAGTAAAAAGATTGGAGAGAGAGATGAGGGAGACATCAGGGGTCAAGGCTGACTTTGAAATGCCTATCTCGGGAAACCAGTGTCTGTGATGCTTCCTGAGATAGAAACACCAATCGACTGGTCCTCAAGTTCCCATGATGTGCGGGTTCCCAGGCAGTTCCCCTGTGCTCATAGGGAGAATCTGGCCTGATATCTCCATTGTTGTCAGCGAGGCAGGATGCCAGTTACGGCAAACACGACAGAATCAGTACTAGGTCCCCTGCTTTAAAACGGCAGCATATTTCACCCTGCCAGAGCTTGAGGTAAGCACAGAGGAAGAAGCCTTCACCTTATTTGACAAGAAGGTTTCATATTCTAGTCTCCATATTTCCTTGCCAGGCATGATCCCAAAGTTTTAATTCTTTAAATAGATTTGCTAGACCTATTTTATTTTACTGATTTTATTACTGTAGATGAAGATTAGGCTAAGACTGCACTGTACAATCATATGACTACAATTATATAACCATATATATTGAAAGGCATGTATTTAAGAATGGCTTATGGAAAAGAAACACACACACACACACACACACACACACACACACACACACACACACAAATAACTAAATTAATCCCAGTAGTAAAGAAACAAACCAAAACTGTTACAGCATTGACGTGTCACTTCTTTTGCAAACTAGCTGTGCCTGCTTCTGAGCTGCCACCCAAAGCCTTACATATTCGGTGTCTCTTCTGGGCATCCTCTTTCTCTTCTGTTAGTAAATAAAATCTAGTTTCTCTTGGAGACAATGTGTCACATGGGGTCTGCTGCTGTGACACAAGGCCTGGAGTTGGAGTAGGTGGATGCCCTAAATCTCCTCATCTCTTTTAAACTATCGTTTTGTGTTCCTTATGCACACATAATGTTTTAACCCTCCGTTAAAGACTGCACCATCCACTTCACCCTCCCTGGTCTTCCAGTCTGTCTTCCAGAGTGGCTGGGCCATTTACGCATTCTCCTCAACAATAAGTGAGGGGCCGAAACCGGTTTGGCTCAGTGGTAGAGTGTTGGTCTGCGGACTGAAAGGTCCCGGGTTCGATTCCGGTCAAGGGCATGTACCTTGGTTGCAGGCGCATCCCCGGTGGGGGATGTGCAAGAGGCAGCTGGTCCATGTTTCCCTCTCATCGACGTTTCTAGCTCTCTATCCCTCTCCCTTCCTCTCTGTAAAATATCAATAAAATATATTTTAAAAAAACCACACAATAAGTGAGGGTTCTTGTTGCTTCACATCCTTGCCAGCCTCTGGTGTCATCAGCGTTCCTGGGTTTGGCAATTCTACCAGTTGTAGAGGGTATCTCATTTGTTGTGTTAATTTGAATTTTCCTAATAACATATAAGGTGGCGCACTTATTTACCAGATTATTTGCCACCTATATATCCCCTTTGGTGAGGTTTCTGTTAAGGTCTTTGGTACATTTTTTCATTGGGTTTTGCATTTTCTCATTGTTTTGATTTAAGAGTTCTTCGTGGATTATGGATGTGTCTTTGTAAATTTTTTCTCTCAGTCTGTGGCTTGTCTTCACATTTTCCTGGCATTCTTTCTCAGAGCAGTCCTCTTATGCCCTGGCTTTTTTCACTGAGCTGCCCATTTCCTTTAAGTTTCTTCTAAAATGATTTGAAAAAAAAAAATATCGTGGTGATTTTGATTAAAATTTTCTGAGTATTTCAGTGTTTTCTTTTTAAAAGTTTAAAATGCATATTATGTACAAGCTCCATCTCAAATAATTGGGAAGAAAAACATCCACCAATTTTATTTTTTTCTTTATTACCAATAGAGGATGAATATAAAATTTAATGTTCCCTTTGACGTTACCAATTGCACATGCATGTACTAACTCATTTAAATTAGCTGAAGTAAGAGGATGTTTTCACAAAAATGTATTCAGTGCAGTTTAACTACAATGAGCCTGGAAGAAATTATTTTTTAATCATTTTTTGAAAAGAAAACGTCAGAATATATACAAATAGAAATCAGTACTGAGGTTAACAAAGTATATAATGTACACTACTGTTATAGTCAAGAGCAACTAACAGAAAAAAAAAACCAAAAACAAATAAAAAAGTACAAAAAATTCAATGGGAATTTGTCCAAAGAAGGAATATATATATATATATATATATATATATATATATATATATATATATTAGACATATGACAAGGTACTTAATCTGACCAATGATTAGGGAAATGCAATCAAAACCACAATGAGATATCACCTTACACCTGTTAGGATGGCTTTTATCAAACAAATAAAATGTAAATGTTGAAGGATGTGGTGAAAAAATAACCGTTATGCATTATTTGTGAGAATGTAGATCAGTACAGCCACTGTGGAAAACAGTATGGAAGTTTCTCAAAAAAATTAAAAATAGAACTACCATATAATCCAACAATCCCACTTCAAGGTAAGTATATATGGGAAATAATTGAAATCGGGATTTAGAAGAGATATCTTCATCCCCATGTTTATTGCAGTATTATTTATAAAGCTGAGATATGGAAGCAATTTAAATGTTCATTGAAGGATGAATGGATAAACAAACTATAATTTATGCATACAATGTAATAGTATCCAGTGTTTAAAAAAAGAAGGAAATCCTGCTATTTGTGGCAACAGGGATGAACCTGCAGGGCATTATACTAAGCAAAGTGAGCCAGCTGCAGAGGGACAAATACTACATGATACCACTTATACAATGAAACTGGAGTAACCAAACTCATGGAAGCAGGGAGCAGAATGGTGGTTCCCAGAGCTTTGACTATGGAGGATGAGTAGTAACTCCTGGAGTTCTGCTGTATAGCATAGTGCCTACAGTTAACAATTCTGTATTGTATACTTAAACATTTATGAAGAGGGTAGATTCTATGTTAAGTAGTTTTATTAAAAATAGCAAATAAATAAGAGGGTGGGAGGCATCGTTTGAAGGTGATGACTAGGTTAATGGCATAGATTGTGTTGATAATTCAGAGATATTTAGTTAGTTATCTACAAACTCATCAAGTTGTGTATATCATTTATGTAGAACACTTTATATGTCAAAGAGAACAAAGAAACAAATATCAATATTGAGACTCACAGAGTACCTGATAAACACTCCAGTTAAAACTTGATATTAAGATATTTTATAATTCTTCTAGGTTAAGCAGTAACAGATGCCATCTACTAGCTATTTCTACAATACTACAATGAATATTTGCACTTACATCATTACATTATTTTTTTGACATTTAGAATAAATAACTAGCATTAACTTCATTTTCAAAACCAAAAATATACTTTATTGGGATTCAATTGAATCTTTCTCTTCATCTTTTTATCATAAAATTATCTAAAATATTATTGCCATATTTTCAATATTCTTAAAAATACTAAGTTTTATGACATTTCAAATTTTAGCTTCAAGATTTAAAATTATTTTAAATTCATTATTTAGCTTCATTTGTACCTTTGATAGTGTATTTTTTTCAGCTTTTTTCATGTTTAGCCCAGAATTTCTTACTTACCGAATATCATCCTGGATGAATTAATCAACATAATAGGACAAGAAAATGTATATATATAAGAAATAAGAAACAAAACTTTCATGGTATGGTTACTAAGTAGAAAATATCAGTATCAAAGTTAGATAGCATAATTTATCTAAGATAACAATTATAATTGCAAGTACAAATATATGGTGCCTGAAAATAAATCTGATAACAATGTTTAAGATAATTCTATGGGAATCATAAATTTTTGAAGACTTAAAAACGTCATGAGTAGAGATCTATAATGTTTAAAGATAAAACATTTAAAATATAAAGTGTATTAACTTCTCCCCCAATTTAACAATAGTTTGAGTGAAATTTCAATGAAAATTTATAACATTTTTGCCCTAGTCAAATAGCTCAGTTGGCTAGAATTCTCCCAATAGATCAAGGTTGTGGGTGCAATGACTGGTGAAACACATCCAAGAAACAACCAATGAGTAGAAAATCTCTCTCTCTCTCTCTCTCTCTCTCTCTCTCTCTCTCTCTCTCTGTATGTTTGTGTGTGGGTCTTCTTTCTTCTCTCCCTCTAAAAAAAATCAACATTTTTTATAATGGAAATTTGCAAGTAGTTACTAAAATGTTGTCAATCTGGCCTGGCTCAGTGGTTGAGCATTAACCTATGAATCAGGAGGTCATAGTTCAAATCCCAGTCAGGCCACATGCCCAGGTTATGTGTTTGATCCCCAGTAGGAGGCAGCCAACTGATTATCTTCTCTCATCATTGATGTATCTATTTCTCTTGCCCTCTTCCTTTCTCTCTAAAATTAATAAAAGTATATATTTTAATGTACTTGAAAAGCAAGAAGCCAAAATTAACAAAAGGACTAGTGAGAGAGAAGAATTAGAGACTTTCCATTTAAAAAATATCAAATATTTAAAGTTTTATTAGCTAAGACAGATGTCACTGACAAGCATAGGCCAATATTCCTAAAAATTATTCAGCATTTTTCAGAATACATAACTTAGAAGCAGCACTTCATTCATGGAAACAGATATTATGCCATAGATAATACTGTCTCTGTGGAATAATGTAAAAGTGCTGATAATTAATTATCTATATGAATAAAAAAATTAGATCCTGTTTCACATCATAAACAAAACTCAAATCCAGGTGGATAAAGAAATTGAATGTGAAGGCAAATCATTAGGTATTCTAAGAAACTATCATATCTTGATATCACAGCTCATCTCATCATATTATATAATCTTTGGATATATAAAACTTTATTAAAGAAAAAAATTTAAAACCCTAAAGAATATAATACATTAGATATTATTAAAGGTAAACACTTCTGTTACAGGCACCAAAAACACCAGAAAAGGTATTATGGGACAGCCCCCTGAGTCTGAGGGTGAGGGCTGTTCCTCCCTGGTTCTTGCCTGTTCCTATTAATGACTTTAAAGGAGAGACTCTGATCATCTCTGATCATATTGTGATCAAGCCAATTTACCACAATAGTGTTTCCCAAAGTGTGGTATGCTTACCCCCAGGGGTACGGGAAGAGTTTGGTGGGGGTACTTGTTTCACCGGAGTTTGGTGGGGATATGCACTGCACCGCGCTTAGCTGCGCCTAATTCTACGTTCTCATGAGTCAAGTCAAGGCAGTCTTGTGAGGAGTGAGATGGTCCGGTGCGCAAATAAATGTTATTTATAATATAACTTTTATTTATATTTTATTATGAATAATTTTATTTTTCATTTATTATGTATATGTACCAAAAATAAATATATTTTGATTGATATTAAAATACATCCATTTTTTTTGACGAGGGGTACTCAGAGTTACAAAAATTATAGAAGGGGTACACATATGTCAAAAGTTTGAGAAACACTGTACTACAGCAATTAAAGTGAGCAGCTCTATTAGAGAAGCAAGGCCAGCAAATCCACTGTATTTCATGTGGCTCAGAGGGCAGATGGGTCTCACTCAGCCAACATGAGGAGAGAGTTAGGTGGGGAATTGAGGTGTTCTATACCCTTCTCTCCACGGGCTTCAAAATGCCTCTGTCCAATATCTTGGGGCAGATTAACTCCCAAGGTTACTCTTGTCGTGGCCTGCCCAGGGTTCATGGGGAGCACCTGGCAATTTTATCTAGCCACGCCTTGAGTCTTTGGCTTCTCTGCTTAGGGAGTGCAAACTAAAAGTGCTGCTCCCTTTCTTCTTCCTTTCCTCTCCCTCCCTCCTTCATTTTTAAATTGGAGATTCATTAACCACTTGCTTTCAAACATCACCTGGAAGGATAAGAGCTTGCAATTTACAAGCTGGCTGCAAACTTCCCACACTGTTTGGCCTTGTTTTAACTTTCTTGTCTTAGTTTTTCCTATTCCACTTGCCCTGGAATTTTCCTAGCTTCTTGATGCCCTATTCATAAAGAGTTACCCAAAGAAAACATTTTCAAATCACAGCATAAAAAGAATACTGATATACATAGCATGAAAATACTCTCTATAAGTCATTTAAGCATATAGAGAACTCAATAGAAAAAAGACAAAAGACAGAAACAGGAAATTCATAGAGGCAAGCTGGTCAGCAGGGGGATTTCAGTGTGATCAACACATTGATCATCATGGACATGTAAAATTACAAATAAAATGACATTGCAATTTATAAGTTTCCAGATCGGCAAACATGGCCATATCAAGTCTCAACACATTGTGAAGCAGTGGAAATTCTTACACACTGCTATGTAAGAGGTAAATTTAGATATTCATTATAAATAAATTCTATATTATCTAGTAAAGCTGAGTATGTGCATTATCTAACAGCCAGTGATTTAGCTTTTGAATATATACCAGAAGGGATACAATTTCCCATATGCTCCAGAAGATGAGTAAGAAAAAAGTAGCATTGTTTGAATAATAAGTCTATAATGAACCACAGAGAATAGATACATTATTCTATATTTGAAAAAATAAATGATTAAAAAGCAGTAAGAATGAATAAGCAAGAATTAGAATGCGTGTTATTTTCACACCACCCAGTAAGTCTCTGGCACCAGATCTACAATTCTACCCAATGCTGACACCATCTGCGTGGAGATAGCACCAGATTCCGCACACTCAACTGGCTATAAACTGAAACTTCCCACAACCCTCTCCTAGGATTCACATAATTTGCTAAAGCAGCCCTCAGACCTCAGGAAACTACTGACTAGGTAACTAACTTATCACAAAGAATATTAAAGAATATGAATGAACAGCCAAAGAACGAGATGCATAGAATGAGGTCCGGAAGCAGGAGCTCTGTCCCTGAGGGTCTTGGAGCGGTCATGGAATTATGTTTGGATCTTTAATTGTGTCTGGAAGCTTTTGGCTTTGGGGTTTTTATGAAGGTTTCATTAAAGAGGTGTGAAGGACTAAATGCCTAGTTGTTGGTGACTGATTCAGCCTTCCCCCCTTCTCCTTCCCAAGAAGATGTAGGGACTGAAATTTTCAACCCTCTAATCATGGTGTATTCTCCTGACAATCTGTCTTCCATCCACAGGTGAGGTCCAAAAGTCAATTCATTAATATGAGCAAAGACACCTTTATTTCTCTCACCACTAGGAACTTTTATTGCCAGGAACTAGGAAGAAGAACAAATAAATCTTTCTTATTATAAATCACTATATCACACATACTCATTAGGGAATTCAGTGCAAGAAACCAAATGTATCTTTCTTATTATAAATTACTATATCACACCTACTCATTAGCATAATGAATCTCACCAATAAAATTTTGACAGGAAAAAAAGGTGTTTTAGAGACATTCATATAACATGACTCAATTTATTGTCATTGAACCTTATGTCTTTTAGGGTATATGTACATATATGATAAAGCAATGATTAACACAACTCCAGGACTGTGCCTATGTATGGGGAAGTTATGGATCTGGGATGGGTCCAGAGGATTCTTCAAAGACACTAGTAATATTCTATTTCTTAAGTGAGGAGGTTGCTGCATATCTTATTTTCATTGCTCTTCTAAATTGTATATATGTTTATTATAATATATAATACATGCATATATAAGTATTTATTATATCTAATACATGTATATATAACATATCTATCTGTAAGTATATCTCTATATGTATGTAAATATATATCTATACATATATCTGTAAATATATATATGAAAGAAAACAAGAGTTCCCAGAAATGCTCATTTTCTGTTACTGAAAAATTTTAATTTCACAATGGTAACAATAAAGTATTAGTTGTTTTTAAAATTTTATTTAGAAGAGAAATTGAGGAAAATGGTGAAAAGGAAAAACAAATAATATGATAGATTTCATTTGTAAACCAAAATGCCCTATATTAGGAAGTGATGGTGACTCTTAAATCCGAGGTAGTTTTGTTACATGAGACCAACCTTCCTTCAATGAAAAAAGCTAGGGTATAAACATGGGATTTGGGGAATTGAGAAACAAAAGCCGTGTGATCCTTTATCATCGGGCTCTCAGTGTCAGCCCTGTGAAAGGGAAGATGTCCCATTGGCCTCCAGCTAAATGGGTTTCTGAGTGAACAAGGATGAATGTGAAATCTGACACCACTCCAGACACTTCTAGACCATTACAAAGGAACTGAAAATATCTCAGAATCATCTCCTGCGTTACAAAGGTACATTAGAGCCTCCAACAAAAGCTGTTTCGAGGGTATAAATATACAGTGGATGGTAAGATAACAAGCAAAAACAAATGGAAAATTCATTAGCTTCACTGATCTTGCATAATATGTTTAAAATAAAAAACGGAGCTTTTGTTTTTAATCTCCTTTATTTTTCAGTATCTTCCTTTTATGAATGAAATTAGTTTGGTGTGTCCTGTGGAAAATCGGTGGCTTCCTGTGAGGGTTCTTGATTGTGGCATATTACAAATGGCATTAAATATAATAAACTATTACTTATAGAAGCCAGTCAGAGAAAAAACAGCACCATATGATTTCACTCGTATGTGGAATCTAAGAACAAAATGAAGTAACAAACAAATTAGAGACAAACTCATATATAGAGAGCAGGGTGGCAGCTGTAGGAGGTGTGAAGGGATTGTCACAGTTTAGGTTCTTACAAGGGTATTTCTTGGATCACATGACCTCACACATCTAGAGGAAATAATAAACAACATAGACTGGTGAACAAAAATAGACACAGAGAAAGAGAAGCAGCGATCACACTCTTGAGCCTCAGAGGGAAAGTAGGGGATGGTGGGGGTGGAGAGAAGAGATCAACCAGAGGTCTTGTGTGCATGCACATGGGCCTAGCCAGTGGCCATGGACAGTGGGGCAGGGCGGGGGGAGGCATGTGTGTGTGGGGGTTTGGAATGGGAATGGGGGGGGGATAAGGACAATTATGTGATACCATAATCAACAAAAAAAGAAAGAATTCATACATAAGGACAACAGTGTGGTGCTTGATGGGGGAGGGGATGGTGGAAGGTTGAGGATGGTACAGATATAGAGGGGATAGATGCTGAGGGAAGGAGACTTGACTTGGTTGGTGAACACACAATACAGTGTACAGATGATGTTGTAGAATCTTGTACCTGAAACCTGTCTAATTTTCTTAGCCAGTTTCACCTTAATAAATTTAAGCAAAAAAAAAGGGCAAAGGACTTGAATAGTTCTTGAATTTTTCCAAAAATACATACAAACGGCCAACAACTACATGAAAAGGTACTCGATGTCCATAATCATCAGGAAAATGCAAACCAAAACCATAATATCATATGCTGAGATGGCTATTATCAAAGACAATAGATAACAAACGTTGGGGAGGAAGTGGAGAAAAAAGAGCCCTTGTGCATTGGTCATGAAAATGTAAATTAGTATGACAAATAAATAAATATATAATATAATACAATAAATATAATATAATATAATATAATATAATATAATATAATTAATATAATTAATATAATATAATGTAATAAACTACTACTTATATATAAAAGAACTCTTGTAGACAGTATATGGGCCTTCTACAGATGTCCACATCCTAATTGCTGGAATCTATTATAAGTTGCTTTACATAGCAAAGGAGAATTAAATTTCCAGATGGAATTAATTTGATATCAGCTGACCTTAAAACAGGGAGATTATCTTGGATTATGAAAATGCACTTAATGCAGTCCAAGGATTCTTAAAAGTAGAAAAGTGAGGAATAAGAGGAGGCCAGAGTGATATAAGAACACTATTGCTGGCTTCCAAGAGAGAAGGGGACCATGATCCAAGGAATATAGGTTGCCTCTAGAGACTGGAAAAGGCAAAATACAAATTCTCTAGAGCTTCTAGAAAGAACTGAGCCCTACTGACACCTTGGTTTTAACCCAATGAGACTCATGACCCACAGCACTGTAAAACAATAAATCTGTGTTATTTAAAGCCATCAAGTTTATGGTCACTTGTTACAGCAAAACCAAGCTAATACTGAACAAGGAAACTATGTTTGCTTTTAGTATCACATCCTATATAATAAGATGTAATGTGCAAATTGTCATTACACCATGAAGCATAAAGATCTACCACTAACAACCAGATCATAGATCAGCAGGGGGGTGGGACAGTGAAAGCAGGCAGCAGAGAGCTATAGGAGGGGGCAGAGCAGCAAACTATGAGGGGTGCCAGGGACAGAAGGAGCCACTGGAGGGCAGCAGTGAGTTACTGGCAAGCTACTGGTGCACGGATTCATGTGCAGGGCTACTGGTTTGTTTATGCAGGATAAATTAGTTTATATCTAAACCTAAATCAGAAATGAACCCAGGGTATGTTGGGGTAACATTTATTTTTTAAATGTACCATTTTTAGACATTCATCAATTTATTCTTCCAATCTCTGATCATAATAAATGTGATCATTCCACTCTGTGCCAGGAGTCATGGAAGCCACTGGATACAGAAATTAGACCTATTTTATCAGAAGTTAGAATTTATGTATCTTTAAACTATTAAGAAAATTGCTGTCACAAATGTGCCCCCAAATGTCACAACCTTAAAACAAAATTAAAATGACAGTCCCGTACCTGGAAACTGATTGCAGGGTGGATGGCTCTCCTGACTCTTTCCTCGCGAGCTGTCATTAAATGATCCAGACCCCCTTCCTTTCTGTGGCTCCATCATCAGCGAGTTTTCCTTTCATCTATTGGGGATGACAGAGAGAGAAAACATGAAGGACCTTATGACTGATTTTCAGGTCCAGTCCTGAAAGTGGCCCATGTGATTCTGGGCACATTCCGTTGGCATGAGTGCAGTATTGTGACCACAGCTAACTGCCATGAGGGCTGGGAAGAACAGTCATCCTGAAGGGCAAGAGAAAATGGGGATGGGGGACATACTGCCAGTATCAGCTGCAGTCTTCTCTTGTGGACCGCATGGCCTCTTCTCACATGTGGGTTCTCCCCACTCTCCTATCCAAAGTCTGCATTTACTGCAAACAACTCAGCTGTAGGATTAGCAGTAATGTTCAGTACTCTCCACCTTATCCAGTGACCCGCAAGCATGGAACAAAATTTATCTACCTGATTTTCTTCTCAAAGAGTGGGAAAAGGTACAACATAGATATAATCAGCACTTCCATTTAGACAGAAGATAAAGGAAGACCTATTGTTAATTATTTAAAATCACTGACAGTTCTTATGAGGAAAGTACAGCTAGAATGCCAGGTTTAAAAAATATAACTTATAAGATTTTGTTAAATGTCACAGCTTTAATAGAGATAAATGGTTATAGAAACTTTAAAAATTTTTTTATGGAAGCATAGAAAAAAATCAATTCTTCCTACCTCTATTAATTAATTTTAATCAGTTTGTGACACTATCAGATGATAGTGTAAGGTCCACAATGTTCAAATCATACAAATATCTATATACAAAACTTGATACTGTTTATGGGTGTATATTGAGTTTAATATGAAATTAGCCTATATAGGTAGGATCAATGCAAATTAAGCTAACTAAATTTTCTATAAAACTTATAAGATTAGAAAATAAAATTTTAAAGAGTTACCTTATACTGGCATTTCTTAAGTTTCTTCTGAACAAAAGAAGCATATAAAATCAAAGTTTCATTTAATTCAGTATAGACATTAGGCTTTATCAATGTGTGTTTTCCTTTAGAAATCTTGTAAAGTTTAGAATATTTTTATTACGATTATACTGCAATAATGTTTTAAAATCATGATATATTAATATTCCAATAGTGTCTAAAATATTTTATTTACTTATATATTTTTGTCCCAACTTTATTTTATACTTAACCCTCTTTTTTATAAGGTAAATGGGCAAATGCACTACTCATAAAGGCACATAAGGTTGTGAAAGTGTTTTTAAAAATAAATGGAAGCTGCTTGAAATGGCCTTTAATCCCTTTAGGCCCAAAATCGCACACTTAATTATAGGAGCACAAAGTCAAACCCAAATTTGTTTGTCTTCAATGCATATTATATACTTTTTTATTATTCCACAATGCTTATCTAGCATCTTTAAATATTGACTCTTAAAGAATGAAAGTTAGAGATTTACTGAAGACCAATTATTTCCAGATACTTGTATACATTTATAATATTATTTAATATTTTCAAAGTAGGATGCCTCTGTTGATAACTCTCTAATCACACTTACCATTAAATGTAAACTCTGAGCATGACCTGGCTCCACTAGCTCCACTGGCTCCTCTCTTTTCTCTTTTCATTTGTTATTTACGGTATGGAAAAAATTACCCATTTTTCCCAATTCACCTATCAACTTACTCTCCTATCCAATTATCCCCACAACTAGAATACAAAACCACCAGGCAATAATCTATTTACTTCAACCATATCCCCAACATCTTGAAGAGTCAACACACATTTTTAAAAAATATATTTTTATTAATTTCAGAGAGGAAGGGAAAGGGAGAGAGAGAGAGAAATATCAATGATGAGAAAGAAGCATTGGTAGACTGCCTTCTGCATGCCTCCTACTGGGGATTGAGCCTGCAACCCAGGCATGTGCCCTTGATAGAAATTGAACCTGAGACCCTTCAGTCCGCAGGCCAAAGCTCTATCCACTGAGCCAAACCAGCTAGGATGACACATATTTTCTTAATGGAAAATATGCAGATGAAGAAACAAAGTTTGCAATAAAGCTCAGTTTCATTGAGCAACTATTATGATAGTTATTGAATCCTATGTGATCCAAACTCTTCCTCATTTATTATTTCACTGAATTCATAAGTGATTTTTTTCAGATTTTTAATATATTTAATTCAAAGAGATTTGCTATATATACAGTAATATATTTAATTCAAAGAGATTTGCTATGTATACAGGAAGGAATTTTTTCCACATGGAGTAGGCTAGTGTTAAAAGCACATACAATCACACTTATAAACTCAAATGATATGATAGAGCAGATTCTATGTTCTTTTTGTTGTTGTTGGAGGATTTATTTATGATTACGAAAAGTATAGTTAGATTCTTTTCTTTAAAATTTTTACAAGACACATGTTTTTAAAATAGTAATACACTAGAGTCAGTCACTCTGAATAAAAAATTCATATTAATAATGTGTTAAATGATAGTGAACATCAAAGAGATTTGAAGTTGTGACAGTTCATATATTCGTATAACTATTCTCATCCAGAGGATTTATTTTTGTATCTCGCTTGTTCTTAACCATTTCTGTCATTTAAACGTTAAAGGTTCTCGTGGTAGAATGCCTCAGGATATGATTATTGAATTTATAAATAAAAGGTGCCCAGCCTAAAGTGATAAGCTGTTGGGTAAGTGAAAGGAAAGACGACAGACCAGCCTGACTCTTAAGAATTCTGGCAGCAACAAAATATATGTGAGTAAGAAACATTAGTCATAAAGGAGGTATAATTGCTCTTGACTAAAATGTGAAGTTAAAACATATTTTTTAGTTATTAAAATCTTACTATGTTTTGTCAAATAAAGTGATGCATGGAGAAATAAATATCTTCTTCCAGTTCTTCACTAAAACTGCAAAATCAATACTGGGAGAACTAAAATTAATAAATAATAATAATGTGTAAAGTCAGTATCTATAATAATAAATGCACAATATGCTAATTAGACCAGAACTCCTTCCTGACAACCTTCTGGATAAAGCCCGGTTCCTGGGTGCCAGAGGGAAGCTGGTGCCTGCAGCCGGGGAGAGGAAGGCCTACTCTTGCATGCATTTCATGCATCAGGCCTCTAGTGTTATATAAAATATAAATTAAGAGTTAAATGAGAACAAAAACATAAACAGCATGGTACTTGTTTGGTTATAGACAGCCTCTACTGTCACTATCGCTTTATTTTAAATTATTATAAAGCAGATTTAGAGCAGTTTAGCAGGTTTTACCTTGATGTCTTGGATGTCATCAATATAAATATGTAAATCATTAAAAATAACATGGAGAGATGACAAAGATACAGAGAAGAATGTTATCTTTTGTATGGGTTCTGCCTGAAGGCAGTAAAATAGTCTGTTATAGTTTTCCAAAAATTTTCCTAGTTTGCTCAAATCTTCATTACTCATCTAAGTGGAAAAACAAATACTGTATTTGCCGGCGTATAAGACGACTGGGCATATAAGATGACCCCCTAACATTTCCACTCAAAATACAGAGTTTGTTATATACTCGCCATATAAGACTACCCCCCACTTGGAGGCATATTTTTCAGGGCCAAAAAATCGTCTTATACGCCGGCAAATTTGGTAGTCTGATTACACTCTGGCTGCTGGGGCTCAGCTACTTGAATATTGTTCTGTGCTCTGAAGTGTCACTGGTTTAATTCCCAATCAAGTCACATATGCGAAAATTGCAGGTTTGGTCCATGATTGGGGTGCATAAGAGAGACAACCAATTGATGTTTCTTTATCACTCCCTTTCCTTTGCTCTCTCTCTAAAATCCACGCTATCCACAGCAGGATTTCAGATTTCTTACAGGATGCAGTACCCTAGATGTCAGGTCAGTAAATGAGGCAACATATTCAACAAAATTTAAAGAAGCACAGCTCTCTGGAAATGTGCTATACCAAATATCTACATATCAATTAACATTCCTTTAATGATTTATATTATTTCTTCTGAAGCATTGTTTCAAATTGATTTCCAACTGATACCTAATATTGCTTTAGCTTCAAATTGTTTGTTCTCTTACATTTTCTGGCTCAGAAATGTTGTTTTATTATTACTTTTCTTTCCAAAAGCCACCAAGAAATTAACCCAATTCTGATACTATCTACCTGACAAGAGCATCAGATTCCACAGTTTAAGGGCCCACAAGACTGCTCCCCTTCATATATCAATTGCAAGTCTAGGTTCTCACCTATGATTCCAACCAGCTGGATATAAATCAGAGGTTTTCATGAACCATTCTTTGGGTTCAAAATGTTCTAGACCAGCTCATGGAGCTGAGGAAAACAGTTTAATCACTAGATTACCAGGTTAATATAAAAGGATATAACTCAGGAATAACTAGAAGGGCAATGGAACAATATCTTTAAAAAGGTAAACAAAATAAAACAAAACAAAATGTTATCAAACCTAGACTTCAGTACTTAGACTTAATAGCTTTTAAAATGTAAGAAAACATAGTTTTTCTGGAAGAATTTGTTATAAACCCTCTTAAATAAAAGTTAAATGAATTACTTCACACAGAAGAAAAAGAACAGATGAAAATCTGTATTTTACAAGTGAATGAAACACACCAAAAAAGAGAAAATGTGCATAAACATTAGATTTACTTTCAATATTTTAAACTATCTTAAGCTGATGATTAAAACTTTAAAGCAAATGTAATGCAAACGTCTCATGGGATTTATAATATATCATTAGTTTATGAAAAAAATAGCACAAAGGCTGAGAGGATAATGAAAATATAGCTCTTGCCGAAACCGGTTTGGCTCAGTGGTAGAGCATCGGACTGCGGACTGAAAGGTCCCGGGTTCGATTCCGGTAAAGGGCATGGGGGGTGTGCAAGAGGCAGCTGGTCGATGTTTCTCTCTCATCGACGTTTCTAGCTCTCTATCTCTCTCCCTTCCTCTCTATAAAAAAATATCAATAAAATATATTTTAAAAAAAGAAAAAGAAAATATAGCTCTTTCTTTTCCTTTGACCTCAACTGAAATATCATAGGCTTGGGACTTTCTTATACCCAAATCTGAAATACTCCCCATGTCTTCTCTACCTCCTCATTTGTTTAGTTTTTACATTAGAACCTGGAATTTTGTGATCCAATTAGAATGTAAGCTTTGGAGGGCAGAGATGGATCTGCCCTTCCAGCATCGAATTACAAATTTGAGAAGAGTTCCTAACACACAGGAAGGTCAGTGGATTTACTGAATAAAATAATGTGACAAAATTAATGAAGTAATTGGTGACATTAATGTAAATGTGCAAACTTGTCTGAATAAAATATATATTAAGCTCACTACTAAAAGTAGCGTTCTTTATTACTGTTTCCTGCTCCTTTTAATTTAGATAAAATGTGCTTTACTTTAAAGACATGTTTTTATTGATTTAAGAGAGAGGAAGAAAGAGGGAGAGAGAGAGAGAGAGAATCATCAATGATAAGAAAGAATTATCAGAAGACTGCCTCTTGCACACCCACTCCTGGGAATTGAGCCTGTGACCCAGGCATATGCACAGACTAGAAATTGAGCCATGACTTCCTGGTTCATAGGTTAATGCCCAACCACTGAACCACGCTGGGCATGCAAAATGTGGTTTATTTTATATCTACTTGAATAGTTTATGCCATTAAATTTCACACTAAAGTGCAGAAACTGACTCTTTTGCCCTCTAAGGCTATTTCACAAATTTGAATATTAAGAAATAATAATTCCCTTACTTGAAAAGGTCTGATTGATGAAAATAGATCCATTTGTTCTTCTTTATAATCCCCTTCTTAATGAATTCTGCTGTCTCAAGGGATTGACAATTTTATGCAAGTTCATTTAAAAGATCCTTAAAAGTCAGAGTTTTGATAATCCTATATCTCATATTTCTAGACATCTTACACTTTAAAATATATATATTAAAATAATTTAATTATATGAATTTATGATTATGGACATAATTTATTTTAAGTGTGATAGGACAGATTTTTACATTAAGATATTAAAGTACATAAATTTACTTGAATTTAGATTAAATGCTGCAGATTATTGGAGTACTTGGGTGCTCTTTGAACATTGAGCTCCACCACTATTTGCCTTTAACACTATTAATACAGATCTAGTAATTTTTCAAACTTTATTCTTTTTCCATGTACACTGTTCTTTTAATCACAAAACAAACTAATCAAATTTGTTACAGTTCTGTGAAAGACAGAAAAACAACTTTTTAGTGCAAGGTCAACTGGGAAAAAAAGGAGAAATATGTACTACTGTTTGTAATACTTTAAATAATAATAATAATAATAATAATAATAATAAAGTCTCACAAGCTCTCCTAGTATCTTGAATGCACAGAACTATTTAGAATCCTTTTTAAGTATCTATGATTCGGGGTCATGGTTTTGGGCTCTGCAGAAGTCTGAATGAGTTGACATTGGATTATTTTGTATAATCCAATTCTTTACACAGAAGAAATCAGCATTGACAAGTCTATCTTTGTCTCATTCTATGTTATGTGGTCCATTAATCAGTTAACATTCTGGGACGGACATAGGTTACATATTATTATCATAAATACTCTTAATGTATCAGTGGGGCACATATTTTACTTCTAGAATAAATACATAAAAGAACATTGGCCTTTCATACAAAGTCATAAGGTTAGAAAATCTGGCATCTTATTCTCGCTTGAGTAATCATCTTCTAAATTAAACGTTCTATAATTCCTGCATCAGGTTATGTCCACTAAGGTTTCTAAGTCCATTCCCAGACATATAGTATCTACTCTGTAAGTGTGTATTGGGCTCTGCAATGGCAAAGTTTTAAACCCTGATGTTTTTGGAGTCAGAAATCCTGAGATTTCCTTCCTCAAATTTAATTTTCTTAACTGTAAAATGAGAAAATGGACATAGGACGTTGAGCAGATTCTGCCTTTACTATGCTAACATGGAACCTGCAGTTGAATTTAATAGTGTTAATGAGTGGAAGTGACTTCCAGAAGGATAAGGATTTTTAAAAATATATATATTTTATTGATATTTCACAAAGTGGAAGGGAGAGGGATAGAGAGCTAGAAACATGGATGAGAGAGAAACATCCACCAGCTGCCTCTTGCGCACCCACTTCTGGGGATGTGCCCACAACCAATGTACATGCCCCCGACCGGAATCGAACCCGGGACCTTTCAGTCCACAGAACTACGCTCTACCACTGAGCCAAACCGGTTTCGGCAGGATAAGGATTTTAAAGGAGAAAGACATGAAGCAAGAATAGTTCTATGAATGGCTTTCCCATCCTTCTTAGTGCTTTTATTAAATACTAAATTGTCTCATATAAATAGTATAACTACATAGTTAAATTGAATCAAATAAAAAATGTTGTTTACTGCTTACTTGGATCCTACCTACTTGGAAAAAGCAAATTGTTGTTTTCCTTTACTCCACTTTCATCTACACCATCCTTAGAGATTATTGGCTAAAAAGTTCACTGCCTTTATTGAAAATATGCAGTAGAATAGGTCATAGCAAGAATTGCTCTTGCTGCCTGTAAGAGCTAGAAGCTTAGAGTATGTCCAAAGGTATCACTGGGACAAAGATAAAATAATAATAAGTGGAAAAGTTAGTTGAGTTCAAGTATTAACTGGAACTCTTTCTTTTTCTCCTCCCCAACCACTGACAGATTACATGAGTGTATATGGTTTCTATGGTGCTTATATAGTTGATTTCAGCAATTCCAAAAGGTGAAATTGGAGGTAGAGGAAAATTATATAGTCTGTATAAATATATTTGTACCTGAATGTCCAGTTACCTTAGTATAACATGACACAAAAATGTGTCTTCTATTTTAAACTCAAATCACAGTATTTCTTTTTCAGTAACTTCCTTATTGCCTATCACTGCCATAGTCAAACAACAGAAAACAAGTTCTATTAAGATCTAGAGCAGTTGTGTCCATTATTATTATTTTTTCAATATATTTTATTGAATTTTTACAGAGAGGAAGGGAGAGGGATAGAGAGTTAGAAACACCAATGAGAGAGAATCATCGATCAGTTGCCTCTTGCGCACCTCCTACTGGGGATGTGCCCACAACCAACTTACATGCCCTTGACCAGAATCGAACCCAGGACTCTTTATTCCGAAGGCCAGTGCTCTATCCACTGAGCCAAACCGGTTTTGGCAGTTGTATCCATTATTAATGAGACTCATTCCAGAGGGGAGAAAAAACTTTGCTTCATAATTCAGAGATACAGAATTAATGTAGAAGGATAAAAAAGATATGAGTTAAAGAACTGATTTCTATTTTAATGGATATGCTTTGACATGTTAGACACAGTAAATATATATGTTATACAGAAAAATGCATATGTATAAAGGATACTTAATTTATACGCATTCTATATATATTAGACTCATACATGTTATATCTACATATGTATGACAAATTTCCAGCTATAGCATATATTAAAGAATTAAAGTTTTTATCACTATTTTAAGTGATAAATTGGATTTGTTTGAAGTAGGTTTATTTGAAAGTCGATGCTGTATTGTGCAAAAGTGTCTTCAGCTTTTAGGATAATTGCCTACAAAATATATAGGGGGAAATGACTCTAAACTAAAGGTTAGGAAATCAGGAATAAATGAAAAATTCAAATACATTTTGCTATTTTATTTATTTTTTTTTAATATATTTTATTGATTTTTTTACAGAGAGGAAGAGAGAGGGGGAGAGAGTTAGAAACATCGATGAGAGAGAATCATCGATCAGCTGCCTCTTGCACACCCCCCACCGGGGATGTGCCCGCAACCAAGGTACATGCCCTTGACCGGAATCGAACCTGGGACCTTTCAGTCCACAGGCCGACGCTCTATCCACTGAGCCAAACCGGTCTTGGCATATTTTGCTATTTTAAAGTGGCTTCCTTAATAGATCTATCTCATCATATGATAATATTTGTGTCATTTTATTTCAAACCAATTTCTGTTATTGTTTTTATTTGCAATTTCAGCAACACGAAAAATATATTTAAGAGTCTATTCACAATTTTTAAGCAACACAAATGCAGTAAGCATTGGACATAAAAATGAAAATCATGTTTTTAATAACTATTGTCAAGATATAGAGAACAGAATTTTATATATTGTTAATGTAAGAGGCTATGTTTGTAACAAACCTTGAATCTGTCCTGGGTTTGACTTGGACTTTTGGATGCGAGAAATTGCTTCAGGAAAGGCAACAGTAGGTAAGACTAAAATTCCTGTCCAAAAAGTTAATATTTGTAGATCTTCATATTTGATTTTAAAACACAGATCATCTGCTTCTTCTAAAGCAGAAAGTGCAACTGCAGGGAATCTAATAACTATTTCTATAACACAACTTCATGGGATATTTATTTCGCCATACAGACATTGGTGCTAGAGAACATGTTACTAATCAAGTCAGGGCCCAGATATTCTGCTTGCCCTGGCAATGTACCTTCTTGTCCCACATACACCTTTATTGTCAGATCGAGGCGTGGTGTTTCAAAGCAAAGTGAAAAAGAATTCTCTCTTCAGGCTAGACAAGCAAGAACCAGATCAGAATTAAGGGAGCATTGATAATGGTTGTGCAGAAAAATAAGCCTTCTCTTGCAGAAATATCTTTTTTTGTTTGTTTAAGAATTGAACATTTTTAAACAGTTTTGTTTTGTTTTGTTTTGTTTGTGGCATTTCTCTGTGTATATAACACACTCCTTAAATCTCCAAGAGATTTAAGATGCAGAAGTTTCTTAAACACAACATATGTTGTTCTTACAGTAAGATCAATACAGGGCTTGGCAAAAGTAGATTTACAATTGTTTCCTGGAAAGATACATGCAGGTTATGGCTATTACAATGGCTTTATTAATTTGCAAAAGAATTTCACAATGCAACTGTCAGCCTACTTTTGCACATAGTATATAGCAGAACCAGGGTTTTTTGTCACAAAGATAGGAAAATGATACAGTTCAAATCCGCCAGCATCATTCCATAGAGAGAAAATTCTAGAGTTAAAGTGGTGAAGCTGATGCAGCAATTCCAGATGAAATAACTCACAACTACCAGCGGCTAAGTCCTCTTCCCTCCCTGTACTGATGAAGCTGCTCTGTAGCATAAGAGGAAGAAGCTAATTTTCAGAAAACAATAACAACAACAACAACAACAACCACAAGAATCTGGGCCAAGAAGACTAATTTATGGTCAAGTCCCAGTTCATGGACTTCCTCTTTTCCTGTTTGGGAAATAAGTAAGCTTGTTCTACAGGTCATTGATTCAAATTTCTGAAAAATAATATTAATAATAATTATAATAATAAATAAAAATATATATAATAATTTGCTTGCCTCCAATGATGATTTAATTTTGCTACCATGTTTCTTACACTTTCATCTTAATTGTTTCTATCCCTGAACCTTACTGAATTCACATTGAATGGTTACAGATAATTGTAATAGCTATAATGCTTTCCTTATAATGTTTATGAGAAATGTCCACTGTAGGTGTAATATGTTAGAGTTCAGAAAATATTCCAACCAAATAAAATTAATAGCACATTTTGTAGATTCTAAGATGCACATTTCCCACATTTTATTATATTTGAAATTTGAATACATCTTATGTTTTATGGAATTAAATGGTAGCCAAATATTCAAATTGAATTCTAGTGGTTTCAAAAAAATCATACAGATAATAACGGAGTTTTGTTTTGTTTTGTTTTGTTTTGTTTTGTTTTGTTTTGTTTTGTTTTTACCACATAGATACCACTGGTTGTGGGAAGGTATTGAATCAGACATATTTAACAACATGTCAAAGTTGGAATCAAAGAATATGAGAGCTACATAAAGGCAAAGCTTGCTTGGAGACACATAACCAATGGCTTCAAACCTCTAATTAAGTCTTCCAAGAAATGCTGTATCACGGTGTCTTGATGGCATTTAATGATGATGCTTTGTTTAAAAACATACACATAAAGCCCATGAGTTCAACAGATATTTAGAAATGTATATGTTGACAATTAAAGAGTTTTAGGAATATTTTAATTTGCTTATATCGACTTCTTAAGTCATATGCCTGATTTATATATGCTAACTATATATCTAATTAAGTTGAAAGTAGTTGTTCCAGAAAATAAAAATATGTAATAAAAGAGATTGTCTTACATACAGCATAGTTTTCAGTATATTTTTTCTTTGTACGGTTATATGAAAAATAGGATTGACCAATAAAGTTCATGATACATCAGAGTCAGTGAAATCTAAAAAATCATAATAAAAATACTGCTGTGCTTATATTCTATAAAATATGAACACATTTTAATGTAAAAATATTTTAAAATATATGAAGTGTTTAAAGTTAGACTATTATAAGCCCATACATTTATTATTTTTTCTTGTTGAGCTAATATATAAATAAAATGTTGCATCAATTATACCCATAAATTATTTTTTTCTAAAACTCCTGAGCTTCCCATAAATTCTAAAATGTGATGCTATGGCTAACTAACTAATCAAGAATAAATTTTGTATAAAAGTTCAAATACCAAAATTGTACTCAAATACAATTTTATGAAAAAAGATCCAGAAGGGCAGACTTGCCCTATTATATATACAAAATGCATCATGCTTCTGTATAAAATTAGATAATGTGATTCTGGTGATAGCATAAATATACAGATCAGTAAAGCAAAAATAAAAATCATAGATAATTCTTATACATCACAGAGAAAAATACAAATGGGAAACATTTGAAAAGCACATGTTATATGAGGAAATTTACAAGTGGCCAATAATCTTATAAAGACATGTTCAACCTAAATATTAATAGAAAAATTATAATTAAAATAAAAATGACTGGACATGTTCATAATTTATATTAGCAAAACTTAAATATATGGCAGAAACAGGTTTGGCTCAGTGGATAGAGTGTTGGCCTGCAGACTGAAAGGTCCCGGGTTCGATTCTGGTCAAGGGCATGTATCTTGGTTGTGGGCACATCCCCAGTGGGGGGTGTGCAGCAGTCAGCTGATCAATGTTTCTATCTCATTGATGTTTCTAGCTTTCTATCCCTCTCCCTTCCTTTCTGTAAAAAATCAATAAAATATATATTTTAAAAAATTAAACATATGTTCATAATGTCAAATTTTCACAGAAATGTAGAACAATCTAGACCTTTACTAGTATAGACTGGCATGGGGATTGCAATTTTTACAGCTGATTGGAAGTACAATGTGGTAGGATCTGTGTTAGTATTTTTTTGAGACAGCTATAACAAATTACCACAAACTTGGTTCCATAAAACAAAATAAGTTTATTATCTCACAGGTTTGTGGGCGAGAGTCCAAAAGCAGTATTAATGGGCCAAAATTAAGGCGTTGGCAGCGAAATGTAAACTCCAGAGGCTCTAGATGGAAATCTGTTTCATGCTTCTTTAAGCTTCTTCTGCCAGCATTTCTTGGCTTGTAGCTATATCTTCTGGGCTAGCATCTTTAAATCTTTCTGTGATCTATCTTCACATTCTCTGTTTGTGTATAAAATCTCTCCTTGCCTTCCTTTTCTAAGAATACATGTGATTGCATTTGGGGCCCATTCAAAAGATCCAGAATAATTTCCTCATATCAATGCCCTTAATAATTTAATGGTATGGGAAAAACGTTTGTCCCACTTAAGGTTATATTTATAGGTTCCAGCTGATAGGAACTCATTCACTCAATTTGTGAGGCCAGGGTCCTTGAATGCATCCTTGGATTCCATTTGTCTCATGTTCTACATTTAACATGTTGGATAATGATTTACATTCTATCTTCAAAATAATGTATTCTTCCCTGTCACCAATGCCAGTTTAAGCTATTTTGAATTCTTATCTGGCTTATTGCAATACCTTCTTTTATTTATTTATTTATTTATTTGTTTGTTTGTTTGTTTAATGTATTACATTTGTCTCCCTTTTCCCCAATTGGACCCCCGGGCCCCTTCCACCACTTCCGCTCCCCAAGACAAAGCCCCCAGATTCTGTTTCCATTGGTTATGCTAATATTCATGCATACAAGTCCTTTGGTTGATTTCTTGGTCCCTCCCCTCTCCTCCCCTGCCTTTTCTCTGAGGTTGGATTGTCTGTTCAATGTTACCTTGTCTCTGGATCTATTTTTGTTCATCAGTTTATGTTGCTCATTATATTCCACAAAGGAGTGAGATCCTGTGATAGTTCTTTTTCCAACTGGCTTATTTCGCTTAGCATAATGCTTTCCAGATCCATCCATGCTGTTGAGAATGGTAAGACTTTCTTCTTTTTTATAGCAGCGTAGTATTCCATTGTGTAGATATACCAGTTTTCTAATCCACTCACCTGCTGATGGGCACTTAAGCTGTTTCCAAATCTCTACTCTTGTAAATTGTGCTGCTATGAACATAGGGGTGCATATATCCTTTCTAACTGATGTTTCTGGTTTCTTGGGATATATTCCCAGAAGCAGGATGACTGGGTCAAATGGAAATTCCATTTTTAATTTTTTGAGGACTCTCCATACTGTTTTCCACAGTGACTACACAGTCTGCATTCCCACCAGCAGTGTAAGAGGGTTCCTTTTCCTTCACATCTTTTCCAGCATTTTTTTGTTGATATGGTGATGATAGCCATTCTGACAGGTGTGAGATGGTACACTCATTGTTTTGGTTTGCATCTCTTGGATGATTAGTGACTTTGAGCATGTTTTCATATGTCTCTCTGCCTTCTGTATGTCCTCTTTTGAAAAGTGTCTATTTAGGTCTTTTTTTAAAAAAAAATAGATTGTTTATTTTCCTTTTGTTAAGTTTATGAGTTCCCTATAAATTTTGGATATTAAACCCTATCTGAGGGAACATTAGTGAATATGTTCTCTCATGCAGTCAGCTTTCTTATTTTGTTGATGGTTTTCTTTGCTATGCAGAAGCTTTTTTATTTTGATGTAGTCTCATTTGTTTATTTTCTCCTTAGTTTCCATTGCCTTCCAGAAGTCAGTTCCAACATGTCAGCAAGGCTGAACCATCTTGAGATGGCTGAGGGCATTTCCTTAAACCTGAAAAGGATTCTTACATTGATTGCTTGCTGCCAGACAGCTCAGGGCATCTTAATTTACATGTTATTGCCTCCTACTGGTCAAACACCTGAACAGCCAGAGGCCATCTTTCAATCTAACAATGGATTCTTTATATCAAACCCGGGCCTTTGATGTATACCTACCTTGCCTTAGGACAATTAATAAAAAGCAAGGGGTCCTGAGATAAGGAAGAATTTGGCTTCTTTAGCCAAGCTCCTCTGGCCACCCAAATGTCTTTCAAAATTATGTTTTCTCTCTGAACTCTTTAATCAGTTTACACACAGCCTTCTTCAGATTCCTGAACTCTTCTAGATGCTGGATCAAGACTACGGGCAATTGCCCAGGAGCTGTATTGGTGAAGATATTGCTTCAGCAAATATCTCATATTTTGCTGCCTATGGGGCCTTCTAAGATTTTTATGGTTTAAGACCTTCAACCACGTTGAGTTAATTTTTGTGTATGTTGTAAGTTGGTGATCTAGTTTCAATTTTTTGCATGTATCTGTCCAATTTTCCCAGCCCCATTTACTGAAGAGACTGTCTTGACTTCATTGTATGTTCTTACCTTCTTTGAAAAATATTAATTGAGCATAATGGCTTGGGTCGATTTCTGGGTTCACTGTTCTGTTCCACTGGTCTATATGTTTATTCTTGTGCCAGTACTAGGCAGTTTTGAGAACCATGACTTGGTAATATAGCTTGATATCTGGTATTGTGATCCCTCCAAATTTGATCTTCTTTCTCAGGATTGCTATGGCTATTCAGGGTCTTTTTTATTTCAGATGAATTTTTAGAGAGTTTGTTTAAGGTCTGTGAAATATGCCCTTGGTATTTTAATGGGGATTGCGTTGAATCTATAGATTGCTTTGGATAGAATGGACATTATAATGATGTTGATTCTACCAATCTATGAAGATGGTATGTCCTTCCATTTGTTTATGTCTTCTTCTATCTCTTTTTTCAATGTTCTTTAGTTTTCTGAGAATAGGTCTGTTACATCCTTAATTTATTCCTAAGTATCTTAATTTTTTCGGTGAATGGTCTTTTTTTTTTAAGTTTCTCTTTCTGTGAGTTCATTATTGGTGTATAGAAAAGCCCTAGATTTCTAATACATTGCCAAATTCATTTATTAAGTCTAGTAGTTTTTGATGGAGTTTTTAGTGTTTTTATGTATAATATTACCTCATCTGTGAATAATAATAGTTTTACTTATTCTTTTCCAATGTGGATTCCTTTTTGTCTGATAGCTATAGCTAGCACTTCCAGTACTATGTTGAACAGGAGTGGTAAACATAGGCATCCTTGTCTTGTTCCTGTTCTTAGGGGAAATGGTTTTAGTTTTTTGCCCATTGAGTATGACGTTGGCTGTAGGTTTCTCATATAAGGCTTTTATTATGTTAAGGTATGATCTCTTTATTCCCACTTTGCTGGGAGTTTTATCAAAAAAAAGAATGTTGGAATTTTGTCAAATGCTTTTTCTGCATGGATTGATATAATTATGTGATTTTTGTCTCTCAATTGTTTATGTGATGTATCAATACCTTCTTAACAAGTCCTTCTGCTTCTTGCCCATATATGTTCAATCTGTAATTGCTTAAGGCAAGTCATGACAATATGCTGATTAAAAGCTGAGAGGTTTCTCCATTTCACTGAGTCTAAAAACAAAGTTATTTACAATGGTCCATTAATCCAACATATTCTGCTCCCCACGCTGTAAGTCTGAACTTTCTTACTATCCCCACTCACTCCACTGAGTACATTCTAGCTATACTATCCTTACTGACACTTCAGCACAGTAGGCATGTCCTTGATTTAGAGCTTTAAATTAGATACCCCTCTGCCTGGAATTCACTTATATCAGCTATCCACCTGACCAACACTTGACCCATAGAATCCCTCACTCAAATGTCACATTAGCAATGAGGACAACTTGTAGCATCTTATTTACAATTGAAATTCCCTTCCCAACATAACATATCTGTTTCACCTAGCCCTAGGTTTTTACCTTCTACCCATAGTTCTTTTCACATTCTAAGAACTGTAATTGATATATTTGTTATTTTTCTTTTTTTATCAGCTTCTTCCCTCTGACAGAATACTATAACTTTTATAAAGTCAGAGATTGATTTTGTTTGCAGATATATCCCCAAACCTAGAATATTGCTTATACAGAGTAGGTATTTGATACATGGATAAGTAAAAAAAAAAAAAGCTCAATACTACAACATGACCCATAATGGCATTATCATCACATTTTGTGTCTTGTATTTACTTACTTTTTAATTTATAGTTTTAGCCTCTCACATTTGAATCTTTTGTTAATGTAAACATCCAATTAATCCAACTATCAAGGAATTGGGGGGGTATGTTTCTAAGCTGCATAGATGATTATGCAGTAAACTCAAATTAATCACTTCTGTACAATGTGTAAAATTCTGATTGCTTCTTTAAATTATTATAGTTTGTGTATCTACAGGGGTATGAGTAAGATAGGCTATGTAGCCGAAACCGGTTTGGCTCAGTGGATAGAGCGTCGGCCTGTGGACCAAAAGGTTCCAGGTTCGATTCCGGTCAAGGGCATGTACATTGGTTGTGGGCACATCCCTGGTCGGGGGTGTGCAGGAGGCAGATGGTCGATGTATCTCTCTCATTGATGTTTCAAGTTCTCTATCTCTCTCCTCTCCCTTCTTCTCTGTGAAAAAAATCAATAATATATATTTTTAAAAACACAGGCTATGTATTTTTTTACATGTCAAAAATGAGGAGTAAGATTTTTTCCCCCTCCCTCAAGAAGTTCCTAGTTCAATGGAGGGAGTTGGAACAGAAGCCTCATATAAAAATCAGAGAGCTTCAGTAGATATATATTCTATTACAACATGAAAGGTAACAGAATATGTTTTAGGTAGAGGTTTGAGATAACCTCACACATTAGAAAACTCATTCTTAAAAAAATATTAGGGTACACTAATACAAAATAGGGCTAAATACATTTTGGGAAGAAAGAATCTCAGGGATGAAGTGATCGCTGAATGGCAAGAAGTTTAATATCTGCTGGATACATTTGGCATAAGAGAGTGAATTTTGGCAAGAATTACCTAATTATAAAATAAATCTACTACAAAACATTACAAACTTTATTTTTTTTAGAGTTTTAGAAATCATATTGAAGGTAGAATTTTGAGTGTCTTAATTATAAATCCTTTCCTTTTCTCGGTAAACATATAATTATTTCTCTAACAAAGAGCAAAATAATTGCTGACAACTGTCAACCCAGCAGCACATTTTCTCTTTCTGTTTTCTAGCTGTCAACAAAGAATAAAGACAAGTTTGAGCAATGATATTGTGTGAAAAATTGCACTTTTTAGAATTGCAGCTTCAAATCCAGAAGCAACTACCTTGATCTAAGAAAATAAACCTTATCCTGGAACCACTGTTTACCTCCTTATTATGCAAATTATTTAGCATAATGCCCAAATATTAAGAGTTATGCCACATAAGCATGATTATATGTCAACATAGGAAGGCTTGGGGCATTTTCTGCTTATTGTAAAGCTGTAGTGGTAGGGAAGGATTCCTGAGAAAAGGACAGAGGCAGTCACCTAAAATTGTCTTTACATCATAAAATAGCTAACTAGATATTACAGGTTAAAGGCCGTTTTTAACACTCTCACCTGCAAGTCTAGTGCTATTGTCAGATTGACAACATGAGGACTCTTCTAAGGAGCAAAGGATAGTATCACCCTGTTCCTCAACCTTGTAATAAACTGAAATGCTCTGTATATTTTACATGACACTGTGTTACCTTTTTAAAATTGCTAAGCTGAAGATTGTGTTCAGGTCTTGCAACTCACAAAAGCTTTTGGTATAAACATGATATCAGCAGTGGCTGGAAGGTCGGTAGCCATTACAGCTAAGGATAGCAACCTATACAATACCAGTTGACACAACATTTAAACAATGATTCTGCAAGTTATCAAAAACTTAGTTTAAAAGCAACTGGAGATAAGTTTTATGGGCACAGAATTATGTGCAAGAAGATCAACTTCATCAAAAGGCAGGAGCAAGAGGAGAAGAGTGAAAAGTCTGTGGTCCAAGTCAGGAAGGAGAGTAGCACCAAGACTAAAATGGACACTGGATCCTGATGCCGTGATTTCCATCACAGACATGAACAGATACAGTGAAATACACAATTGCACTAGGTAGGGATCTCTAGAGAAATAGAACTATGGGGGAAACAGAATCTAAAGGAAAAAAGAGGGGGTAGAAGGGGAGTAGAGATTGGGGAAAAGGGAAGAGAGGCAAAGCGATTTATTTTAAGGTATTGTCTCTGCCATTGTGGGAGCTGGCAAATCTGAAATACATAGGTACATGGCGGGGGTGGGGGTGGGGGGAGTGGTGGTGGTGGCAGACAGACTAGAAATTCAGGACATTGTTCATGTTTTGTGTGTGAATTCCCCACAACAGCAGTCTGAAAACTCAGCAGAGTTGCTATGTTATAGTTTTCAGAAAAATGCCTTCTTTGGGACACCTCACTCTTTGTTCCTAAGGATTTTCATGGTCTGGATGAGTCCTACCCATATTGTGGAGTGTAATCTGATTTACTCAAAGCCTCCTGATTGAAATGTCAATTCCAACTATAAAAATTGACTTCAGACCAACATCCAGACTGGTGTTTGACCAAACAACTGCTCACTATAACCTAGCCAAGTGGACATATTAGATTGATCATCATAGCAATTAAAATTAACAAGGCCTAGAACTCAGTCAAATCTTTTCTGATTTATATAGTTCAATACAGCCAGTTTGTCTCCTAACATACCCATCATCTGAGTTGAAAGTTTCCACTGTGAACTATAAGTCAGGGAGTTGATGCCTACAATTTGGTTCCTGGATTCTACCTTTTCAAACCTGGATTTACTGATTCATTACAGCCAGTCTCCACCACCCTCACACTGCCCCCCCCACCCCCCATCTTTCCAATAGCTATTGCTTTAACTATTTCTTGACCAGAACTGATTTCTGATTTCAGCTCATGGATGTGTCTTTGTCATCAAAATTTATCTCAGAGTAGAATACTGATTACTCTATATCTTACTTCATAAAAACATAAAGCACATTTCTCTTCTATTCATTGTATATTTGTATTATGTTGGGTTATCAGCTCATATTTTCTCTCTGTTTTTCTTTCCAGCTCACTCAAAGACATGATAGGATGAAAATGAATCCCATTTTTTGGCATCACATTATGACAAAACTTGGTTGTTTGCAAGTAATTGCAACCTCATTTGGAAATTGGATTTTAAGAAATGAAGTGAAGAGAGACCTGACATTTCTTATAGTTTTAATAAACCATGTATTCTATGAAATTTAAAAATCTCACTTAAACTCAATATAATTATACAGAAAAGAAAATGCACAATGGAATCACACTAAACAACATGGTTACACATTTCCTACACACAAAAGTGAACAACTATTCCCCCCAAAAAAGTTAGATTTATATTTTCATTCCTCAAATTGCCTTCTCAACTAAGATGCAGAGGGATGAAATATAGTTGTCAGGGGAATAAAAAGAGAACAAAGTAAACAGAAGTGACTGACTGGTTCACCATAAGTTGATGCTAATGCAAGAACTTATAGAAATAAGTTTCAAATATTCCAAACTTTGTATGGCTATTGGCTGCAGGGAATGAGAGTTTTGGTCAGGCTTATCAACCTCAGCACTACTGACATTTTGAAATATATAATTCTTTATTATGGAGAACTGTCCTGTCCGTTCTAGAATATCTAAGAGTACCCCTGGCCACTATTCACTGAACATCAATAGTAAACCCTTCCATCCACAATTGTAACAACCAAAAATCTATAGACATCACTCAGTTTACTCTGAGAAACAAAATCAATCCATTTGAGAACCACTGCTTTAGATCAAGATAAAAAATTAACCTGAAAAGTTGATCCATGTACATACAGAATATTCATAAAATTATGAAACTAATGTGTACAGATTTAAAAATACAAGTAGTATGTACAGGTCTTCAAAAACAATTAGATATTGAGACAAATAATATACAGATCTAACTCTAATATACATCTCTGAATAATACACAGTAAAAACAAAAATTTATCTGAAAGTTCCCCTGGCATATATGAAAAACTGGATTAAAAAATAAGAAAATAACTTTGAAAATCAAGGGAAATGTTTTCTCCTGTGTATAAACTAGCTTGATAAATATTTCAAGAAAGGAAAGCAAGGAAGCTCCACATTTTTCAAAATGTCATCAGTTTAGAAAGATAAAATGACAAAATATACTCTAATTATATCAATTAACCACAAATTGAATAAAAGTTTTGTTTGAAACCATTTATTTTCCACTTTACAAAGAGGACAGTAATTAAAAAATAATTATTCTAGTGATATAAAAAACCATGAAGTAGAACTTAACTTATAATTACAACTGGACTTCAGAAATTTCAATCATTAAGAAATTTTATGTTCAGAGATTTTATGTCAATGGAGACATTGGTTTGCTATTAATTTTTAACTCATTATTGGTTTTGCTGTTTTTATTCTTAGAGAAATCCAATTCTGACATGACATGGTGAAGAACACACTATTTAATGCAATGTTTTAGTGATGTTTTTTTTTTTCCTCATTCCCAACAAACACAATAACCAATTCAATTCAACAGAGATCACAGTTATTAGTTATATATTTGTCAAATGAGCATGTTTCTTCTAAAAGTAATATATATATATATATATATATATATATATATATATATGTGTGTGTGTGTGTGTGTGTGTGTGTGTGTATGTGTGTGTGTGTGTGTGTGTGTGTGATAGGACCCCTGTTTCTATGTTCATGAATTATCAAAAATAATGGTTTGAGTGATTTAACATTACATAGCAAAGAATCAAGAAAAAATGGAATTGCTTGTTTCTTGTATGATATTCTTTAGTAAAGAAATTATTTTGAACAGAACTACTAAAAATATGTGTTTCTTTAGCTATACAAATTCAAAAAGGCTGGAGAAACACAGCAAAATTCTTTCCAAGTAGCTTTCACTGATTTCTCATATGTAAGTCATATCCAAGTGCAAGATCCTATATATGACCTGTTGTTTAATTATAGATAAGACAGTTGCTGAAACTAGTGACATAATTCAAATTGGTCAGCCCATGAATAGTCAACAAATGAAAATAGTGTCTAATGTGTGCTATGTATTGTGCTATTATCTTGTAATTAATTACAGGAGACTACAGCACTGGGGATGTTTGCACATCTTAAAACAAAAGTTTCAGAGTCAATTATTTGTCACTAAGAGGAAAGATTTTTTCAATTAGCATAAAATTTGAAAGAATTCTCTTTCCACTAAAAACTCAGGATCTCTAAACATTCCCCATTGGTCCAAGAGTACAAAGATCAACACCTTATACGTTACTTAATTCAGACCATAAAAAGATAAATACATAGATTCAACAACAGTCTGCAGTGGGTGTTTAGAAGATTACATATTGAAAATATAATCATAGGCAATAAGATTGTTTAAAAAAAGGAATAATTAAAACTATCAAAACAAAACTTGCATTTGAACGATGAAAGAGGAACAATTGCAGAAACGGGAGATTTTGTTGTAATCTCTTTTAAAAAGATGTTTTATAAAACGAAGTAGGGAATTGGGGCAGAAAGAAGGATAAAGAGGTGATTTTTTATTTTGAAGTAATTATTCCATACTAAATCATGTGGCTCACAGAAAAGCATGGAATCAATAAATTATTCTGAGCCCAGTGAGCCAATGAAGACTAACCAGCTTGGAGATAGATCCTTAAGTCACATCAGTCTATAGTTTACAATTGAAATGACATGTACTAATTTTATATTTGACACTCTTTAATAAACACACATGTACACACAGTTCTATATATGTATATAATATATATATATGTATATATATATCATGTGTGTGTGTGTATATATATATATATATATATATATATATATATATATTTATTGCACACACACACACATACATACACATATACATACATACATAAGTTCTCAAGTTAAGCAGGTCAATTGTATATTCTCACTGTTACTAAGGATTTAATAAAATTTGCTAAATCCATTTAACATTTTAAAATGTCTTCAAAAGATACTAAAAGGAGGCAAGATTGTGGTCCCCAGAATGGAAAATTCAAGTAAGTGTTATCCAACAGAATCTATACTTATAAAAGTCTAAAGTGTCCCTCTTGCCCTCAATGAAAGCCCTCACGTCATCACAAGATGGCTACCACAAAATGGCCACCACAAGATGCCACAAGATGGCCACCACAAGATGTCCAGCAGGGGAGGGCAGTTGTGGGAAATCAGGCCAGCAGGGGAGCAGTTAGGGAGCAATCAGTCAGACAGGCAGAAGTGGTTAGGGGCAATCAGGCAGACAGACAGGCAAGTGGTTAGGAGCCAACAGTCCTGGATTGTGAGAGGGATGTCTGACTTCTGGTTTAAGCTCTGAGGGGGTCCCAGATTGGAGAGGGCACAGGTCAGGCTGAAAGATACCACTCCCATACATGAATTTTGTGCACCGGGCCTCTAGTACTGATATAACAAAGCTGCATATTTTCTGTGTTTTATTTGTTATATTAAAGCCTCTCCAATTGTTTCCCCACCAGCATCTGCATTACTTGGGAGATAGTCATGCAAATGTCAGGATCCTCTCCAGGCTACTGAATCAGAAACTCTCTGGCCAAGGTCCATGATCTGGGTTTTCACAAGCTCTCCAGTGATTCTGATAGATACTTCACGTAAGAGTCACTGTCTTGTACAGTATCTGGGGGCCCATTCATCCCAAAATATGATTTTAAAGAAGCCTGATGGAAAACATACACTATCACATAGGTAGCTTATAATACACAACATTGACCCTCAATAATAGCCTAGCTTATGGCACTTTAACATATTCCACTCAAAGAGCTTCTCTCCCCGGTACCAGGTGAGCTTCCAGTTTCCTGCAAGGAGGTGTTGTTGGGAAGCATCTTCATAAATTACCCCAAAGATAATACTGTGAATACTCATGGCACAGGTGGGGCACCACTCTCACTGAGCAGATGGCTGGGAAGAAACTTCGACAGAAAGATGAATTTTCCTCTCATGAGGAGACTAAGCATTTACCCGCCATTCTATTGAGAACAGGGCAAGTTTAATTTTTTATGCACTTGAGGACAAGGTGGCCAGCTATAGTGGACCCCAAGCCAGCCAGGTTCAGGCAGTGGTTATTCTCTGTGCCAGAGAAACTGGACAGCAGCCCGAGTCCAGATCACTTGATGTTTTGGCTCTTCGTTCCTAAATTCATTATCCCCTGACTACCTCTGAATGTCCATCATACGCATTGATCACAAAGCCCTTTTATGTTCAGTCAAAAAGCACCTGAACGAACCACCATTAGCCAGGGCCTTTTAATGCACTGCACCATCAAGAACAATAGCTACAATAAAATATATTTTCCCATCTTGCATTACAGGATGCGCTCAGTCTTCATGTAACACATTTGACTATTCAGCACAGACTCATTTGGCCCTGGAATAGTCACTTTCATTTTAACATGAGCACAAGTGCTTTTTTTCAAGAAGAAAAGATAAAGAAATGGTCTTGTATCAAAAGAGAATGGCTATTCATATTATGCTGAAACATGAGGGGAAAAATGTTATTAATTATAGTCATTTAAAGGACAGATTAAAGAGGAAAGAAATTGGAAAAATAGAGAATAAGTCAGTCATTACATTGGCCATATAGGATAACCTGTGCTGAAACTATGGAGCCACAAAACCAAAGCATTCTGGATCGCTGGAAAAACACTGCATGAAATATGCATAAGTGACAACTAAATCTTGATTGTATTATGTGGCTGTGATTAGGGCCTGCCTTTTACTACAAAAAAGTCTATCCTTTCATAAGTAGGAAAGGGCAGACATTGAAGAAAAAACATTGGAAAAGCAGTAAAACTGCAGGAAAGAAAATCACCCCAATAATGTGATATTTATGAATAAAAAGGCATTATTCTTTACACACTATGTTAACATTGCCTCCCGATCATTTTCCAAGTCATTGAATATGATTCCACAACACAATGTTTAATGACTGCATAGTTTTGCATGGTAACAGTCTATGAAAATTTATGCAATCAATTTTTGATTGTTAGACAATTAAGTTGTTTAGAAATTACTTCTCTTGCAAACTATATTGCAGCCTACAATGTTATAACTATTATAACCACAATCACTTCTATAAAGTAAATACCCAGAAAAATAATTTCTGACATGAATGCTATAAAATGTTAATGGTTTTTCCAATTTATACACAATAAATGTACTAATTTACACCACCACTATTATAAGCGATTTTTTTCACTATTTTAAAAATGTCCTTTTTTTAAAATAATTTCCTAACTTTAATGATATTTATCACATAAGAAATGTAGGCACATTATATCTTTCAAATATGTTTTAACTTTGCATGTTATATGTATTTTGACCTTATATAAACTTGTCAACAATTTGTCAGATATTGGAAATTAGATGCAATACAATTCAACAGCTATATATTAAGTACAGACCACAAGTTCAGTCATCTCTCAAGCATTGAGTTTGCCAGCATTAGAATATTACATAAAAATTTCAAATTAAAATCTTTAATTAAACTTTCTTATCATAGATATATTTTAAAGTGTGTCACTAAATTCTAGGTCATTTACAATTTTAATTTCCTGTTGAGAAATTATGTCAGAATCTCTAGCCAAAAAATCATATATATAATTCCTATAAAATTAGTTGGAATTTTTTAATCTTTAGTCTATGTTACATGCCTGGCAAATTATTATCATGTATTGGGCACCAAGTATTGCAAAACTCATCTAAGAAACATTCCTTATATCATCCCTATTCTTGCAATTCCAAAACTGAGGTGAAAATTACGGTTGTCTCAAGTTGAATCAAGTTCCTTGCTCTCATGGTAGCTAATATGGCTATAACCTGGATTATAGTATATAAAAGCAACTCTTCCTAATTCAATTCTCCCAAAATTGAAATATTGGCTCAAGAAAAAGAAAAAAAAGATGTGTGTAAAGAAAAGTGGGTGAAGACAGCCTTGCACAGAAATTAAAACACCATGAATATTTAATATGCATTCCTTTAATTCCTGTTAAGTAGCTCCATACATTTTTCCCATGATTATGAACATCACACTTTGTGATCACTATGTCATTTAATGTCTTGTATGCCTTTCTAACAAATTATGACTTAAGGTCATCAACTGTGGATGTTTCATTTACCAATGTATCTCTGATCCATAGTAAGGCCTAATAAACAAATGCCAAATGAATGAATAAACAATTAGTGGGTATTGTTCTAGTAAAGGGTATTTTAACATGCATTTTCAAATTTTCTTCTTTGGATATTTTGACAGCAAATGGAATTCATGTAATTCAAATAGATTGAAGACATATTTAATGAGTACACACTCTGTGTGGTATTGAAACTCTTCACTTTAACGGTATAGAAATGAAGAATAGAAGAATAAAGAATAGAAGAATGAAGAATAAATTTAGGCACATTATACATAGAAGAATAAAGAACAGAAGAATGAAGAATAAATTTAGGTGCGGTATAAAAGATATAATGTGCCTAAATTTATTGATCTCCCAGGAGATCACATTCTGGCAGGAGAAAGAAACTTTTAGACAGATACATGGTACATGGTGATAGGGTAAGTTGAAGAATGCTGTGCCAGATGAAGAAGTACAACTACAGAAGGAATTGAACTAAAAAATAATTTATGGCATGATTAGTTCATTCAACCAAGTAAGAAGCATGGGCACATCATCACATCTCCGTGATCTTGAACAGGTCAGGTTAGCTCCTTTGTGGTGGAGCAGCAGGCATAGGAAATCTGATATGCCAAACTCCCATATGGCATGTATCTACATAAGCTCTTTTGCATGTCCCAAATGTCTGCTTCTTTTTTGAGGTATTATATTTCAAATCTTAAAATTAACTAATCAAATTATTTCACATTCTTCTTTTCATTAGATGATTATTTTATTTTTTACTCAGGTATTCACAACATATTTCTACCTACACCAGGACTACTACATTGCATATAGCGTGATTGCTTGAGACTAAATTTGTACACAGAGAACAGGATTATCTGAAGTTTAATGCTAACTAACCCATTAGGATTGAAATGAGTTTGTCCATCAGCAGTATAACTAACTTAAACTAATAACTATCACAGATTCTACTACCAGGATTGAGTTAACAAGGTGTTTTATTAACTGTCCTCTATTATTGTCATGTGAAGAGGGGGGGTGTATAATAGTATTGCAATCAGTAATCAGGGGAGGAGATATACAATGGTTTTATAAGATTCTAAGGGTCTCTATTTATGAGATGTATTTGGTAAATTGGTTTTTGTGTTTTTTAATTAGTGCATAAGGTTATGTACAGAAGGCAGGAGAGAGAGATTCTGAATCTTGGTATAAGATTAAGCGCCTGTTTATTCAGAGCTGTAATAAACCTATAGTTAACACAAGTTAGGTTTGCTCTTTTTCCTCCTTAATAACTTCCTCCTTAATAAATCCTGGTCAAAATAAATTATTGTGAACAGTTTCTGTTTTAATTTAGAAAAATATCTGCATTAAACACATAATCATCACCATCACCACCACAAGAAAAGGATTTATTTAATACTTCAACGTGTATTAAAACAGACATTATTTATAGTGAGTAAAACAGGAAATTCTGAAGCCTGGCCCCTGGATACAGAGCCTGTCTCTATTACTTATTAGCTATTACTTTAGAGAAATCTCTTCTATGTATTACTATACTGCAGTTTACTAACTGTAAAATAATGTCTATCTCAGGATTATTGTGATAATTAAATAAGTTAATAGCCAATAGACAACTAGAGCCAGGTAGGTACCTCAGACTTTCACAGAATGCTTTGTGATACCCATGTCACACAGGCAGAGAAATATTTTACTTTTCTGAGCATGCTTGTCAAATACCCATAATTGCTCCATATAACAGTGAAGATTCATAGTAATAAGACCCAAAAGGCAAATACTAACACAGTAGGGAAAAAGTTAAGGAGTAGGCAAAATTCTATAATATTCTGGAGGTCTCCTCTCCCTACTCTTTCCCTGTAAAGTAGACTTTGAGATCAGAATATTAATCTACTGATTGTAAAGATTGGTGCTTTCTGAAAATGTTAAGATATTAATTTCAGAAACACTGTGATAAGGGTGTCAATAATTTTTAAACATATGAATCAATACTCTCTGGTCCAACCGGAGAGATAGGAATCAATATATATTAGTTTAATGTCAAAGCTAGACATGAAGTTTTTAAAAATCGGAAATTGCTTTCTGAGTGGAAAATAAAGTGATTTTTTTTCTTAAAGTGGAAGATCCTTTAAGAACCCAAGTCATTCTCTGGTGGTTCTTTGGGTTAGACCACATTTTTTGAGCTATTGGAGTTTTACTTAATAGCTTTTTTGTGAGTTATAATGTTTAGTAAGATTTTTAGTCTTCCTATGGAGCAGGACTTTTTTTTCTCCCAAGAGTCCCTAGCTGGTAAAATTTAGATGTACTAGAGGCCTGGTGCATGGATTCATACACTGAGGGGGTCCCTGGGTGTGGCCTGTGGGAATTGGGCTGAAACTGTCATCCAACATCCCCTGATGGATGCAGTACTTTGAGAAGCTGCAGACAGCCCTGGAAGAGCTGCTCCCACTCATCCTGGACCACTCATCCAGGTCTGAGGATACCTCACCACCCCCCGCCATCTCTCTCTAGGGGTACAGACTGAGAATGGAAGAAGTGAGGTGAGTGCCTGAGGGGTACCCGGGTGGACAAGGGAGTCGCAGTAGTCGTGTGAGAAGGCTGCCCACTTCGCATGCTGTCCTGCAAGTCCTGGGGTGGCTCTGGTCTCATAGGAGGAGGAAGGAGCTAGGTACAGAGTTTGTGGTTTCTTTTCTCCCTCCCTCTGTTCCTCAGTCCCCACTGCTCAGGGAGGACACAGCCAGAGGGGTTGATGGGGGTTTAGGGGGCACAGTGCCTCGGGAGAGGTCCCTGGGGAGCTGCAGAATTTGGGCTGATGGCCTGGCCTCCTGATGCAAACTGCAGCTCAGCTCGACCTGCGTGTGATCTTTCATAGATTCAACCACCTGTTTCTCTTTTCATCTGTCCAAGTTGACGTCCCCCTGGTGGCCATGCATGTCATAGTGACCAGTTCACTGGTTGACCAGTTGCTTAGGCTTTCATATATATATAGATTCCTGCTTGTTAAATTTGTGACATTGTTTGTGAAGTGATAAATTAACTGGCTTTGTAAGCCACATTTATCTTTAAGACAATTGGCATTACAAGCAATCTCACACTTTAACCATTATAACAGGGTAAAGAATGAAGTTGCACACTAATTGTGACTGATACTTAAAATAATAATAATAATAATAATTCTCCTAAATTGAGCCTACTCAGAGTTGGTAGGGTCAGGGACAGATACATTTCTTTAAGGATGACCAAGATTTGCAAGCAGGGACTTCACAATCACCAGTCGCTGATTCAGTGCTCACCTTTCTGGTTATAGACAGAAATAAACAGGCAGTTCATTGGTAACAATTTTCTGGAGGGAGAGGGAGATGGAAGTCAGTGATTCTCCATTTTAGAGACAAAATAGAGCATAAAAATGAGAACTAAAGTTATGTTTTAGTGTTGGGGGATCTAAATCACTTTCATTCAGATACTTTTTCTTCCCTCCACCTTCCTCCCTTAGATTGACCTTTCTTATCCACTCTGCTTCTTAAGTATCTACTTTTTATTTCCCCTGAAATTTTGCTCTCTAGAATTCTTCTAGTTGTTTAGCATAAGAAATCTAATCGTATGGCATTTTTCTTGCTAAATATGGGGATCATATTACTTGTGAATTTTCCATCAATGTTTCAAAAAATTATCAGACTGTGAAACAAAAGAATTAAGATCATCTTCAAATTTAAATATTTTTAATTTAGTATGATAAATTGCTATAAAGGGTCAGATTTGAATATATATATATATATATATATATATATATATATATATATATGTCTTATGGTATAAAAAAGCAGGTATTTAAAGGGACATAAAAATGTTGAGTAGTAAGCACAATCTAGCATAAGAAAAAGACTTTAAAATTTCTCAGTACAAATCTGTATTTCTGTGGTTTCCTCTCATTTCCTGCATAACCTTCATTAAATCACTTTATTGGCTAAGGGATAAATATATTTAAAGACGAAATGCATACTTTTTGAGTACATTTTAAATAACAAAGGAAACAACATCAATTTATACTATCTTTAATTTCATACATTATTTTAAATATTTAAAATTATAAGTCAATCTTCTTTTCATAAAAGATTATCTGTTCTTTTGGATTCACTGTGACTGAGTCTTCAAGTAGAAAAAGAAAATTAGAACTTGTACAAAATTATTTTTATCCTTTTTCTAGTCAGATGTCAAAAACATGTCATTTACAATGAAAGAGGAAAGAATGAGAGGGGAAAAAAAAAGGAAGAGTGGATTTGGTTACTATATATTTGAAGTTTTCTGAAACAATAAGATTTTAACAAATTTTGGTTTTGCAGAAAGCCTGTTGTACAAAGTAACGGGTTCTATTCAGAATTTTTTTCTATAAATATTTTATTTCTTATGAAAAAAGTTGTGTTTTCTTTTTTATTCATATGAAATATATTTGTTATTTGAAATCTTCATTATATAATGGTCATTTGACCCCATTTGAAAAAGAAAATTTAGAAAGTTATTCATTACACAATAGTTTAATTAATCCAATTTATATGTCCATGTTAAAATATTAATGATGAAATACTTAGAGCAGAAAAATACAATATTCACCTGAGGGCTTTGCATACTATTAGGCAAAGATGCTTGATTTAAAAAGCCAACATTACCTTCACAATTGAAAGCAAGATACGTACGTTTGTAAAGGATCATTTATTAAAGCCAAAGCACTATTTCAATAAAGCATTAAGATTTGCTGCATAGAATGCCCTTTGGGCAACACTGAAGCAATAGTGAATTGTTATTCTAATCCTCAATGGAACATTTTAATACGTGCGATAAATGGCTCACAGAGAGCTTCAGATTTCAATGTCAGTCGAATGAAATCAAGCAAAGGCTGGCCCTGGGTGATCAATGTGTTGGATTTTTGTGGTAAACACTCTGTAATGTCAGGACAATACCAGCTTAGGGAGCACTCAGAGGAGAAATCCATGTCCATTTGTCAACTTGTTGCCTGAGGGTAAAAATGTAGACAGAAAAGTGGTCTTTAACAGGTAACATACTTCCTTACATTCTGTAATCCTCCCAAATGGTACAAAATAAAGAAATCAAAAGATATAGCAAAAATAAATCATTTTACACTTAAGAGACACACAAGGACTTGGTCATACAATTAATTGGAAAGATAAATATGATCCACTCATCTGAAATTCTTGATTCTTTCCTCCTTTTTTAAAAAAATATTTTTCTTTGTGAGGATATAAATGTATATGTATTTTTATGTTCTAAATAATGCAAAATACATATATACAGAAAACATTTTCTCTGCTCATTTTCATGTAAAACACAGATTCAGAATGTAAAGGTACTATAACTTTTAAAAATTCATGTCCCTATACAGAATAGTGTCTTATTGAACTTTAATGTTCAAATAAAATAAAAGCCAACTTTATGCCCATGGTTTACTTCAATGGTTTTCTTGCATATCATTTTAAATACTCCCAAGAAAAACAAATAAGACTTATGCTTCAAGTTTTCTAAGCTTACACTTCCCTCATTCTCTTTCTATACATAGTCTATACTAAGTGCTAGTATATACAAAGTACCATTGTCATCAATGAATGGATTAGATCCGAATGAAACTTAATAAGAAATCTCAAGAGCCAAAGCAAATGAGAACCAATAGAACAAAATATTTTTTCAAAAAGTTTTCTCAAATTCTGGAACTCCTAAAACCATGGAGCACTACAAATTTCAAAGACATTATAAAGAGAAACATTTTATATTTATAAGTAACAGTCATAAAATTAATCAGAATAGAGTAATATCCCAATAGATCTATCGCTTTCATGATTGTTTTTGCTTGTCTGTTCTATAAAGCAGTTTTTTTTTTTTAATTCTTTAACAGGCATAGAATTACCTGGGGATCTTAGTCAACGATGGTGCTGCACTTTAGGGTGGCCAGTTGGGGTCTGGGATACTGAGTTTCTCACAAGCTTCTTCCTCACAAGGTGCGACGCAGGCCACACCTTGATGACCAGACCCTAAAGCAGTCGTGGGTAAACTACGGCCCACGGGCCAGATCCGGCCCCGGCCCATTCGGCTGTTCTATCCGGCCCGCGGAGCTGAAAGAGCTGAGGCTTCTCTTGCTCTCCCCTCCGCTCCTTCACCAGCAGCCCAAGATGAGAGTGCCAGCATGGTCAGGTTGCTTTTGTTCCGGCCTTCCGGTCCAGTTTAAGAACCCATTGTGGCTCTCGAGTCAAAAAGTTTGCCCACCCCTGCCCTAAAGACACATCTATGATGTGTCATATGCATAATGTGCAGGAAAGTCACTGAGGAGTGAAAAGCAGCTCTTCTGTGCTGGTTACAATTACATGAGAAAAGTATAAATGAAATGCTCAGTGGCTTTTGGTTTAATTAGTGGCAAAAGGTGGCAGAAAGCAGATGTCCTAGGAGTGTTGACTCTGCAATTAGAGCTGTGTTTGATTCCCATCTTCACTCTCAACTACCTGTGGGACTGACACCTGCAATTCCTCATCTGCAATTCTAGGGTCCTATGGACAGCTACTTCCTTCAGTGTCTATCATGAATAAATGAGGCAAAACATATCAAACACTTAGAACAGCTCTTGGACTATTGTGAACCCTTAATAGACATTATTTGTATTAAGAGGCAGAAGTTACTATCCCAGAGTTAGGAAACTTGGATTTTTCTTTCAGTTCTGCCACTTAAGAATTAAAATAATATGAACCCTTTAAAGTTAAAGTTCTTAGTTCCAGTTTCCTCACTTATAAGATGAGAATGATTATATGCATTTCAAAGGACCATTAAAATTATTTACCCATATGAACATACTTTTAAACTCTAAAAGTATACAACTTAAAGGTATATTTTACTCTTAGAATATTAAAGTTTTTTAGTAAATTGCTTTAAATTCAGCAAATATTGGTACAGTTTTAGCAGCAAACAAGAACAAGTAATTTGTTGATATATCTTTTTATCCTACCCCTGTCAGAGTTCCTCAACAAAAATTTGGCAAAATATATGCAAATGAGAAACTTGAGAGTTATACACATATTTTGTTACTGATTGGAAATGAAAGTAAAGGCAGGATACATACAAAAATAAATTTTTATACTCTCACATAGTAATGCATCAATGCTAGTAATACTCTGTCTCTTTATGTGCTTATGAAAACACTAGGAGCCCAGTGCATGAATTCGTGCACCCTGAAAGGAACTGCGGGCTGCAAGGCGGTGGTGGGCACAGGGACAGGTCTCTGCTCATCCTCTGCGCCCCCACCCCTTCCTTCCATGACACCCTCCTGTCCCATCTTCTGGCAGCTCCACTCCCACCTCCATGGCAGCAGATATGAGTACCAGGTGGGACTTCGGCACACAGAAGCAAAGAATTTTCAGTAACCACCAGAGGCTTACCCCATGCACAGCTACCAGCGCCCCTCCTTGGTCTGGCACCCCCTCTCACCTGCTTCACCATCCCACTGCCACCGACGCCCACCATGTTCCACGCACACACATCCTGGTGGTCAGCACATGTCGTAGTGACTGGTTGTTCGATTGTTCTGCTGTTCAGTCTATTTGCATATTAGGGAAATATATATATATATATATATATATGTAATTTGGAATAAAGTAAATGAATCAATTCTGTTATACTTGAGCCTGACCAAGGAGACACTCAGTAAATAGCTGTTGAAGAATAAGTTCAAAAGTAAAAGTTTAATCTAGATTCATTTTTTTTCTTGGGATATATTCTGAAAAGTATACTTAGTTTCTGTATTCCTTAGATCTGACATAAAACAAGACTATCAATATAGAACTCTCTACTTGGCAACATTATAGTGAAATATGAGAATTAACCAGAATGATGACAGGTAAGGGTTTTGAACTGCTTTCTAAAGAAAAGTTCCACAGAAACACAAACTTCTCAAGGAATGAAAGTGCTTTTGAAACTGGGGAAAAATAGCTGAGAGAGAAGTTAGTGAAAAGGAAGGGGAAGATCAAACAGGAGCCAGGCTAGAGATCAGGAGGTACAGCCTCTCTCATTTCACAGAGGTGGTGCCAGGCCAGGACCCTACTAATCTCCTCCGGACACAGTGAGAGGGTCTTTTGTTGAATCTTTATTCACAACTTGGAAGAAGGGGGTTACTGTCAAATGATGTCAACACAATATGCAGGAGTCATGGACACAGGTTTAGGGTTAAAACTGTAGAGATTAGAGAGGCAGAATAGAAAAAAAAATTAGTCAACTCAGAAGACTAAAAGTACTCCAAAGAACACCACCATGGCAAAATTGAAATCAATAATCTGTGATTCCAAAGTCAATAGTGTTATTTTAAATATCAGTGAACACCTATGAAACATCAAACTACTAAGCAGAATGAAAAGAATGCCCACTGTTTAAGATCTTTCATCTGACGGTGAACATTATTTCTGTAATCATAAGTATTTTTGTGTATTGCAGATGAAAATGGTCATGAAAAATCTAACCAAGAACAAGTTAGGTAGTGGCTGAGTTCAGTGAGCTACATGTACTAAAATCTTAACAAGAGGTAAGGGGGTAACATTACCTAATTTGTGTGTGTGTGTGTGTGTGTGTGTGTGTGTGTGTGTGTGTTTAAGCCTGATCATTTTTCCAAAACACAGTGGGTAAAAATAAGGAAGAATAAACTATTACTGAGTTTTTGAAAAGCAATTTGATGATACATATGAAAAATATAAAAGTGCATACTTTAGAGCATAAAAGTCTAATTCTAGAAATCGATCCTAAACAATTAGGAAGTGTGACCCATACATGTAAATTATATTTCTTTAAAACATTACTTACAATAATTAAAAAGCAAAACAAAACACTAACTGTACCTTAATAAAGACACCTTAGTAGATTTGTAATATGAGAGACTACTAGCAGCTAAAATAATGAGAGCTTTTGTTTTGTCAACTTGATGAATCACAGGATGAAAAGATAAAATTGTTAACAAATCTATAAATTTGAAATAATTATGTTAAAATAATGTGTTTGTACGTTCTGTTTGTAGAAACATCTAGAATGATATGCATAAAATTTTCATCATAGCTACTCAAGATGAGAATAGTTGAAGTGGTGAGAAGAGAGGCGGTAATAAAAATGTAAATATTATTACTATTTTGTGGAGCTTTGTATTGCTTGACTTTTTTATGCACTACTTTTATAATGAAAAATGTGGTTAATTATAAACTTTAAATTTTACACTGCTAATTAAAAAACAAAAAGCTATACCTAGATATGCTTGGTGTAATTTTAAAAATAGTGCATACAATGACAGGTCTATCTCATTTAAATAAAGTAAACATATGAAACACTGTCCTCAGGACTCCAGGTAGGAAAAATTATGAAATACTCACCAACATATAAAATAATAAATGTAATGAAAGAAGATAAATAGGAATAAAACAGGAAAATAATAAAATTTTAGTCAAAAAGCAACAACTTTAAGAGTCACTTTCACCTGATAATATCAGACTTCTTGTATCATTAATAAAAAAAGTTGATTTTATTCCTGTCAGTATGTAAAACCCTGTATTCATACCCAGTAAATCTTATCTAATATGTAGACTTTGTGCTAATGAAGCATCCATCTTATAAAAAACTGCTGTTTGAAATTTTAACCCTGCTATTTGGCTACTGTAAACACTTGCTTACATAATAATGAAAATAAGACTATTCCCACTTCAGAGAGGCCATTAAACCTTCCCTGGAGGAAGTTATCAGTGCTGGCACCAGGCCAGGACTTTGGTTGAGATCTGAAGGCCCCAGCACACAGGGGCTCTTTAAGAACTTGCAAAGGGGGCCAGAAATACCCCATAGTTGGGAGACAAAGAAGGTAAAAACATATAAATAGGTAAAGTTCCTCCATGTTGGGGTCCAAACTTTGAGAGACATTTTCCTCTGGGCCTACGACTAATAAATGTAACTCCACCTCTATAAGCGTTGCTTAGTTCTTCTCTGGTTTTCTGTAACATTTATGCAAAAAAAGTTTGATAGTTGTCTAACAGACAGGGGTCTATCTTTCACTTGAAATATCCTATGCCATTACTGACATTAGTTAGAATTAGGTCTCTAGAAAAATATGAGCTGTATATTATGTACTCAACGGTACAGAATGTGGGCACTTTAAAGAGACCGCCCAGGAATGTAAAGTAAGGAATTCTATTTTCCCTGTAGATTTGGTCTTTGTAAAATTATTGGGGTGGGGGACATTATTTTATTTTGAAAGAAAATGACTGGAAAAAATATTAACTTGATACTTAAATATTTTTAAAGAAATAAAAAAGATTCCATACCTAGAGCAGTGACATTTAAGGGCCCAGGCTTCTTGCTTAGCTTTCACTAACCTAACCCTTTATGTAAAAATACCTTAATTGCTTAATTTAGATTTTTGTGAGAACAAAACATCTTGTTCCCGGTCTGTGAGAACCAGAGTAGAGAACTGAGCTAAAATATGTCTGAGCTTCTGACCAAGAGACACTACAGGAAATTAAAGGGGATTGTTCAGTCACTAAGTCTGTGGTAATTTTCTAAGCAGAAAACAAAACAAACAAAAAACAGTAGAGTGGAAATTATCAAATTAATATTTTAGTTCTATTTATTATTATGACTATTTGTAGTTTCATCCTCCTTTAAGTGAAAGCTCCTGAATTTCCTGTGGTGTTTCACCTTTCTCCTATATAATAAAAGGGTAATATGCAAATCAACCAAAGAGCAGTATGACTGATCACTATGATTCGTACTGATCACCAGGGGGCAGAAGGTCAACGCAGAAGCTTCCCCCAGCCTGCATGACCTGATCATCCAATCAGGGCCTGCTGGCCAACCTCTTGGTCCCTTCCCGTGGCAGGCAGGCTCTGACCGCTCAGTTGGGAACAGGGAACCAGAGGTGGGTGGAGGCAGTCAGGCCAAGTGCCTGCCAGTTGTCCCACATACAGAGGGCAACCTGCAGCAGGTGGTAGGGGTGGCAAGTGGGTGGGAATAGCCAACCTCTCGGTCCCCCCGCCAGCCTGCTCGTTTTGTTCGCCCGCCCAATAGCAAATGGGGAACTGGGGATGGGTGGCTGCAGGGGGAGGGCCAGCTGCTGACAGCTGGGAAAGATGGCTCTGATCACTGGCCAGGCCTAGGGACCTTCTCAATGCACAAATTCCGTGCACCAGGCCTCTAGTTATTCTATGCTATTCTATTGGATCTAATTAACCTGCTCCACAGCAGAGCTGTATTTTGACTTCAGCAAATGAGAGTACCAAGGAATTTATTTGGTAACTAGGAGGAAATGTGCTCTTTACCACCAATCAAATGAAAGCCTGAATGTTGTTGGTGATGTTGGTGCCCATGCTTGCCACTAGAAAGACAGATTATATGTTGAAATGAAGGGGCACAGAGTCAAAAGAGAGAATAGATGAGTTTGAGAGAACCCCAGATCTGCCTGTTCCTGAATATAGATGTAAACCTCAACAAGCCAGTTATATTAGCCAATCTAAGTATGTGTGTGCGCGCGCACATGTGTGTGTGTGTGTGTGTGTGTGTGTGTGTGTGTGTGTTTCCTTAAACCATTCTGAATTTGGTTCCATTTCTTGCAGCTGCAAGAAGCTTGACTAATAAAAGAAAATGATGAACCAATAAAGGGACTAAAATTGAGAAAAAATTTAGTCTGAGAATGTCCTTTGGGTGGGATGGTATACATGTCACTAGCTGACTTAATACTCTTTCAGCGAATACTGCTAATCAATCTCTTTCCTTTGGTTCCTGGCACAATTTTTGATCCTCATTAGTTCTCCAGACTTAGCATACAAGTTGGAATCTACTCCATTCCTGACATAAAATAATGAATTAAAGAAGGCTAGCTATCATTACTTGCACTTCCTATTTTCTTTGTATTGTTTTGTTTATATAAATTAAAATGGAATTTTTAGGTAATAAAATGATATGGGCATCAGAAGAATATTTGGCATTGTATAGGCTACTAAATCTGTCATAGTAATTTTTAGAACCTTATCATTTATTAAAAATAACTTCTCATAGTTCTATAACAAAGAATGTGCACATTATTGAATATGATATTAGAGAATTATTAAAATAACTACAGTGCCAAAATAGAAACAATGTATGTTCTATAAATTAAACTACTTACTCAATCAAAGTCATAAAATTAAGTAAAGTCTGATAGAGATTCCATCATTTGAGAGAATATGTCCATAGTTCTTTAGATGGCACAGGGTCATAATATAAGAAATATATTCCAAAGTCTTTTCTTTGGTTATCAGGATATTACTCTTGCAACTCAAGACAGAATTCCCTGAGTACTTTTTACCTAGTCTTTACATGAAAATGTGACATACTGATTAAATATGTGAGCTCATATTTAGAAAATACATAAGTAACTTTAGATTGCAGGTACATACTTACTTTCTATACACTTTCAATACAGTGAAGAACTCAAAAGAGATATTTATAAACAAATCTGAAACAATAATCCTGTATACTTGCTAACTCGGACTCTTCACTTAGTCTGACTTTAATGTAATTGCAAATTAGAGTATTTTCCCTACAGTCAGAGACGTAAAATTGAAAATATCTGCATTATAAAGTCACCTTTAAATATCATAAAAGATGGTTCATGGCAAAAGAACCCTGTTAGCTCTGCAAATGGTATTAAATGAGCTGTGTGCGTGTTGTAATCATGTAATTGAAAGTGTACACCAAGTCTTTGCTTGGAGGATCTTTGAATTGACACCTTAGAAGGGAGAAAAAAATAAAAAGGGATTCTGTGCATTTAATTTGCTTGGAGTAAAAACAAAAAAAAACTTAGTTAGCATAGTTATGCTTAACTACAATTTAAAAATAATTCCCAGATTTAACATCTTAATAATATGTATAATGTGTGCTTCAGTGATTCAACTGTGTGAGTTCTCTGATGCATAATTGAAGATGTTAAAGGAGTTAAAAATAGTAGGGAGTTTTTAAATTACAATTATTAAATAATACCAATAACTAACATTTTTTTAGTGCTCAAATTTTGTTAATCCTATACATATTGCCTAAGTTAATTTTTCCTATTAACTAAGAGGTAGATACTACTGTATGTACTTTAGAGAAACCAAAGGCTGCTCAGATATTAAATGCTAGAAAAATTATGGAATAAGTAATGGAATAAATACTATGCAATCACTTAACAGATATTGTAAAGGTATATTTAAAATATGAAAATTAATCTTAAATGTAAATAACAGAATTAGATTACATAGTTATTTGTGAGTTTCTGCATTCTGAATGATTAAAATTTTATTCTTTATTATTTTCTTTATTTTTCCAATTTTATACAGTTGACTTGTATATCTCTTCTAAATGGAAAATCATTTCTTTTATTACTTTATAAAGCTAGACATGAGATATTTTTTTAGGTATACAAATAAGAGTTTTGTGACTACTACGTTCTAGGTACTGATTTTTATTTTTTATTAATTTCAGAGAAGAAGGGAGAGGGAGAGATAGAAACATCAATGATGAGAGAGAATCACCGATCTGCTGCCTTCTGCATGCTCCACACTGGGGAGCAAGCCTGCAACCCACGCATGTGCCCTGACATGGAATCAAACCATGACCTCCTGGTTCATAGGTCAATGCTCACCTGCTGAGCCATACCACCGAGGGCCAGGTACTGATTTAGATGCTTTGCTCCTCTATTAATTCCCTTTGCCTCACAATAACTTGAAGATAATACTATCACTTTTATTATTATCACCATTTTACAGATGACAAACTAAGGCATCAAGGTTAAACCACTTGCTTAAGATTACAGCTGAAAAGTGGTAGAGTTAGGATTCAAACAGGGGGGACTTAGTTTCCTTGGCTGATCCACTATCTGCCAGCACTAACACATTATCGATCTTGATTTCCACTCGGGTTTTCTGAGCACTGTTTAACTTAAACTTGAAAACGTGTCTTTAAAATGTTTATTTCACCTTTGCAAGTGGCAGAGCACAAGGCAGCTCCTGGTTTTGGAAGCAATGTGATGCAGGGTATTCTCCAAGTACAAAGAAAACTGACATGAACATTAGAATCATCATTACATTTTCTTCCTTCCTGCTGAACTCTGCAGTCCCTTATCTCATCACAGTGGCACTGCCAAGAGGAAGGGTAATCACATCATGAGTCTTGGTTGACTGGTGTCTCAGCCCTTTTAACACAATCACCCTTTCCATTACTTCAGGATTTCATTTAATATTCTCTAAGGTTAGAATCAGTAAAACAGCAGGAGGAGGCGGAATTAGCAGTTACAGATATATACTCATTTCTCAATGTATTTTTTTCCTTATATTTAAGGGCATCTCATATATTTGAATTAAAATGAAGATCTTAGTTTATATGTTTAAATGGACTTTGAATTGGCTGCTTCACCTCTTTATCTCTTCACAGGGCATTCAATATACCTTATCTATAATAATGAAAGTATATTTCCAGTAGCACATGATCTCATCTAGAGGAAATGGTGAACAACATTGACTGATAAACAAGAACAGACCCAGAGATAAGGAGCCATGGGTCAGACTGTTGGACCTCAAAGGGAGGGTGGGGATAAAAGGGAGAGATCAACCAAAGGACTTATGTGCATATATATGAGCCTAACCAGTGGTCGAGGGCAATAGGGGGGTGGGGCATGAGTAGGGAGGAGATTGGAATGGGGGTTTAGGACAAATATGTGATACCTTAATAAATAAAGAAATTAAAAAATAAACAAATAAATAGAATTAATAACTATTGGCTGAAACAAACAAACAAAAAAAAAGTGTAATATGCAAATCGACCAAATAACTAAATAATAGAATGATCTTCTGGATGACCTTCCAGATGATCACTCTATGACACCCACAGGTGCCAGGCCAGCCAAGGAGGGTGTGATGTGATTGGTCAGGGGCCCAGCCACCGCCCCATGACAGCCCAGCAGAAGAAGGCCCAGGCCAGCAGCCAGTGGGCTGCAGTGGGTGGGAGGGGCCTCCTCGGCGAGGCATGATTGATGGCTCCAAATAGGGCAGCCCAGGCTACCCTGCCGTGGCCCTGGGGCAGGCGGAAGGAGCCTCCCTCTGCAGGAGTGATCCATTGCAGAGCCCGGCAGGGTAGTCAGGGATTACCCCTTTGGGGCAATTGATCATGGAGCTCCTGGACTATGAGAGGGCACAGGCTGGCTAAGGGGCACCCCCCCCCCGAGTGCATGCATTTTGTGCACCCAGCCTCTAGTCCTATCTAATGAAAACGTAATATGCAAATTGACCAAATGGTGGAACAACCAATGGAATGACTATTCACTATGATGTGAACTGACCACCAGGGGGCAGAAGCTCAATGCAGGAGCTGCCCCCAGCCCTCGGGGCCCAAGTCAGCCAAGGTAGGTGCCAGCAGGGTGCTCCAATTGTCCCACCAGTCGCTTTGCAGAGGGAGGTGACTAGCAGCTGCAACAGGAAGTGGGGCCAGCTAGCAAGCAGGCAGCAGTGGGGCCAGCCAGTGAGTGAGGTACTCCACTGGTCTCTTCACAGATGGGCTCTGATAGCCGGCCAGGCCTAGGAACCCTACGCATTCAATAATTTTGAGCATCAGCCTCTAGTAATATAATTAAAAGAGAAAATTTGCCAATAATTCACAATTCTTTGGCTTTGCAAAGTTACTTAATGCTTTATTATTTTTTTTTATATTTATAAGAGCTAGGTAAATATGAAACTTGGTTTGGAAGCTGTAAATTAATTCATGAAATATAAAGATACAGATTAAAAAATAAATACAATGTTTTCAGATAACAAAAGTTGAATATCATAAAATAATACCATTTATTATGCAAGCATAAACAAAAACCATGTTTTATGATTATAATAAAGTATAAAGGGAATTTTTTAAAAATTGAGACATATTTTGATAAATGCCCAGAATAAATTTTAAAAAATCAGTTTTGAATTCATTAGCTTAAAAATACCCAATAAACTTTGAAGCAACCTTGTCTTAAATTACATTTTTATGACTTTTTTCTCATTAAATCTCAACTATCTATGAATATAAAAATTCCTGAAAACTATACAAATATTAAATTTTGGTAATATAGGCTTAGTAATTTCATTAGAAATAATAATTTCTTGAAAGTTAAAATTTGCCTTGCAGTTACCTCTATTTTCAAGAAAATGAATTAAATTTTTAATTAAATAACTAATTCCAGAAATGATACAATATGATTTTTTTGCCCATCCAGCAATTTTCTTGAAAGTTTAAGATTGGTATCTTCAAATAATAAGCTTCAATATTTGAAGTAGAGAAAAAATAAAAAAAACTAATTTTCCAAACTTGACCTAAAAAGTTAACTGTTTCTGAAAACATATAGAATATATTTTTACAAGAATTGATATATTCAAGCTATTAGACTATTTTAAATTAATATTTCAATGTCATATAAAATAAAACACTTTTAGACTTTAAAATTTAGTTTCAGTTATATTATACTCTACATCAGAATGACGTCTCTAAAGAAAAAAGAATTATACTGTTCCAGTATTGTTGAATAGATCATATCATCTTAGAATATAAAATAAATATCACACTATATAATTCCATTTAGCCAAATTTTAACTTCTAAAAGTGGGTAGGAAGAATAAGATTAGTGTAAGACTGGAGCAGGAGGAAAGTAACATTATGTAACATGACACTTATTTAAGAATGAATAATTGAACTCCTAAAAGAATTCTTTCAGCTGCCACATCGAGGAAAAATGAGAGTGAGCTTGTTTGTGAAAATGAAGCTGATGATGATCGGGGAAATTAGCAGGGCCTTCCCCATCCCAATACATACTGTCATCAGACGCTGAAGGCAAGTCAAAGGCCCTTAAAACAAACAAATAAACACACGTTTAAAATAGGATGTCTTACCATATAATATTTGGTTATCTTTTACACTAATTATCTTATGAAAAATAAAGGGGTGTTTTACTAAATCATAAAATTCCCAACTCTGCAGGTCATAGTTGGTAGTCATGGCCAGGCATATAACATCTTTGGTGAGAGCAAGCCCACTCCATTGTTCTTGTGCATCTAGGTTAAAATACCTTTGAAATGTCACAAGTAATATCCTTGTTATGCATATACTATGGCCACATTGCATTCTTTATGTTTTATTGTATCTACTTTTTATTTTTATTTTTAGCTTTCCTCTATTACATACAGAGACTCAAAATTTATTAGAAAACATCTACTCTAATAAAAGAGTAATATGCAAATTGACCATCATCCCAACACACAAGATGGCTGCCCCCATGAGGTCAAAGATAGCTGCCATCACATGGACATAAGATGGCCATCACAAGATGGACAACAGGGGAAGGAAGTTGGGAGGGACCAGGCCTGCAAGGGAGGGAAGTTGTGGGTGATCAGGCCACCAGTGGAGGACAGTTAAGGATGACCAGGATGGCAGAGGAGGGAAGTTGAGGATGATCAGGCCTGCAGGGAAGGGAAGTTGGGGCGGGGGGCGGGATCCAGGCCTATAGGAGAGAGCAGTTGGGGTGGGAGGGTTGGCCTGCAGAGGAGGGCAGTGAGCAGTGACCAGGCCTGCAGGGGAGAGCAGTTAGGGGCAATCAGGTTGGCAGGGGAGCAGTTAGGCATCGATCAGGCTGTTAGGAGAGTGCTTAGAGGGTGATCAGGCTGGCAGGCAGATGCAGTTTGGGGCAATCAGGAAGACAGGCAGGCGAGCAGTTGGGAGTCAGCAGTCCTGGATTGTGAGAGGGATCCCATATTGGAGATGGTGCTGGCTGGGCTGAGGGACATACACCCTCATGCAGGAATATACTATATAATAAAAGGATTCATAGGATATATATTTCCTATATAATGAAAAGGTAATATGCAAATAGTCCCCTGAACAGGAGTTCAATTGGAGCTCTTCCCCCGAGCCTGCCCAGCCCAATTGGCCCCAATCAGGTGGGCCTGCTGGACTCTACCCATGCACAAAATTTGTGCCCCCGTCCTCTGATATATATATATATATATATATATAATTTGTGCCCCGTCCTCTGATATATAACTGAGATAGTAATTATATATATATATATAATTACTATCTCAGTTTTCAGGCATGCATTGGGGTTCTTGGAACACATACACACAGATACAAAACTACTGTGCAGTATTAGTGTATCTGAATTAGAAATACATATTAATGAAACTGATGTGAATTGTGCATTCTTGGACACTTGGTTATCTTTTAGTGATAAGACTTTAGACATTTTTAGCCTTTGAATACAACTGGTTAATAAAATTATGTAGGTTTTAGGTGTATAATTCTATTGTGTGTTCATCACCCCAAGTCAGGTTTCCTTTCATCATCATTTATCCCTTCCTTTTTTAATGGAGACTTCAATTTAACTCTCAAAACTCACATTAGAAACTCTAAAAAATGTTATCTTACCTTCTAGACCAGGGGTGGACAAACTATTTGACTCAAGGACCGCAATGGGTTCTTAAACTGGACGGGAGGGCTGGAACAAAAGCACGGATGGAGTGTTTGTGTGAACTAATATAAATTCAAAGTACACATCATTACATAAAAGGGTACGGTCTTTTTTTTTTTTTTAAATTCAATAGTTTTATTCACTGGATCCGGCCTGCGGGCCGTAGTTTGTCCAGCCCTGTTTTAGACACTTAAATCTAGAAGGAGAGCCGGTTTGGCTCAGTGGTAGAGCGTCGGTCTGTGGACTGAAAGGTCCCGGGTTCAATTCCAGTCAAGGGAATGTACATTGGTTGTGGACACATTCCCAGTAGGGGGTGTGCAGGAGGCAGCTGGTCGATGTTTCTCTCTCATCGATGTTTCTAGCTCTCTACCTCTCTCCCTTCTTCTCTGTAAAATATCAATAATATATATATATATATATATATATATATATATATATATATATACTAGTGAGAGAGAGAGAAGAAAATCTGGTATATCCAAAAGAGAAAGGTGTACATGAAGAAAGCAAAAACCATCATTCCATTGTTTGCTATGTTATTCTATTTTAACATGAAGTGCTTAGAACATATACTTGCCTTACTGCTCACATAAAGTGCTTCATTTGACTTCCACTTTCAGAAGAATTTTCCAAAGTTGGAGTAGACATGCTGATTTTTCAAATCTACAACTGCGAAGAAACTAAATGCCTGAGTGCAGCAGGAAAGTTCAGCACCCAAATGAAAACGTGATATCCCATTATGGATGGAAGCACGTGGAAATGCAGATAGGTTTGTCTCTGGGGTCTCAGGGGTTCTGATCATGTTTCTAGTATGTAGTTCCTTCTCCTATCTTAGTTAGAACGGCTCTCATGGCTCTGAGAAGCACAATTGCAGACTCAGTGTCTTTCATGATAATAACTTTTCAGCCTTTCAACTGTCAATCATTTTTAGCAAAGTGTACAGTATTTGTTCTTTCCAATCATGGGCATAGACAGTGCTACAGCCTTTTGTGTCCTTGCTTCCCTGTTTAGCTTGGAGTAGCTTGTTTGTTACACAGAACTAATATCCATGTATATTGTTTTGTTATTCAATCAAACATACACAAATTTATTGTATTTAACTATTTTCTTTATTTTATTTATTCAATAAAATGTTGACTCTTTTCATCCACATAAGATTCTCTATTCATATATACATTTTCATATACTTATAGTATAGCACATGATAATAATATAATTAACTTAAAAACTCTCATGTATTCTATGGCTAATTTCATACTGTGCCTATAGGGAAACTGAGAGCCTTACCTCTCCCATTAATTTTGTGTCAAAACCACCATTATATTTTTGTCACTGAAATCAGTCCTTTTTTAATAATCTACATCAATATGAACTTTCTTCCCAATGGTCCATAACCAATTAAAATGTGCTACTTTCATAGCACTAGCTTTTTCAAAGGACTATAAAGTATTTGAAAGAACAGAGAATATTTAAGCATGCATCTATCTGTGAAAGAAAATCAATAAATGATCGTGTTCTCTGTATAACAGCAAACAATTTTGAATTCAATATTTATGTTAAATGTAGAATTTTGAACATTTAGTCGCTTAAAATAGTTCAGAGGCAAATTAAGTTGGGCAATGTTTAAAATGTTAGAATGGGTATGAAATTAATTCATGAATGTTTAAATCCCTATAATTATGAAATTGAAAGGATCCTTTCATATCTTGATATCTCATCTAGACATTTCTTTAAGTCAAATTTATCATAGGAATGTTAATCAACATAATAGTTCTAACGATGAAATTTTCTACTATAACATACGGGAACAAATTTTAATTCATATTTTAGTTTTGGAATCAAGTGTAAAATCTTAGAGAAAAGTGCTTTGTTGTTGTTACTATGTTTCCTTTGAGAGAGCCCTCTTAAGAATTTGATTTGTTTAGAATGGCATTTTGTAGATTCTAGTAACTTATTTGTCTACTTTTTGTCAAACTTATTAAAATCTCTAACAGGCTTGTTTAGTGACAACTAAAAAATAAACTAACAAAAATATTTGTCTACCTTAAGAAAAAAATAAAATTTCTTGTAAGGATTTTGTGGTCAAGAAAGAAATTTAACTACTATAAATAGAGTAATTCTCTCTCTCTCTCATTTATTTATTCTAATAACTCTCACATAATACCAACGGAATCAATGTATGCTTACTTATTTTAGACTCCTCAAGATGATAAAGTTTAATAATGCTTACGTATTAGACTTTGTGATAGTCCATTTTATGTGTCAATTTGTCTAGGCTATGATCCCCAGTTTAGTTAAACACCAGTCTAGAGGTTGCTGTAAAGGTGTATGTTAGATGTGATTAACATTTAAATTAGATAACTCTAAGTAAAATGAGTTATTTTCCAGAGTCCCAGTGGGCCTCATGCAATCAGTTGACATCCTTAAGAGCAAAAGGATCCCCAAAGCAGAAGGAATTCTCAAAATTGCAATATAGAAACCCTGCCCAAAAGCCTGCAGAAATTTTTATATCTTGACCAATCCTCCATGCCCCCCAGCCCCTCCCAGCGCAACCCCTGGTCCCCTGTCAGCAGCCCTGCTCCCAAATGCTGATGGCCCCAGCTTGGTTCATACCCACTGGAGGTGCAGAGTGATTGAGGCCAGCTTGAATGGCAGCTGCTTCTTAGATCACCCCTCAGGAGCTGGGGGATGGGGAGAAGCCCTCAAGGGAGATCAGGGTTGACAGTCACCACCCACTACCATTGATGGCCCTGAGCCTTGAGTGATCAGGGCTGGCATTGGGTGCCGGCAGTAGGTGTGAGCCGGGCTGGTGCTGGCAGCAGATGCAAGCACTGGGCAGGACCTTAGCACATGGGAGTAAAGAATTTTCAGTAACCACCAGAGGCTCACCCCAATGACAGCGACAGGCACCACACCATTGTCTGGCATGCCCACTCACCTGCTCCACCACCCTGCCACGGCCCACGCCTGCCATATTCTACACATGCCCACTGGTGGTCAGCACACATCATAGCAACCGAGTGTTTGGTTGTTCTGGTTGTTCTACTATTCGGTCTATTTGAATACTAGCCTTTTATTATATAGGATATATAATGATATGGAAATCATTGAATTAAATAGTATTCTTCAGTCATTCACTTTTCTTTTATTATTAAGGTGTGCTTTGATTTTTCTAGACACTAAGTTTTAAATTCTCCTATTTCACCTCTTGACCAAATGATGTTTCTTTCAGAATCAGTTGGGCTCACATTACTTAAATTACCATTTCCACAGTTAACATTCACCTCAAATTACCCATAATATGTCAAATCTTCACTATTAGGATTATGTTGAAAATGGATATAGGCAGACAACTGATTTCAGAACTGTCATTTATCTTCTCTCAAGAGCCCATTAACATTTAAAAGTTTGTACATGATTCCATTATTACCTTGCAAAGGAATTTTTTTCTCTCTTCTTGTTCATCAGGTTGCCCTTTTGAGTGGCCCACTATGAGGCTGGCATATTTTTTTAACTCTTTGAGCTATCCAGGCAGCTGGCAACACAGAGAAGTAATATATAAAGCAAAGAATATTTTTCTACCACTAATCATTTCTTTAGCATTTCCTTCAGACCTGGGAAGTATAAAATATCATTAGTTTCCAACATGAGGATTTCTAATGAAATACTTAGAGCTGTTTTCAATACTTTACTGTATTCAAACAAGTAAAATATATTTATGACACTAAATAATATAACTACCATGCCAAGCATTCGCATAATTTATTTTTTAATTGTGTGCAAAATACTTTATTATTCAAATCTCAATATCCTATATAATAAAATGGAAATATGAAAACTGACCCAAATGGTGGAATGACCAGGAACAACTTGTCGCTATGATATGCTTTGACCACCAGGGGACACTCAATGCAGGAGCTTTCTCCTGGAGGTCAATGCGCTCCCACAGGGGGAGCTCTACTCAGCCACAAGCTGGACTGATGGCTGCAATGCAGCAGTGGTGGCAGGAGCCTCTCCCACCTCCTCAGCGGTGCTAAGGATATCTGACTGCAGGAAAGTGGGCCTACGTTGGCAGGTGGACATCCCCTGAGGGCTTCCCGACTGCCAGAGGGATGTCTAACTGCCAGCTTAGGCCTGACCCCCTGGGGAGTCGGCCTGAACTGGTAGGTGGACATCCCCAAAGGGTCCCAGACATTTTATAAAATATATATAAAATTTCAAGGAAAAATACTATAAGGAGTCTTTTTATTGAAAGAATTGGAAAACATTCTTTTTTCATGTGAATCTTATGGGCCATCACTCAAATGAATAGTACTTTATTACACTAATATCAATCAACTTATTTATGTAAGCCCCATCTTCAGAACAAGATTGTAAGCCAGCTTTGGGTTAGAACTAAGACATAGACATCTGTGTTTCCCCTGGTATCTAACAAGTACCAGACACACAATATATGCCATTATTTATTACTCGCTCAGTGGATTAAAATAGTAATTTACTCAAGACCAACTTATTAGTAAACCTTACGATAAAAAATATTTAATATTATCTAATAGTCTTATAGTCATTCAAATAGTTTGTGCATAGAATAACAAACTTCATGATCAGGAAGGACACATTTTGACAAAAGATACCCTTTTTTAGATCCATGCCTTTTCTTATATAATATAATATAATATAATATAATATATATATATATATATATATATATATATATATATATATATATTATATTATATTAGGAGTATCAATGATGAGAGAGAATCATTGATTGGATACCTTTTGCATGCTCCCTACTGTAGATTGAGCTCATAGGTCAACACTCAACACTGAGCTGTGCAGGCTGGGAAAATCCATGCCTTTTACAAGTCATGAAGCTCATTAGATAGCTTGGCATTTGTTAATTGTAAATCTGATGCTCCTTTAGCAGTATCGCTTACTGTGATATAAAATACAATCGCTCTGCGTATAAGCATCTGCTATTTGCCTTCGGCATATTGAACAACATGGGCTTCCCTCTATTTCTGTGTCTCTTTATTTCTGTACTCCTTAATACTTTCTACCCTATATCAAATTCTAGTATATTTCTTATAGCAGTTTATTTTGATATTACAACTGTACAAGATGAATTTCAAACCATCTTTATTAATTAACTCTTTTCATTTTCCATTGTAAACTTCAACAGATCAAGAACACAGATTAGGGCCTGGAAAATTCTGAAATAAACTCATCATATAGGCAGAAAGACAAAAAAAACTAAAAGAAAGAAAGCATAATTATTAACAGCATCATGATTTTCAAGTATGATAACAAATTAATTTCAGGTTCCAAAAGGAAAGTTTATAGAAAACTTTGTTTTTAATGAGATTATTCATATTTTATCTCATCCCTGATAATGTATTCTTGCTGCCCCTTTTAAAGTGAGCTTTAATAAGCATTAGTATTAGATCACTGGGCAAGTTATTTACCAACTTTGACCATTATTTGAGTACTAAGTAGTAAAACGAGAATAAAAACAGTGATTTCCTAAGTTTGTTTTATAAATCAAGGAAGTATAAAAAATCTGTGTACACATCTTGGAATCTAGTAAGGATTTTATAAATATCACAATTAGGCCCTCACCAGTTGGGCTCAGTGGATAGAGCCTTGGCCTGCAGACTGAAGGGACCCAGGTTTGATTCTGGCTAAGGGCACATGCCTGGGTTGGGGGCTTGATCACGAGTGGGGGCATGTAAGAGGCAGCCATTCAGTGAATATCTCTCATCATTGATGTTTCTATCTCTCCTCCCTTCCTTCCTCTCTCTAAAAAAATGTATATATATATATCACAATTAGAATTGCTAGTCTATGCTTAGAGAACATTTTTCCAAGATTTCAGGGATAATAGTGTTTTAGTGATTGTTATGGATGAATTCTTTCCCTCCAAAATTTATATATTGAAGTCCTAACACTACTCTCAGTATATGATTATGTTTGGAGATAAGGACCTCAAAGGTGATTAAGTTAAAATATGGTCATTTGGGTGATCTCTAATCCTATATGACTGGCTCCTTACAAGAAGAGTAGATTAGGACATTGACCCAAAGAAGAAAGCCCTTGTGAAAACACAGGAAGAAGGTGGCCATCTATAAGCTGAAGAAGAGGCCTCAGAGGACCCCAAGAACCCTTCTGACAGCTTGATATTGGGCTTCTAGTCTCCATAACTATGATAAAAGAAATCCATATTATTTAAGCCACCAGTCTGTGGTATGTTATGGCAGCCCCAGCAAACTAGTGGAGTAATAATGTATGAGCAGGAAATAAAGTAAAGCTGGGATTTGTAGGGGGAAAGTTACAGAAGCGTGTGAACAGTCTTCCTTTTCTTAGGGTCAACATAGTATAAGTTCTGTTTCACTCTGCACATCTGCTTGATTTTTCGTATTCATTAAAGTAGACTCTAGTGACATATTACTCAAGGTTCAGCCAAAAAACTAAAATCAATTATATGTATTTATGGTGGGAAATGATTTAATACAGGGAATTAGAGTTTACAAAACATATGGAAGGGCTAGAACAAAGACCACTAAAAATGTTCCATGTTCTGAAAAATCAGGATGTTTCAGAAATCAGGAAGAAAAAGCTGTTTATTTCAGGTCTTCTTGGCAATGGGTTGTGCGATTAACTAAGGATGATGGAAACACTGACTAATGTTACATTTGTGGTTTCCAGAGCTCGCATCCCTGCTTTACCTTTCTGGAGCAGTAATGGTTTCCCTCCCACTTCTTCCCTAATCTCATTTACTTTCTTCACAGTGGTAGAATCTTTCTGTCAAGAAAATCTACAAAATATATGTGCGTAGATTAGCCTCTGGTGATAATGATGTCTCACATTTCCTTAATTACCTTTTACATGTCCTATTTAACTTCCCAACACACTGTGGATCATGGCAATTGAGGGAACTTAAGAATGCCCTGGAGCAACATGTGCTTCAGATGAGTCTTACTCCAGGCACCCACACCTGCATTGGCCACAACCCAGAAGGTGCTCAGGAACTGCCTGCTGTGGATAAACTCGCCTTTCCCTGGCTCAACATTTTCACTTGGTAAATTAGACAAATATCTCAGAACTCTAGGTGCTTCTGGTAAGTCTGTCACCCCCACTTCCACTCCAACACTTTCAGCCTCATCGCCAATATCTGTTGTATTAGTCAGTATTCTCCATAGAAACAGAATAGTAGACTCTTTATACATAGTTATTTTAGAGGATTGGCCCCTGTAGTTAGAGGCTGAGAAGTATCACAGTCTGTGTTAGGAGAAACTATGTGTAGTTCCAACCTGAGTCCAAAGACCTGAGAACAAGGAGAGCCAATTGTTTAAATCCCAGTCCCAAAGATGACAGGCATGAGACCAGAGAGCAGCATTTCAATTTGAACCCAAAGTCTGGAAAGATCAATGTGCCAACATAGTCAGACAGGAAGAGTTCCCTCTTATTTGATGGAAGTCAACTTTTTTCTTCTATTTAGACTTTCAACTAATTGGATAAGGGTCACCCACATTAGGGATAGCAATGTGCTTTTCCTCAGGCTATCAATGCAAATGTAAATTTCATCTAGAAACTTCCTTGCCCACCCAGAATAAAGTTTGACCAAATATATGAGCCCAGTAAAGTTGACAGATAAAATTAACTATCATAGTACACACTTTGTCATCTTGGCATCCATATATGTCTATGTCCTTAAAACATATTAATCTCCAAACAAATAAACAACAAGAACATAAGTCTACATAACATAACATGATAAAACTATCCTGAATACAACATAAAATCACTAACCACTTCCCAAGAACAAATGGTAAAGTCCTTGTTGATGTTGATTGATGTTTATTCTTGCTTTAAATACTATGATATAAAATTAATAACACTAAATACTATGATATATAGTCAATGCATCTTCTTTACTTGATACAGGCATATAAGATAAACTATATTTGTTATGCAAACATATTCACAATCAAGTAAGGAGGAAAAACAATAATTACTGTCCTTATATCTGTATGTCATATGGTTATAGCTGGTGTTTAGAGTTACTCTCTCCTACTACACATTCTATATCCCCTTTGCCTTCAGCAAGCACCTCAGTTAGTCATGGAATCTTTACCTGAAGAGGTGATGTAAACTTTAATTTCTAAGGGTCAAAGCCATTAGTAGTCCTGCTTGGTTTGGGTTGCTGTAATTTTCCGCTGATCTCACAAGGCATGGTAATACTGAGAGATGCCCTAGTGGATCCCAGACATACTCCTCCTCACCTCCACTGTGGATTACTAGCACAATTTCCCCTTGGTAGACAGGCAGTCATCCCGGCCAATGCTGTGACTCCCTTCTCTGATGTTGATTTAGAGGCATAGGAGCCCAAATATACCAGTTTAATGGAATCATTGCTTTGCCTATTTGTGGAAGTATTTCTCCCCTTGCAGCTATGACTTCTAGGCTAGCAGAGCATAAAGTCATGGAAATAGGAAGCAAACATTTTGTTGGTGAGTCATTAAGGGTAGTAGTAGGTGGTGCCATCTCCTTCCACCTTTTGCAGACTGGCCTTGTGAATCCTGGCAATGGGAGAAACAACACGATAAATTGGATACAGACTTAATGCATATAGTCTTTCAGAAAAACTTGCCCCAGCACATTATTCAAAAGTCCATTCCGACATTTCTTTAAGCCACTTCTCTAGGATGGTAAGTAATATGGTAACACCAGTGAATTTCATGAGCATGGGCCCACTGATGCACTTCATTTGCTACAAAGTGAGTTCCTTAAGCAGAGTGAAGCTATGAAATACCACAACAGTGAATCAGTCATTCTGTTAGTCCACAGATGGTAGTGTTAGCAAAGGCATTTCATGTAGAGAAGATAAATTCATATTCAGAGCGAGCATCTGTTTCAGTAAGAACAATACACAGCCCTTCCCATGATGGGAGTGGTCCAACGTAATCAATCTACTACCACATAGCCAATTGATGAATCTACAGGTAGCTTTCCCTCCCCCCCCCAAAAAAAAAACATATAAAGTTAATTCTGCTATACAATTATAAAGAACAAAGAAACAACCAACCAGCTCAATTGTAAAATATTTGCTTACATAAATGAAACCAAGTCCACCTAAACATTGCAAATACATATCTGAATGCAGAATTCAGTCTGAATTCATGGGTAGCTCTCTCTATCTGACCACATCTCCAAGTCTAAGGGTTCCTTTGTGGGAAGGACCAAATATTAATTACCTTTGTAGACACATAGTCTTGCAATAAAGCCTGCAAGAATGAATTTTAAGATGCTTATTGAACAAATAAATGAATATAATACATCTTATGGTGAAGCTAAAAACTAATCTTGATTTCATATGATAAATCCTGACTTTAATTCACTCCTCTAATTATGTGAAATAATGCGTCTCTGAGGTTGGATGGTTTTCAAATAAAAACTTGTATCAACCTGTCACATGTCAACACTTTCTAATAATTCTGAATTAAGGTAGAATGATAACAAAGGATGGAATATTAAAATATGATATTTATACCTTAGATAACATAAATAGAGCTGAGCATTTGCATATTTATTTTTTGAGGGACTTCTAATAAAATATATATATATTAGAGGCCCAATGCATGACATTCATGTGAGTTGGCCTTCCTTCCCCTGGCTGCTAGCACTGGCTTCACTTTAGTCGCCAGCACCCGGGACCTGGGTTTCCCTCATAGAGGCAGGCCCTGCCCACCCACCACAGCCGTTTGGTTGGTGGCCTGGGCCTCCAACTTCCGGGAGATCATGGGGCGATAGTTGAGCCCCTGACCAATTGCATCACACCCCCCTTAGCTGGCCTGGCACCAGTGGGTGTCATAGCATGGTCCTGGATGGTCCTCAGGATGGTCTTTCCGCTGTTCAGTTGATTTGCATATTGTGCTTTTATTATATAGGATATATTTTATGATATATATATATATATATATATATATATATATATTGCTTCTTTTACCATTTCAGGTAATAATCTGTATAACATTCCATATATAAAGATAGGTACTTAACTGGGTCAAAAATATTTTCTGTAAATAGCCACATAATGAATATTTTTCAGCTTTTGAGATACTACATTTCTGTTGTAAATATTCAACCATACCATTTAATCATAAACACAGTCCTGAAAAATATGTAATTATATGACCATGGCTGTGTAACAATAAAAATTTGTTTACAAAATCAGAAGTTGAACAACATTTGGACTGTGGGATAGAGTTTGCCAATTTCCATGTCAGCAGTATCTGCACTAATAAAAGAGTAAGATGCAACTTAACTGTATCTTCGCAACACCCACCAGCCAATCAGGAGTGAGTATGCAAATCAACCCAACAAATATGGTGGGTTAATTTGCATACACTAGCATCAAGCAGCCAGGGGCAGGGGGGAGGGGTGGTGGGATGCTTGCACCATTGCCATAGTGACGACAAAGTCATTCCATATCCTCTCAGCTGCCCTGGGCCTCTGAGCAGTGTGGGAAGGAGGAAAGGCTGCTCTGGGCTGGAGCAAAAAGTGGCTCAGGTCAGAGCAAAGGCAGTGCCAGCAGCAAGGTAAGGAAGGCCCATTCTTGCACAAATGTTCATGCATCAGGTCTCTAGTAATTTATAATATGCTAAATGGTGACAAATCATAAAAGGATAAGTTAGAGGAATGGAGATGGGAAAGTAAGTTAAACTATTAAACAGAATGGTCAGGGTAGACCTCACTAGGCAGGCGTTATATGTATAAGAAACTGGGGAGATAAATGGGGGAAGAAGCCATGCATGTATCCATCTGGCAGAATTGCTCCAGGAGAAGGAGTGCCCGGTGCATGGGAATATGCCCTTTGCTTTGGGAAGAGCAAGGAGACCAGGATCTTGTAATGAATTGAATAGAAGTTGTAATAAAAAAAAAAAAATAAAAAAAAACACTTCAGAGTGCAAAACAGTGAAAGCTCTTATATGCCAATGCACAGTTGCTTTGTGTTACACCGAGATAAATAGGAGCTCTCATTCATAACTATATCCTATCTAATAAAAGGGTAATTTTCAAATTAACCATCACTCCATCACAAAAGATGGTGGTGCCCATGGCAGCACCCAGTTCTCTCAGCCCAGCCAGAGTCCCCGTATCCCAGGGCTGTGGCCACTGAGAGCAGGCAGCTTGGGCGGCCTTCAGTATGATTGCTTCATCGCAGTGGTAATGAGGCAAGCATTTCGTGCCCAGCTACAGTTGGGCCTCTGGGCCATGGAGAACCTCTGGGCAGTGAGCGCAGAGGAACAAGGCCCTGCAGAGAGATATTGGTCTATGGATTCACATACAGGGTTATTAGTATAATAATAATACACAATTGTTCATTCACTAGAGGCCCAGTGCATAAAAGTCGTACACTGGGGATGGGAGTGTCCCTCAGCCCACCTTGCACCCTATCCGATCTAGAACCCCTCAGGGGATGTCCGACTGCAGAATCATGCCTAAACCAGCAGTCAGACATCCCTCTCACAGTCCGGGACTGCTGGCTCCTAACCACTCGCCTGCCTGCCTGATTGTCCCTAACTGTTTCTGCCTGCTGGCCTGATTGCCCCAAACTCCCTCCCCTGCTGATCCAATGTCCCCCAACTCCCTCCCCTGCCAGCCCCATGGCCCCCAACTACCCTCCTCTGCCATCCTGATGGTCCACAACTTCCTTCTCCTACTGGGCATCTTGTGGTGGCCATCTTGTGACAACATGGGGGCAACCATCTTGTGATGACATGGGACAGCCATCTTGTGACAGCCATCTTGTGACAATGTTGGGGTGGTCATCTTATGATGACACCAGAGCATGGTGGCCACCTAGGCTTTTATTAATATAGATAATTTTATATTATAATTGTATTTACTTCATATATTTGGTGAGGGAAATAAATTATATAAAATCAGGAATTAATGGAGTAGAATAAATAGTAGATGGTAAATTTTCAATAAATATTAACTGATATGTTGGTGTTACTTTTTTTGTTTTAATCAAAATACAGAGTCTGAAGGCAGAGTGGTGACTGTCTGAGACAGCAATTATATCCTTTCTCTGTCTTGGTAAAGTGCACCTTGACTAGCTGCTAGGTTCTGATAGTAAAATGTTTATAAAAATGACACAATTTTTTTCGTATCCTGTATTTTTGCTCATTTGCAACATGATATAATTCTCCCAGGTTTGTGTAAAGATATACTATGCTGTTTTTCTGGATTAAAGTATTTGGAAGGATTTTAGGTATAAATATATAGCCCTCTTAAAAGAAAGCAAATTATCAATAAATATATGTTATCATATATAGGAATCTATTATGAGGTGAAGAATGAAAATAATATATTAACTTAAAATTAATTCATCTACATAATGCAAAAGTTATAGGTATTCTGCTTAAGACATATTTTTTTTTATTATTTCCCTAGACCAACAATAATTTTATCCTTACAAGTTTTGTGGGCTTGGAATTCAGAAGGGCTCAGGTGGGTGGTTCTGTCTGAATCTCTCATGTAATTATATTTAGGTAATGGCCAGAGCTGAGGCAGCAGGAGGCTGGACCATCTGCAAACTCACCATGCAGCCCATCAACTCTCCTTTTCTCTATATTTAAGTATTCTAAAAGCCTCTCCATGTGTTCTCTCCTATTTGCTAGTTTAGGTTCTTTCTACCACGGCAGCCACGGGGTAATAGAACTTCTTACACAGCAGCTCAGAGCTTCAAAATCTGTGTCTGATCAAAGGAGCCTGAAGCTTCATTGCCACTCATGATCTAGCCCAGCCATGGGCAAACTACGGCCCATGGGCTGGATCCGGCCCCTTCTGCTATTCTATCCGGCCCTGTGGAGCTGAAAGAGCGGAGGGTTCTCTTGTTCTCCCCTCTGCTCCTTCACCAGGAGCCCAAGATGAGAGTGCCAGCATGGTCAGGTTGCTTTTGTTCTGGCCCTCTGGTCCAGTTAAAAACCCATTGTGGCCCTCGAGTCAAAAAGTTTGCCCACCCCTGTTCTAGCCTCTGAGGTCACATTGGTGTCACGTCCACTACATTCTATCCATTACAAAGGAATCACAGTCCATACAGATTCAAGTAGTGAAGTTACCTTCTATCCATTGTGCAAACGGCATAGTCCCTATGTAGAAAAACATGTGGAGGGAAGTTATTGTTGTGGCCTTTCTTGTAAAAAAGATACCTGTTACAAGAAACAGTGAAATTGTTTCAAATATTATAAACTAGAGCCCCAGTGCACAAATTTGTGCATGGGTGAGGTCCCCCTGAGTGGCCCACAGGGATCAGGCCAAAACCCAGAGTCCAATGCTGCCTGCAGCTCCTACCTGCCACTCCCACTAATCCAGGCCCCACTGTCCCTGCCACCGGCTTGCACCCAATCAGTCTTTGATTGGGACAGCCTTGTGCTATTGTAGCAGTGCTCACCAGCCATGAACCCTGCCTCTGGCACCCTCCCAAGGGGAGTGGCCTTCAGGATCAGGCTGAAACTGGCTCGCTAACATCCCCAGAGAAGCCCTGGATATTGAAAATGCGCAGACCAGGCTGAGGGATCCCACTGGTGCACGATTGGGCCGGGGTGGGACCTTGGGAAAGCTGCAGGGCATGCCGGGCCCATCTTGCTAAGTCCAGATCAGCTGGACCCAAGCAGCAAGCTAACCTACTAGGCGGAGCATCTGCCTCCTGGTGGTCAGTGCACATCATAGTGAGCAGTAGAGCAGCCTTATCATATCATTAGCATATTCCACTTTGGTTGTTCAGCTGTTCTGCTGTTCAGTCTATTTGCATATTACTCTTTTATTACATAAGATAGATATTTCTTTCTCTCTCTACAACCGGAGAAGAAACTGATGCTCCCAAGAGTATACTGACTATGATCAAGACTTTAAGATCTTGTACAATCTTTTCAAATAAATAATATTTATTTTTTTATTCTAATCTTATAGCTACCTTGAGAAGACGCTCCAGGTGGAAAGTAGCTAAACTAAATCTTATTTCAGTGTTATGAAACTTTCTAGACACTGACACAGAAGATTATTAAACTGGTCAAAAATGACTTTGAACAAATTGAAAAAAGAACACGAGATACAAGGTAGATTGTAGATTGTTTACAGAAACAATTACATAGAAATAAAAAAAAAAGATGTTTCCCCTACTTCAATTAATTATAAAAATATTCTATTTTCATAGCGGATCTTATAATTGCCTTGGGTATCTGAACTAGCACTTTTTTCCCATCATGAAAACAACTTCAATATGATAGTCCTTTTTCTGAAGTGTAAAATATGGGAAAATGGGGACAAATTAAGATAAGTGTAGCATTATTTTGCAGTTTTTCTTTTCCAGTCATTTGGCAAATCACAAATGCTGCCAATTATAGCATTTCCCATGAAGCAGTAAAAATGAAATGCTCTCTCAAAGGAAATAATTTAAAAACACAATTCTAATTTTTAGTTCAGAAAACATACTCCTAATATTATGTATTGAATTTTTTACTAGTTTCAATAAATACTGATATCAGCTTAAACATATGTTGTGATTATGAATAAATTATAAGTATAAGTAATTTATGTTAATATCTTAGCATTGTTATTTCTTATCACTACCAGGAGGAAAACAATGTCATAACAGAGGTAAATCCCTTTTAGTGAAAGGTTTATTGTAAAATGTTGCAAATTATTCACAGTATGGAATCTCAATCAAATAATAATGGATGTATTTAACCAAGTATTTGCCTAACTCAACTTGAACATATTAATGTTACCAGAATAGCTCTAAGATAGCCATGATTTTATTTAAGTATATTTTTTATTGATTTTTTAGAGAGAGAAAAAGTGAGAGGGAGAGAGAAGCATCGATGTGAGATAGAAACATTGATAGGTTGCCTCCTCAAAACAATCAGACTTAGGATCAAACCTTCAACCTGAGTATGTGCCCTGAATGGGAATCTAATCAATGACCTTTCAGTTCATGGGACAACGCCCAATCAACTGAACCACACCAGCCAGGGAGATAGCCAGGATTTTTATTTGCTGTAGTCACTGGTGCTTCCCAGTAACCAAGGGTTATGCTGGTCCAACAAAAAAAAACTGATGTAACAGACGTTTTGGCTACCAACATTATATTCCTTTGGCCAGTCTCTGATTTCAGCTTGGTTGTACCGACAGGTACTAATTCACCTTGGCAATCAGTACAACCTTAAACATGTCTGTGTTTTATTGTTTTATTTTTTTTCACATGTAACCCAAAACCTTCCCCAACGCTCTGGACCTCTAGATCTGGTGAAATTTTAGCCCAGAAATGTAGGGAACAAATTTTCAATGTTAACAGATGGAAACTATTGGATAACGCACCAGCCTTCTATCTTTCAATCTGATTCTTCTTGCTGGCATCCAGTATAGCTGGCAATAAAACACACTATCAGTGAGGCACATGGGATCACCTTCCAAATACATGACTTCACATAAGTCTTTGTCTTTGGTACTGCTTTTTGAGGGATGGGAGTAAAGGGAAGAGCTCAATTAAAACTATAGGCTGTAGATAGAAAGGCGTTTGCTTTGTTTTGAAAACAAGTGTCTGGCAAGTCAGTTATTTAAATTACATGTGACACCTTTCATTTTTGCAATGCACGTTTGGTCAAAGTGAGGCTCTAAGATCACATAAAGGTAGAGTTGCACAAAAGACATTCTATATAACAAAAGGGTAATATGCAAATTGACTGTAATGGCAGAATAACCCAGGAATGATTGGTCACTATGACGTGCACTGACTATCAAGGGTCAGATGTTCAATGCAGGAGCTGCCCCCTGGTGGTCAGTGTGCTCCCACAGGGGAAGCTCGGCTCAGAAGTTGGGATGATGGCTGCAAGCACAGAGGGGTTGGTAGGAGCCTCTCCCGCCTCCTCCTTGGCAGTGCCAGGAATGTCTGACTGCCAGCTTAGTCCCAGTCCTCTGGAAAGTTCCAGACTGTGAGAGGGTGCAGGCCAGGGTAAGGGACCCCTCTCCCCGCAAGTACGCACATTTTTGTGCACTGGGCCTCTAGTATTTTTATAACTGGAGTAAAACACAACTTAGGTTGAATGTTTCTCTTAGCCCTTTTAGTAAAGGTAGATGTTTGAAAGAAAGGCACAGGGAATTTGCAGTTTCTTCTCTACTTCTTTGGCAGTTCACATTATATAGGTCATCTAGCTAGCACCTGAATATAAATCAACAGCCTGGTGACTATCAGTCAAAGTTAAGTATAACAGCTACTTCTCAATTTTTATTTTAATACATGTGCTCCTAATTTTTCAATTTTTGAGGAAATATTAATTGAACTCATCCTTTTTCAGGCACTGAAATATATAAATAGCATTTACTTATTTGGTCTATTGCTTTGGTTTCTGGGTACTCAATCCCTTGTGAAGATCTGAGAAGCCTAAAAGAGGTGACTTAGGAGAAGCTATCTGGAGAAAAAAAGAAAAGAAAGGAGCACTGATCGATTGTCTCCCAAGGCTTCTTGACCAGAGTTATCTCTCAGGGCACTATACTTCCAGGTTGTATATATTGATATCTAAGTCATTTTCTGCTGAGTCCATCCCTGAAGCACACAAAAGTCCTAGGACTGAAGGAAGTAATCAGTGTTTTAGACTGAGGTGAGGTATTTCAAGATACACCAATGTGAATTTTGTCAGAGACTAGAAAATAGGGTGAGGTTGTGAGTATTCAATACAGTACTTAAGCAATAATTGAAATTGATTCCATTGCATCCATGCCTTTCCTCTCTGTTGTTACATAAGGTTTATCTTTGGACATTTTAAACATATTTCACGTATGTTTTTGTTCTTCAGGACACCTTAAAATAGTTTCCTTTTTCAATAAACATTGGATTGTAAACCCCACATATATAAGATCAAATGCTGTGTTGTTCTCTACTGTGTCTTTATTAAATAAATTGTGCATTTGATATAGTTTTGTTTCTAATTAAATAAATTATTGAATGATTTTAACTTCCATATTTTTTACCTGAAAAATGAATGGAAATATTTATAAAAAGGCTGAGACTCCCCTACTTATAAACATTGTAATGCTTATATAATTTTTCTTATAATTTTTGTACTTAAAGACTAAGAAGATCTTTACAATTTTCAAAAACAAGCATGGCTAACCTGACGAACGTGACCAACTTTTTGGGAACACTGTTGAAAAATACAGTTTTACAAAGTTAAATATATATTTTTAATTTTTTATTTAAAAGAAACAAATTTTAAATTAAGTAATTTACTCTACATTATTTTTTCTCAATAATGAACCATTTATCTAGGTAACTATGTCTTATAGAAAAAACAAAATAGATTAAAATCATTAAACTTATTTTTGGTAGTTCACAAGATACCTGATTAGACCTGAATAGAATCAGAGAGGAATAATATATTTAAACCTATAGAAGTTAATATGGCAAATAGTAAACTCCTCTATAAAACCCATAGCAGAGACTCTCAGTGCCCATCAGTAACGGTCCTTAACAGCTAACCTGGGTGACTCACTGAAATGCATTGCCTCTTACATTCCCTAGGTGTGACCCCGTGAGTAAGTTGTTATCAATGGGTAATACAATGTATGGGTGAACTCGATGAGCATCACTTTCAGGACTGTCCCTTCAAAACTTTCCTTCCAAAATTCTGACTCTGTTTTCCATCTGTTGACTGAAAGGGAGAGGACACTAAACGCATTTCAGAGGTGGAGACATAAGATGGGAAGAACTTGGACCTGCGAAAGACAGAACCCTGGCCCCCTTGATATCCCTTCATCCTGCCCACATTAGGTGGTATATTAAAGGAGAGATATAATTTTATTATGATAAGCCAGTGAAATATCAGAATAATATCTGTTATTGCAAATAGCATTATTTGGCATTCTCTGATAAAGATGTACTTAGAAGTCAGTCTGGTAGAATATGTATGTGGAGAACATATTTCTTTGGAAATTTTCCTAAAGTCCTAAATTATAAATTCCAGTGGCCCTAAGTAGACTTCCTTTATCCATCTCCCAAAGATAGGCTGTAGGAAGAATGAACAAGATGGATATCAGGACAACCACACCCATAGGAATTCCTTTCCACCATCCCTCTTTTAGCCAGATAGAAGCAAGAGCAAAGGCCAAGCTGAAGAAAAGCATGCCCAAGTGATTCCTTTCCTGAAGGATCTAGGCACAGAATACCATACATACTCACTCAAGCAAGTAAAAGCACGATCTTTTAGGCGGCTTCTTAAAGTAGGGTTTGGGCAATACAGATGCTCTGTATGATTAGGCCTTGGCTTCCTGGGCTCTGAGAAGATGCACTCGGTCCCTATAAGGATGTTCACTTAAACTGAGCAGAAAGGGCACCCGGTTATTGAAGACTACTTGGCTGAGGTAATCTTTTGAGGCCTCTGGTTTTCAGAGGTTTAGGCTATTGGATGCTGGTTATAGTAGAAGCTGAGTCTATAGCTGGCAATATCACAGCAAATTTGCCGAACTTAAAAATAGAATTAAAATATAAATCACAGCATACCATGAAATGTAAAGTCCATGATGCTTACTTTCAGTTTTCAGTGTAAGCAAGGCAATGATTTTCAAGAGAAATAACTAAAGCTTATCACAATTAACTGAAATTAACTCAGACATGAAGCTAAGAGAATTTTGAGAGAGTCTAGGATTGTATTCTGTAACCATTGATATAAACTTTAAAAAATATAATTACTAAATTCTAACTTTGAAAATAAAATAAAGGGGAATTATTCTAATTAATGAAATATTTAGTTGATGTTGCTTAAAGTAAGTAGGTTAGAAATGAGGCTTATATTTATCACTAGCTTATATTTTTTGAATTCCATCTTTTTTTTTTTTGTATGGTAAGAACTCAGTAACACCATGGCCCATAAATTTAGAAAATTAAATTGCACTAACAAAGTCAGTGGACAGAGAACCAATTTGGTAAGTAAAATTGATATTCAATAAATTCTGCTGGTGAAAACAGGTCATTTATGGAATATACCAATATAAAAATATGTTAATTTGATCTAACCAGATACAATTAAAGCTAATGTAGCTCAGCACAACAAGATACTTTTTCTTATTTAGTAAATCATACAATATATGATACAATAAGATGGGAAGATCTCCGAATGAAGATAAAAGAGGAGAGACATGTGAGGGTTATTTGGAATAGGAGAAATGTCACAGTTCCAAGACAATCATTCTTTATTCAATTGCAAAATCTGGCCACGAGTATGATCATTTATCATGTAAACTTTTGTATCAATCACTGTCTTGATGCTACATAGTTATATTTTCTATTGAAGGAGAGACATTGACAGTTACACTTATAGCTACAAAGATGTTCAACAGTATTACTGTTTTAAAATGAAGCTTTCTTTTTTTTTATAAAAACAAATTTAAAAGTATATCTTTTCTGTACCGTGATATTTATCAAATGCAATTATGAGATAATTTTTAAAATAAGTCTTATTATTTTTTAATTTTATTTTTACAAGATTTTCAGTATAAAAATATTACAACAAAAATTGCATATCCATTAAGGTAACAAGACTTTACAACGATCAGTTTATTCAATTACGTTACAATAAAAGATTGGAAAAACCATACAAAGGACCCAACTGCAGAAAGTCTACTTGTAAAGGTAAAAAAACACATACTTCTTTCTTTTTACCCATAAGCCAGCTACATTTTTCTTTCTAAAGGTCAATCAATGACAGCATGAACTTTTTCTTTTCCAATACTGAAAAGCAGCAATAAATCGCTTTCACTATACATTGTGTAACTGTATACTCTTGGATAACTTTTAATTCCTAAAATCACAATAAATGACCTTCTTTGCAATATCACCATTGTTTGTCTAATTTCAAAAGTGGTCTTGTGGCAATATCCTCAAATTTTCACAATTCTGGTACTTCTTGTCTAGTTGTCAGTCACAAAGTGAATTTATATTAAATTTCTCCTGGAGAACCGTGAGTTTAAAGTTCAAATATAATCTGAAGTGATAGGGGGGTTCTATAAAATCTAAACTGTGTTTTAAAGATTAAAAAAAATGAAGTCAGTTAAACACTTCACAAAACTGAATAGAACAAATATATACCTGGTATATTTAAACTTCAGAAAGTAAAATTTTAATATTCTATTTCCAAGGGGCAGACTCATTCTTCTTATTCCTTGGTCACATCATGTATCCTTTTAAATAACATGTGGTGAATGCAATTTGTAAGATTGATACCATCCAATCAGCACCAACTATCTGGAACATTGCAAAGGAAATTGCACCCTACCTGGGTCAGAGTTGATAAAGAGTTTACAAAGGTAATTTAGCTTATTTATTGGCAGATGTATTGTCCTTAAAAGTAAAGATCTTGAGCAAGGATCCCTACTAATCTGTAAGTTCATTTCCCCTAAGGTAAAATTGCTTTTGGGTGATGCTGATCAGGTCCTGTAAAAGTTTGCTCAGTGATTTGATAGAGATTGTGATCCAGGCTCGTTTATGGAACTTTTGGTTATTAAATCAATCTCTGAAGCTCAAAACTAAATTAATAAAACCAAAAGACTGTGGTTGGAAGAGCGACATAAAGTTTAGAAAAAGGCAATCTGTTGATTCTTCTTTCACCAAAATGCTGATTAAGAATCATAATATAGTCTCTATTATATTAGGTCATTGATTTAGCTTCCTTTATATGCTCTGGAAACAACTGAAGTAAGCATTTTTTTTTTTACTTCATATTCACAATCAGACTTTACAACTTATTAGGAAATTGGCTTTCTGAGTGCCTTCAAGTTTATTCTGATTCTAATTATGAAGGGCTACAGAGCCAGATGTAGAGGAAATAATATGAGCTTTCATCACATTGAATTTGTCAGGTAAATCTTGATTTACTTATTTTCAATATATATAAAATTTTACAAATTAAACTTCTTTGAAACTCAGTATCCTCAAGATAATAATAATGTTTATTGGGTATGGTTGGCATGATAAATAAAGAATACACACACACACATACACACATTTACACATACATACTAGAAGCCTGATGCACAAAATTCATGCATGGGGGGTGTCCCTCAGCCCAGTCTGCACCTTCTCCAATCTGGGATCCCTTGAGGGATGTCCAACTGCCTATTGAGGCCCAATCCCAGTCGCATCCTCCTCACAATCCAGGACTGCTGGCTCCCAACTTATGTTTTTACATTAAGCACAGGTAAAACTTAAAGATAGAATATTATTTTCTTATTTTTTCTGCATTGTTCATAGGGACCTATGAAGTGATCACCTGCCTGCCTTTCTGATTGCCCCTAACCATTTCTGCCTGCCAGCCTGATCACCCCCTAACCACTCCCCTTCTAGCCTGATCAAGGCCTAACTGCTCCCCAGCCAGCCTAATTACCCCCTAACTGCCCTGTCCTGCAGGCCTGGTCCCTCCTCAATTGCCCTGCAGACCCAGTCATCCCTAACTGCCCTCCCCTGCCAGCCTCATCACCTCTAACTGCTCTCCCCTGCTGATCTGATCTCTGACCCCTACCTGCCCTCTCTTGCAGGCCTGGTGCCTCCCAACTTCCCTCCCCTGCTGGGCATTTTGTGGTGGCCATCTTGTGTCTACATGGGGGCAGCTATCTTTGACCACATGGGGGCAGCCATTTTGGGTGTTGGAGAGATGGTCAATTTGCACTTTACTCTTTTATTAGTTAGGATAGAGGCTTGGTACATAGGTAGGGGCTTGGTTGGTTTTCCCTGAAGGGTGTTCTGGATCATGGTGGGGGTTCCCTTGGGGCATGGGGCAGCCTGGGAGAGGGGCCTTTGGTCGTTTGCAGGCTGGCCACACCCTCCAGCAGTCCAAGTGGAGGCCTTGGGATCTGGGATTTTTTTATCTTCTACAATTGAAACTTTGTAGCCTTGAGCAGAGGCCAGGGCTGGCCAGGGTAGGGAAGTGTTGCTTTCTCCATCACTGGGGGCAATCCAAGCCTCTGGCTGGCTCCACAACTATGGCCCCAGCCATCTTGGTTGTGTTAATTTGCATACTTGTTACTGTTTGGCTTGTGGTTTATGGGTGTATCTGAGGTATGATAAATTTGCATGTTTCTCTTTTATTAATATATATATATATATATATATATATATATATATATATATATTAGCTAACAAAATAGCTGTAACAAATAGCAATTCAGTGATTAGTAATTACCTGTAATAGTTTATATTATAATTTATCTGCCCTTGGAAGTAAAACTAATCATGCATTCTAGACTTTGTATAAAAAAATATCTCATCAGTCGACACCGGTTTGGCTCAGTGGATAGAGCGTTGTCCTGCAGACTGAAGGGTCCCAGGTTTGATTCTGGTCAAGGGCATGTGCCTTGGTTGGGGACACATCCCCAGTGGGGGGTGTGCAGGAGGCAGCTGATGGATGATTCTCTCTCATCGATGTTTCTAGCTCTCTGTCTCTCTCCTTTCCTCTCTGTAAAAAAAAATCAATAAAATATATTTAAAAAAAATATCTCATCATAAAATTGTTTACTTCTTCCCTTCCTAATATCCATATAGCTTGCTGCCTTACTTTCTATGGGAATTTATTAAAATGATAGCTTCTAGTAAGAACTTCCTTAGCCAATCTAAATGTTCACCTATCTCCTCCCTCTCTCTTTTCTATAGGTTCTTGTTTATAATATTGTACTGGCTTGGTCTCTTGATCAAAAGGACTATAGAGTGGATGGTTAATTGGTGAAAAAGTGGTTTGAAAGAGCAAATGTAATTTCAAATGTAAATTATTGATCCATTTTATTTCCCAGAGAGCTCATCACTTATGTTTTTACATTAAGCACAGGTAAAACTTAAAGATAGAATATTATTTTCTTATTTTTTCTGCATTGTTCATAGGGACCTTATACGAAAAGAAGAAGGCTAGTCCAAGGTGCATTTGGGGTCCCCTCAATCCTATGACAATATAGAAACTAAATCCTCTTAATAGCTACATGAATAACACCCGGCACTTTCATTCCTACTAGTCACTTGAATTTGAATGAAAGAGTTGCTTTTGATGGGATTAGATGAGTTTCCACTGAAATTGACTCATTTTCAATATTATCTCATTCTCTTTACTGTATTCAGTAACGAGGATTTTCACTTATTCCTTGAACCTGCTACATTCGTCTTAATACAGGACTCATGACTTTTCTATTCCCTCCTGCTGGATTGCTCTTTACTAACTATCTAATTCCCATTTAATTGACTATTTAATTTCCATTTCTCATTCTCATTCCTCTTGATCCAAGTATCACTCCCTGAAAGAAAGTTCTGCCTAGCTAGGCTCTGACCTCCCTTAGACAATTTAACAAAGTGGCTACTTTACATTCGCTTGCATGACTGTAGGCTCAAGGTATCTCTCTCCCAGGGGGCTAAAATCTTTATTAAGTCAGATTTAAGCTTGCTTTTGTTCATTATCATACCCCTGGGCCCTATCACAGGATCTAGCATCTAATAAACATCAATAAATATTTGAAGACATTATTTTCTGTTAGTATGTTGTATATTCTATTCACTTAGCATTTACTTTATTTTGGCTTGTGTTATAATAATTTTTCATTTGTGATGTTTTGTCATCCTTTCATATTCCAGCTTCCTTGACTAGGAGGACTCTGAATTTTGTGTACACTTCCTCATGGAACTTGGTAAAATCATAATGCAAATTTGAAAAATTTTAATGCATTAAAAATATTACTTTTAAAGATAATTTGCTGCCTATATATTTAATGTAAATTATATTAAAGAATTATAATGGCAATTATACATTAATATAATAAATCACAAATAAAAGCATCTGATTAACTTCAAATCTTTAATTATTTAAGATAAAATATGAACAACTATCCTTTGTTAAGCAGAATAATTAATTTTGCACTGTAATATGACATAAAATGATATTCCCTTTGAATTAGAAGGTTATAGAACAATGAAAAAATGAGGAATTATTTCTTTGGGACTTATTCAATTAAAAGTAATTAGGGAGTTGAACTATATAGAATGTATTAAAACAATTGATTCAAAGTGTCTGCATCAGTGTAATTCATATAAATAGGAATCTGGTTTTAATAAGCAGCTTAACATTAGCAAAAAAAAATCAAATTTTAGCTATTATTGTGCCTTATATTGTACTGTTAGATATTTGAATACACTCATTGATTTTTTTTTTAAGGTGCGGACAGTCACAAATTTGGAGGAATCCAAATTGTAGGTAAAAAGTCACTCCTTAAAATGGTCCAAAATCATCTTTGAAAACATAAAAACTGAGAAGTAAGTGCGAAGAGCTGAAGTAAGTTTTTAGAATTGCCTGGCTACTATATCGTTTGAGCCAGCATATTATCCTAAACATGTATCTTTGCTTCACATTTTATTTACATAGTCATTGATTTATTATTTATTAATGTACTATTATTATTCATTATTGTATTTATCAGTAAGTAATTTGCTTAATAATTTCAGGTTGTTTGCCTATGGATAAAGAGCAAAACTGTTTTAAGACATATTTTATTCTGAAGGACCCAGCCCGACTGCACATTTCCCATCCCCGGTGTGGTTGTGTGAATCTCTTGCAATCTTCCCGAGGATCAAACTGAGAATGGTTTGCATGTGAGAGCATGGGCTTCTGCCCTCTTCACTTGTCTCCTTGGCTTCTCCCAATTCCATTAGAGGGAAAACGATTATCTTCTTCTCCCTGCTTCTATCTTGCTCTCAGTAACTTAGTGGGATCTTAAGAAACAGACTGCCTGGCATCTTGACAATGTTAATGTTGTTAATTTGGAATTCAAATTTAAACATTCATCTACTTTGTTCCCTTATTAAATGTTCTAATAAATGTCTTAATGTACCCAGAGGCAAATGGTTCCCCTGTAGTACTTGAAAGTAATCTTTAAGAAGACATGGGTTTTGTCTTGATCACTGATTTAGTTATTCTTAGTTACCCAAGTATAGAAACTTTTGTTGCTCACATAAACCCTGTTCACATACTGGGTACATTCATTTCCCACAAAACCAGGGGTGGTCATGTGACTAGTTTAAGCCAATTGGTGTAGATTTATTGGTTGTGTAATAACAGTGTTATTTAGTTATCATTAAGAGGGCCTGGTATTGAGATGGTGATTCAAATAGCTCAAGTTGATGCATAATTATACACTGGACAGTTCCCTGGAAATTGGCATAAGTAAAACTAAATTTTGGTAGAGTTAAGCCACAAAGATATGGAGAGTTGTTGATGTTTTTGTTATTTATGCACATAAGCTTAACCAATGGACACAAACAACAGGGGAGTGAGTGCATGAATGGGTAGTTGGGCAATGAGATAATAAGGCCACATATGTAATACCTTAATCAATAAAGAAAAATATTTTTAAAAAGATAAAACCCTTATCTTGACTATCATTACAAGGGTCCAAAATAGTGCTTGACATATGCAAGCATGTGTTACTTTTCCATTGCTTCATATCAAATGGCCACAAATTTGGTGGTTTGAAACAATACTGATTTATTAGCTTTCGGCCCATAGGTGAGAAGTTCCACATTGCATTTCTGGGTTCTCTACTTAGCATATTACAAGACTGAACTCAAGGTGTTGACCAGGTTGAGTCCTCATCTGAAAGTTCCTTCCTGTTGAAAGTTTCTTGTGTTTGTAGTACTAAGGCCCTAATTTCTTTGTTGACTGTTAGATCACTCTCAACTCCAATGATTTATTGCATTCTTAGCTATGTATGTGGTTCCTTCCATCTTCAAATCAGCAATGCCGTGTCAAATATTTCTTGTTCTTTGGGCCTCTCACTTTTCCTTTTCTCTGGCCTTTTTAATGCAGGTTTAAAGGACCCATGTGATTAGGTCAGGCCTACCTGGATGATCTTCTCTTTATTGAACTAACGTCAACGAATTTGTAAACATAATTACATTTTTAAAAATCCCATTTGCCATATAATGTAATATACTCATAGGACTTATATCTCATTAAGTCACAGGCTCTACCACAATCAAGGGAATGATGAGATTTTGTGAGAGAGGGTCTTTGGGAGTCATCTTATCTATCACAAAACATTTGGATATTTTTTGTTGGAGGAATAGACTTAATAATGAGATAATATGTGTACAGTTTGGTACAAAAATATCAATCAGGGAGAGCACACACATACATAATACATATAAAATTATTACTGAGCCCTGACCAGTTTGGCTTAGTGGATAGAACATCGACTTGTGGACTGAAGGGTCCCAGGTTCAATTCCAGTAAAGGGCATGTACCTTGGGTGAGGACACATCCCCAGTAGGGGGTGTGCAGAAGGCACTGATCCATGTTTCTCTCTCTCTCAGTGTTTCTGATACTCTATCTCTCTCCCTTCCTCTCTGTAAAAAAAATCAATAAAATATATGTTTAGAAAAATGATTGCTGAAATAAATTTTTGTATTAAGTGATATTGCATATAAACTCCTCCTACACACAGATATTTTACAGTTAAGGACATAAGAAAATACTACATTATGTAGGACAGTCATTTTTCTGATGTCATGCTCTGAGAGTACTTTCCAAAACTATATAAGGTCGAAGGTGCTTTTCCCTATTAATCAATCAGGTCTTATATAAAAACCACTTTTAGAGGTCCTTCTAAAACCACATATTAGACCCAGACCCTGTGAACTGAAATCACAATGCTTTGAGTATCTAATCTTAAAACTAACTTGTCACACTTACTTGACATGACTCTTAATCATCTGTTCACCATTTCATTTCTAAACCTTGCACCCTGTATTTATGGGATAAATTGTGTTGCAATTTTTATAAAGCTTTGCCTTGTTGCCCTCTTTACTAACTTCCACAATATTAACTGTTCTTTTATTAAAGTCTCATATTATTCTGCAGTTGTTTTAGCAGAGCTATATTTTCTCTCTCAAGTTGAGTATATGTACTTTGAAGGCAAATGTAATTTATTTTTCTCCTCTAATCTCCATAGAATCCAATACTATCATTAACAAAGGAAGGATTCCTTAGAGATTTGTTGTTGTTGTTGTTTTGTTTTGTTTTGTTTTTGTTCTTGGTGGATCACTGAACCAAATAGTATTTAACAAAACAAATTTCACGAATTAAGAGAATTAGTAAATAAATAGCATATAAATTCTTAATTATGGGATGAAATGTGGAATTCATAAAAGAATTGAAAACCTATATAGCTTAAAGTTTTAGAAAAGAAAATTTATAAGATATATCTATAAACCATTGAGAAAATTATAAATCTATTTATACAAGTTGGGACATAAATAGGACTACAGAAAAACATAATAATTAATAAATAATAATAAAAGAATAAACTGTTTCATGTACTCACAACTATGAACCTATTTTTTCTCCATCCTATATAATAAAAATATTAGGAGCCTGGTGCACAAAATTTGGGCACTGTGGTGGTGGGGAAGCGAGGGTCCCTCAGCCCGGCCTGTGCCCTCTCACAGTCTGGGAGCCCCTCATTCTCCCCAAAAAGGTAGGCCCCACCCACCAGGCCATGACTCAGTGATGGATTTCCCTAAAGAGGTAGGCCCTACCCATCTGCTCAAGGCTCTGTAATGAATTGTCCCCACAGAGGGAGATTGTGCCCACCTGCCCCAGCACTGCTGTGGGGTAGCCTGGTCCTCCCTCTTTGGGGCAATCGATGGTGCCCCGCATAGGGAGGCCCTGCCCACCCACCTTAGCCTGCAGGTCAGTGGCCTGGGCCTGTCTCTGCAGGGTGATCACGGAGTGATGGCCGGGCCCCTGACCCATTGCATCACACCCACCTTGGCTGGCCTAGCGACAGTGGGTGTCATCATGTAGTCCTCCAGGTGGTCATTCTGCTGTTCAGCCACTCAGTCAATTTGCATATTCTGCTTTTATTATTACAGATATACCAGTACACAAAGTTGTGTACCAGTGGGGTCTCTCGGCCTGGCCTGTGAGATTGGGTTGAAACCAGCCTTCTGACTTCCCCTGAGGGCTCATGGATTTCAAGAGGGTGCTGGGCTGGCCAGGCCGAGGGACCTCACCAGTGAACAATCAGGGCTTAGGAGGAACGTGGGAGGTTGGACAGCCAGGAAGGGACCAGGGGGAGGGCTCCAGGGAGTGTCTGGCCCATCTGGCTCAGTCCCAATTGGCTGAACCCCACAGTAAGGTAGACTACCAGTTGGAGCGTCTGCCCCCTGGTGGTCAGTGCACATCATAGTGATCAGTTGAGTATCTTTAGCATATCATTAGCATATTACACTTTGATTGGTTGAATGGGCATTCAGGCATATAGACACTTAGCTTATTAGGCTTTTATTATATAGGATATTTTTCACCTAAGTCAAGAAATTTCTATCCAAAACACTAACTATAAAGGTCTTCAGTTATTGCTATTAATTCTGAAAAGTATCCTTCTTAGGTATAGGTAAGTATAACTTTAAAAAACAATGGGAGCGAACTCTCCATAAATGCTTACAGATAATCATATTATTTATTGTTTTTTTGTTAGGAAAGACTTCAAATATCTTTTAGTAAAAAGAAAATGAATACACATGTACACACACATATCCACAGAGTTAAGTCAACACAAGACTGAGAGCAGGAGCTCTGATGTCAGACTCACTGGAAGAGGATCTGGTGTTTTATAGCTGCAGTGTGCTCATTAGCCCCAGGTACATAATATGTTACATAAGATAATGCTATTTTTACATCTCCATAGATTTCTGAGATATTAATGAGATAATGCATGTGAAGTGCTTAGTAGTGGCACATAGTAAGCACTTGTTCAATGCTTAGCTATTAATAAAATTATTGTGGGCATCTAATATGGGTCTACCATAAAAAATGTAGTTTTCCTTTTATCTTGGATGAAGAATTGGAATTAATATACATTGAGCAATTACTAAGTGCAAAGTACTATACTAAATAAATTCTCATTTCATCTTCTTCACAAACCTATAAATTATCATATCTCTACTATATGCATGAGAAACCAGTGGCTTACTCAGTGAAAATAACTTATGCAAATTTAGAACAGCATTAGAGAGCAGGGTGGATGTTTAATTTGGCCTGCTTAACTCCAAAATTCATGTTTACAAAGGCAAGTATTGTTCCTGGCAATTTTCATTACTTATGGGTTCAAGGTAATTAGGTTAAATGAAAATGAAGAACAGATAGAACCATGACTGACATATAGAATACCCTTTCAATAAAGTCTATTTGGTGTGGTATTTTTTAATTCATAAGTTTAATACAACCCAAAGAGAATCAAATTAATTTTATATTAAACTATATTCCTATCTGATGAAATAAACTTTCAGCTGAATAAATTTGTTTCAGAAATTCATATTATTTTTAATTGTCTTCATAATCTTGTGTGTGTGCTTTTTGTATTACAAAATAGATAGTAGGGCTTACATTATTGTCATTTATTATTTTTCTTTAATATACCTAATCATATTATACTAGAGGCCCATTGTACAAAATTCGTGCAAGGGGCTCAGCCCTTGCAGCTGCAACTTTGTCTGGAAGGCCGTCCGGAAGGACGACCAAAGGTTGTTTGGCTATACGGTCTAATTAGCATATTATGCTTTCATTATTATAGATCCTTAGAGAGGTCATGGGACTTGGCTATGGACAAGGAGAATCTATACAACCTTCGGTTGAGAAGCAGAGGGAAGACAAGCACCCCCTAAGGTACCCAAAGCTTAAGCATCTTTCCCAAACAGAGCATTCATATCTGAATGACATCTTCCAGAGAAGCAGTGGTGATCAGCAGGAGAACCACAAGTCTTTCCTATAAAGTGGCAACACACATTCCTTTTAGTTCCTTCCCACAGGAATACACTGAGGATGCTGAACCTGAAAAGGATTTTGTTCCTACCACCGTGAAGAGGGAGCAGACAGATAGGTAGATGGCTCTCCCCTTTTCTCTCTTTTCAGTCAGCCACTGCTCTGAAGGATTTTTGTGAACAAAGGAGAGTTAAATCAGTTCATCACCTGAGTTTTAAAAGATAATGCGTAGCTTTGCCTGTCCTTTTCCTTCCCATTATAGTGATAGTCTTCCTTATTCCATAATTGAAAGACACTATTTCTTTTTTTTTTTCTTAAACATTTTATCTTTATTTGCCCAGTTCCAGGATATAGTACGTACTTTATTTACTCCTTTACAAATGAGTAAATGGAGGCTGAGTAATTACTATCTTTTTAAAAATTCATCTGGATATAGGATCAGGATCCAGAACTTCTGGTATTTTTTTTATTTGTAATTAAACTTTCTTTTGAGAAAAGTATAGATTCACGTGCAGTTATAAAAATAATACAGAGCTATCCCATGTACCATTATTTACCCATTTCCCCCCAATGGTAGCATTTGCAAAACATGGCATCATATCACAACCAGGATATTGGCATTAAGACAATCCAGAGAAATTCCACCACCCCAGAAATCCCTGCGTGGTGCTTTTATTTTTTATTTATTTTTCTTTATTGATCAAAGTATTATGTATGTGACCTTATCTCCCCATTCCATCCCCCACCACTCCCGCACCTCAGCACTCATGTCCTCACCCTCTAGTGTCTGTGTTCATTGGTTATGCTTATATGCATGCATACAAGTCCTTTGTTTGATCCCCCTCCCCTTCTTCCTCTGCCTTCCCTCCGAGGTTTGACGGTCTGATCAATGCTTCTCTGTCTCTGGATCTGTTTTTGTTCATCAGTTTATGTTGTTCATTATATTCCACAAATGAGTGAGATTATGTGATGTTTATCTTTCTCTGACTGGCTTATTTCGCTTAGCATCATGCTCTCCAGAAGACACTATTTCTTGATGTTCCTTCATCTTGGTTGCTGTTCAGTATCTTCTGCTTCTCCTTGACTCCCCCAGTTCTGGCAAGCCTTCTGCCATGGCCAGCACCCACATTCCTAGACACACCGCCTTAGTGGAACACTGCTCTATCCGTAGAAGCTGAAAGGCTGATGTGGTTCAGCCAGGTCACCCCTCTATGTTTTTACTTATTTATTCGTGGCAAGTGCATCACTCAAGAAGCTTTGTGTGCATTTTCTATTGATTTTTTGAAGGATTAGATAATTCAATAAGCTTGTCATAAAGAAATAGAAAAATTAAAATGGTTTTCTCTCCTAAAGGCAAATACTTTTGGAGATTGGAATAGAGGTTAAAGCAGTGGAATAACATAATCAAATTTTATTTAGGTAACAGAGAAATGATTGTTTTACTGAAGTTTGAGAGTGAGGTTAATGAACATAATACAGAGGATGCTCTTTTACAAGTCATCAATATGTCCATCTCTACATTTTAGGAACTTATTGCTATTACATATTTTTAAAAATCTCATATGAGCTACACATTCTTGTCCCAAAACCATGTACAGAATTTCACAGTTTCAAGGTTGTGTAAATCTCTTTTTTCATTAGAATTTGTGAAGATGCCTTTGGTTGCAAGTAAAAGAAAAAAAAGCTAAAATAAAATAATTTAAATAATAAAAATTCATCATCACACACATATAAATAATTAAGTTCCAAGGATAGTGATATGACCCCTCAAAATGTCACATTGGACATTAGTATGTTTTGTCTTTCTTGTCTGCCATTCTTGGCACGTCACTTTCCACTTGGTCTAGGCCCCTTAACAGACACAAGATGAATGCATCCATTCCCAGAATAGCATTCGGGGCTCAAAGTGTCCAGCCAAATAAATGGTGATTTTTCTATGTGTGCCTTTTGACCACGGAATAATCCTTCCCTAGAATCATTCTTTCCTTCCTCAAGACAATTTCATCTACCGTGTAATTGCTAGGATTGATTCATATCTCCATTCTTAAATCCATCTATTAGAAGAGAGATTGACTTTTCATTATGGACTTAGGATGATCCATATGGAGCCCTGTTAACATTTGAATAAAATTCAGACACTGCTAGCATAAAACAAGGAATGAATAACTCTACAGATTGCACTGGCATCCACCAGTTACTGTTAATCCATAGTAACTCTGAACTGTTTTGGACACTAGTTTAAGAAACCCCACCAGAAATTGTAGTCAAAACCATTGGAGTCCTTATTTGGACAACAGGCAGAACAAACCCCCCTTTCTAGACTAGGCAAAGAAGGACAACTGAAACAAAGAGATTGATAAAATGCAATGAGGGGAAATTAGATGGGCCACGATCTCTCAACTCCAAAGTGAAGAAAGTTCCAAGAACAGAGAGGTCAATTGCTTTAAATGTTTCATTTATAACAATACACAGGTGCAGACTAAAGATTCTATCAAATACAGTCACATACATAAAATGTTCCTTTCCTCACACTGATGGGAGTAAGAATTGTCACCTCTGGTCTACCAGAGAACATTCAGTTTTCTGGGAAGGAACTTGACCTAACTCCTCTACACTTCAGTATTTGGTGTCATTTACATCTCAGTTATGTTCAACTTTAGAATTTACTTGCATTCTTGGTCAAAGAAGGAACATGCTCTGATCTTTATCACACTTATTTAAACTCCAGTTATTCTTCAATGGCTATTTTGAGTGTCACTTCACTGGATATCAAAGCCCCAATGAGTTGGACTTCCTAGGGGCACTTTCTTAACCACTGAAGGCCACATTGTGTCCTCCAAGGTATAACTTAGAAGTAATGAGACTGATGTGGGTTGGAATATCTCCCATGATGTGTGTGTAATCTTAGGTCAATACATTATCCAAGTCTTGGTTTCTTTATTTATAAATTGGGAATTCAAAATTTCTTTTTCATAGAAGATTTCAGTTCGATACTGTATGTAAAGTGACAGTACAATGCTTGACACATAATAAACTTTCAGTAATTGTTATTGAAAAGCAAAATGCTTCTTAGGACAATTTACCACTTTCTAATCTTATGGTAATTATCTCCCATTTCTTTGATGCCCTCGCTACTCATTTCACAAATGAAAGTTCATCTCCTTAGCTGAGATGTACCCATCTGCACAGCTAGGATAAGTGATTCTCTGCTTTACTGGAAATAATAATCTCATGGATATTGGTGAAAATGGGGATTTTCTGGCTTCCCCTTGGAGATTTCATTCAGAATGGTTATGTCTATGGGGAGAATATGCATGATAACATATCGTCTAGGTGATTCTAATCAGGTAATCCATGGATGATGTGCAAAGGAACACCATTCTACACACTTGGATGGAATGGAAGCATATTTTGATGAAAACGTGCCTAGAGGAATAAAACAATGAGCTCAGAATTTTTTAGTTATGTTATGTTATAAGTTGGATAGTCTTGAAGTTGCTATTTCAAAGAGATATGTAGAAGATAATAACTTCCTTTGAGATATGAAATTTATTTCTATATGCTAAAATGATCTACAAATATGACTTAATGTAATTCTGAAGAAAGTTGCGGATTTTTGTGTCACATAATTATACTTAGAACATAGTAGTCAATAATAACTTATATATCTATTTATTTACTGTCACAACTTAAGTGGACAAAATTCTCTTAAAATATTTTATATTCAAGTGCAATGATATTTCAAATTCAAAGAAAATACATTGTGTAAGTGGCCCAGGGTAATATAACCATTGAATTTAAAGTCTAGTAGTCTGCTTGGTTTCCTGTATAAATGCAGAACAATAGCATATCCGAAAATTTTCTTAAATATTAATAACTATTTTATAGGTTTTCTTAACCAATCATAGAAGCGAAGACAATACAAAGTTAATATAGTGAGTAGGTCATATATTTCCCTCCTGGGCCAACATTATTCCCTGCATTACATTTATTTAACTCTCCAGGGCTACATTTTTTCAATAACGTGCATGGATAGTCACAGTATAATCTGAGGTAGTTGAACATTAATGAATCACTCAGCATAAGAAGAATAATGTTCCATATCTTTATGCATTTTCTAAAAATTCATCTAACAGCAGTTCAGTAAGTATTAAAGAATCTTTTTTGAATAGTCATTCTTATTTTTGACTTGGTTTGCCTGTATGCATTAGTGTGTGACGTACTATTAAATGCATTGAATTGTTAAGATAGCGTCTCCACCTAAATATGTATTCTCATTACTGTGTTTTCTTTGAGTGTGGACAATTAACAGTGATATATGTTATTTTCTCCTTTTCAACTCCATTATGTGAAAATCCAGATAAAAGCAAGCAAGGTAAAATCTCTGGGAATCAATAGAAAAGCAGCTGAGGAATGAAATTTGTGTTTAAGTACCTGGTCAGAACTTCTTGATTTATAGCACTCTATAATATCTAATAGGATCTGTTTATGATACAACTATCATTGCAATGTTCCTTTATTTTTGGCAGGTTGTGATTATGAGCTCCCAATGTCCTATACACATCAATATATTATTTGAGGAACAATGGTATGTGACATTTAGTTGGCCAAAGAATGCAGCTCCCTAGTGTTTATTACTATAAGAGTTCTTTCAGATGTCTCATGGGGACCAAGCTTTTTTACTCATAGAAGTATGGAAAAAAGTGTTTTCAGCAGGAATATATTTACACACCCATTGTAGTTGGCACACTTTGAGGGTACCCCTCAAAGATTTAAGCTTTCTAAGTATCCACTGTTGCAAACTTTCTTCCCAGTGAGTGTGAGCTAAACCCAATGAGTCACTTAAAAAAAAAAAAGAAAATATGACAACCCTAACTGGTTTGGCTCAGTGGAGAGAGCATCAGCCCTCAGACTGAAGGGTCCTGGGTTCAATTCTGGTCAAGGGCACATATCTCGGTTACTCAATCCATCACTCTGGACACAGCGCGTGCAGGAAACAGCCAATCAATGTGTCTTTCTTACATTGATGTTTCTCTCTTTCTCTGTCTCTCCTCCTCCCTTCCACTTTCTGTAAAAAATCAGTGGAAAAATATCCTCCAATAAGGATTAACTTAAAAAAAAGAAAGAAAATATGGCAGCAGTGATAGAAATCATTGCCACTTTATTGGCTTTCATTCACTCACTCTCTGTCAGGGGATCCATCCAATGAAGCCAGCTGTCATAGTGTGGGGGTGACTCATGGAGGCACCTTAGGGCAGCCTTCAGCAAACATGTAGACCCGCCAACAAGTGAGTCCTAGAGTCCAAGAGACCAGGAGGAACAAAAGCATGCCAACAACCATATGAGTGAGCTTAGAAGGGAATTCTCCCCAAGGGGAACTTTGAGATGACTATAACATTGGCCACAATTTTGATGGCAGCCTGTGAGAGATTTAATCAAGTTTTAAAATGGGTGCCAAGTGAACTTCTGAAAACTTGGCCACTTTGGTCTGAAGTTGGGGAATTGAAAGAGAGCTTCTTTACTTCTTGTATAAAAGTTGTCATTAAACACGCTGTATGATTTTCCAGTTTTTTTCTTTGGGAACTTCTCCCACTGAATCGCATGATGATATTACTTTGATAAACAAAATGTAATTTCACATTCTTACTTTACATTAAATAAAATAATGTGTTAGAATGGTTTATTGTTACCTAAAATGTAGGCAAGATTGGAGCAAGCAGCAAGAGGATTCATTTTTATGTCTCTAAAGTTGTACCATATACATGTTATACTGGTCTGTTCATAAAATGAAAACAAATCAGATAATTTTTATGTAAATAATAAAACTAATTTTTACTTAAGTTTATATATGATTTACCAAAGTACTAAAACGAAAACTTCCATTTCATTCTTTTGAAATGATGCAGAACCTAAAATTTCTTATTGAAGGATAGAATTGTTTTTTAAATATTATCTTTATTGAATTAATTTATAATTTATATTACAGAAATAAAATTAAACTGAATAACTTTAGTCCATAAAGTTAAATTTTGATGTTATCTTTTGTCATTTTTTTTAATTTGGTAAAAATACTTATTTTCATGCAGAGCTATAGTTCTAACATTTATGTTAATATTTATCATTTCTCCTCTGCTCCAGATATTAATTTAATTAATGTATAATCTGACTTTTTCATTATCATAAGTTAAAGTTTAACATCCAAATTCTAAATCTCTTCCGAATGGGCACTTCATTTTGGTTCTTAATTTATTAATGCCAATGGGCAGTAATATTTTTAAATATGTTAGGGTGTTTATGTTCATAAAAATTACTTCAGTTAGACACAATAGCATTTCTATGAAACTGATCTCATAAATAAGTAAATATGCCTGCATTCTTAATGCTTTAGAAACTATGTTTTTATTTTTTTATTTTTGAAGTAGAGTATCATTTCTCTACCTCTTTTTAATGATACAGACATGCCATTTTTTCTGCATTGCCAACCATAAAAGGTGACATGATAATAGTTTACTTTTTTTAATCTATATGATATCTTTTCAAGTGTTTCCCTTCTGAGCTTTTAGAAATCTTTCTAGAGAAGCCACCAGCATGCACACAATCGCACACATGCACAATTAAATGAGGGTGTTCTAGTATAGCAATGGCAGCACATAGGAGTTAAAACACAAGTGGGAGCCATCAAAGCATATCTGTATATATATAACAGCCTGAGCGACTATGACAGCCAGATGACTGGATGACCAGCCAGTATCTATCATGTGCACTGACCACCAGGGGGAAGACACTCAGTGCAAGAGCTGCCCCCTCCCTAGTGGTTAGTGTGTTCCCACAGCCAACCTCTAGCAGCAGGCCAACCTCCCACGGTTGTCGCTCCCTATCCCCCACCCCCAGAAGGCTGGCCCAATCAGCCCTATCAAGACTAGGCAAGACAGCCTGATCGGCCCTGATCACCCACCAGGCCAAGGGACCCCACCCGTGCATGAATTCATGCATCAGGCCTCTCGTATTATATAAAGCTGAGACCCTCAGGAAAGAGTATCCATGTACACAGTGTATAAAGGGAGGCTTGTTTTTCTTCCATCGCACTGGCACAAATGAAACACAGTGTCTCAAATATTATTAATTTCAAAGTGGTCAGCTGATACAGGGACCAATATAGACATTTCACAAATTTGTAAAACTCTTTCTCTGCATCAGCTTTATGAGGAAATAATTGATCTGAAGGTCAATGGGTACATACACACGAGGAAGGTAACATCCTACCGTGATCCATGGAGTGCAGGTTCCTAGTTGTGGAACTCACATGATCTCACAAAAAAATTACATAATTTGTACCTCGATTTCCATTATCTTTAGGGTTAGACATAAATATTTCACATTGTACCTGCCTCCCAGCCTGGCACCATCCCAGTGGTCTCATTTGTGGCAGCTAACTCCTCACTTTTTAGGCTCGGACTATTTACTGTTTGCAGGTTTCTTGAGAGGGGAGCGGGGAATATTTTCCTTCTTTACCATACCTAATCTTATACTTTCTGAATGTGTTGCCTTCCCCCAACTCTACCTCTTTGCTTATTATAGATAATTCCTGTATTGTTCAGATTTAAGCACAAATGCCACATTTTTATAGAAGCAGAGCTCATTACTTCCTCTGGGGTATCCAATGATGCATTACAGGTGCCTTTCACATTATTATCTGAAAGGATTGTAGTAGGTGTTTCCTGTACCTCCTTTCCTTTCAGCTTCACCCTAACCTCATCTTTCTATCAGAAGATACCATTCTATATGCTCTGTTCTCAGTGTTAAAGCTTGTTATGACTTAAAAAGGAAAGTTCTTTTTTATTTTTAGTTTTTTATTAGTATTCTTATATTCATAATAGAAGGCATCCTGACAGCCACGTGACTTTTGAAATAAAAGTGCCATACATTTAGAACAACAGAAAGACTCATGATTTCAAAGCTTGGCTTTTTAATAATAAGCATTAGGCACCTGAATAAGAAGTAAAGTCTTAAGCAAGGGAATATATACAATTGGGGGGGGGGGGAATGAGAAAGGGTATAAGAGTAGTTTTCTACTCTAAATATATTTTGGAGTGCGTTGGAAATGGAAGAATTGTTCTAGGAAATAAAAACAAACTTCCAAACTCTGCTTTAATAGCACTTCCTCCATGAAGCTTCCTTGGCTTCCCAGAAATGGTTCAGTGCACTCTCAGAACCCAACGCTCTCTCTGCCATCACACTAATCAAAATCATCATAGAGCAATTTATCATTTTTAAATGCCTTGTTCTTCCCTTGAATGTACACTCTATGAAGCAATCTTTAGTGTTGTCTTTCCAAATGTGCATCTATAGTATCATAAGGCATTCTGCATAATTTATATTTCATAAATATCATTGAATGCAAAAAAAATGTTCAAGCTATTAAACATAGGAGGAACTGTGGCTTGAAAATTAAAGAAGTTAACTGTACAGGCTGTGGCCAAAAGGAAGCTGTGGAAGAATCCTAGTTCGTTGGAAATAAGTAGAGGAAAAGTCTTAGTTTTGTGTTATCCAGCAAAAGGGGCTAGATAAGGGAAAAGTATGACCACAGACTTAAATATGGGCTGACATTTCCCCCTCTATAAATCATTCGTGAAATTCTTGGTGTGCCAGCTTTATTTTTTTCTGCATGGCAGAAATTGTAGAACCAATGCACGGGAAAGAAAAATTTCACATTTTAGTCACCAGAAATGAATCACTGTATTCTATTGCTATTATTGTTGTTATTATTATTATTAGCAGTAGTAGTATTATATTAGTATTATATCTAGTTCAAACATCCCAAGTAAGCTTTCTTTCCAATCTTGAGCTCATTCCTAAGTCAGCCACTGTGGGATCTTATGAGCTTTTGGGGGAGGGTAGCATGAGGTTCCTTGCAAAGCCTTGTCTAAATTTCAAGTCATACGTTCAGTCTGCTAACCTCTTTGAGAGAAGTGTGCTTCACCTATTAAACTTTGCATTGTAGGTGACTCTGGGGAGGCCCATGGATATACCTGAAAACCAATTTGATATTGCCATTTCATACTTTTCTCTTATTCCTGGGAACCAACCATGTAATATACTGTATTATTTTAAATATATTCTAGGGTCTAATTGCACCATTCTATAATAAGATGCATATACAACTATGAAACTTAAGGTGTTTATAAAATATTTTATAATCTACATGTAGTAGTTGCTTTTTATGTTTAATAAGTTCATGTTTTATGAATGTTATGATTTAATCTCTATGATTCAGTGGTTTACTACTCACTCCTGATTGATAGCTAGTGGATGTTTTATTGTTGCATAATAATATTTAATATTGGATATAACTTTAACTCTGAAAGCAATATCTTTTCCAGAATAATTAAAGGCAGGACAATTACATAGTGGCATTTTGGTTAAGTATGTGATCACTTTGAATAAGTTCATCTTACTTGAGGTGTATTCCTTGGTTTCTAGCTGGCTGAATTATTTACCTTCAGGCAGAAAGACTAGAGACAACATGGCTACTACCATTTTAATGAACAATATAGAGGCTTTAATGGCCTTAGTCTATGCTCTTCTTACTTTCTATATCATTGCATTTCTAAATTGTACTAATGCAAAATCTATTTACATTAAAACCAATACGAATACTGTAAAAAGATTTCCTGATATTAGGGATGCTAGAAACATTTTTATAGTTTCTAAGGTCTTTGGTTGTTATGTTCAGCAATAATCCATCATGGTTTTTTTCTTTAAGTCTCTATAATTTTAAGGAGGAGATAGCAGAATAAAAGCAATATTTATTTAAATATAAATTAATATTAAATAAATAAAATAGCAAAGCTAATATAAATATTCAAAAATTTACTGATATGTATAAGAAAGCTAATTAATTATGCTCATTCATGTCATTATGTTGTCTCATCCAATCAGTATGTATCTATTGATAAAAATCTACAGAAAATACGGCGGTAAATTCTACTAAGTCCATCATATAGAGTTGGAAATACCATAGAAGCTTTTACTAAACAAGGACATGATTGCTATTTGGACTCTGAAGGAACTTATGGCAGGGAGAGAAGATGGAGAAATGTCTTCATATCTTTTGTCTCTGAAAGAAAAGTCCTATCTCCATAAAATGGCCAGTGCTCCAGCACTTCAAATCCACTTTAATTTTCCTATTCAGAGATCAAACTCTATTCCTACTGCCATCAGTTTAGTTCTTCATGACATTGTGCATAAAGTTTGCCATCTTCTCCAATCAGCATCACTACTTTGGTAGTGTTCCTCTTCAATTTGTCATACACACAAATTGCAGAATTATTTCTGAAAGCATAACTCAGATTTTGATGACCCACAGTTGCAAATATTAATCAGCAGTCTGCTGCCAATTTATGAAGTCAGATGCCTAATTCTAGATTTATTTATTCCAACTGGTGTCATTTCAGCTTTGTTTTTATTTCTGACTTCAAGCTGTACAAATCATTCCCTACTTCCCAAATAAAACCTATTTTTACCCAATGTTATGATTTAATCTCTAGAAATTGTAGGCCTTTGATAGGCAGCCCACAGATAATTTACTCAAATTTACTTCTAACCACACAGTGGAGTGTGATCAGTGACTTTTTTTCAGCAAGTACATATGTTTGAGTGTCTACTTTCTACATGAATTCCATTATGAGTTATGAACATAGTAGTATATTATAGTACTAGAAAAGGTACTATGCTACCTAGTGTTTTAAGCCTTAGTAAGGAGTGGTTACTCTAACTTATCTACCATCTCCTATAGACTAGTCCATTGCCATACTATTAATAGTAACATTAATATAAATAATAGCAGTAATATACATAATAGCAGAAATAATACTATATAATAAAAGGCTAATATGCAAATTGATTGAATGGCAGAAAGACTGGTTGCTATGACATGCACTGGCCACCAGGGGGCAAATGCTCAACACAGGAACTGCCCCCCTGATGGTCAGTGTGTTCCCACAGAGGGGGCGCCACTCAAACAGAATCCCTGAGCCAGGCTCATGGCTGGTGAGTGCAGTGATGATGGTGGGAGAGGCTCCCAACTCCAAGTCAGTCAGACATCCCCCAAGGGCTCCCAGACTGCAGGAGGGCCCAGACCCAGGCAGAGCGACCCCCTGAGTGCATGAATTTTGTACACGGGGCCTCTGGTGATAATAATAATAGCTACTACTTAATGCATATTATGTACTAAGCAGCTTCAAAGCCCTTTACATATATTAATTTATTTAATCCTCATAGTATGGTTGTAAGTAGGTACCATTGCTATCCATAGTTTATTTAAATGTATGTCAAGCTGAATATTTACAGCACTTTACAAAGGAATATTTAAATATAGTCAATTAATTACAAATGTTCTTTAGTCAAGCACAAAACCATATTGTTGAGAACAATTGTTTAATATTTTAATGAATAACAATGGATATATAAATAAATACATTTTAATAGAATAACAAATATTTTTATGGATGTGTGATGTTAAACAACCACACATGTGATAAGATTATGGCTAAATAGAATTGTATTGTATTTATATTGATAAATGCATGCTATTCTTATGATTAGGGTTGCAAAGATTTTATTTTATTTTATTTCTTTACTTTATTGTTGATAGTATTACAGATGTCCCCAAATTTCTTCCCCCTTTTACAGCCTTCCTCTCAGTCCCTGTTCTATTCCTGACCTTCACCACACTATTGTCTGTGTCCATCGGTTATACATATACGCATATAAATTTTTTTTGGCTAATCTCTTTCCATCTCTCCCAAGTCTCCTCTGAAAAAAAAATTAGTCTATTCCATGCCTCCATTCCTCTGTACCTATTTTATTCATCAGTTTATTACGTTCATTAGATTCTACATTTCAATTCACAAATGTCCCTATGCAGTAGCTATGAAAACAGAATAATTTTGCTTTAAATTTATATTTAAAGTTACACTTTTACTAATCGTATTGTCAACAAAATGAAGGGGTTTTTTTGTATACTTATACATGAAATGCAGGGTGTTTTTTTTTGTTTTTCCCCCAACTAATTCTAAAACAAGATGTTAAATTTGAAAATGTACATTAGAGTTCCTTCCAAAATCATTCCAAAAAGGATTAAATTTGATATTGGGGAATTAAATATTTTAAAACATTGTCTGCTTTCTCAATGTCAGGGACACAATTCTACATCTATGAGAATTGCTGAGTATTTTCTCCACTTTCTTTTTTGTCTTCCCCGACTTAGAACCTTACCTGGTCATTGGCCCTTGCATTCTCTCTTTTTTCCTCCTCTTTATAGCTGGGGCTATATTATGCCCTAAGGAAGTCTCCCTACCTTAAGGAAGAAAAGTTTGGATAACAAAATATTAGAATTTGGACATTTGTTTTCACCATTCACACACCTCAGACTCAAATGATATAGTTAATTTCTACTCCTCTAGTAGAGCTCCATCTACCAAGTCTGTCTGGTCCACTTGAATGGACCTAAATTTCGCCAGGATGGTTTATAGACCTTTATTTAATCTAACACACTGGATTTGCTTCAGGTCACTTCGGCTTTTATTTTCTTCTGAAATTGTCTTTCAGTTAATAACTGCACTTCTCAACCATGAGGCAGACTTTCCCATATTCTGCCTGGACAGTCACATTCCTATTTCTAGTTTGCCTTGTGCTTAGCTCATTTGTTGCTAACATTTTCTTAACCGCTTTGTACAACATCATGAACTAAGGTCAAGTAGAGATCACAGCTAGTGAGGTGGCTGATGGGAAACACAGTTTTCAGAGCTGTCCACAAGAGAATTCAATTCTTTTATAATAATTCAGATATATTTTAGTTCCAGAAGGGACATAACATAAAATACAGAGCAGAAAGGCAGGAAGGTCAATTCAAAATAATCTATAATAATAAAAGCATAATATGCTAATTAGACCAGACATCCTTCTAGACCACCTTCCCAATGGAGCTGGGGCTGTGAGGGAAGCCCAGGTCCCGGGAGCCTGCCAGCAGTAGCAATAAAGCCCGGGTCCTGGGTGCCAGAGGGAAGCCAGTGCCAGCAGCCAGGGAAAGGAAGGCCTACTCTTGCACGATTTGTGTGCATTAGGCCTCTAGTTTAATTATAAAGCCACTCAAACTCTGAATGGCATGGATGACGGAGGTTGGAGGACTAAAATATCTCCATTCTACACATTTGATAAGTCCATTCTGTATGTCAGACACTGCTCGACAAATTGTTCATAGAGATTCCTTCAGAGCAAATGAATTGAAGTTAATCAATTAGAACATATCCTATATTAATATGTGCCATGTGGATCATTAAAATAGGGGGGCATGATATGATGATATTTGGTGGGTATCAATTTAGAGAAAATAGTCCAGTAAGATTTTTTGCAGACATTATATTTAACATTAAGAGATATTAATAATAAAATCGTCCTTCCATGTGAACATCAGGTGAAGCAAAGACAAAACAAAGGTAAATTCAAAGTTCAGAAAGATTTCAATTAGCCTGGCAAACTAAAATGGTTTGAGTGAGCTTTGCCAAAGCAGGCAGGAAATGGTTGTTCAAGAAGAAGAAAAAATACTTTTTGCTTATTAATATATATTTAACAAGCGGCAGTTCTGTGCCAGCCATTCTACCAGATATTGAACATGTAATAATGAACAGGACTGCTTGCTCTTCCCTTTAGGAACTTATTCCCAATAAAAGAATGAATAAATGGATATTTTGGTAGATTTATATTGTGACTCATTCCACATTCACTCTCACTCGCTTTTATTTTCTGTTCTTATAATCTACTAGAGGCCTGGTGCATGGATTCCTGCACTAGTGGGTTCCTTGGCCTGGCCTACACTCTCTTGCAATCTGAGACCCTTTGTGGGATGTCAGACTGCCAGTTTCAGCCCAATCCCCGCAGTCCAGGCCAAGGGACCCCACCAGAGCACAAATCCATGCACCAAGCCAGCCGCTTTCAGCCTGATCCCTAGGGCTGGTTTCAGCCCTATCCCTTCAGGCTAGGCCCAGGGACCACACTGGTCCACAGTTCTGTGCACCAGGCCTCTAGTATGCATATAAGATCTTCAATTAATCTATCCTGACTTTCTTCCTCTTCCCTTCCCTCTGAGATTCATCAGTTTGTTCCATGTTTCCATGCCTGTTCATCGAGCGTCTGCCCCTTGGTAGTCAGTGCATGGCATAGCTACCAGTTGGACGGTCACAAAGACATATATATATATATATATATATATGCTAAAACAATATACAAATTGCTTATACCCTGGCCTCAAATGTTCTACACATGATCAATGACTTGGAGGTACATATGAGCAGCATGTTTGAGACCACAATGGAGAACAGCTTTTCCAGGCAGTTCTGCAGAGGGTAGGGTTTTTGCATCTTCTGGAGTAGTTGCAATGTAGCGTCTCACTTTCAATCTCTAGCCTCATCGATGCAGATCTGCATGTGTATAACTGTTGGGTTTCCACCAGAACAGTCCAATAGCACAATGTTTATTTTTCCTATCTGTGCCCTCCTGGCTATTTGAGTGCAATCACTTTTCTTGTCTATTCTAAGAGAGTGCCTGTAAATTACTCAATACTCATAGAGTGGCAGAAGTTACCCTCTAATGCTGCATATCAAATTACCCCCAAACATAGCAGTTTAAAATGAATATCTTATTTTGCTCATGGATTCTGTGGGTCTGAAATTCATACAGAGAACAGCAGGGATGGCTTGATTCTGCTCTGCAGTGTCTTGGTTCTCTGCTGGGAAGATTGAATGGCTCAATGTCACCCTACGTGGGGGACTGGAATCATCACAAGTCTTTACTCACATATCTGGCTATTGATCCTGGATTTCTCCTGGGACCTCAACTGAGATTGTCTTCTAGAATATCTACATGTGGCCTGAGCCTATTTACAGCACAGTTGGCTTGGAGCCCTCAGATTTTTTAAATGGTGACTCAACAAGAAGTAGTTTCCCACTGCTGTGTAACAAATTACTCCAAATGTACTGGCCCAAAGCAACACCTACATCTCACTATTCTGTAAAATAGATATGCACTACGTATTTTAATCTATTACCATTCTGATACTGCCACCTCACTAGATCTGGGTAGGCTAGTGAACTGAGTTCTCTATCTGAGTCTCTATCAGAAACAGCTAGAATATATGCTCCAAGTCCATGTATTTTTTTTTTCTGAATTCTGCTAACAACTATGCTAACTGTGGGGACAGGTTTTTTCTCAAATCCTGCCCATTGCACTAACTAGGAGGGCTGAGCCCCTCTGCCAGGGGCTGGACCTTCTTGGATGTCAGATGGTAGATGGAGAAGCCATAAGAGATATATGGGTGTATAAGAATAAGTATTTATTGTAGAAACCAGTGTATAGCCATCAGACAAAACAGTTCTTCACAGCAAAATTCCATACAGACAGCCACAGACCAGCTGGTTAACAAAAAACATCTTTTCCATGAAGCAGCATTAGTCTCTGTATGCACGGTTATTTATTTATTTTTTTAATATGTTTTTATTAATTTTCTATAGAGAGTAAAATAGAGGGATAGAGAGTTAGAAACCTCAATGAGAGAGATATCGATCAGCTGCCTCCTGCATACTCCCCACTGGGGATGTGCCTGCAACCAAGGTGCCCCAGACAGGAATCGAACCTGGGACCTTTCAGTCCACAGACCGATACTCTATCCACTGAGCCAAACCAGTTTCGGCTGTACGCACAGTTATTATCTGAACAGCTGAATGCTGCCCCTAGATGCACCACCTCACACGGTAGTGACACCTGAGCTCTCTGCCTCAGCAGCTTCTCCAACCTTTCCAGTCTCAAATAGTAGCTACCTCCTCTGAGCCTACCCCAGCTTTCCCAGAACTCTTCACATCACAGCAATAGCCTGTACACTGGCTGGTCAATAACATAATAGTATATTACTTAGACTAAGAGGCTAGATGCCAACAATGGCATCCATCATTTGAGCTATAGAAAGGCATGTGCGTGCAGTATACCTTGAGATCACTGTGGCCTTACACCTGTTTATGGTACCTTAGCTTTGAACATTCTGATTAAGATTCCCATGTTCAGAGTGGCCTTGGCCATTCTGGCATATTAACAACAGGGCCTTGACTATCTGGGGTCTCTGGCATGGTTCTCATTGTCTCACACTCTGCTGGCCCATTGCATTCTCATTCAAGTTTTTTAGAAAGACTATGCTTCCAAGTTTATTCCAGTGGCAGAATTCAGTTCCTTTCTGTTGAGGGACCCAGAGCCCCATTTCTGGTACTTAGAGGGAGCTCTGCTCATCCCCTGGAAACCACTTGCTGTTCTGTACCCCAGATCTTCTCACAGGCCCCCTGACACACCCTCCTAACCTCTCAGCTAACATCACGTCCACTCCTTTCAAATCCTCACTGTGCTTCAAATCTCAAAATATTTCTTATTCTGCTGTTAGTCTGAGAAATATTAATATTTATAAATATTTCAGGTGATTAGGTCAGGCCTACCAAAATAATATCCCTTTGGGTTAACATGGAGTCAACTGATACTACCCTTAATTATACATGAAAAAATGTCCCTTTTCCACAAAACATAACATAATCAAGGATGATGTCCCCAGATTAGGATAGGGAATCTTGGAGGGCCAGTTCAGAATTCTGCCTACCTCAATGTACAAGACAGAACCTGCATTACCCTTTCTAACATAGTGTCAGGGCCACACACGGCACCTTTCATTGGCTAAAACTGAGTCCTGGGGTCAGCCCACAGTGGTCAAGGGAAGATAATATTGAACCCACCTCTTACTGGAGTGTCACAGTATTGGAAGACTTGTTTTAAAACTACCCCACTGTTGCCCTAGCCAGTTTTTCTCAGTGGTTAGAGCATGGGCCTGCCGATTGAAGGGGCTCAGGTTTGATTCCGGGCAAGGGCATGTACCTGGGTTACATACCAGCCAAGGGCCTGATCCCTGGTTGGAGTGCCTGTGGGAGGCAACCAATCAACATGTCTCTCTCACATCAATGTCTCTTTCTCTGTGTCTCTCCTCTTCCCTCCCACTCTCTAAAAATCAGTGGGATGATACCCTCCGGTGAGGATCAACAAAACAACAACAAACTACCCCACTGTTTAGAACATCCCTTTTATCTAAACAAGCTGATGTGCATTGTCTGACCCATGTAATCATAGCCTAGGAGTGCTGCATAGACTCCTGTGGACACACAGAACAGATATATGCAACCTAGACTTGGGATCAGAAAGAACTTCCAGAAGGAAATATCTAAATTGATACATGGAAGGTGAGGAGGAATTTGAGATGCAGAGAAGGGGAAAGAAGAGAGTGTTACTGGCAGAGAGAAAAGGATGTATCATGTTCCAGCCCTCAGACAAAACATAGTGATTTCAAGAATGAAAATATGTGGAGTGTGAAAAAAGTGCTGCCCTAGAGGTAGAGGAATTGAAGGAAATAAAATGGAGGATGTCAGCATAAGCCGGTCCCTAAAGAACTGCGAGACGAATGAGGGAGCTAATGAAGAGCGGTGCCAGGAATGCCTGTTCCAGCAGCTAAAGGGCAGGCTCATAGGATGATTCCACAATCAATTTCTAATGCAATAAGTCTGCACTTCACGTCATCAATAGGCTTTTGCAAACTGATGTTAAGTGAAACAAAATACAATGAAACCAATTTTAACATAGGCTAATTAATATACATAAGAGTTTGTTCCATATAGCATATTTCTAGTCCCACACACACACAAAAAAAATTAATAAACTTTTAAATAAAGACCCCAAACCCCTTCTAATATTAAACACTTACATAAATGTGAACTATACATACATTTAAGAAAGATGAATAAGAACAAATAAGATAAGAATTTCCACCCCAATAATTTCAATGCAGGGTCCCCGGTGGCAGGAGTCCATGCAGGCAGCTCAGGAAACAACTTGGAAACTCACCCACCCTGGACAGGACACCCTTCTGTCTCAGGGCTACTTACACCACCACACTCTCACTCTCAGACTGGGACAATGTAGACAGGCCCGTTCACCTCATTGTGCATATCTTTGGTACGTGGAAGGAAACCAAAGTCACTAGAGAAAACCGTATTCAGACAGTGGCCCAGCTGGGAATCCGTTTCTCCCCGTCACCGTTATAATGACACATTATCTGAGGACTTGCTGTTATCTAAATAGGTAAGACCAAGACCAGAGCATAACACTTGGGCTGTTAATGACTCCCCACCCCTGTCACAGGGGATAGACAATTCTGATGCCACCTGCCTGCTTTCTGGATCTGAATTCCCAGGTCCCTGCACCGTGCTAAGCAGGGTGGGTAACGCCCAGTTATCTGTCCCTAGCATCTTGGAGAGCAGCAGTAGCCACCGGAACCACCTTTCTGGTATCAGCAACTGCATCCTGGCCACACATGAGCTGCTTGTTCTAGATTGTGGCATCTTTCCTGTTTGCTCTGGTTCCTCGCAATGGGCCAGCGTATTCTGAGACAGGATGTTGAACTATGCATTCTGTGGCTGTGTTCAGAACTTGTCTGTTACTTATGTTTCAGCCACAGATTAAACTTCCTGACATTTAGACAACATTATTGTAGTGATTCATAATAATGATGTGTACTTCCATGCCACTTCGGCTTTTTCAGATTAATTTTTTATACTGCATCTTTCTCTGAACTGTGCCCCACCCCAGATCGTTACATGAAAGACTGAGAGAGCACTCATACTTATGTTACTGAGCTGATCTCTTCCTATAGTCTTACTTGATCTCATGGGAAATGTGGTTTCCTCAAATATGGCTCCCGCACCTTAACTATCAATATAAATATTCTTCCTGTTGCATTCTTTCATTACACTTCATGCTATTTCCTTTAAAACTACATCTTGGTTTTTATTATTTTGTGTTTAATGTCTGCCTCACTAAGACCACCCTCACAGGAAGTCTGCCCCTTTTAACTTACCACTCTATTCCCAGCATCTAATAGTTTCATGATAAATATTTATAAAATTGAACTATAATTCATTGGCACTGCTGGAGTATAGCATAGAATTAGAGGTGAAGGATGCTTAAAGGTATGAAAAAAAAGTATCTTCAGGATAACTTATAATGTGTATTGCGTTGTGACATGAGTTATATGTTAGAGTGCATAAGTAAAACATGGTCCTTTCTAAGTCGGTACAATTTTAAGGCATGCATCATAGCCCCCCTACGTCCTTCCTCATGGCCAAATATTGACGTGCGTAGCAACTTGCTCGTGGAAATTCCGGAGCTGATGCTAGAATGGTACACTCACTTGAGCCTTTCCAGGACCATTAGTCAGAGGCTGAGCTAAACTATAGAGAGCTGAGCTGCTAAGTGTCAGAGTCCCTGATTAAAGACAAGCCAAAGGGAAGAAACAATAAAGCCGTTAATCACTTCCTGCCATGGTATAAGCAAGAGACTAAAGCAGGGACGTGGCAACCGCCCCTTGTTCCATTTTCCACAAGGAACAGTGAGTGCCCTGTGGGTCTCAGGTGGATCAGCACAGATGTGGGGGCTGTCTCACTGCCAAGGGAGCTTCAAGCAAAAGGCTCCTGAAGTAGGAATCAAGGATATCCTCTCGCTTCCCACAGAAAGATGTATTGTCCCAGGGGCCTGAGGATGTCTTACAGGATGAGGTCTCTGAATGAAGGCACGAGAATATACCTTCATGAAGGGCATGACCAGGAAGAGGACCGAGTCCTTGACTGTGACTCCCTCCGGGGCCTGGAGCGCACTGGCTGTGTAAGTGGTCCAGTGTGGGGAGGGCAGCTTCCCTCTTAAGCCTGCCATGGTTGGGCCTAACACAACACACACTCTTTGGCTTGGAGCTGGACTTTTCCACGTGGCAGATGTGAGAGCAGATCTTCACCGGTTACCTATGTTGTCTATGGCTGTGTATTGAATGGGAGACAAAGTCCCAGATGTCTAATAGGCATTTCACAGTTATAATCTCTACCCTCCATTATCCTATCATCATTTGACATATTCAATTATATGAATTATTTATCATCCTCCTTCCCCATACAAAATGCATACACCTTGGGAGAAAATATGTTATCTTGGTTACTCTTCTACAGCCAATCTCCAGAGCAGACAGTACTTGTTAAGTTCATAAGAACTACCTGGTAGTTGAATGAATAAAATCAAAGTTAGATCTAGATCCTCTAGATCTCAGGCCTGATCCTCTAAATGAACAATGAACACACATCATATTGGATATTTTTTAGGAGTGAGGATGTATTTAAACCTATGGTTCATATAAGAAGAGTATAGAAATATTTTTGGAAGATTTATTCCATTCAGCAACAGAACTCTTTGATCTCTTGATTTCTCTTTGTGCTAAATCTTATTTCAGAAAGAAAAACTAATTAGAATTTCAATACCATACCCCTTGAAATGTATCTAGTAGTGAATATTTATTTAAAAATCCAAGGAGAAGTCTATAAATTCTTTGAACATCTGCATATTTGAAGAAAGCAGATGTCCTCTCCGCTCCCCTGGGAGTCATGGCAGTATAATTAGCAAAGTGAATTTAAGAAGGCTGTGTGGAAGCAGATGGCCTTTTTGAAAGGCATCATGGAAGGGGAGGCAAGCTTGAATCTTGGACTCACCATAACCCGGGAATTTGGAAAGCTAATCTATCTAATAATCAGTTTTAATAAGACTTGATTCTTGCTAAGGGTTGATGCCATTCCTCTGGCTTGACTTCTAAAACAAAATCTTCTGCTATCATTGGAAGACAAGTCAATTGTCACTTTCTTTAAAGCAATTGTTTATATTGGCTTAGTGTAAAAATGCCAATATTGATTATCGAGAATAAATGTTCAATTTTGCCCTAATAGCATGCTATCAACTGAATATCAGTTTCTAAGAGATACTATAAGGCCCCACAAATAAACAGCTTTGTCTCATTTAGTTCATTTATCCACTATTTCCTGTGAGACTGTAAAAAGCCAGGGAAGAAAGTTGGCATGTAACAAATCCTGAATAGATGAAAATGTCTATATAGGTTTTGCAAATTTCCTTTGAACTTTTATGATAAGAATAAATATAAATATTTATAAAAGCTAAAACAGTGGTTACAGAGGAAGGATGCTTAGTGGTTTTTATTTTTATTATATATGAATAGCTCACCAGAGGACAAAATATGAATAAGTCAAAGATTTTCCATTCCATCTTTTTAAGATACCAAGATTTGGGTTAAGGCAGAGTTAAAATAGAATAAATAAATTTAGTTTCAGCTAAGATTTCCCCCTAATATTTACTTCCAGTCTTCCTGTTACCTATCCTCTTATATGAAGATAGTTACAAAAAATAACATTTTTGTAGTTTTGTTTCCCTAACTCTTTTAAATTTCAACTGCATTTCCCCCAGACCCTGCAATGCAAAAATATTCACGGTAAAATTTTTAAAAAATTAAATTATATAAATGTTCACTCATTGTGTATTTATGAATATATAGTCCTCCTTGACATTTTTTTATTTTTGCTAATTATTCTTATTGAGTGAGTAGAGTATGGTAGATACCAAATATGTTCATAGAGTCTTCCCATCTCATTGATGCTGAGTCTATTTCATCACTTCTTTAATCTGGGCAGGACTTAAGATTTCTTTTGGCCATAGTGTGGTAGGAAGGGAATGTATAAATTCAGAGTCTAAGCCTCAAGAGGCTTTGCACAATTAAGCTCTCTTTTTGGAACTCTGACCACTGCCATGGTAATAAACACTAGATTACCCTGATGGAGGATGAAAGACAAGGTGAAGATAGGTCCCAGTTGGCCTCTCCGTACAACTCTTCATACATGGCCATCATAAAACATCCAACCTCAGCCTCATAACCAGCTGACTGAAGCTGCATATGAGACCTCACTGAGCCTATAATATCTCGTACCAGAAGAATCATCTAGCTGAGCCCAGCCCAACATGTTCATTACATTTATAAATGGTGATGGTAGATAGGATTTTTTTTACCTGACTGACATGCACACACTCTTTTATCACTGGGATTGTGAACTTGATGGGCTTTCCTTCCATGAGTAGGTTATATTCTATGGCAAAGTGGACCTTAAAATAGGGAGGGTACCTATCTGATGAGCTTGATCTAATAATATATGCCCATCATAAATTGTTTCTGGTGATTCTCATAAGAAAATGCTAGAAAGATTTAAAACATGAATAGATTTTAACTCAGGAGAGATTCTTCATAGCAAGACCTGATAGCAACATCTGCCTGCTGAAATCAGTGTTCCACCAATATCTAGCAAGACAATGTAGACCTTTGTTCTGCAACCAGAAGGAAATGAATTCTGCCAACAACCTGAGGGATCTTGGAAGTGGATCTTTGTTAAGTCAAGGATACAGTTGAGGATTCAGCCTTATAAAACCCTGAGTAGAGAGAGAACACGGTGGACTCCTGAAATATATAAATTATAACAATAACATTGTGTTGGTTTAAGTTGCTAAATTGCTGGTAATTTGTCATGGAACAATTAAAAACAAATTTAACTGTTGTTTTAAACTGTTGAATTGTGCTGATATTTGTTGTAAAGCAAAATATAACTAATATAGAGACTAGAAATCTTAAGATTATTGTAGGGTCAGCTGTTAAATAAGTGAGATCAGAGCTACATCTGTGATGTTGGACTACATCCTCCTACAAATAATGAATTTTCAAATGTTCACGCAGAGGTATTAACTGTCTTCTCTTACTCTTCCTTTAAAAAAAAGTAAATATTCTTTTCTTGGGTATGTTTTTTTCCCCAATCATAACAAAGAGACAAATAATTAGCATAGTTAATAAAAACAGAAAAGGCAAATAGCCTATTTTTTTATGTTTTTCTTTTTAATCTTCAATATTTCCCTGGAGGTAACCATAGTAACAGTCATCCTTGCACAATCTGTAGGTCACTTCAAAAGACTCAATTCTCTCATTTGCATATCTGGCTTGTGCCCCCATTAGGCTCTTTTTTAAAAAATTTCTCATTTAACTTTCAAGTATCAGTTTAAGACAGTAAGTTAGAAATAAAAAGCAATACATTAAAAATGTCGGTGAGTTAATTTCAATACTATTTCAGAAAAGAACAAAAATATTCTATAAAATAGAATCTCTTGTATTTTCATCAAAAGATAACAGCTAATCATCTGACAACTATAATGGAAAGGAAAGAAAAATCAATGATTATAGCTCATCCTATTATCATAGATTATTCTAGAAAACTGAAGCACAGTGAGACTCAACTGCAAACATATGTTTTAAAATGGGCATTAAGGCTAATATGTGAGAGAGTCCTCATAGCAAGGCTTTCTCCTGACCAGCTTTGACCAGCCTCATAGACACAAACCTATGAAAAAAGATAGGAAAACATATTTTAAAAAATGTTATACACCATATATTTAGGAACAAGTTCTGGAGTAAATTAACATAAGTAAATTGGGATTATAGACATCTGGGGGAAAATATAAAATATTACTTAAAATTTTTGTTGAGCTGACAATGCCTTTAAAATATTGTTATGTATTATTTGAGTTTGATGAATTCCTCTTGTAATGTCTGTTACTCTACCCTGGAAATATGCCTATTTAATTATACTCATCTTTTAACCCTGGACATTTGTCTTTATTCTCATCTTTCAAGCTCAAGTAAGATTTCTAAGTTATGGACTTAAAGTTCTTTTAAAAAGAACTTACTTTGTTATTCTAATTATAACTATGAATATTCTGCTAAATGCTCCAAATAATAAATCCACAGTTTGAATAAACCAAATGCTTAATATTGTTATAGAAAACTATTATTATAAACAAATTTCAACTCTAATTTTAATTAACAATGAACATAGCCATCAATGGCCCAATACAAAAATTAAACAGGCTTTTTTCCTTGAGTTAAGTTTATGCCTAATGAAGTTCTAACATCATCTTTGAAGATGAATATAATCTACTAGTTGTTTTTACTCAAAATTGAGTACAAAATATGTGTTAAAACATAATGATAGAAATGTGAATTCAAATCTAAGGAAAATGTGAACTTCAATTCACAATTTTTTCTGATAGTATATTTAAATATTCATTAAACAGAATTAAATTTAAAAGACAAGAGAGCCAAATTATAATGGGAAAATAAGAACATTGGAAAATCCCCAAATACTTATGTTACTGATAGAAGTGGGGTTCTTGTGGTACATTGAGAAAAAGCACTTCTGAGAACCCACAAGGAAGGATGAGGTCTGGTGGTAAGATTTGTTTGGGTGCTTGATGCAAAATCAAAAGTGTCCTTTCTGGGTTCCCAGTCTCCCATCTCTCTGTCCCCACCATAAAAAAAAAATCAGCTCCAGAAATAGAGCCAATGTCCAGAGGTCCTATGCCATATTGAAGCTTAGTCCAGCCCAGCATTTGGCTAGCTCAGATTGCATTCCTGGCTGCAATCCATTGCTGTACTGCAGTATCCCAGTTCCCACCTGGAGCCTGCATTTGGAGTCCACTCAGGCAGTGGCCACATGGCTGCTAAGCCAACCATGTGGGAATGCAGAGAGAACTCAATGCATGTGAGTCATGAAGAGAAAGAGGGAGGGAGAGAGAGAGAGAGAGAGAGAGAGAGAGAGAGAGAGAGAGGAGAGAGAGAGAGAGAGAGAGAGAGAGAGAGAGAGAGAGAGAGAGAGAGAGAGAGAGAGAGAGAGAGAGAGAGAGAGAGAGAGAGAGAGAACCTTTCTGGCCAATGATTCATTTTCAAGTTAAACTGACAGTCCTTTATGGTGAGGAACCAACTCCTATGTCATTTTGACTGCTATTGCACATGTGCTGACCTCCCCTTGTATCCTCCAAATTCTGGTACCAGAGAGAATGAGAGAGGGCTGTTAATTCTTGGCTGAGCAATGCTGCGATGCCCCTGGAGTGTATGGGAAACTATAGCTTCCTGGTGAAGCAAACAGGTTCAAGCTCTTTAGCTTATTATCCTCAGTAATGCCCCATTCCCATTGCTTTCTTCCTTATTAATAACTAGCTAACTACCTGTGCTAACACTTCCTAATTTATGAGCTCATTTTTCTTAAAATATCAGGTCAGATCAAGAGCACAGTTTCTGTCATATTGAGGAGACTAACTGATATTGACTTTTTTAAACAACATGAAAATGCTTCAAATAAAGCACCAGAAGCTAAAGAAAGTGTTAAAAGAAAAATTGAAGACAGAATCATCATTCTAAAAATGACATGTCCAGAATGAACTGTGGTAGATTAGTAAAGAGTGGAAAACTAGAGGCAGAGAGATTGTTGGTAAAGCACAGCATTTACAAATAAGTAATAAAGAAGATTGATGATGGTGCTAGAATTACTAGCCATCATTTCAAATCCACACATCTATGTTATCTGTAAAAAAAAATCATGACAGTGTACCTGGCCATACTGATCAGCATTCTCAAATGACAAATGTAAGCAAGACCTGAGGAGTCACTTTGTCATTAGTGAAGGCCTTGCTTACCTTCATCAGAGCCCTCAGACTCCCCTTTTAATCACTTTGGAAATTTTTATTTCTTGCTTGTTCCTAGATTCATTTGAGTGGGTAATTCTCAAAGGAACAAAATCCTGCAAACGAAGTAAAGAGAGCCGAAACTGGTTTGGCTCAGTGGTAGAGCGTTGGCCTGAGGACTGCAAGGTCCCGGGTTCGATTCCGGTCAAGGGCATGTACCTTGGTTGCAGGCACATCCCCAGTAGGGGGTGTGCAGGAGACAGCTGATTGATGATTCTCTCTCATCGATGTTTCTAACTCTCTATCCCTCTCTCTTCCTCTCTGTATAAAATCAATAAAATATTTTAAAAAATAAGTAAAGAGTCCTGATGTCTAACCCAGTTCTGTCATGTCAGCATCCAATAATTCCCTGTTCCTTCCCTTCCATTCCATTTATTCATATATTCAACAAGAATAAACCAATACTCCTATGTGCCGGGCTCTGTGCTTGAGGCTGTGTATACAGAAGACACAGTAACTGTCCTCATCCAGACTACAGTTTAGCCAGAAACAGAGGCAGGGAAGAAGCTAATAAATAGATAAAGTGATAGCCAGGCTGCCATGGCTCAGTGATTGAGCATCTACCTAAGAACCCAGAGCTCATGGTTTGATTCCTGGTGAGGTCACTTACCCAGGTTGCGGGCTTGATCCCCAGTGTGGGCATGCATGAGGCAGCCAATCAATGATTCTCTCTCATCATTGATGCTTCTATCTCTCTCTACCTCTCCCTCACTCTCTGAAATCAATAAAATCATATGAAAACATCAGGCCCCCGCAATAAACAAAGTGATGAATGCTATGTCAATGTCCTGGGTTAAGGGTTCAAGAAAGAAACAAAAGTCCGTATATAGGGGTTAGAAAATATGCAACTGAGAAAGAGATGTGCAAATGAAGAGGCAGGACTGCAGAATTGAACAAATTTTAGTCAGACAATAGTAGTATGCAGAAGGCATTTTCAGATTGCATGAATTTTGGTAGAGATGAAGAATGCAAGGGAAGAAAAGGAAAAACTCCATCATGAGAATTCAGACCTTACAAAGAAGGGTATGGGGCACAAAACAAGCTCCTTAATTAGTGGAACAACACGTTAGATTATGAACAACTGTGTCCATTAAGTTCCCAATGAAACAAATGCTATCCAGCTTTATAAAATATTCCACAGAACAATATGAACATCACCATTTTATAAAACTTTGCTATTTATAAAATTCATATCAATTGTCTGGTCTGTCTCACACTCTGCTGTAAGCCCCTCCTGCTTAGAACATGGGTAGTGTTAGTTTTCAGACCTGTCACTCAATACATGTTAAACACCTGTTGAACTGCTACAATATACTATAACCTTTCCATTCCAAGATCTGGACTGATGGGCTTCTCTAACCCAGATATTTTCAGCTTCTCTCCCCGGTGTGTGGCTTATCTCATTCCATCAGCATTTTGATTTTAAAATATGTTTATTTAGTAAAATGACTACAGAAAAGGGCATCGATTGTGCATGTACAGCTTAATGAATCTTTATAAAAGAATATTCCGTATCCAAAACCGGAAACACTATAAATCCAGCAAAAAGGACCCTCCTATTTGCTCCTTTCTCCCCACTGTAGAGGGCCAAATGGGAAGACACCTGGACATTGTTTAGATTGTTGCTGACTGGGCCTAGGATATTGGCAGAATCATGTCAGTTGCACTCCCGCCCTGGGAGTGCTGAGATGTTCTTAGTTCCTGGCTTGTGTTTGTCCAGGAGGAAGGAGTGGGTGGGCCCTGGGCCCTCCCAGGCTCCTTGTTTTTCTGTGAAACCCCCTTGTTGGATTGGAGTATAAATACCGTAGATGTGCTGCATGGCTCAGGAGTTTGTCAGTCTGCCTCTCCAGCAGAGGAGGGCAGCGGGCCTTCCAGCTCCTAGCTTAAAATCTATCTCCGTGTCTCTTCTCTTTATTTCTAATATTTCTCAATCCCTACTCACCTCCCCTTAGAACCGGTTCGTTCATCTCTCCTTCTGTGTGGGATGCGGAAAAGGGAGATCCCGCACATCAGGCCCCCGCAACCCACAATTATTATTTTAACACCACAAATTAACTTTGCCTGTTTTGAACTTTATGTAAATTGACTCATAGTAATGTCTTTTGCTGAATATTAAGTATATATGATTCTTTCGTGCTGTATGCCATTGCTCCATATACCCCATGGTGCTGCATGTCTTATCACTATGGCCCTAGTTATTTTTTTTCTCGAATAAAAGAGTTTGTCCTCCTATTGCGATCTGCATATTGCTGATCTCACTTTGAAAATGCTCTCCCCATAGTCATTTGAATGGTCTCTTCATTCAGGTCCCTGCCTAAGCTCATTTCTTAGCCAACTTTCTGTGAACATAATATCAAAGCAACCTGTCAGCTTACATTACTCTACATTTCCCTTTTCTGCTTATTTCTCTTCGGAGCATTTCCTGTACTGAACATTTCATCATATATTTATTTTTATTTGTTGATTATCTATCTCCCAAACTGGAATATGAATTTCATGAGAGTAGTGGAGAATTGGAATTTCCCCTGCTGTATCTCTTTCCCATAGATCATGGTCACACCCTCCCTGAAAACCCTGCCCAAATGAACAAATGAGAATATAAGTGGTGCACTTCTGAATTGTCCACATCACTTTCTTTGCCAGAACTCCCCTCCAGAACAGGTGGTGCCTCCAAGGGTCAGATGTAAGGACAGAGAGTGCTCATGATTTCCAGGCCCCATTGTCTCAGGAGACTAGTTTTGGAAACAAGAGAACCAGAAATCTGAAAGCCAAGCAGCAGACAATAGCAGTTAATTGTGTGTGAGTAGGAATAGGTGAGGAAAGGTGAAATGTTGGGTGAAATGGGGACAGAGACAATGCTAGACACTGAATTGCTCTACCTTCCAGTAAAACATTGCTTGACAGCAATTGACACAATGATTTAATACCTTTGTGTTTTATTAGTAATTGAAAGAACAGATAGGAGAAGGAAGACCCATTGAAAGGGATGAAGAGACCCAGAAAGAGCTGGAGTGGTAGAACAACTGAAATGTGAACAGAAGAAAAAACATCATAAAACAGGTTCCTTCTGTCATTAGGACAGTGGGGTGATACTTTGTCTTGTGTGGGCTGACTTGAAAGGTATATAGAGACTATTTAATACAGCATACAGACACTGCTGTAGAAAACTTAAGTTTAATTATTTTAACTCATCGGTTTGCTTGTCTAAGCTACATCATGTTTCCTTGTTAGCCCTCATCTTCATCATGGATAAAACAAAATTGTTTTGACATTCATTGTCTGAGATCCTTTTAAAACGTAAGTGTCTAAATAGTCAAAGTCAATGCATTTTGTAATTTACTAGGTGCCAGAAATTCTATGATATCAAACTTAATATCTTCCACATAAGCCTGAAGTATAAGAGTTTCCCCAGGGGAATCAGCAGGCAACAGCAAATAGAGAAGTTGTCATTGGCATAACAGTGATGAATCAGGCTATTCTGTTGGAAAATTGAAGGCCATGATAGATAGATAGTAAGGAATTTATTCGGTGAGCAGGCAATCTCTCATGAAAAACAGAGTTCCCAGTCACATTTACCAATACTTAGTGTTCTAAAATCTTAAAACCCTGTATTTTTCTGGCCACCCATCCCTGGGCTAATTAAAATGTCCCTAAATAGAATGTATCAGTGAGAAGTGGATTGGAATACAGTCTTGAAAAGGACCATAACTCTTTGGCTAATTTAGTTTAAATCTGTCAAATTAAAGCCTTCATTTCAAAATGTCAGTATTGGGGTGGGGGTGGAGGGGGATTTGGCTTTTAAAAACTTTTACTACTTAATAGTCCTTTTCTCTGCTGGCTAAATAAACCAATGTGCAGTGTAATATATATATATTTGAAAAATTAAATAAATTGGACTAGAAGATGTATTAAAATTGGAATAAATTTCACAGGCCAAAAGGTCTTCACCTTTCCTTTGTGACAAAAGGACAGCCATTGTGGTAGACACACCCATAGATGATCCTTGACTGTGAGGACCTATGATTTGCTTTTAGCAAAGATGATGGAATGTCATTCCTTTGTTGAGGTTATGTCACATTGCAGAAGTGTTAGGATTTCACCCCATGATCAGATTATGTAGTAAATACCTCTATTTTATGAACCTGGAGGGACAGCATCTCTTTCTATCAAAACATAAGTTTCCATGGTGTGAGAGAGCCCTGTGCTAAGGATTGCAGGTGGCCTGGAGCAGAATGACCCTTGACTAACAGCCAGCTTGACAATGGGGTTGTTGGTCCCACATCTACAAGGAGGTGGGCATTTGCAACAGTGTGTCTGAGCTTGGAGCAGATTGCTCCCCAGTCAAGTATCCAGATGATTATGTCTCCTGGCCAAATGTGGCCTATATTGACTGTGGCCTACTGAGTCCCAGAACAGAGGACTCAGCAAAGTCATGCCTAGACTTCTCACCTACAGAAATGATAGTGTTCAGTTTTTAACCTCTAAGTTTGCTATAATTCTTTTATCCACAAATTTAAAATTAAGAAAGCACTGCACTAAGTGCTATTTCAAATATAGTTGATCTTTAAAGAACATGCACTTAAACTGCTCAGGTCCATTTATATTTGGATTTTTTTTTCCTAATAAATATGGTAAGCTTTTTCTTCCCTATAATTTTCTAGATAACATTTTTTCTCTATCTTACTTTATTGTAGAACTATAGTAAAAAAAAATACCTATAACAATACAAACTATCTACTAACTGACTATTTATGTCATTAATAGACACCTAGTAATTAAGTTCTTAGGGATCCAGAAAGAAGGTATACATGCCTATGTTCATAGCAGCACAATTTATAAAATCTAAGATTTGGAAACAGCTTAAGTGCCCATTAGTAGATGAGTGGATTAAAAAAAAAAACAAACTATGGCATATCTACACAATGGAATACTTCACTACTGTAAAAAAGAAAGCAGAAAGGATGGATTTGGAGAGAATTATGCTAAGCAAAATAAGCCAGTCAGAGAAGGATAGGTATCACATGGTTTCACTCAATTGTGGAATATAATGAACAACATAAAACAATGAACAAAAAGAGATCCAGAGACATGGAAACATCAAACAGACCATCAAACCTCAGAGGAAAGGCAGGGAGAGTGGGGTGGGGTAAGAGATCAACTAAAGGACTTGTATGCATGCATATAAACATAACCAATGGACACAGACAGTAGGCTGGTGAGGGCATATTATGGGGAGGAGGGAGTGGCCAGGGAGAGACCAATGGGGGAAAAAGGAGACATATGTAATACCTTCAACAATAAAGAATTTAAGTTAAAAAAAATCAAACAAAAATGTGAAGATGGACAACTAAAAAAAAAAAAAAAGAAAGAAAGAAAATAAACCACTTAGCCTCTCTACTTGAGTTAACTTATCTGTATTTCTGAAAACATATTTTCTCACCTGGTCAATGTGGCTTAGTGGTTGAGTGTCAATCCATGAACCATGAGGTCTTCCAGGTCAGCGCACATATAAAATACTAGAGGCCCCATGTACAAAATTTGTGCAAGGGGATTGGCTTTTTCAGCCTCAGCAGCCTTGCAGCTGTGCAGCCCCATCCACTGGTCACTCTTGGAGATAATTTTGGAAAGTCATTGTGGAAGGTCGTTCGCCATCCGGACTAATTAGCAAATTATGTTTTCTCATTCAGTACAAGTATTAGAAAAGGTGTGGATGTAGTCTTTTGACCACTACTCAGCCACATAAAATTGAGCATTGTTCCTGAAACATTAAACATGAAATAAAGAGTCTACTCAGCCAGTGGCAGGCTAAGAAACTTGTATGAGAATGTGTTTCCCTGTTTTATACTCAGTGAGTGTCCCTTTGTTTTGCTTAATTATGTGCCTCTGTGGCTCTCAGATGACCCCCAACTTTCAATATGTCAGATTCTGTGGGGCAGAGGTGGGGGCTTCTGCTGTAGCACCAGGGGGTGCACAGAGGCCAATTGCCCTGCATCACCCATGCAGGAGGAAGGAAGGGACAAGGACAGGGTGTATGGGAAGCTATTGGTCAGAAAGGGCCAGTGTACACTATTGGGACTGAACTTGCTCGCTCTTCTTCATGTGAATAAAGGGCTTGTTCTATGGAGTGCTTGGCTGTGTTGTGTTTCCTTGGAGATTCTGATACTAAATGCAGTGGGCAGAAATGTGTGGACTTCTAGTCCTGGAGGCTGGCATTGTGAATGTCTTTGCTATCCTCTATGTAGTTGAAGTCTTGGCACTGGGTATCAGATTCTTCTGGGCAACGAGAGTATCCGGTTCCTGAATTTATATTTAGTCTAATCGTAAGATATATTCTGATCATTTTCTTAAGAGTAGGTTTGAACAAGGGGTGACTGATAAAAATTTAGAGTACACTATTTAGACAATTTGTAAACCTTAAAATCCAATATAATGTAGGGATCATGTTCACCCAGTGTAGTGAAAAACTTATTGAGGCATCAATCCGTAAGCAAATCAAGGGAAAGAAATGCCTCTTGTTCATCTTTATGATCCAATTTCTATTATAGTGATATACAATTTAGGCATGTGAATAGTTGTAGAAAGAAACGCATTAACATAAGAAATACAATGTGATAAATTTCAGTCTGTGGGGCAGGTGACACATACAGTTTCAGAGTGAAGTTGCTTGAGGTTTAGGTTATAGGAAATGATTCAGGAAAGAAGTGGACCTCGAGCTTATAAAATAATGAAGGCTGAATAAGGAGTGGGTTCTGAGATGGAAAAGATAACATTCCAAGATGAGAGCAATGCACTGGGTTCTATGTGTGACACAAAACAATATATCTGACGTGGATTGATTATACATAGGAATACACATCTGAGTGAATAATCAGGAGAATCTTGAAACATGTGGTTGGGATACTCAGTTTGATGTACCAATCATGAAAAACAATAGCACACACATGGCAATGAGAGTTACATGAAGATAATGTTATCTAAGAAAAATAAATCCTACCTAATAAAAGAGTAATATGCAAATTGATTGTCACTCCAACACCTAGATGTCTGTCCCCATGTGGTCAAAGATGGCTGCCCCTATCTGGACACAAGATGGCCTCCACAAGATGGCCTGCAGGGGAGAGCAGTTATGAGGGATCAGGCCAGCAGGGGAGGGAAGTTGGGAGGGACAAAGCCTGCAGGAGAGGGCAGTTGGGGCTGATCAGGCCTGCAGGGGAGGACATTTAGGGGGCCTCAGGCCTGCAGGGGAGGGCAGTTGAAGGGGACCAGGCCTGTAGGCGAAGGCAGTTAGGGGTGACCAAGCCAGCAGAAGAAAGCAGTTGGGGGAGATCAGGCCTACAAGGAAGAGAAGTTGGAAGGGACCAAGCCTGAAGGGGAGGACAGCTGGGGGAGACTAGGCCTGTAGGAGAGAGTAGTTGGGGGGAATAGGCTAGCAGGACAGGGGAGTTAGGAGTGACTGGGCCAGCAAAGGAGGGCAGTTGAGGGAGACCAGACCTACAGGGAAAGACTGTTGGGGGGCACCCAGGCCTGCAGGAGAGGGCATTTGGGGAGAACCAGGACAGCAGGGGAGGGAAGTTAGGGGTGACCAGGCTGGCAGGGGAGGGCAGTTAGGGGCAATCAGGCCAGCAAGGGAGCAGTTAGGCATTGATAAGGCTGGCAGGGGATTGGTTAAGGGGTGATCAGGTTGGCACGCAGAAGTGGTTAGCAGCAGTCAGGTGAGTTTGGGAGCCAGCAGTCCTGGATTGTGGGAGGGCAGTCAGGCATCCCTCAAGGGGTCCCAGATTGGAAAGGATGCAGGCTGGGCTGAGGGACACACACACACACACACACACACACACACACACACCCTGCATGAATTTCATGCACTGGGCCTCTAGTGTATATGTGAGATACACATCTTTATTTCTGACATATAATAATCAAGAAAATGGGTTCAGAGGTCAGATTAGAACAGTCATTTTCCATCTTGCTGTGCACAATAATTGCCCACATGTGCTTTAATACATGTTCAGTTGTAAAATAGGACAATTAAACAACCTGTTAGGATCATTTTAATAAAGATTTGAGTATTATGCACAACACTTATTAAGTCAAAACTATTATAACTCTTTTGCTTTTCTCAAAATAATGTGAATAAGTAGGTGATTGATAGGTATACAGAGAAAAATAGACAGACAGAGAGGCAACCAGATAGATATATAGATACAAATAATTTTGATATAAACTATAAACTCTGTTTTTTACAACAATAATATTAATATACTAGAGGCTTGGTGCACTAAATTTGTGAATGCGGGGGGAGGGGGGTCTCTCACCCCAGCCTGCATCCTTTCCAAACTGGGACCCCTTGAGGGATGTCTGACTGCCCGTTTAGGTGATCAGGCCTAAACAGGCATTCGGATATCCCTGTAACAATGTAGGACTGCTGGCTCCCAACTGCTTGCCTGCCTGCCTTCCTGATTGCCCCTAACCGCTTTTGCCTGCCAACCTGATCACCCCCTAACCACTCTGCTGCCAGCCTGATTGATGCCTAACTGCTCCCCTGCCAGCCTGTTTGCTTCCAACTTCCCTCCTCTGCTGGCCTGGTCACCCCTAACTTCCCTCCCCTGCAGAGTCTATCATCCCCAACTGCTCTCCCTTGCTTGCCTGATCACCCATAACTGTTCTCCCTTGCAGGCCTGGTCCCTCCCAACTGCCCTCCCCTTCTGGTCATCTTGTGGTGGCCATCTTGTGTCCACACAGAGGCAGGATCTTTGACTATATGGGGGCAGCTATCTTGATCTTATGTATTGAAATGATGGTAAATCTGCATATTACTCTTTTATTAGATAGGATAGAGGCCTGGTGCATGGGTGGGGGCCAGCTAGTTTGTCCTGAAAGGTGTCCCGAATCATGGTGGGGGTTCCTGGGGGCTTAGGACAGCTTGGGTGAGGGGCCTGTGGTGGTTAGCAGCCCAGCCAAACCCCTCCCACTGGAGGGGGTCTGGTATCTGGAATTTATTTATCTTCTACAATTGAAACTTTGTAGCCTGGAGCAGAGTCAAGCCTTCTGCTTGCTCTGTGGCTGCCACCATTTCTGTTTGGATTTGTTTATCTTCTATAATTGAAACTTTGTAGCCTTGAGTGGAGGCTTAGGCTGGGTAGAGCAGGTGGAAAGCTTGGCTTCTTCCATTGTCTGGTAAACTCAAGCCTCTCTCTTGCTCTCTATGGTCGAAACCATCTTGGTTGGGTTAATTTGTATACTCCCTCTGAGTGGCTTGCAGGCGTGGCTGGTGGGCGTGGCCTGTGGGTGTAGTGGAGATATGGTCAATTTGCATATTACTCTTTTATTAGATAAGATAGTATTATACATATATAAACATAGTTCATAGGGAAGAAACTTGGTTAGGAAAAAAGCATTACTCTCATAGCCAGACAGATTTTTATCAGAAGATATAAGTAATTTTAAACATTTCCTCAGATGTATTCTACCTCACCCTTGATTGTTGGCATTTTCAGAAATGTACCAATTTCCTAAAATTGTTAAGTATGAGAAACAAGTTTGTCAAAAAAAAAGAGTAAATTATAAATACCCATTTTATGGTCCTGTTTCTTTCGCAATAGGTGAATGTATAACCCAGCCAGTTGTGGCTCAGTGTTTGAGCATCTATCTATTATCCAGAAGGTCACAGTTCAATTCCCTATCAGGGCATATGTTTAGATTGTGGGCCTATCCCCAGAAGGGGGCATGCAGAAGGTAGCCAATCAATGATTCTCTCTCAGTATTAATTTTTCTATATTTCCCTCTCCTTCTCTGAAATCAATAAAACATTTTTTAAAAGGTGAGTGTACATAAAATGCTCATTATGGATCTGATAATGTCTTTTCCACTGCATAAACATACCAAACAAAACACTGCATGTTTCTTTACTTCAGACCTTTAACCTTGGCTTCTAGAAGCTGAGTGTAGTCACACACAGTTCTGCCATTACTGCCTATGGTAGGAAAGTAAGACATTGCTTTCATATCTGAATAAATCCCAGAAACTGAATCTTCAAGTCATTAACTTCTGAATTAAAAATCAATCTAGATCAGAGACTTGGAATGGTCTGCCTGAATTTAAGCTCCAGTTGCACCATAGGAACCAAATATTTCCTTTGCTGTGTTGAAAATTGTGAGCTATGCTCTTTGACAAATACCCTTTTGATTAGACACCCACTCACATTTGTCAAGGTTCTGTCAAGCAAAAATTTCAGATTCTAAGGAGACCCTTCTCCTCCAATTATTTTGTTCAGAACATTTGGTGTTTTGATTTCTGGGAAAGTTTGCTTTCCTGCCGTATGGATGAGTCTTGCCAAGTACTGAGATGATTAGTACCAACAATAATAATTGAGCCATCACGCAAGAGGAACATCTGAATATGGATGGATTCTCAGTCCTTGCTTAACAATAAAAAACACACCCTTCTATGGAAACCAAGGAACCATCACAGCTGTGAACTGCAATTTTGTTATATTATTAGAAGTTTCAAGAAAACAAAATCTCAACATAACAATCTAGGACTTTTAATATTGTAAGGAATATCATGATTTGGAACTTATCCACTTAGAGTGAGTAACTAATTTTAAACCAATAGAGAAAGCATTCTATAAGTGTCCCTTAAATTAATGTTAACATAGTTGTAGATGTATAAAAAGTGAAGACATCATCAACTCCACACCACAGTGAATAGTATAGTTATGGTTTCTAGTTGCTCTGTTTGTATATGGCAACTATTTTCAAGTTATGATAGAACAGTTGAAGTTGAAGGGCTGTTTTTGCTACTATTAGAGTAAAACTGGAAAAAAATCAGTAATTTCTTGAATCCACTCTCAGAGTTTCAGAGTTTCCACAAATGGAATGATGTTTTCTTACTATTTTTTTGAGAATAGAATATGTTCATAAAGGTCAATTATATATTCATTTATATGTATTTATTCTGTCAGCAAACATTAAGTTATTCTGATTGTATGCAAAGACTGCATTAGCAACAAGAAATATACTGAAGAAGGAATATTTTATGGCTCTGGCCATTATGAAGCTTATATGCTGATAGATGACATGTAAATACCAAATTAACTGTTCAATTAGGATGACAAGTGTAGTGAGTAGAAGTATAAGGTGTCATGAGAGTACATGATAGAAAAATTTAATATAATCTTAAGAATCAACAAACACAGAAATGTGTGTGTGTGTGTGTGTGTGTGTGTGTGTGTGTGTGTGTGTTAAGAGGAAGCATTCTGGGTGGGGCAGGTGTTGAATTACTTCAAAGGGGCCTCTAGCAGGTAGAGATATGGCCATGTTGAAGAGTTACTGCTTCCATAGAGAAAATTACATTAAAAAGCCACATTAAAAATGATAAAGATCTTTTCTATCAAATTAGCATATTTCAATGAAATCCCCTTCTTGAATGGATGCAGCAATGATTTGTATCGTAAGCAACCAAGTGTCTTTCTTGAATCTGCTTCATTGGATATATTCCTCATGGTGTCTGGTTTACTGCAACTCTAAGTGGAAACAGTCCCTGCTTCCATTTTGAATGAACAGAAGTTCTAATCATCAGTGCCTGGAGGCTAGGGCAAAGTTTAAGGAATTGGTCCTGTTCTATTCCGCCGAAATGATAGTTTTGAAGAGATTCCTAAATTTCCTCTCATTATCCTAACCTAACATTAAACAGAAATGCTCTAGAAATCTTTTCAAAATACTCTATGGATTTTTGGTGTAGGCTTAACACATTTGCAATCTTTGGGATCAAAACAACTTGCAAAGATATTTAGTTTGACCTATACAGTGTTGGCATACAATATATAAAATTATTTATTCTAATATTTAAAAAATGTATACTTTGTCAAAAGACCCAGAATAGGTAACATAAAACTAAAAGAGAAGAACAAATATGGAAGACTGACACTATGCAACTTCAAAACTTAACATAAAGCTATAGTAATTGAGAGAGCATTATGGTATTTGCAAAAGAATAGACAAATAAATCAAAGGAACAGAATACATAGCCTAGAAATAGATCCACATAGCTGATTTAAGGAAATACAATGGAGTAAAAATAGTATTTTCAACAAATGGTGCTGAATCTGGACATCCATAGGTTTAAAAAATGTATTTAAACAGAGGACCTACACTTTCCCAAAATCAATCAACTCAAGATCAATCACAGACTAATACAAAACACAAAATCTTCTAGAAGAGAATTAAAAGAAATTCTAAATGACCTTGGATATGTTTATGACTATTGGGATACAACACCGAAAGCATGCTCCATGAAAGAACAAATTTAATAAGCTGGACTTCTTTGAAATTAAAAAAAAAAAAAAAACAAACTTCTCTGCAAAAGACAATGTCAAGAGAATTAGAAGACAAACCACAGATTGGGAGGAAAAAAAATGCTTGCAAAAGACATCTGATAAAGGACTGTTTCCAAAATGTATAATGAAATCTTAAAACTTGACAGTAAGAAAACAAACAACCTAATTAAAAAATGGGCAAAAGACCTAACTAGACATTTTATCAAAGAAGATATACAGATGGCGAATAAGCATATGCAATGGTGCTCAACATCATATGTCACTAGGGAATTGCAAATTAAAACAGCAATGGGATACGCATACACATCCATTAGAATGACAAAACTCAAAACACTGACAATGCCAAATGATGGTGAGGATGTAAAGCCGTAGGAACACTCATCCACTCATTGCTGATTGGAATGCAAAATGGTACCTCCATTCTGGAAGACAGTTTGGTGGTTTCTTACAAAAGAAGACATAGTTTTATCAAATAATACAGCAAGTGCCCCGTGATATTCACACGGAGTTAAAAACGTGCCCCTGTACACACATGTTTATTGCAGCTTTACTTTTAATTCCCAAAACTTGGAAGCAACCTTAAGTAGGTGAATGGATAAATACACGATAATACACCCAAATAATGGAACATTATTCGGTGCTAAAAGGAAATGAGCTAACACGTGATGAAAACATATGGAGGGAAGTTTAATGCGTATTACTGAGAAACTATATGATGTGTGATTCCAACTATACCAATGACATTATTGAAAAGACAAAACTATGGAGGCAATAAAATGATCAGTGGTTGCTGGGTTAAGTGGAAGGAAGTGATGAAAAGGCAGAGCACAGAGGATTTTTAGAGCAGTGAGAGCATTCTGCATGACACTGTAATAATGAATACGTGTCATTATGGATTTGTTCAAATCCATAGAATATACAATAGCAAGAGTGAGCTCTTGGAAGTGATTTGTCAATGCAGGTTCAGCAGAGGTAGCAAATGCACCACTCTACTGTGGGAAGTTAATAGTGGGGGAAACTGTGTCTGGGTGGGGACATAGGGTATATAGGGGATCTACATACCCATGCTCTTCAATTTTGTTGCTTTAAAAAGTAAAAATTAGAACCAAATGAAAATTATTAACTACTTTTCAATTAAAAATGCATGGATAGCCAAAACCGGTTTGGCTCAGTGGATGGAGCATCGGCCTGCGGACTGAAGGGTCCCAACTTTGATTCCGGTCAAGGGCATGTACCTTGGTCACAGGCACATCCTCAGTGGGGGGTGTGCAGGTGGCAGCTGATGGATGTTTCTCTCTCATTGATGTTTCTAACTCTCTATCCATCTCTCTTGCTCTCTGTAAAAAATCAATAAAATATGTTTTTAAAAAATGCATGGATATCACATTTTGGCTTTTCCTTGTGAAAACTATGACAATAATAATGAACATAACTATCATCGGAGGAGTGGAAGTATCAGCTCCATTCAGACAGGACCCTGCTCTTCATTTCAACACATTCCACCATTATCCATTGTCCTGGACGCTGAGTCCAAACATCAGAGGCCATTAAGTCACTCAATTCTGTTAAGGTATCTTTATAACATCTAAAAGTAAATAAGTTTGCAACCCTTAAAATGGGGAAAGAAGTGCATGCCATGTCCTAATCACACTTGTACTTCCCTCCCATGCTGGTATACCAGTTGACTCTTCACGCACTCTAAGTGATCCTTATACTGTCAAAATTATGCTTTAAATTTGTGTTAAGTTATCTTATGCTTACCTATGGCCAACAATATTTCAGTGTGGAATATTTTGCCTATTCCTATAATTGTCTGAGGAGGATGGTTATACAATGATTTTTTTTAAAAAAATACTTTATTGATATTTTACAGAGAGGAAGGAGAGAGGTAGAGAGCTAGAAAAGTCGATGAGAGAGAAACATCAACCAGCTGCCTCTTGCACACCCTCCACCGGGGATGTGCCCGCAACCAATGTACATGTCCTTGACCGGAATCAAACCCGGGACCTTTCAGTCTGCAGACCGATGCTCTACCACTGAGCCAAACCGGTTTCGGCATATACAATGATTTTGATAAAATATTTTAATTCCTTTTCACATTCTCTCAACCCCAAGTGCCTGCTTCAGCAGTGAGTGTTTTAGTATCTGATTGAGCATAGCAATAGTTCTTGATATATGATAATCTTCAAAAATAGATGAATAACTTCATTTTAAATATATATTTTATTGATTTCAGAGAGGAAGGGAGAGGGAGAGAGAGAGGGAGAGGGAGAGGGGGGGAAAGAGAGAGAGAGAGAGAGAGAGAGAGAGAGAGAGAGAATTTCTCTCATCATGATGAGAGAAAACCATTGATTGGCTGCCTCCTGCATACCCACTACTGGGGATTGAGAACTCAACCAATACATGTGCACTTCACTGGAATTGAACCTGGAACCATACAGTCCCCAGGCCGATGCTCTAAACATTGAGGCAAACAGCTAGGGCTAAGTTGATTTTAAATGTAACCTTGGACTACAGTATCCTTTCTATGTTTTTCACTTCTTATATAATAAAATACAGATATGTCTAATATTTAGGATTCAAGGTTTATTTTGACAACCAGGAGTGCTATCTTTTGTATATAAATGATCACGCCAAGAAGCACACCAGAATGAATCATGGAGGGTTAACAAATCGGCAACCAGGATCAAAGAATTGAGATCAAACCTGAAATTCTGAGATCAGAATTTCACTGTACTGGAAGGTAAAGTGAGGATCAGTGCATTACAAATGAACAAGCTGTTCTTTTCAATTTTCTCTAATGGATGAATAATGAACCATATGGTGTTTCCTATTATGAAGGTTTTTTTGTAAAATATTTTCATTTTTCTTTAAGAGAAGAAAAATAAGAGAAAATCCTCACAAATATCCGAATGTAATTAAGATGAAGTGCGGTGTTGCACTGTACTTATTTTGCATTTGGTTTACAATTCTATGCATGCCAATTAAACATTAACCTAACGCATAAATGGGTTTATCTTCATAAGCAATGGGCTATAATTATAATAGCATAATTTGCATATAAGCATGAATTATAAAATGGTAACTATAAATCTCATCTGTTTATTGGTAATGACAAGCAATGATGTCAAACATTATTAGTATCTTTTTAGACTAGCCTTTCAAAAGGAAGATTACCAAAACTTATTATTATAGCACAGCTATCACTACAACTACCCTGACTTCTATTTTTCACTAAATGCTGTGTTATGGTATGTCCCAAGATTGATGTGGGAGAGTTTTACAAATATTATCTAATGTACTTTCAAACTGGAATAATAGTATATCATGCTTGTTAAGGATTGCTTATGGTCTCAAAAGGGGCTAAAACTAAAATCTGCCAGGAGTTTTGTCAAATTATTTTTAAAAGAAGTTTCAAGATAGGTTCAAATTCTTTCGATTCTTTAACATTCTTATGTTCAAGTCATATAAATTGAAGTTAGTTGTATATTGTATTTCAGACACAGGATTGTGACTATAGTAGAAAAGATAAATTTTAGTTAATTTTAGAAAACTGTGCATTGCATAGTCTCCTCCACAGGCTCACGGGTGTGCAAGGCAAGCCCTTGGTGTGGCAAGCTGTGAGGTCCAGCCGTGCCGTAGCAGACCCAGTGCTGTGTGCTGGTTGTGACTGAGGCTGCCACTGGGTGTTGGCAGGGCAGAGCCACTTTGGTGGGGAACCAGCTGGGGTGAGTCCTCAGGGATGTGCCAGCTGGGATGAACAGTTTTAGCAAGGTTAACAGAGCATGTCCGAAACGGTGCCTGCCAGTGTCAGAACAGCGAGGGTAAAGAAATGAGGGGTATGGGAGGACTGGCACCCACCAGCACCTCTGACTCAGGAGGAAGTTCTAACACAGCTAAATGTAGTCAGTGCATCACCTTCACACATGACCTAGGGAATTTCCCAACTGCTGCCTCTGTGGCCAGACTCAGAAAGAGCTTATCCCGGGTTTCCTACAGCCCTTCGGCTCCCCAAGACATCAGCCCCTCTGGTTTCAAAAGCCAGGTGTGATGGGGACTCTTCTTCCTGGTGCAGGCCTCCTAGGCCAGGGCTCAGACCCTTCATTCTTTGGCGAAGGCCTCCACAGTTGTGATACCCCTCTCACTTGTGGTCACCGTATGGGGAGGGCAGAGTAGAGTGGATCCTACCTAGCCTTAGTCTCTACCCCTTCTACCCATCTCAATGTGGCTTTTTATTTAATTTTTTTAATAACTGTAATCGCAGAAAATCGGTTCTGCTAACCTTCAAGTCAATCTACATGTAGCTGTAGTTTTGGTGTCAATAAGAGGAAGTGAGTTCAGGATTTTCTTGCTCCACTATCTTGCACTTACAGCCAGGAGCCTTTCTCTTGAATGCCAATTGAGCTTGCGCATGAAACTTATCCCTGGTGGTTGGTGTACTACCCCCACAACAAACAGTCTCTGGATGGGATTGTCCGGTCCCTCCACCATCGCTTGTACTGTCATCGTTTGTTGAAGTGTTTGCTCCCAACTGCACTGCTGTGAGTACAGTTGCAAAACGATCAGATCAATAAATGTTAAGTTTTGCCCATTTCCAGAGATTAAATCCTTAAGTTTTATCCTTCAGATCAAAGTTCCCAAGGACACTTTGGTTGCATATGCAAAACTGTTTTCTTATGGGAAATAAAAGGAAAGTGACAACAATAAGATCCCTTTGAAAGTTTCGCCCAATATGTGAAACTTGTGGTTGAGTTCTTACTTCCTTTGCATGTTTCAAAGTTTATAGGAACCAGTATATTATGAAACAATCCTTTTGGGATAGAAGTAAATCCTCTAGCTCAGCACAACCCCAGTGAACATTCTGGACTGTTAGATATATGCAATTCTTTTGTTCTTTCTTCTCAGCAGTTATCCCCACTGATACAGTCAGTGTTTCATCTCAGCGTGAAATAACATCAGATAACACTGCGCTCTGAAAAGTAGATAGAATGCAAGGACTCTCAAATGAGAAAGAATTAGGAATGTCTCCACAGCAGCAGCTAGGAGTTAAAAACATGAAACTGACAAATGTACTACAAAGGCAGCTCACAAAGAGCTTTCCACCCCAACTTCTTATTCCTCACCGAGGTCATTAGTAGTGGAAAGTGTCAGACAGCAAATGATAAAGCCGGCCTTGACAGATTTATGATTTGAAGCAAAACCAATCATCTAGGATAGAGTATACGTCCGGTGACAGCTTTTAAGTGTAAAAACAAATAAGCAAGACATTTTTCTCAAATTGTCTATAGAGTTTCTGTCTCATTGAGTGGTTGAATGGGGTTGTCTTGGACTTCGCTGTGATACTAAGACTTTGCAGAGGAATATTATATATCAAATATTTAGGGAAGGAGTCACAGGAAAATTTTGTAACATGTATAATCTTTTCTGTTTAATATTTACTTATAGTGAAAAGTAAATTATTTTCCTGGAGGGCATACAACTTGTTATTAGTTTCTTATTTTCTTTCCAGCTTTATTGAGGTATACTTGACATGTAACACTGTACGAGTTAAGTTGTACATGTTATGGGTCTCTTTTAAAAATGTATTATATTTCCTTTTAAAGTGTAACTTACTTTTAACCCTTTAGTATAGAAAGGAAAGCATTTGGAAGCAAGAAATAAATAAATAATAAGTTTTGTTTTATAGTTGATTTATTTTTATAATTATTATTATTAATCAGATTTTTTCTGATAGCACTGTTATTATTCATTCTTATCCATTTCAACAGTTTGAGAAAGTATAAGTATTTCTATTTCAGCAGTGTTCAACTTTAATATAAAATATTTTTATATAAAATAAAAGTAAGTTTCTGACTCACCTTCAGTTTAAGTTCCATCATTTTAGATGTACTTAAATAGCATAACATGTCTTAGTTCAAATGATGGTTTTCACTGAGTTCCTTCTCTGGATCAGACAGACATGTATGCACATGTGCATGGTTTATGCCTTCTCATAGTTATACTATTAATTACATAAAATTAAGCCAGTATTTCAATTAAATGTAAAAAGCTAACACAATAAAAGAAACACACATTTTGCTGGGAGCCTGGCATATTTGTCAATAATCTAATGTAGGGAAGATGAGGAAAGACAGTGTATGGAATGTGAGGAATAAGCTAATACATAGCTGATATATTAAAGAAGTTTACAAATTAAGAGTGAGTCAGAGATATCAGATAAAGATACTTCAAATTAAGTTATTATATGGAATATAATTTTAATGTTATATATTGCCTATTTCTTTAAAATCATAAGCCAAGGAGATAATCTATATGTTCTATTATATAATAGTCACTAGAGACTGGGAGTACAAAATGTGTATGCTGGTAGGGTCCCTATAATGCTAGGGTGATCAGGGTTCATTCAGGGCCTTCTGGCTGCCAGCCAGGACTTTCCTTCATTTCACACTGCCCCTGGTGGTCAGCACGCAACATATAAAGTGGTTGAACTCCCAGGAGGTCCAACTCCTGAGGAGATAATTTGCATATTAGCCCTTTATTATATAGGATGATTTATTTAGCAGCTTCCGAGGCACAATGCCACTTTCTCTATTTACAGTGTTTATTTGTGCCTCGTGGCAACTTTATGAAGTAAATGTTTTAACTCTAGAGATTTAAAATTTAAGACGATCAGCAAGATTAAAATCAAACATTTTCTAAAGGCAAAGCCAGCACAAATACCAGATGTATCTAACTCTCAAATTTATAATGTTAAACACCCCTGTACACTTTAATGATCTTATTTTCATAATATAGATACACAGATCCAATGATTCTACAGTTCTTAAAAGGTATAGGTTTACTTGATAGAACTTAAGATTTTCTGAACTATTTGTAACACATTTAGATGGATTGCTGGACCCATAAATTTGACTTGCTCACTTTGCCATCCTGGGATTTTCTCCATATTACTAGTATATATTACCTGGGGAACTATATTATCAGCTTTCATCTGTTTTTAAAATACAGTTGAAACTCTTTTCCCCCCATATAAACCAATCCATAGTTCCCACAACTGGCAAAATATTTAAAGTATCTACACCAAGTAAAGGAACATGCTAATGGATTTGGCTTCAATGTACAGATGCAACCATTCAGCATCTGGGCTATATTAAGTATAGGCATATAAATTTATTGTTTTCCAGGAGATAAAGTGATTCTCATAAGCAACTATTTAAGCTAATAAAATGTTACAATGTCAGGAGTAGATACCTAAGCCTGTGAAATTTAGTAGTTTATGAGAAGGTCTCTATATTCTGAAAAATTCAGGTAAAACTAATCTTTACTCTTATTAAATCAATAAATTATAAAAAGCAAGTTTTTACTGATTTTAAACCTAATGTGCTCATATTGGTGCATGGATTCATTCTCAGAGCTACTAGTATAAATATAAAAAGCACAATAGAAAATACTCTTTGTAATCCTAATATATAAAAAGCCAGGGGTCCTCATGACTGAAACAACCAGACAGATAAACCAAACAGTAGGCTGTGTGGGGCGACCAGGCTGGTGGAGAGGGGGCAGGGGTCAGTTGGGTGCAACCAGGGCCGCAGGGATGGCAGTTAGGAGCAATCAGGCCAGCAGGCAGAGGCAGTTAGGGGTGATCGGGATAGTAAGGGGTGTAATTAGGGGTGATCAGGCAGGTGAGCAGTTAGGAGCCAGTGGTCCTGAATTGTGAGAGGGATGTTCCTAGGATCAGGCCTAAAATAACAGTCGGATAGCCCCTGAGGGGTCCCTGATTGAAGAGGCTGGGCTGAGGGGACACCCCCAGGCATGAATTTTGTGCACTGGGCCTCTAGTTGTTCTTATATTTGTACTAGAGGCTGAGTGCCCAAAATTCATGCATGGTGGGGCCCCTCAGGCTAGCCTGCACACTCCCACAATCCAGGATCCCTTGGAGGATGTCTAACTTTCAGGTTAGGCCCAAACCCTCAAGGAACCCTGTGGGGTTGGGCCTAAACCAACCTTCGGACATCCCTCTTACAATTTTGGACTGCTGGCTCTTAACCACTTGCCTGCCTTCCTGCCTAATCTCCCCTAACTACTCTGTCTTGCCTGATAGTCCCTAACTGCTTGCTTGCCTGCCTGATCACCCCAAATTGCCTCTGTCTTGATCCCTACCACCATGGCTTCATTTGGAAGGATGTCTAGAATGTTGTCTGGAAGGTTCTTTGGTTGTCTGGTCTAATTAGCATATTATGTTTTTATTATTATAAATGTGTGTGGCAGGCCAGATTTCATCTTCTTTATTCAAAACTCACAAATATTTTATAATGATTTGGGGTGGGGTGGGGAGGGTATTAAATGCAAAGCCCATCTTTGTTACCAGGTTACTCTGCTGGGGCTAACAAGCTCAAGTCTTAATTTTACTTTTACTGTTTTTAAGTTTCTACCTCTTCATCCAAACACAATATTTCCAAGGGCTGTAGATAGACCCATAAAAGTGAATACCAAAATGGGAGTACTGTTTTATAGTAGTTATAAATTGAGTTTGAGGGAATACTTACTTTAAGAACACTTAGATTTTGCCCATTTTTTCAAAAAGATTGATTCTCTTTTTCCCCCCACTCATTTTTCTCATGTGAATACACCAATTTTGCTGACAATTAATATTTTATATGGTGAATGAACGTACCTTTAGGAAGATATAAGGAGCACTAATAGTTGCCATTCACCTTCACAAGAAAACGATATATTACATTTCAAATGAGACATTAAGAATGATTATAAGGTAATTGTCAAGTAAAACAATAGGACACTATCATTCATTTATTAAAATGGATTTTTAAAAAGCCATTACACACTTCTGTAGAAGATCCTGATCTTATCAGGCCCTCCTCCTAGCTCCAGTTCAAGAAGTTTGCATTCTGCAAGAGACCTAGTGTAGAGGAGTCCACATCCTCTCAGGAAGCAATTGTAGAATGGGCAAGGGAGATCTCTGGAGCCTTTTATAAAGGCACTAATCCCATTGTGAATGTTTCATCCTTAAATACAAATCATCTCCCAAACGCCCCACATCCTAAGTCCATTACATTGGGGTTACAATTTCAACATACAAAATTGGGGGAGTCCTAGCTGATTTGGCTCAATGGATAGAGTGTCAGCCTGCGGACTAAAGAGTCCCAGGTTCCATTCCGGTCAAGGGCACATGCCTGGGTTGAGGGCTCGGTCCCCAGTGGGGGGCGTGCAGAAGGCAGCTAATCAATGATTCTCTCTCATCATTGATGTTTCTATCTCTCTCTCCCTCTCCCTTTCTCTCTAAAATCAATACAATATTTTTTTAAAGAAATTGGGAAAAACACAAATTAACCTTTTCTGTCATTCAGTTTCTAGTGAAGGACTACATCAGTCATTTGACATTAGTAAAGATATTGTGCTATAAATACCTCGTTCTCTTTTTTATTGTTTAAAATATTACATGTCTTCTTTTTCCCTGCTTGAAGCCCCACCCCCTGGCCATTCCCACCCTCAAGGGCAAGCCTCCACTTCCCCAGTATCTGAGTCCATTGGTTATGCTAATATGCCTGTATATAAGTCCTTTGATCTCTAACCCCATTCTGATAAAAACAAAACAAAACAAAATGTATCCTAACATTCCAAGATCCATGCACAGCACCACCTCCTGCTTGTGCAAGTCAGACTTACTGAGTCATGATATATTGTAGTTGAATTTTTGTTATGATTTTAAACTAATGAAGTGCTCCTGCACAACTGCTATGTAGGAACTCAGGGAGGACATCAATTCAGCTTGGTGGTTCTGAGCATGGGATTTAAGGGCAAACTTCCTGCACTTGAACTCTGACCTTGCCATTTAATGATTTGAGTAAATTCTTTGTTAATCAGTTTTCTCATGTGTAATATGGATGAAATGTTACCAACTACCTCACAAGGAACTGAATGAGTTGTGTTCCTGAAGTGTTTAGGACAGCCTCCAGTAGACACTAAGTGCTACACCATTTTTAGTGATAATGATGAGTAATTTTTGTGTTAACTTGAATGGGATAAGACATGCCCAGATAGCTAGTAAAGCAATGTTTCTGGGTGTGTCTAGGAAGAAGTTTCTGGAAGAAATTAGCATTGAAATCAATGAAGCTAAGAAAGATGATCCATGCTTGCCAATGTCAGTCCAAAGAGAATAAAAAGGTGCAGAAATGGCACATTTTCTCTCTCTTTTTGAGTTGAGATATCCATCTTCTCCTGCCTGCAGACATGGGTGTCCTTGTCTTCACATTCTGGACATGCACCCCCTTCTCAGGTCTCCAACCTCAGACTGAGAGTACCCCATTGGCTACCAAGGTTCTCAGACTTTCAGACTCAAACTCAATTTCACCCCTGGCTTTCCAGTTCTTGCAGCTTGCAGACAGTGCATTATGGGACTTCTCTCCTTCCATAAACCTGTGAGCCAATTCCTACAATAAATCTTCTCATATATATGATTGGCTCTGTTTCACTAGAGGACTGAATACAGAGATGATTATTTTTTAATTTGAGTAACTGATCAAATTCCCAAAGGGAATGATACCTAATACTCCCTTATGGCAATGATGCATAGGTGTGTGTGTGTGTGTGTGTGTGTGTGTGTGTGTGTGTGGACTGAGGAATGTCAGAATGAGGAACAAGCATGAGGAATTGACCAAGGACAGATCAAAGTTGGTTAGAATACTTAAAAATTAAGTATTAAACATTGAATATGCGATCATAGTCCACAAATAATTTACTCCACAGAGTGGCCAACATAGCTATACTTACAGATAGGGAAGAAGAGATCTGAACCATTTTTATTTTAAAAATTAGGGGAAAAAAGTAATCTAGCCACAATGTGAAGGTTAAAAGAATGAGGAATGGAAAATCAAAACAAGGACATTAGAATCATCAGGCAAATGATAAGACCATGAACAGGGACAAAGACTAAAGTGATAGAGCAGGTGATAGCAGAGGCATTCATTTCAAGAGAGCACCCATGAGCAGAGTGCATCATGCATGCTCACTAAATTTTAGTTGTCATCATGGGTTGTGGGCATTGACTATCAGAGATGAGAGAGTAAAAAAGACCACCAATGAATCTGCAGTTTCTTCCTAGGCATCCAGGAGGCAAACGATGCCATTAACTTAGAATCTGACCAGAATGTGGGCAGAAGAGAAGCCTTTGCAGAAATAAGAAGTGAGACCATAGAGACTGAGGCCACACGAATTGACATATCACATGTGATTCATTTCCTGGAAGTAGGTCTCTTTAGATAGCTAATTAAATTTAATTTACTTCAATGATCCAAATTACCTTAATTTAGTGATGTACTGGCAATATAAATCTTCCAGCTGTTTGCTCTTTTGTTAGACAAAATGAACATATTTATGAACTCATTTTAATATGAGTGCTTATTTTAATGGCATAGAGTACAATATGCTATAAAAACCCATCCTGGCCTGGCTGGTGTGGCTCAGGGCTTGAGTGTTGACCTGTGAACCAGGAGGACACTGGTTTGATTCCTGGTCAGGGCACACACGCCTGGGTAGTGACTTCGATCCCCAGTGTGGGGCGTGCAAAGGCAGTAGATCAGTGAATCCCTTTCATCATTTATGTTTCTGTCTTTCTCTCTCCCTCTGGCTTCCTCTCTGAAATCAATAAAAATATATTTTAAAAAATCCATCTTACTTCTGATGGGGGAAGAAGTTGGAGAGCAGAAATAGTCTGGAAGAACATTTCTCCTTAGATCAATGCCTTCAAGAATGACTTAGAGCATACAGGCAGGTCAAAGGTGGTGGAGCGAGAGCTGACCAGACAGGCTTGTAAAGGGCTGTTTTAAATGGAGCGGATAGTAGGAGTATAATGAGAATGATAAAATTTGGTAGCGTCTGCATTTATTTTTGTAGTATATTTTCCTTCCTGTTTTCTCCTTAAATTAAATAAAAGGCAGAATTTCACTTTGATCCACTAAAAAGCTAGCTAATGATTATAATTTAGATGCTGGCGTAGGGCAAACAGCTATTTATACAAATTATTGCCCTAAGCACCTGCTCCAATTTTTCATGTATTATGCTAACAGTGTTTTTTGTCTTAATTAAAAATGTTAATTAGTGGTGATATAAACAGCAAAAGAAGAGTTAGTAACATATGCAGAAGAATTTTACAGTATGTGCATAACTTTTTTCAAACTGATGAACTAAGCATGAAAGCAATCTAAAACGCTTGGAAACAGTAGCAAATTCTCAACTGAACTTGAGATTATTCTATGAGCATCAGACTTATGATTGCTCTCTGCTTTCATATGTTTTGCTTCTAGCCTAATTATTGCACATTTATGAAGTTTGAACACTGCTGTGTTAATTTCAATGTTGTGAATTTGGATTCCTAACATGCTTTTCCGGCACGTTTTTGCATTTTTTTCTGATCTTATCAACTCATTCCCAAAACATTTCCTAGATAGTTCAGTAATTTTTCCTTTAAAAATCTACCTTGAAAATATTGGCAGGTGTCTACATTACCCATTAATAAAGGGAGGGGATAAAAAGGAAGTGGGTGGTGGATGATTTCTAAAGATATAAATAATCTTTTTGTTCCTTGCCTTTGGAAGAAAAAAATCACAACTGACAGAAGCATTGTGATTTTCTATGCAATTCACCTAGAATTAGAGTGATTCTAAGTGAAGAGAATAAATTAGATTTCTTATATTTCTCTTCAATATTTTAAGACATATTTCCTTCATTAGGTCACCCCATCTGGATATTTCCGGCTGCTTTATTGCCGTACCAAACAAAGAAAATGAAAAGAGAACAATTCAGTAAAAAAAAAAAAAAAAAAAAAAGTGGGAGGGAGTAATAGAACAATGTTCTTGTCTACATTGTCTACATAATGCCCAACATATACCTGTCATCTATGTATCTGGCATGTCTTTCAACTGAATACATTAAAGTATTTTCTTTATTTCTTTTAGAGGGTTTTTTCTAGTATTTATTACAAGTTTAATGACTAAAATAATAAATATCATAATTCAAGGTTATTTTTAAATCAATTTTCACTTTGTTTCTTATAGTAGTTTAAGGGAAAATACAAACTACAGAAATCAATAAACTCCAAATACATTAAGTTAAATTAAGAAATTATTTTATGAACTCTTTTTTTTAAAATATATATTTTTATTGATTTTTTTTACAGAGAGGAAGGGAGAGGGATAGAGAGTTAGAAACATCGTTGAGAGAGAAACATCGATCAGCTGCCTCCTGCACACCTCCCACTGGCCCTTTTTAAAACAGAAATAGTCAACCTTATTGGAGACAGTACAGTGTAATGGAATGTACGTTGGACCTTATGAGATCAAGCCCCCAGCACACTGGTCTTCCTATGGCTGGTTTCTTCTTTCCACGGGCTTCTGCTCAAACATCAAATTCTTTCAGACCTCTCTTCAAAACCTGGTCTCAAGTGTATTCCTCTTGTCTAAACACACATACAACAGCCTGGCACACACTTGCTATAGTCACTCTGTTTCATTTTTTACTTTGTATTCCTTTTCAATTCATAAAATTCTTATATATCCTTGTTGACTAGTTAAGTAACATGAAAAATGTAAGAAAGCAGAGACCCTGTCAGTTCTTTTGTCTTCTAAATTTCAGTTCAAAGAACAATGCCTGGTCCAGACTGGATCATTCTGTTGAATGACAGAACTCTCAATAAGTTTTATTTTTTAAACATCTTTACTGTTTAAAGTATTACATAAGACTTCTTTTTTGTTTTTATTTATTTTATTTTTTTAAATATTTATTCATTGATTTCAGAGAGGAAGGGAGAGAGAGAGAGAAAGAGAGAGAGAAAGAGATCAATGATGAGAATCATTGATCAGCTGCCTCCATCCAGCATGTCCCCTACTGGGGATCAAGCCCAGGTATGAGTCCCTGGCTGGAATCGAACCTGGAACCCTTCAGTCCTTAGGCCAACACTCTATTCATTGAGCCAAACCAGCTAGGACAAGACTCCTTTTTTTTCTTTCTTCCCATTGACCTATCCCAGGCAGCCTCCACACCCCAGCATATGCCCTCACCAACCCTCTGCCCCCCTTCTATTCTATTCCGTTAAGCTCATATGCATGCATACAAGAGACCTCTTACCTCTTCACCCCCTGCCTTCCCTCAGAGGTTGGACAGTCTGCTTCATGCTTCTATGGCTCTGGTTCTATTTTTGTTCATCAGTTTATATTGTTCATTATATTGCACAAACAAGTAGATCATGTGATATTTATCTGTCTCTGACTGGCTTATTTCACTTAGCATAATGGTCTCTAGTTCCATCCATGCTGTTGCTAATAATTTCTTCTTTTTTTTACATCAGAGTAGTATTTCATTGTGTAGATGTACCACACTTTTCTAATCCTCTCATCTGCTGATGGGCACTTTAGGCTGTTTCCAAATCTTAGCTATTGTAAACTGTGCTGCTATGAATATAGGAGTGCATATGTCTTTCCTGACTGGAGTTTCTGTTTTATTGGAATATATTCCTATCCCGCCTGGTACCGGTACAAAAACAGACATGTACATCAATGGAACAGAACAGAGAACACAGAAATCAACCCAAGCCATTATGCTCAATTAATATTTTGACAAAGGAGTCAAGAGCATACAATGGAGACAAGACAGTCTCTTCAATAAATAGTGTTGGGAAAATTTGTCAGATACATAGAAAAAAAATGAAACTAGACCACCAACTTACACCATACACAAAAATAAACTCAAATTGGATAAAGTACTTAAACGTGAGACAGGAAACCACAGGAAGAAGCTATAAGCAGCAAAATAGCAGACATTTGTCTTACCAATATCTTTACGGATTCAGCTCCTAGGGAAATGAAAACTAAGGAGAAAATAAACAAATAGGACTATATCAAAATAAAAAGTGTCTACATAGAAAAAGAAACCATAAAAAAATACAAGAAAACTCACTGGATGGGAGAACATATTTGCCAATTTTATCTCCAATAAGGGTTTAATCTCCAAAATTTATAAGGAACTCATCCAATTAACAAAGAGATTAAACGATCCAATAAAAAATGTGCAAAAGACCTAAATAGAGACTTTTCAAAAGAGGACATACAGAAGTCTGAGAGACATATGAAAACATGCTGGAAGTCACTAATCATCTGAGAGATGCAAATCAAAACAACAATGAGTATCATTTCACACCTGTCAGAATGGCTAGCATCAACAAATGATAAGTGCTGGTGAGAATGTGGAGGAAAAGGAATGCATGAGGGTAAAAATACCTCATGCACTGCTGATAGAAATGTAGACTGGTGCAGCCACTGTGGAAAACAATAATGCGTTTCCTCAAAAAATTAAAAATGGAACTCCCATTTAACCCAGTCTCAATAAGTTTTGATAAAGAAACAGAGGCTAGCCGAAACCAGTTTGGCTCAGTGGTAGAGTGTCGGTCTGTGGACTGAAAGGTCCCGGGTTCAATTCCGGACAAGGGCATGTACACTGGTTGCGGGCACATCCCCAGAAGGGGGTGTGCAAGAGGCAGCTGGTCGATGTTTCTCTCTCATCGACGTTTCTAGCTCTCTATCTCTCTCCCTTCCTCTCTGTAAAATATCAATAAAATATATATATATATATTTTAAAAAAACAGAGGCTAATCTGAGAGCAAATTGAATAGATTCATCTTGACTTTATTTACGCACCTAGATTTAGACTAATCACAAATTTTAAAAAAAAAAGGGCTCTAGTATCCTAAAATCCTTTATTCTTGGCTATAGACTATTATTTTCAATTATGTGCATTGAGACATAATCATCACCTCATTCATATCATTAGTTGAAACTTTTTGGTTCATGGTTTGATGTTCAACCACTGAAAAACACCAGCTAGGCCTCTCCAGGATGACAATTATTGGAATCACAAGTCCAAAAAGCTCTGAAAAGTTATAGTGAGGGAATAAATAACAAGAAGGCTTGAAAGCCGAAACTGGTTTGACTCAGTGGATAGAGCGTCGGCCTGTGGATTGAGGGGTCCCAGGTTTGATTCCGGTCAGGGACATGTACCTTGGTTGCGTGCACTCCCAGTGGGGGGTGTGCAAAAGGCGGCTGATCGATGATTCTCTCTCATTGATGTTTCTAGCTCTCTATCTCTCTCTCTTCCTCTCTGTGAAAAATCAATAAAATATATATATATTTTTTTTAAAAAAAAGAAGGCTTGAAAGAAGAAAAATGACTTGTTTGTATGTCATTTTTATACTTTTCATACCTAAAGATTTAGGTAGAAATTACCATATTAATTTAAGTATACTTACTGTACTTCCAGAGGCCTGGTGCATGAATTTGTGCACAAATGGGGTCTCTTAGTCTGGCCTGCAGGCTCAGGCTGAAACTGGCTCTCTGACATCCCTTGAGGTGTCCCAGATTGTGAGAGGGTGCAGGTCAGGCCAAGGGACCCCACCCACTGCTGCACAATTGGGGCCAGTGAGGGATGCGGGAGATTGGCCAGTTGGTGAGGGACTGCAGGAGGACTTCAGTATGTGTTCAATCTATCTCGTTCAGTCCTGATCATCTGGACACCAGTAGTAAGCTCATCTATTGGTCAAAGTGTCTTCCCCCTGGTGGTCAGTGCACATCATAGTGAACAAATGAGCAGCCTTAGCATATCGATACTAATAAAAGAGAAACATGCAAATTGACCTTCACTCCCCTACACCCACCAGCCAATCAATAGTGAGTATGCAAAGTAACCTAACAAAGTTGGTGGTGGCCATGGAACTAGAGTGAGCAGGAGGCTTGGGTTGTCCCTGTTGATGGAGAAAGCCAAGTTTCCCACCCTCCCTGGCTGGCCTTGGTCTCCATTCAAGGCTACAAAGATTAAATTATAGAATATAAATAAATCCCAGACACTTGCTTAAATAAATCCCTGGCTCCACTCAAGGCTACAAAGTTTTAATTATAGAAGATACATAAATCCCTGGATCCACTCAAGGCTACAAAGTTTCAGTTATAGAAGATAAATAAATCCCAGATACCTGCTTCCAGCCAGCCCTGGCCTCCACACAAGGAGGCACTGAGGAAAAAAATAAAAGCATAAAAGGAGGGTCTGGGAGCTTGGGTCACTGGGGTGTGTGGCCAGCCTGAAAACAGCCTTCAGCCTCTCAATCAGGCTGGCCACACTCCATTGCACAATCCGTGTAAATGGGCAGTCTAATATCCCTAGAGGGGTACCACATTGGAGAGGGTTCAGGCTGGGCTGAGGGACACCTCCCACTATGCACAAATTTTATGCACCAGACCTCTAGTCATCAACATTTTACGCTTTGATTGGTTGAATGGCTGACTGGATAACTGGACACTTAGCATATTAGGCTTTTATTATATATGATTATAAGTGTTATTTATTACTTAATATATAAACTTTATATATTAAACTGTATATCTTATATACATAATTTATCATTCCATGCATAATGTAATTTATTTTTAAATTTCTTTATTGATTAAGGTATCACATATTTGTCCTCATCCCCCAATTCCCAAACTCCTCCCCACACATGCCCCCAGCCCCTGTTGTTTGTCACCACTGGTTAGGTTCATATGCATACACACAAGTCCTTTGGTTGATCTCTCCCTCTTACCCCCTTATCTCCATCCTCCCCTACCTTCCCTCTGAGGTCCAACTGTGTGATCTATGCTTCCTTGTCCCTGGATCTGTTCTTGTTTATCAGTTTATGTTGTTCATCATTTCCCCTAGATGAGTAAGATCATGTGCTACTACAAATACACTTATAAGAACCAAAAATGAGACAAGCAATAATGGTTATGCTGAGAGGCAAATTAATCAAGTCTGTATTGAGTTTCTTTCTGGGCCAACAATTCTTTTGAGTCCCATTTTCAATGGCAAACAGTTCCTTATGTGTACATGTCAGCAATGATATTTCAGTTCTGGATGGTGGACAAATGGTGGTAATACAGGTCTAACCCTCTCTGGTTTGGTCCTGGGCAACCTGCAGTGACACACTGCTGCTGACTGCTAATATGGCAAGGCATCATCAGTGTCTCCCATCTCTGGACTGTTTCTCTTCTGTCTTCATGGTTGGAGTAACCCTGTCAATTCCTCTCTGTTGCAGGAATCCACGTGGTCTCAGAGTTGTTTTCTAAAAATATACAAACATATTATTGAATCAAAGTTAATAAAATAATTTTTTCTATAGATTTGACTTGAGATCCTTTTTCATTATTTACCCAAATGATTTTCCTTTGGCTTGTTTTGACACCATATATGTTTTACATGGGTGTCTTGTTGTTAGCCTTATAAATGAAAGTTAATTTTTTAAAGTAAAAATTTGATAGATGTAATTTACTTACAGGATATTTTTCCTTACATGATATTCTTCTACTATCCCCTTTTTTGATTTAAATATTAGGAGGTTTTTGGAAATTTCATAACGTAGTCTTGACAACTTTTAAATTTTAACTTTTTGCACTAAATATGACTGCTTAAATTTAAATATATATTTAATATAACTCTTTAATGCATGGGGAGAGAAAGAACATTTGAAGTGTAAGACAGATAGAGCTGGATTGAGGGAAAACATTTTGTCATTAGAGAATGTTATTATTATACCTATAATTCATTATGTGAAATAGAAAGCTTGCAAATATGAGAAGATGCCTAATTTTCCTTCCATCTGTCTCCTGACTCAAAATATAATTTGTATCAGACAGATTTGGGAGGTGCCATATATTTTTTTATTCACCTATTTTTTTTTTCAGTATCTCAGGGCACTGTTTCCTCCTTTATCTTCTGTGATTAAGAATCTATACACAGATCCTTTGGTTTTCTACATTTTATGAAAATAATGTTAAGAAAACGTATGTCTATTTTGAGAGAATCTGTGTGTTCTTAGTTCTTAGTTCCTGGGACACGTGGCCACCGTGAGAGGGGAGTTGGCAGTAGGAGGGTTTTTGAAGTATAGCATACTGAATATCGCATTTTCAGTTTATCCTACTTTTAGAGCACCAGCAAACAAGGAAGTAGGGAGACAGGGGAAGTAAAATGATAGTACTCAATTTAAACGTGAGCAGTGCTATTCTAGCTATAGTTATAAAAATGTAATTAGGAAAGCAGACAAGAAGAGAAGGCAAATTAACTCCAGAGGAGGGGTGCAGCTTGGTGGAGGGGGGGGGGCAGGGAGGGAGAGGGGAGGGCATAATTATGTGACATTTGCAAAAGCCACAGAACAAAAGTTCCTACTAGAAAGGCCTTTAAAGTGTTTAAGTTATCACATGCAAGTTTCTGCTTAATGATTAAATGTTATTGTGTTATCTCATGCTTTTTTCTGTTTTTTTTTCTTTTTTTTATGAAGTATTACTAGTTTATGTCTATGATCTATCCATTATGCTGAGAGCATATCTAAGTCATAGCTTCTAATTTCTTGATAGCACTCCATGGTGCCATCTGACACATTTTATCTCTCCACTTCTCAGATGATGGACAGTCAATTTGCTTCATACTCCTTTCCTTGGCTAAGCATATGGCTGCAGTGAGTAACCTTCCACATGTCCCCATATGGTGCTTTCTAGAATGACTGCCAATCCACACAATCTTACCATCAGTGAGAGCCGCATCCCCACTAACACTTGGCATTTCCCATACTTTTGATTATTGGCAGTCTAATAGGCTGAGACATATCTTCTTGTAATTCAGATTTTCTTTTACTTACTAATGATTATAAATATTGTTCTTATATTCACTAGCTTCCATAGCTTCCTCTTCTCTACACTGAGTTTTAACTTCCCTGCAAACTGTTTTCTTTTATTGTCTCTTGATCTGCAGTTCTCTGCCTGTGAAAGTCTAGTCATTTCTAGATATATAGAGTATATTTTCATATCTTATAGTTTAACTTTTACTATTCTTCCACTTAATGAACAAAAATTAACATTTTGATGTACTAGTAATCTATTAAATATGTTGGCCTTATTTTGTGATTTTGAATTTTTTCCATAGTTTAATTTTATTTTTTAGGTGACATCCTGTATAATAAAAGCCTAACATACTAAGTGTCTAGTCGCCCAGTTGTCTGTTCAACCAATCAAAATGTAATATGCTAAGGCTGCTCAACTGGTCCCTTTGATGTGCACTAATCACCAGGAAACAAGCAGTCACCTGGCTGACCTGTTGCTATGACGTGAAATGACCATGAGAGGACAGACATTCTGACCAGTAGGTTAGCTTGCTGCTGGGGTCCATCTGATCAGGACCAAGTGAGTGGGGCCAGTTAAGTCCTGGAGCCCTGCTTCAGTCCCTCACCAGCTAGCCAATTTCCCTCACCCTCCCAAGCCCTGATTATACACCGGTGAGATCTCTTGGCCTGGCCTATGCCTTATCACAATCAGGGGCCCCTTGGGGAATGTCAGAGAGCTGGCTTTGGCCCAATCCTGCTCAATGTGGAATCTGCCACCTGATCATCAGTGTGTACCATTTGGGGGAGTTCTGCTCAGCCAGAAGCCGTGTTAACAATTGGCAAACACAGCAGTAGCTTCTCCCGCCTCCATAGAAGCGCTAAGGATGCCCAACTGATGGTTAAGGTCCACTTTCCAGGAACATCAGTTGGATATCCCGTGAAGGCTCCTGGACTGCAAGGGAGCACAAGCTGTGCTGAGGAATCCCCTCCTGAGTGGTTCAATTTGGTACACCAGGCCTCTAGTTGGTTAATAAAATTATATAGGCTACAGGTTTAAAATTATATAATACATAACCTGTATATTGTTTGTTTAAAGCTTCTTCTCTACCCCAGAACAGAAAAGTATTTTGGATGTTCACTAAGTATATGTTAAGTCTTTAATCTAATTCAACCATTTTCACATGTGCTCTTAGAAAGGAATCCAATATTACTTTTTCCAATATGCTCATTCATTTTCTAACAAAATACACTAAATTTTCTGAAATTTCCCCAATACATAGTGTTGACATCAATCAGTTAGATATTAATCAGGCTGGCAAAGCAGTGGTTAAGGGCAATCAGGAAGGTAGGCAGGTGAGCAGTTGGGGGCCAGCAATCCTGGATTGTGAGAGGGATGTCCCACTGCCCTAAATGGTCAGTCAGACATCCCTCGAGGGTTCCCAGATTGGAGAGGGTGCAGGCTGGCCTAAGGGGGACACGCCCCCACATGCATGAATTTCATGCACCAGGCCTCTAATTAGTTATAATAGCACATTGATTTTATTATTTTATTGGATTTTCTAGGCAAAATATTCTATGGATTTTCTAAGCAAAATATTCTATCATACTAAAATAAACTAAACTTCCATTTTCTTTATAAATAACATCGGCTGAATTACAATGCAACAAGAGGAATAATATTGGACTTTTTTTTTCTTCTCCCTGATTTTAAAGGAAATGTTTATAAAGTATACTTTTTAATTTTACTGCTTGTTTAAGTTTTGGTAAAAAAAAAAAAAAGTTAGCAATTATATACCTAAGTAGAAGCCTGGTGCACAAAAATTGTGCATGGAGGGAGGGGTGTCCCTCAGCCCAGCCTGTACCCTCTCCAATCTTTTAGTGGCCATCTTGTGTCCACATGGGGACAAACATCTTGACCATTGGGAGCAACCATCTTCTGTGTTGGGGTGATGGTCAATTTGCATATTACTCTTATTAAATAGGTTTTTCTAGTAAGCATTTTTAAAAATCACTAACAGATGATAAACCTATATATTTTGTATTTTTCTGAAGTAACTTACTTCTCCTTTAATCTGTTATGGTGACCAAATATATTACTGTATTGTGAGTTTTTCTGTTGCTATAATATTTTTATATTCTTATAATTAAGCCTCTTTAATAATAAAGTATGTATTGAATGCACTATTATAATTTATCACTTAATAATTTGCTTTGAATTTTAATATCTACATTCCTCAGTGAATTGGGCCTGTAATTTTATTGTCATTTTGTTCTGATCTAGTTTTAGAAACATGATTATAAGGGCCTTATTACATTAATTGATAAATAAAGTGATTTTTAAAACATTTCTGTACTACTAAAAATCAAATTAATTGTTCTTGAAGGTTTGATAAATATAACTCTTTTTAAAAATTTTTAAACTGGTTTTGTAGAGATTGAAGCACAGATTTGTTTTTCCACTTATTTATGCATTCATTGGTTGATTCTTGTCCATGCCTTGAATAGGGATGAACCTGCAATCTTGGCATATTGGGACAACACTGTAACCAACTGTGCTACCTGGCCAGAGTTGAGGTAAATATAACTCTTAAAACCATTTATGTTTGAAAAACATATTAAAATAAATTTTTATTGATGTCAGAAAGGATAGAGAAGGAGAGATGGAAACATCAATGATGAAAGAGAATTATTGATCGACTGTCTCTCCTGCATGCCCCAGACTGGGGGTTGAGCTGGCAACCAAGGTGTATGCCATGACAGGAATTGAATGGAGACCTCCTAGTTCATATGTCAGAACTCAACCACTAAGCCACACTGGCTGGGCTCTGTTAGAAATTTTTTAATGTAGTTCTTGGATATCTATTTTATTTTATCTAACATTTATTTATTCATATTCTTTCATGTTCTTCTGAAGTATTATATTAATCATAATCCACAGATTTTGACAATATTTTTATTATTACTCAGTTTTCAATATTTCTATATTTAATTTTCAACCTTAATGTGTTTTATAATAGGTTATTTTGTTAACAAATATAAGATCTTTAAAGATATTCTGCATTAATTTACAATTTCATTACCTTATGGCATTACAGAATATTTATATAATCACTACTGTGATAGAAAATATTGTATGGTATAGAGAGGAACAGCAAGCAGGTACTGTCATGAGAATGGCTGTATCATGGACCATCCGAGAAGTCCTATGTTGGTACAGACACTGAAACTGAGAAAGAAAAGCTAAAAACATGCAAATAAAGTCAGGTTAAGGACGATTATACACATAGGGAATAACAAGTTATTAAGTTGGGAAAAGCTTTGAAGAATTCTAAAAAAATATTAATTGGTGACAGCAAAGGGAAGAGAGGAGTGAGTTGAAAATGAAAGATGTCAGCTAATACCATCTGTTGTAGTTCACAATGCAGTTGTACTAACTGCAGAAGAATCCATTGAAGAGTTATGTGCTAGCAAAGCTATAAAATGATTTGCATTTCAAACCTTTGTTTTGAATGCGCTTTTGTGAGAAACATGAGCTTCACTGTCCAGGTCACCCTTTGGGGAAGAACTCCTGTCTCCTCTGAGACTCTGTCTTGTGATATGCATCATGTTGTCCATGCTGTTTATGCTGACTTATCATTCCTCTACTAGGGGAGGGGAGGCTTTACACAGTCATTGGCATTTAATTACTTTCCTTTTACAAATAAGCAACAGACAATTCATAATTACGTCCTTTTCAAAATTTTATAATATTATGACATTTTATACCATTGATCTCAGCACGATAAATCCCATCTATATATATATAAAAAAAACTAATTGCAAAGTGTCCCCTCAGGAGTTAGACCAGGAGTTTTGTCACTTGCTATGATGTACGTTGACCGCCAGGGGGTGGCACAGAATGAAGGCAGGCCCAGGCCAGCAACCAGCAGCCAGCCAGGGAAGGGAGGCTCCAGCTGGCTGCTCGCAGCCATGAGGGACCCAACCCGTGCACAAAATTCGTGCACAGGGCCTCTAGTTAGATATAATATTCATGTTTCTAGCAATATATGTCCTGTTAGAATCCTGGTGCTAATAGTATAGTTGTCTGGAATTGACCCAAGTCCATGGCTACTTTGCTTGAAAATACTTTATGAAAAACAAAATCAATGCACCGGGACAAGTCTTGTCAAGAATCAGCAAGTGGCCAGAAAAAAAGCTGCTTCTAAATATCAAAAGCTGAGTGACAGTAAACTATGACCTCATGGCAGAGCAAGGAGGTACTAGTAAAAGTGTGGTGATGCAATCTCTGTTTTGCAAGACATTCTTGATCATTTTTCCATAATATAATGTCAGAGTCACGGCCTTCAAAAATGACTTTCCAAAACTATTGTTAGGCTAACAAATGTTAACCAATGCCAATAACATACAACAATCTTTAGCTTCTATAAATCTACAAATGTGGAGGAAATACGTCATAAGCTAACTAAGCTCAACCTCAAAATAAATAAATACCCATCAAATTTTTTCACTGAAATAACCAATTGCAATGATAAGAATTGTCATCCTATAACTTTGAATGATCATGGATTGGGTATAGCTCTAAAGAAGGTTTTTTAAAGAAACAACATAGAATTCCTATCTTCAAGACTGCATTCTATTATGGAATCTCTACATATAAAGAGATATATGCTAATTTTTCCTTTACAGTGTCCCAGGGGATCAGTCTGTGGGCGGGGATGGGGGCAGGGACTCCCCTTACCCGGCCCCCCAATAACATCATGCTGCCTGTATTTGTCCCTGCCCAGCACTGAGGTGAAGCTGCCTGCATGCATCTCTTTTCAGTGCTGACCTGACACTGCAGGGGGTGGGGGGGAGTCCCAGGAGGGGGACTGGGCTTGAAAGGGGCCACACCCCTCACCTGGCAGGGCTTGATGGGGGGACCTTAGGCAGTGCCCCACGCCCCAGCTCCAGTCTGGCAGACCTCGCTCAGGCTGCACCCCTGCCTGGCACCTGGCCAGGAGTTCTCAGCCTGCACCCCTTGCTCCCACTATGCAGAGCTTGATTTGGTACCTCGGGTTGTGATCCTTGCCCCTTGGGACTTGATGGGGGACCTCAGGCCACACCCCCTGCCCCAGCACTGGGTCAGGATACCTTAGGCTACACCCCTGGCCCAGCAGGCCTAGTCAGGGGCCCTCAGGCCACACCTCCACCCTGGCACCAAGCTGGGGAACCTCAGGCCATCTCCTCTGCCCTGCAGGGCTGGGGGACCTGAGGCTGCGACTCCTGCCAGAGGGGCTTGGCAAGGATGGGGCTAGCTGGGTCTGGGTCTCGCCCAAGGAGGGTGGGACATGCTGGGTCTGGTTCTCCTGCATTTTTGAAGTGCATGTGGGTGGTGGGTGGGGACTTGACTCTAGGTCCCAAGGTGTGTCCCAAATTCTGACAGGAAAGAGATTTTATAGACATTTGACTAATTTTCTTTCATCTCTGATACTTCTATTATAGATAAAGGGCAAATAGCAATATTAAAATATTTCTTCTAATTAACTCCCTTTTAATGTGTATGAATTTTATGCATCAGGCCACCAGTGTGATATAAGAATCATGGTATCTGATAGATGGTTACAGAAGTTCTAGGAGAGATAACAAAACCTGTGGAATACAAAGGGACTCTGACAATGCTTGAGATTATTCTTTAGCTACTTGACATACAAAAACTTTTAAACACAGATGACATAGAGATGGTCCATCAAATGGACCTGTTCTATGGGGTAAAATAATTACAGTAAAATGGCTTCCTAAGCAGAACCTTGTACCATGTGGACAATGAAATGTGGCCAGAACTGATACATCAAGGCATGACTTACAAAATCCCTGAATGAGCTCCAGTGTCTCACTCTCCTCCTTATTGACTAAATGTTAATGCTGAAGGTTTCTTTAAAGTCATAATTTTGACATGGCAGAGATATGGTGAGTTACTAAGTGTGGAAGATATTTAGTATATTGCATCATAGAAATGAATAAAGCTTGCTGATTATTACATTGTGTGTTTATCATAGGGCTGCACACTTGAAACCCATAAAACTTTATTAACTAGTGTCACCCCAATAAATTTTTTAAACATTGAAAACCTCACTAGGTTATTAAGATTAAGGTAAAAATAAATTGCCAAGTAATTCTACCTGTGTATGAATATATGCATATATACATGGGTATTGTATCAGTGTATATAAAAGACCTGATGCATTCTTCTTCAATTGCCCAAAATTAACTTTTTTTGTGAAGAGTATTTAAGTTTAAATCCGGAAGAATCTTTAATATACCTGATAATGAGAAAAAGCTACCCTTTCCCACTTGCTTTTATCTTTATCTTATCGTCCACCCTTCCCTCCCCTTATAACACATCTTGCTAACTCAGAGAATTATAAACCTTTTTTATTTACTTCTTCATTTTCAATGACTGCCATAGTGTCTAGTCCTTAGTAGTTTAGTAAATATTTTAATTAAATGAATGAATGTGTGAATAAATGAAGAAATAAATAATGAATCTACGCTAGTTGCCTTTCTATTTGTTCCCATCCATCTCGGTCTGCCTCTTGACATTTTCTGCACCCTGAGAACTGCACAGTGCTGCCTGAAAGGGTACTAGCAGTGTTCTTCACACAAGCAGAAGGGAGCCATGTCTCAAAGTGTGAACTCTTTAAGAAAGCCTAACAAATTCACCCTTCAATACAACTATTTTCATGCCCCCTTTCTATATATGAATCTGTCTGCTTCTAAGGCTCTTGAAAGCAATAACTTCTTTCTCTTAGGCCTATAGGCAGTCCAGTAAGCTCAGCTAATACTAGTAGCAAGAAAGCCAGAAGACGTGCTAGTGATCACTGACTTTGAACTTTCCAGAAGGGAAAATACAACTACTGTGTCTGCATAGTTTGTTATCTATAATAAATCCTAAAACTTCTCAAGAAGACTCAACCGTTATATCTTCCTAATAATATAGCATTTAGAAAAATCAGGGCAATTGTTTTTATAAGGCCTTGGTATATGATGCTTATAATGTACTAGTAGCCCTGTGCACAAATCTGTGCACCAGTAGGTCACTGAAACCCTCCTGTAGCTCTCTGCCCACTGCCCTGCCCTACTTTAGCTCCCCCTGCCCTCTCTCATAATTTGCTGCCCTCTCCTGTAGCTCTATGCCACCAGCTTGTAGTTCTCGGCCCCATCCTCCTGCAGACCCATAATCTGGTCATTATGCAGTCAGTTGATATGCCTCCTAGTGTAATGGATAATTAGCATATTCCTCTCTTATTATATAGGATTACATCCTGATGCATGAATGAAGATTCATGCAAGAATGGGCTTCATTCCCCTGGCTGCCAGCACCACCTTCGCTCTAGCAGGAGCAGCCTTTCAGCCTTCCCACACTGGCCAGAGGCCCCCAGTGGCTGGGATGGTGCAGAATGCCTGTGTTGTCACTTGGCACCTAGGTATCCAAATTAACCTGCCATCTTTGTTGAGTTAATTTGCATAGTCACTCCTGTTTGGCTGGTAGGTGTTGTGAAGGTAAGGTCAATTAGCATGTTACTCTTTTATTAGGTAGATGTTGATGGATTATTCAAAAAATAAAATTGTAATGGACCACTTCAGAGCAGGGATCAATCTTTTCTTGACTTTTCAGTGAAGATCAAGTGCAGAACAGGTAATGGCAGGCCATTTCTGCAAATGAAAGATACAAAATATATTGGACTTTATAGATCCTAATGTCTCTGTCACAACAACACAGTGCAAAAGCACCTGAAATGGAAATGCACATATTCAGCTATGTTTCAATAAAACTTTATTTATAAAAAGAGGCAATAAGCTGATTTGTTTCATGTCAATCCCTTTTCTCGGTAGTTTTTTTTTTTTTTTAACATTATGAAAGAGTAATTATTAGGTATAATTTTTGACAAGTAAAATATCTGACCTTAAGGGTTAAATATATTAGGTTCATAGGTTTGTTGTATTAGTAGTTTCAGGAAAACATTTATTATTCACAAGATGTTCTGACAAGTAGAAAGAAAATGAAAACTACATAGGATTTTACCATTTAGGGGTGAGGTGATCAAATCATACATAGATAACCTGTAAGATAAAGCACAGGATCTAACTGACAATATTTTGTTCTAGCCTTGATGTTGTTTGTACTGATTCCAAATGTTTAATGCTATTATAGGGAGAAAAGCTTCAGGCAAATGAGGTACCAATTAAAAACAGAGAAATGTATAGTCTGATAAATTCTACCTGGGGATAGCTGTGAGAATTTGTTTTAAGAGGTTATTGAAGTGGAGAAAGTATATTACAAAAAGAAGACAAGCTGTAAATAAAAAATGTTGAACTTAGCATGTGAGTTTATGAACATCATTGGTAGATCTCTGATGTGGTCCTCAGATGGCCAGTTCAAACTGGTATCATGCATTCACTTTGCTTCAACATGGTAACTTTACTGCGTGAGGGTCATTCTCTCAGCCTGGCGGCATTTGTGAATTAGCTCATTGAGATATTAGCAATAGTGAACGCTTGCTACCCTGATGTTTTCCTGCCTATTGCTGCTACCAGGGAAGGTCAAGTGATCCCAATGAATTTCAGATAGGTTGAATAGGGAATCAACAGTAAATAATTAGCTTGACATTTAGAGTTGTAAATATCTGCTTGTCATCCAGTTACTCTGCATTAATCTGAGATGGGAAGTCACTAGGATACAAATCCAAAGAGAATAAATTGCTAAAGGGGTTAGGTTTGTGATTAATGGTGAGAGAGAGCACTATTAATATCTGTCTTCTTGAGTGTCTATGCTACCTTTTCTTCCAAGAGACAGTAAAAAGTTCTTGCCTGCTAAGTTTTGCTTTATATAGTGAAGATTAAATCATGGTTCATTTCAGGTCAGACTGAGTTCCTCCTTGATAACCTATCATGAATCTTGGAGGCAGAATAAGATTATTTCCCAAAGAAAAAATATGATGATTTCTCCTCTCAAAACCCCGTGTTGTATCAAAATCTCATTCAGGAAGTGGCATGCTACAGTGGAAAATTTACTGCATTGATAATCATAATATATCTTCTTCCCCTGTCTCTCCATTTTACTGTGGAATCCTATATAATAAAACTTAGGTGGTGTCACGCCCTCATGCAACATCACCACAAGATGGCCACCACAAGATGCCTACCCTCACATCATAACAAGATGGCCACCACAATATGGCTGACAAGGGAGGCCAGTTGTTGGCGATCAGGCTGGCAGAGGATCAGGCCTAAACAGGCAGTTGGACATTCCCCAAGGGATCCCAGATTTGAGAGGGTACAGGCTGGACTGAAGGACACCCCTCCTGTGCATGAATTTCATTCACTGAGCCTCTAGTCTTGTAATAAAAGAGCCTGTCTCTCATTGACTAAGTCAGCCATCCTTTCTTTGTGCCTCCTATGTCCTGGGCAATGTGCCTTAGTCATTGCCTTCAAGAAACTGAATATCAAGTAAAAAACATAAGTATAAGATATATTTTGGGGTTTTTAAATATTTTTATTGATTTTGAGAGAGAGAGAGAGAGAGAGAGAGAGAGAGAGAGAGAGAGATGTGATAGTGAAACATCGATCAACTGCATCCTGCACACCCCTTACCAGGGAATGAATCTGCAATCTAGGCATGTGCCCTGACCAGGAATCAAACCAGCAAAATTTTGTTGCACAGGATGATTTCTGACCAAGTTAGCCACAATGGACAGGGCATATATGTGATATTCTTAATTCAAATAATGATTAGACTATGATGATATTTCATGACTTTACTGTATCATATTTTCTTTCTGTCTTTATTATATAGATCTTAAAAGTTTTATAAAAAACACAGATTACAAAGAAACATCATTTTTAAAGGAAAATTATGATGTAGCTGACTTCACATAAAATCAGATGAAATAAATGTGTTTCCTTCAACAAAAAGAATAGTATCATTATGGCAAGAATTCAAAATTAAGTTGAACTGAAAAATGAACAAAACTCACCGTGAAAAGCAGGTTGAAAGTTTATCATAAGGGATAAGCTTATGTTTTTAGGAGTAAAAGATGGTTTTATGGCAAAAAATATATATGTTGAGAAAAGTTATTTGTCACAACTTTGCTAAGATATTGTTTATTATTTCTATTATAAAATATGTTTCCTAGTTGAAATGATCTTACAAACACAATATATAGAAATGCCTGAAAGACAAAGCATTGCATCTATGTTTTATTTCACTCTCATGGCCAGAAACACATAGCATTTTGTCATTATTTTAGAGAATGAGAAATGAGGCATACAACATGTTTATTTGTTTGTTTTTAACATAGTTTATTGATTTTTTTTTTTACAGAAAGGAAGAGAGAGGGATAGAGAGTTAGAAACATGAATGAGAGAGAAACATTGATCAGCTGCCTCTTGCACACCCCCTACTGGGGATATGCCCACAACCAAGGTACATGTCCTTGACAGAAATCCAACCCAGGACCTTTCAGTCCACAGGCTGACGCTCTATCCATTGAGCCAAACCGGTTTCGGCCAACATTTTTTTTAAAGAACAAAATACACATATGTTAGGTAGCCCACAAATAATTGCATATAGTTATTGATTATGTCCCAATTTTATCTCTCTATAGCATAGACACTGGCAAACTAAAAACAAACAAGTCCTAAAAATGATTAATTCTTTGCTTTATTTTTGTTTGTTTGTTTTATTTTTTTAAATTTATTTTTAAAGTATGAGTTTCTATCCTGGCTTGAGACCTTAAAAAGTTGTAGGAATGTTATATAAGTAAATCTGGAAGTATAACTGTAGTTAGGAACACTGAGTTATGTCAGAGAAATTGGGTATGAAATGAGATTCTTCTATAATTGTCATTATTTATGGTCTAACAGTATATATTGTGTAGACATATATATTATGTATACAAAAGCACTGATTTAATCCAAAATGTGTTTTTCTGTTATCAGTTCTAATTAGAGTTTATAGTGATTTAATAAAAAATAAAACATTGTCTTTCAATTTATAACAATAATCTATAGATATAGTCGTAAAATTATATTTTCCCTTCAAACTATTTACACATTTATATTGGATTATTTTTAAAACAGTATAGTGTAATAGAAAATCTATGGGAATGGAAAGATATCTGTGGTTAAATAGATAGAAAAGCATGATATTGTTGTAAGGTACATTTTATATCCACTAATAACCTTTTAACAGGAATAAAAGTTGAAGTAGTATAGTTTTATATCAAGGACTGAAAAAATACTTATTTGATTAGTTATATAATTAGTTATAATAACAATTAGTTATAATAATAAATATCACATAATTCATTCATTTCTACATTATTATGTGTTTCTATATGCCTTTATCCATGCTTTTAGAGTTACGTTTAGAGAAACACAAGACTCCTGATTTTCCTTGTTATGTAATGTGGTTATGCAATTTCCTAAAATATTATCATACAGCATATTTATCAAATTACCATTCATAAAAACTTTTTTGGAAATTCACTATTTGCCAGACCCAGGGAGAAAGAGAGAGACATATTTCTTGCCAAGGAAGTCCCAACTTGATAAGAGAAAGAGACACTTTGGGAATGAATTCAAGGTAGGGCTATAATTCTAATGACCCGATTTTAATATGAGGTGTTTTGTATGTCAAACTGACATCTTGTCCTTTGTATATGCGATGATGTTGATTTTATGACTACTGTTAAAACACATTTTCAATTATTAAAATTCATAACGTGATTTCAATTAGAAAAAAAAGGTAGGGCTATAATATTTAAGGGTGTGGGGATGACTAGACCTGATTGGGTTTAAAATTAAAGAACACTTTACACCTCAATTTATTAAGACCATCTTATGCATCAGGAATTCTATTAGCATATTTAACACATAATTTCTCTTAATCTTTAAAGCCATGTGAACAATGAATGATTACACCCATTTTAAAGACAAGTAAAATAATATTTAAAGATCTATAGTGGCTTAACTGAGGCTTCACAGAAAGTTAAGGACAGAGTTGGAACTTGTGCTCTGGGTTATCCTGACAATAAAGCTTATGCTCACAAAGTGTTTTCATTGATTACTCTCTCTCAGTTTTGTGTGTGTGTGGAGGCTGGGGCCAGGGGAGGGGAGAGTTAAATGTCTTTTTAAAGCAATGTCTGACTCTCTGCTGTATGGTGAGGTGGTAGCATATATCATCTCCTAGGATAGGACTGCCTCTGACACAGATTCAGAGAAATAATTGAGTACAAAATTGTCTGTACAAAATTGAGGATCATCCTCTGAAAGAAGAAACCCTAAATTCAAATACAGGTGTGAGAGCTCCCCAACCTGTTTGATGAAGCCATGTTCTTAATCAAGAGTGTTGAGGGAGTGGTTAAACCACAGCCAGTTGGAACCGTGTCTGAACAGGTGCAGCTGCAAATAGCCTGAAAACAAACAGGACTCATTTCAGAAGTTTTTTATTACCCTAAATTCAGGTCCTTTCCAAAGTAGCTTTTCTGATTCAAATGCCTAGTGCCATAGACATAAGCACTGCGAGTGGCACACAGAAAAGGCCACTGTGGTAGAACTGGAGTAGTTTCATCTGCTCACAAATAATTATTAATTATTTCAAATAACAAACTGGAAAGATAAAAGTTTTCATCTGTGACAAGTTCGCTTCCTATCCCTTCTTATGATCTTTTGCAAGTTATTGCCTCTATAACATCCAGGGTCAGTGTCTAGAAGTAAATTGAAATTGCCAATGGCTTCCTTCCTTTTAAATATAAATGTCTGGGTCAATGTATTATCCACCAGAATCAGGAAATTTGAGTCCTTGTACAAATCACCACATTTGCTCTTGGAAAAGAAATAAAGTTTCTCTGATGTCAGTGATTTTATTTCCTGTTCATGATGCTAACAATGATAAGGGTTTATCCAAAGGATCAGACACTGCAATGACAAGGGAGAGAAAAACAAATTCTGCCAATAACTTTACCTCTCACAGCAGGCTTCAAACACAGTACACACTGAAGCTGGTGGAGAAGGATTTCGCTCGTCTGATGGATTCAGCAGACTCTCATTAAATGTTGCACCCAGACATTCGACACTCTCTAAATTATTATGTAGGTCCAGAGAATAATTAAATATATTGTTTTGACTTTCTTTGCAGTACTGTCTCAATTCTCAGGTTAAAACACTTGGTGAAAAGCTGGTAGCCTGTGCGTGCGCATACACACACACACACACACACACAAACACACAGGACAGATAAATAACTTTAAATTAGTTGAACCAAAAAAAGAAACACAGAGTGGTAGATTTATATTTTAATCCATTATATACTTTAACTTGAGCTCCTGAAGATCAATGGACTTCCCACTGTTGCAGAAAATGAGGTATCTAAATATATAAAAAGCTAATATGCTAAGTGTCAAACCATCCAATTGGTTGCTATGATGTTCACTGACCACCAGGAGGCATATGCTCAATACAAGAGCTGCTGTGTTGTGCACTGGAGATTTACAGAGAAACAGCACCACAGACCTGGTGCCCACGAAGCAACACTTGGCTTCCTCCGACACAGGCCCTGCCACCACCACAGAGCAACAGCCCACCAAATCATAGCTGACACTGCCAAGACCCCATGGTGCAAAATGCAGCTCTCAGCCCAGCCCAGCCTGGAAATGGTGGCTGTGAGCACCAGGTAATGATGTCACCTACTAACTCTCAGCATCCTCTTCCTAGCAACTAGCCTCCTTGTAGTTTCTTCAGCCCAGGAACACAACTTGCTTTGGAGCCAGGTGGGAACATTTTACACTTTAACCAAATGTCTGTGAAGTGTTTTTCCATGCCTCATCTCATTTGATCCTCAGAAGTCCTGGAGTAGGTAGATAGGATACTCAGTGGAATTCTGTTTTCTTTTATTAGCCAGAAAATGGAGATTTAGAAAGCTTAGAAACTTGACTCAACTGAAAAAAAGTAAGAAATGGTGGACTTGAAAATTACTTCTGGTTTTCTCACTACACAGAATATAGTCAAACACTGCTGCAGTTAAATATTTTACCTTTTGCCCTCTTTGTGTAATCTATAATAATCTGCTTTGTGTTGATATTTACTGCTGTGTTTCTGACAATTACCTGAAAGAGAAGTTAGGTTCTTCACTGAGCTGGAAAAAGTTTAGCTACATCAGAAACTCAGAAATAATTAAGCAAGTTTATTCTCTATATATAAAAGGCTAAGTTAACTCACGCATAGATGATATATATAAAGCTCTCACTGATGCCAATTGCATGAATATGTTTCAATCTGTCATTGTTGATCCTGAATTTGGTTTACACTTCTATTATAGAGAAAGGGCAAATAGCAATAATAAAGTATTTCTTCTGACTCATTTCCTTTCAATGTGGATGAATTCAGGCACCAGGCCACTAGTAAATGGGTAAATTTATTGGGAATTACCATAACCCAATAAGGGGAATACCTATAAATTCAAGAATATTTTAAAGTGGCTTTTTTTGGACATCCTTACAACATCCTTACATCCTTAGAACATTGCTATTTCCTTCCAGGATCATTATCTTTTTCTGTTTTTTTACAATGCCATACTTTTGATATTTTTTAAATAATCTAAGTAATTTCATAAATCCTACATGAAAAATCAGAATATTTTAGCATGGTATACAAGTTTATTTACTGATCTTTTTGGTTAAATGGATTAGTGGAAAGTGATAATACTTAATGAATATTGATTTTTTAAGAAGTGACTTATAGTCCTTAGGTCTTAAGGTCCTTATTTACAATACAGACTTCAAAAGTCTATGCATATGGCTCTTAAATAATAAACCTCACACCAATTCAGTGCAACTTTAAAATTGCTTAGCTTTCCTTGCTACTATATTGCCCCTACTCCCAGATTTATTTATTTATCTCTTTTAGTTTCAACTCCTAGACTCCAATGCTCTTGTTCTGGACTCCAACAAATAGCAAACTACATTTTCATAAACATGCTAAATGTATCTATATCTCTCTGAGTTACCCCACTTTCTTCCTTTGGTGAAATAGCTTTCACTATCTACTAATCTCTACTTTTCCCAATGCCAAGCTCAAATGTCTGTCCTTCAATAAACTATTTCTTGAACCATAAAAACTTAAGTGATATTTCCCTTTTAATATTATCATAGCATTTTGAAATACTTCTATTATCCAACTTAAGGTGTTTTATTTTTATTCTCTAATCTCCACTTATAATGTGAATTTTAAAACATAAGAACAGGATTGTAGTTATATTTTTCTCTTACCAATAAGAACATCTTTTGAGCTAAGAAGAGACTCTATTTTGTGTTCTTGTACACTAAATAACAGTTATTGAGAATAAACTAATCATTTCAAACAAATGATTACCCATAATTTATGTGGATCTTCAATGTTACAGTCCTTTTTAAAATAATTCTTTTATATTAAAACATCACTAGAAAAATCTACCAAGAAATAAAAAATATTAAGTTTGCTTATGAATTTCCTATGTTTAATGGTGAAAAATATAGCTCTTAGTTTTAAATAGATAGCATCAATAATAAAATTTTCTATTAATAGTGTAACTAATTTATATCTGAAAAAATCAATTACGTTTTGAATTTTCTTATATGTAATTATGATATCAGTTGGTGTTTTGTTCTTAATATATTACTTAGCAACATTTGTATCAGAAGGGCTGTCAAGTCTCAGAATACTATCCTTGGTTCTCACAACTGAGAGCAAAGGTTTAACAAAATCCTTTTCTGCATGGATATTTATCCTTTGGTTAACTTCCTAATCCCTGGAAACAGATAAAGATGTGTTGTGTCACTTATGTTACTAGGCAATATATTTTATGATAAAAACTATACCACCACTGGGAGAACTTAAGCCCCTGGCAGAGGTTCTCCTTGTTTTGCATTTCTCTGAGTGGCGATTCATAAATGAGGAGGTATATGTCTCAAGGGAGCATTGGAAGCTATGATCATAGAGTTGTCCCAAGACATACTACCCTTTATGGTTTACTAGAGACCCGTTGCATGAATTCATGCATGGGATAGGTCCCTAGGCCTGGCCAGTGATTAGTGATTGGGGCCAGGCTGATAGGGCCTGCTGGACTGGGGATGGGGGGGGGCAGCAGAGAGACCGCGGGATATTGGCTGCCAGCCCCAAGGAGCGAGCTGGCCCTCAGCCCCCCTGGGGAAGGGACCACATCTTCCATTACCCATCCCCTGGTTGCCCGTCCCAGCCTAGAACCCAAAGGCACTGGCAGGGTCATGAGAGGAGGCGACAGTTGCTGGGCTGGATCCAAAAGAAATAGATGCTGAACGCAGTGAGAGGTTGGCCAGTTGGGGGAGGGACTGCAGGTGGTTGGCTGGCCCTGGGAGGTTGGCTGTGGGAGCTCACTGACCACCAGGGGTCAGCTCCCACACTGAGCTCTCCCCTGGTGGTCAGTGTGCATCATAGTGACTGGTTGGCCAGTCCTTCCAGTTGTTCCATCATGACAGTCGCTTAGGCATATATATATATATATATATATATATATATATATATATATATATATATATATATATATATCTTAAGCCAGAGTGGCTCCATGTCCACCAGTGGATTTTAGTCTTTGTACCTCAGCCATGGCCTGTAGAGAAAGTGACTTGGCAGACTTATGCCTTGCTGGGCATTGCAGGACCTCTCCAACCTCTATAGAGACTTTTCTCTTCCCAGTGTCTGCCTGCAAAATTACTGCTTTAACATTTGGAATTGCTCGCCTGTTTTCAATAGCTTGCAAACCCTACCACTGATCTTGTCAGTGCTGTGAGCCGAGTGAGAAAAACCAGTCCCAAGAGCAACACTCGGACAAGCGAGAGCCCTGGGCACATGGCCCACTCTTTTGTGTCCATCCTGAAGGAGGATCCCATACAGCACGTTTCCTCCTGGTTGCTCTGCTAAGCTGCATAGAGAGGGCCATGAACGGGTGTGCCAAATGCAGATAATATTCCTGGACTCCTTTCCTGGTTTTATAATTGTCTGGGCACTGTAGCTTCTCAGTAGGTCTCTACAGTTCTCACAGAGCAATTCTGGTCCATGTACAGTTGTCAATTAGCATCGCTTATCCAGGAAGAAGGTCGGCCAGTCATGTTTAATTGGTTTTGCTTTGGGTTTTGTTGTTGTTGTTAAATATGATTTTCAATACGATTGTGTTAACATACACATTTTTTTAAAAAATACTGTACTTAGAATATCTTAAATGAGTAGGTTTCATTTGTAAACTTTTTCTTTTCTTCTATAGGACATCCATTGTTCTTTCATATATGTTATCAATACAATATAGACAACAATGCATTGCCATTCTCAAGAGTGTCATTTGGCTTTTTAATGACTTTTGCAAAGATTGTCATCTTGATCAGTTAAATATATGAGACATCGAGGAGCTAGCCAGAGCTACCTCTTGAATCAGTAAGAATATATTCTTACACACACCTATTTGCCTAGCTTCTTTCCCTATCCTCTCCTTCACAGACTTTTACAGTCTTGAAAGTGTGCTCCCCTTTGCCTGGCTGAGTCGTTCTGGCATGGCTCAGAACTATGAACCAGAAGGTTACAGTTCAGTTCCCTATAGGGGCACATGTCTGAGTTGCTAGTTTGATCACCAATGGGGGGGAGGGAGAGGCATGCAGAAGACAGTCTATCTCTCTCATCATTGATGTTTCTATCTCTCTCTCCCCCTTCTTTCCTCTCTGAAATTAATAAAAGTATGTTAAAAAAATACAACACAACAAAATAATCTGCCTTAACAAAACCACATGCACAATAATCTCTATCTTTAATATCTGGCTTTGTTTCTCAGAAAACTGACTTGGGCATTAACCTTAATATGGACAAATAAAGTTCAAAGTGACACGAGAGCTCACAAAATGGGGAATGGTTGTTGCCTTTTTGGAGGAAAGGTGGATAAAGGCTCTATAAATATTTGACTCAGGACTTGATTTACCCATTTGGAAGATACTACCTAAAATAATATTTTAATAAGTATAGTGCTAGCAAAAATATTACATTTACATTTAGGGGAAAGCAGTAAGTTGTGTGGGACTGGGAAAAACATGGTAGGAAACAGTAGGGAGAGACAACAGGAAATGGGAGTTAAAGAGAAGCTGTGAACCGGAACTGACATGGAGCAGAGACTTAGAAACTGTTCAGGTTCTTATTGCCTTGATTAAGATTTTAAATTAGAACACTATCTTGGCTGCACCTTTCTACTCTGGTTAGAGAGTTTCCAGAAATATTGACATTCTAATTCAGAAACAACCTTGCCCTGAAACTGCCATTGGCAATATCGTTAAAAGTCTTGTTTTCAACATTTCTATTTCTTGTTTAATAGAATTTGTTCATTCCATGCCTCATGCTTCTCCCATACATACCATTCTCTGTCTTCAGGAAAGGGGATTTTGCAGTTTTACATTTTCTTTACAAAGCAAATAATAAAAACAACAACAGTATTCCCAGTGTCTCAGATCTCATACATTGCACACTAAACAATAAATAGCAAATATTATAGGTTTTTCAAATAATTTGAGGGCTTTAAATTAAAGCACATCTTTAAGAGACTACAGTAAAGTAGTTCTTATACCATCCCCAAAATATATTTTAAGAATCAAAACTATTGGAGCAAGAATCAATTTAGCTACAATAGAGGCTAACAGAATTATACTTGCTAATAAAAAAAATGGTCATTTTTTCCTCCCCCTAGCCTTTAAAATATATGAGTATTTTTCATATCAATTTTGCATTGGGGACTCCAAGTTCCAGACTTGTATTCTGCTCTCCCAAGTGAGAATTAAAAGTCCCCAAAAGGCATGTCTCAATAGCTGAGAGTTTTACAAGTTTGCTTCATGTTTAACACTGCAAAGAGCTTTCTGAGCAATAAAGGTCTTTTAACTTTTCTTTATAAAAGCAAAACAAATATCATGTCTCCATTTGTCCTCTATATTTCTGATGACTAATTTAATATGCCTTACTATTTCTACTATTTTTTACAGTAATTATTTAAAATGCCTAACATGGCCAAAAACGGTTTGGCTGAATGGATAGAGCGTTGGCCTGCGGACTGAGAGGTTCCGGGTTTGATTCTGGTCAAGGGCATGTACCTCGGTTGCAGGCGAGTCCCCTGTGTGTAAGAGGCAGCTGATCAATTATTCTCTCTCATCGATGTTTCTAACTCTCTATCCCTTTCTCTTCCTCTCTGTATAAACCAATAAAATATATATTTTTTTAAATTCCTTACATGTATGTGTTTAAATGATCTTGGAGATTGTCTAGCAGCCATTCTGGAGACAATGTAGTGCCTCTACTCCAATTACGTACAATATGTGTGTGTGTGTGTGTGTGTGTGTGTGTGTGTGTGTGTGATTGCCTGTGTCCGTGGTATGGTTGTGATTATGGTTATTTTGTTGCTGTAGAAGTGTCTTAGTAGTCAAGAATAATTGGTCTAAACTAGATAAAAGCATAGATTTAAAAATAATTAAGTAGAAAACATAGAGGTTGGTTTTGGATTACTACTTTATTGTTAAAAAAAAAGAGAGAAAATTATGAACAAATTAGAATTGAAATCAGGTAAAACTCTGAAGAAAAAAATATTTTTTTCTGACTTGTAATTTCTGCCTTTTTTCCTTTCCAAGCACACAATCTTTCTCTCAGTGAACAGCCTCTGCACATATCTTAGTTATTGCCTGTCCAAATGAGAGTAATTTAAAAAAGGTCATCATCATTGAATAGGAATTACCATATTTGTTTGCTTCCAGAGTTGTTATAAAAACAGATCCATGAAAAGTTCCAAAAGGAAGTGTATGTCACTGAGAGAGATGGAAGAACTAGGGCATCTTCTTTAGGTTAACATGTTGATATTGAAAGAATAATAAGAAAATGCAAAATTAGAAGCCTGTCATATTTTAATTGAACAAAAAGAGTTTCAAACACTTCAGTAGTTGCCCTCAATATTTAATGCTCTCCTTTTGCACAAAAGTATTTGCTGAGTATAATAAATCTATATCATCAGAAAATTAGACATTATGGTCAAGATGGCTTGCAATGCATATTCTACTTTATAAAATGTCCTATTTTCAATTGTTTATGACATTTCTTGGAATAATGATTACTTTTTTTGCAAGTTTAAGGATCAAAAATACTCTAATTTCTTAGAAAATGATAATCTATTTAACCCTATATAATAAAAGGCTAATATGCAAATTGACCAAACAGTGGAACAACCAGTCTCCACTACATGCACTGACTAGCAGGGGAGAGATGCTCAACCCAAGAGCTGCCCTCTGGTGGTCAGGTCAGTGCATTCCCACAGGGGGAATTCTGCTCAGCCAAAAGCTGGGCTTACAGCTGAGGAGTCCAGCAGCAGTCGTGGGGAGCCTCTTCAGCCTCCATGGCAGCACTAAGGATGTCTGATTGACAGCTTAGGCCTGCTCCCCTATGCTATTAGTCAGATATCCCCCAAAGGCTCCCAGACTGTGAGAGGGTGCAGGTTGAGCTGAGGATCCCTTTCCCCCTTTCCCCTCCCACACTCACCTTTTATGGATGTTGTGCACCAGGCCTCTAGTATTAACATGTGCAATTTTTTTAATGGTCACATAAATTACTTTTCAGTGAACTGTAATTAGAAAAAAAGTACTAACATTCAAGATGGGATATAATTGGATCAGAAGCTTTACCTATGAAATGGCATTTCCCCCCTCATTATAAAGTTGTTTGAATCATAAGATATAGTGTCAAAGTTTTAAGTTATTATTGTTGATAACTGGTGTGTTAGTCTGCTAGGGCTGCAAACAAATGACAACAGAGTGGCTAAAACACCAAACATTTGTTTCTCAGTTCTGGAGGCTAGAAGTCCCAGTTCAAGGTGTAGGTCAGGTAGGTTCCTTCTGAGGCTGTGAGAGATGGGTCCTCTCCCAGCCTGCTCCCTGCTTTCTGGAGGGCTGTCTTCTCTAGACTCTTCACCTCAGTCTGCCCTCCTTGGGTATCTATCTTCATTTTCTGTTCACAAGGACCCTTGTCCTTTGGGATTGAAAACTAATGACTTAGTTTCAATTTTATTACCTCTTTAAAGACCTTATCTCTTAGTAAGGTCACTGTTGTTTTTTGCTTGTTTCTTTGTTTTTACTAACTTATTTTCTCTAATTTTAAAAACTTACTTTATTCCTTTTTTATTATTATTACCATTTATCCCCTCTATGCCCTCTTCCACCTCCACCCCTCATCTCCCCCTTACTCTCCACCCCTGCAATCATCACACTGTTACCCATGTCCATGAGTTCTTGAAGACATCAACTTATGAATGGGAGGAACACAATTCAACTCTAGCATTTAAAATTTTGTATAACAAAGAGAATGTGTCATATAAGTCATTCTTTCTTTTAGATTAATTATATTTTTAGCAGCCTAAATATATAATATTCTATAATGTTATATGGCAGAATGGCTAAAATGTATTTGACAGAGGGAATGAGCAAAATTAAAAGAAAAAAACTAGGGGATAAAATACTGCTGATAAAAATTATAATTTAGGCTTTAAAAATCTCATTTTTACTGGTTAAAGAAAATTTAATTTCTGTTTATGAAATTATTCAAAAAAGAAAATCCAAATTAAAACAATTTATTTATGGAATATTCCTCTTGATTCAGCCTGGTGATTATTATTTTTTAATATCTAGCATAGTTTTAAATGAATGTATTTTCAAACTATCATATAAATGTAAAACTAAAGGTTTATTATTATTTCATTTTAAGAAAAGATGTCTACTGTAACAAATCATTGCATCTATCAAATGTTATTATAATAGTTCTTATACCAGCTATCTGAATTCATTTTAAATCTGTTTATAATTAAATGCTTTTATAATAAAATTAAAGTAACTATAATAGTTTTGTTGTTTTACTATAAGTATTACATGTCCAAAGTCATTCTTTTCCATAGTTATACATTATGCATTCACTAGAGTGATCCTTCAGGTTTAATTGGAAATTGAAAATATGCTCTTTTTTTTTTTTGCTGTCAGTGAAATTCTCTTTATATCGTACAAATCAAATGTTTTGTCTGACAAAGAAAAATAATGCTTGACAAGGAATGTCACATAGATATGCCATTAAGTGAGACATTATGTAATTCAACCTTGATAAAGGGATTTATGCAAAATTCATAACCTCCAGTTGAGTCAAACACTTGTATATTCATTTATCAGATAAGTACCACCTTAAGCAGTGTATTTTTTCTAGCTATGATCTGTGGCCTATTTTTCATCTTTTTAAATGATGGTGATAGAAAAATGCTTCCAAATACTTGAACACATTTTTATCTTCAGTGACATTTTATAACCAGTTCACTACTGAGCAGTCGTTAAGCAGACTGTAAGGTAGAAGTATAAAAGAAAGGAAAAATAGGGGAATCTGGGGTCAGACTTGCATGAAGTTTAATCAAACTTAATCACAGCAGCACCACCTATTGGTGATTGTTTTCAGTGTCAATTATAAATAATATTGATTGTGTTAAATTATAACACATTTTGAATTAATATTCACATATTTTATATTTAATGCATAGATTATTGCTTAAACAAGGCAATGCTTTTAAAGCGCATCTCTTTTTTATAATAATATCCATTGAAATATTTATCATGTTTAACATTCTGAAAGTACACAGTGTATATTCCTTCTTACCAAATATTGTGAAGTGACACATTTCCATGGAAGCTTCAGCACAGGCTAACTTTTTCCTCAATATAATGTCATTCGTTCATTATCCTATTTTTGATCCACTAGGCAATATCATTTTAGAATCAAACTAGAGTTTTCTTATTTAAAATAAATATTATTTACCGATCTAAAGTTACTATTATCTCTCAAAATGTTAAATCTGTTGTATTAAAAATATTCTGACTTTAAGAGGAAGTAGAAGTGATTATAATTGCATTAGTTAATATAGGGAAAAGTATCAGGGACCCATACTTGTCATATCAAAGTTAAGCAAAAATATGAGGCTTGGGAATATTTTCATATATATATAACAATACTAAATATTAAGGAAGATAATGTCAGCTGCATATGCATACAGGTTGTTGGACATGTTGAGCACTAAAGGTGGGAATTACACATTCTCATATAAAGAAAGAGGTATAAAAATAAACCCAAAGGCATTTTGTGAGAAAAATTCAAAATTACCTTTAATAGTTATAGGCCATAGGGTGGAACCACTAAAACTTTTTCACACAATCCTTGCTGAACAAGTTAGTTTTAATTTAATAATCACAGGTTGATTTCATAGACCCACACATTCCAAACTCATTTATAAATATTGGCAAATAAAAGATTGTACCTTCTTTTAGGTAGTTGGAAGTCCCCTAAAATAGAAACAGTGTGTTCCCTTATTAGAAAACTAGAGGCCCAGTGCATGAATTCGTGCATGGATGGGGTCCCTAGGCCTGGCTGGTGATCAGGGCTGACCGGGGCCAATTGGGGCCATCTTGCCCAGTATCTATTGGGGCCAGCTGGCTCGGGGTTCGGGGGTAGGGACCAAAGGAGGTTGGCCCACCAAAAGAGGTTGGCTGGGGGCGGGGGCAGATCATGAGGGGGCAGATCCTTCATTGAGTTTCTGCCCACTGGTGGCCAGTACGCATTGTAGTGACTGGATGACTGGTCATTTGGTCGTTCAGTGGTAACAGTTGCATAGGGATTTATATATATGTCTATATATCTATATCTATATCTATATCTATATCTATATCTATATCTATATGGTCCATGATGTAAAAAAAAGCTCTTCACAGATTAGAACTTTAGCTAAAGTGGAATTAGAGAACCTGTACAGATAACTGTTTTTTAGATCATTTTCTCTTTGGGTGAGAAAAAGAAAAATCAACAAAATGTTTATAAAGCTAGAGAGTTTGCCTAAAATTAAAAAAAAAAATCATACACTAAAACATTTGAAAATTGTTGGCTAAATATAAAAGTCCTTGCTTAGTCCAGGAGCCAAAAAAAAAAAAAAAAAAAAAAACAAAAAAACAAAAAACAAACAACAGATAAGTAATATTTTCAGTTGCTACAAATGAAAGTTAATGCTTGGCATAACATTTGAAAATTTTGTTTATATGTTAAGGAACAAACAGATCTTTGATCATAAACTCATTATTAAACCTCCCAAATATTGTATATTTTTCAAAAACAGGAAAACAAAATTACCCACTTTTAATGACTGAATTATGTTCCCCTAAAATTCACATGATAAAGCCCTAACTCTCCATGTGATACATTTGGAGATAGGGTAAAATAAGTCATAAGAGTGGGGCCCTAATCCAATAGGACTAGTGTCCCTTACAAGAAGAGAACACTCTTTCTCTCAGTGAGAATTTGCAGAAGAATGGTCAGTGAGAAGGTTGCCATCTACTAACCAGCAAGAAGGCCTTACTGGAAACCAAACTGATGACACTTTGCTCTTGGACTCCAGCCTCCCAAACCATGAGAAAAATGTCTGTTCTTTAAGCCATCAGGTCTAAACCACTTGTCTGAGAATGGAACAACCTCTCTCAATGGAGAAATAGATGTAATGTGAGAGGACACCCCGTTTCTATAACCTATGTATCTTGGATTCAACTACATTGGCTAGATTTTTATTGTTATGGCAGCCCTAGGGAGAGAATATGCCAACTATACCCATCCTCTCCCTGGTATATTTCTACTTCAGAATTTGTATTTGTGGAAGCTGCAAATACTTTAATCATGCATCTCACTTTATTGTTGGTACTGAGTTCATTCTCTTGTATCTTAGAAGAAAATAATGTTCACCTCTTAAGTACAGTCTCCTTTACCATATACTGCAGCATATCTATAGATGTACATGTATATATTTTATATAATTTGTATTATTTAACTCGTGCAACATAGCACATTATACTAAAAGTTAGTGGCTTCTAGCAACCGATATTTATTATCTCATGATTTCTGTGAGTCAGGAATCTAACCATTGGGCTCTCTGCTTCACAGTCTCATATAAGTGTGCAATCTCATCGGAAATCTTGAGTGAAGGAGGATGTTCTTCTAAGCTTATTGCCATTGCTGGTGGCAGGATTCAGTTCCCCAAGAATTGGACCAAGAGCCCCAGTTCCTCATTCACTTCAGTTCCTCATTCACTTTGGCTGAGGCCACGCCCACTTCCTTCCCTTTGGTCATCTTTAACAGAGTGGTTTGTTTCATCAATTCGTGCAAACTGAGATGGCAATACATTAAGAATGCCAACAGGATTAAAATCCCAGTCTTTATAAACTAATTATACAAGAGAGTTCTCATTAGGTTCATATTTGGTTCTGTTGACTGAGTTTGCCAACCACTGAAGCTAGACTGACTCCCTCTCTTCAGTTATACATTCAGTCAGATCCAGATATGCAATTTGTTCATTTTTCTTTTACAAAGTGGACAACTGGAGAAAATGTTTTTAAATAATTAACTTAGAAGGAATGCAAGGTATTGATGAAAAGATAACCTGCAAAGTCTCATGTTAAAAGGACAACTAGTTAGGATTAAATATTGGCAAATTTTATATGAATCACAATTAATAATAAAAATTAAAAGTGTGATATCACTAACTGGGTCATTTGAGGGAACATTCTGAAGGTTCAGCTTCATTTTTAATCAGGAAAATTTACTTTTTTGATTATTTTCTCTTCTATTCAAATTTTTTTTTTGAGGAAAATTATATAGCAGGAGATCATTTTTTTTATTGGGCCCTTTACTTAGAAATGAGAATAAATGTCTGCAGACTGCCTCCAAATTCATTCCCTAGGACTTCAGAATTGGATATTTCTAAAAAAAGAAACTAGACATACTATTTTTTCACCAAATACTTCCTCATAAAATACAATTTCCTATCATGATATTTTTGTCCAAATTATACAATTTGTTTGATTCATGGTATCTAAGTCAGAGACAGATATCCCATTCTGACAACTAAAAGTGAAGTATATATGCCCATAAGTGAATATATATGACTAGAACACAAATACTGACAGTAATACCAGTATCTTTGCAGAAAACAATCTTTGTGATATTTACACCATTAATTCTTGAACAGTCACTTGGCTGAGAATGGAACCCTCTCTCTCCATGGAAAAATAGATGTAATGTGAGAGGGTATCACATTTCTATAACCAATTTATTTTGGATACAACTACATTGAATGGAATTTTTATTTCCCAACTAAGACTCTTTCTGCTGTTCAATGTTTCTAATTGTTAAAGCAAAGTGCTGACCTTTTTCTAAGACTAAGTAAATTTTTTCTAAGCATTTATTTTTTGGGTAACTTTGAATCTCTCTCTCTCTCTCTTTCTCTCTCTCTGTGAGTGTGTGTGTGTGTGTGTGTGTGTGTGTGTGTGTGTGTGTGTGTGTTTTAAAAAGATTTTAACCATTATTTGTTCTCAAAACTCTAATTCAAGTCATTTTGCATGAGCACATTTCACCAAGCACCCTATATAATAAGCATGAACTGCCAATTCCCTGCAATGTTGAGGCAATTTCCATATGTTACACTGTTATCATGTTCTTGTAGACTAATTGTTAATGATGTCTAAATTTGGGTTCTAGGAAAAGTTACTTACTATTGAGAAAAATGTATATCTTTATTTTCTTTTATAACCTTCCTCCTTCCCCCACTTAGATATGTTATCACTTGTTTACATCATAAGCAAGACCAGTTTGGCCCCTTCAATACTGCACTGGGAACACAATATGTTAAATTCTTAGTAATATTAATATTAAGTGAATATAATAAAAAGCTACCAGTCTGGAAATGATTCTCCTTTCTCTTCAATTCCCAGATCCAAGTCACAAAGATAATGTAAAATGTATTTTAAATGTATTTACCACCCGAGCAGCATGGCTCAGTTTGAGCATCAGTCTATGAACAGGAAGTCATGGATCAGTTCCCCATCAGGCGCATATTCCCAGGGGTTGCTAGCTCCACTCCAGTAGGGGATATGCAGGAGACAGGCAATAGATGAATCTCTCTCATAATCATACTCTCTCTCTCTCTCTCTCTCTCTCTCTCTCAAATCAATACAAATATATTAATATGTACATGTCTTACCTTGGAAGTGTGCGCGCATGCACACATGAACACACAAACACATGCAAAAAATCCTCATGCTACTCTTGTGTTTATATTAGATGTAAGAAATGGTTGCAGCCGAAACCGGTTTGCTTCAGTAGATAGAGCATTGGCCTGCAGACTGAGAGGTCCCAGGTTCAATTCTGGTCAGGGGCATGTGCCTTGGTTGTGGGTACATCCCTGGTGGGGGATGTGCAAGAGGCAGCTGATTAATGTTTCTCTCTCATCGATGTTTCTAACTCTCTATCCCTCTCTCTTCCTCTCTGTAAAAAAAAATCAATAAAATATATTTTTAAAAAAGAAAGAAATGATTGCAGTTGTATAATGCCCTCCATCAATTACCACTGGGAATACATCTGTGGTTGAATACACTGGACTGTGGTTGGAAGTCACTGCGAATATAAAGGAAAGTTTCACACTCGAGTTCCTTTGCCCCTAAGTTTTACCAGTAAGAAAGCATCTCCCCTCCCCACTTCACTCTCCCAATTTCTTCCCTAAGAGGTCATCTTAAGGGGGTGATATAAGAAGATTCTTAGCAACTGTGGGACCTTAAATTACACTCGCTCCAAGCTTTAATTCCATAATCTGTAAAATGGACTGAAAGTTCCTTACAGTGGAAGACCCAGAGTTTAAGATGTTCAGTTAAAGGTACGGGTCATCCTGGCTGTGCTGGCGCGCTGGTTGAGGTCCAGTTTGATTCCGTGGTCAGGGCACATGTCCAGCTTGCAGGCGCGGTCCCCAGTTGAGTAGCATGCAGGAGGCAGCTGATCAATTACTCTCCCTCATCATTGATGTTTTATCTCTCTCCCTCTCCCTTCCTGTCTGAAATCAATAAAAATACATTTCTTAAAAAGATATCTACTCCTATCACAAGAAGCACCTGCTCGCCAGGGAAGGCCAGATTCTACCTCCATCGACCTGCAGACCTTAGATGAGAACATCTTACTATGCCCACAAATCCCACACCAAAAAAAAGAGAAAAAACCTTAAAGGCTGTGGGGTAAGAGTGAAATGTGATGAAACTTGGGACTGACTTCATTCTGGGCTAGTCTGCTTCTGTGTGCAGTTTATCTCTGGGGTCTTTGAGAGAGATGGCCTTATGGTCACAGGAGGCTTAGGGGCTCTGCCTTTTGCTAAAGGATGCTTGAAGAATGACTGCAAAAGTGTGACTTGCAAAGGGAATTGAGGGACAACTCAGAAGATACTTAAAAAGACTTATCATTAGATTCTTGTCTTGTGTTAGATGATCTGGAGGTAAATGTAAAGCATTAGAGATTTGCTCTAGATTAAACAATGTTGGGAAGCGGGAATAATTCTGCAACTTAGTTTCCTAATATTTCAGCCTAGAAAAGTGAACAATGAAAGCTGTAAATGGAAAAGAAACAGCAGCCACTCAAATTAGCTGGGGTGATGGATGTTTGGTCATTTGTCTGTGTTCACACATGATAACAGTGAGGTCATGTTTTTGTCTTGATCCACTATGGTGACAAAGTGGTCCAGTTTAATGTTGATGTTTTGTGAATTTAAAAAAAAAATATAGATTTTATTGACTTTTTACAGAGAGAAAGGGACAGGGACAGAGAGTTAGAAACATCTATGAGAGACAAACATCAATCAGCTGCCTCCTGCATACTCCCCTACTGAGGATGTGCCCACAACCAAGGTACATGCCCTTGACCAGAATTGAACCTGAGAACCTTGAGTCCACAGGCCAACACTCTATCCACTGAGCCAAACCGGCTAGGGCTGAATTGTGTGTGTGTGTGTGTGTGTGTGTGTGTGTGTGTGTTTAGAAAGTGGACACCAAGATCTAGCTGAGTGCCAGCACAACTCCTAGCAACACCTTGGTCCAACTGGCAGTATGAAGCCAACTCCCAGCTGTTAGGGATCCTTCTCTCTCTCCCCAGGGTTATGATCACATTGAGTTTCCAGTTTTCTATACAGTAAGGTCAACCACTTTTTCTAGAGCCTGAAGGTAAAAGGAAGAGGAAGTAAGAGTCACTCTTCATTTTGTGAACCCCTGCCCCCCAAACATTTATTCTATGGTGTCCACACTGATTTGCCTTCTTTTCCTTCATAATGTCCAGCAACTTCCCACTTGAGCATTTTATTTACTTCTACCCATACTTGTAAAATTGTATGCTTATGCTTACTATTTATGTATTGTTTAAACATCTCAAAAATAACTTTTTTCATCATGTGACCAAAACTATAATTTCCTAACTACAACTATTTCTCTTTTTTAATATACTTACTAATCCCTTAAAATATCTTATTTAGTTTTTACTTGTTATCTCTCTGGGCAGGTCTCCCTTTCCCAAAAAATGTAAATTTCATGAGATCAGAGACCATACAGAATTTATTTATAAGTCTTTCTTCTCTCATAGTGAAGTTACATTTTAAATATTTAATTAATAAATAAACACAGAAGACAGATTTAATTGTTAAGTCCTTGTGCCCTTTAATGTTCTCACTGCTATATGCTCTTTGGAAGAAGGAAGTCATCCTAGTTAGAAAGATATTGTGGTGTAGCAAAATGAATTGAAATCCCACCACCCTCACTAGTGTCTTCAGAAAGAATCGTATACTCCCTGGGAAACGGTGTCAGGGATTATTGGAGCCCTGCCATGTGGGCATCCATTTGTACTATTTTTCCTCTCCTCCACTGCTTTTTGTCTGAAGCAATGGAACTGGTTTTAGATTTAAAGCGAAGAGTTCATCTCGTGGCACTCTAATTATGGTGGGTTGAAGGTTTCCACCTAGGGACACTCAGCAGCAGACCTAAGAAAGCAAGGTAGTTGACTATGGATAATTCATTCTGACAAATGACACTCCATGACAAACGGACCTGCCTAATCTCCCAGCAGGCAGCACAGACGCGCATGGAGGCAGAGATATGACCAAAGAGCATGTTCTCTCCTGTGTGCCAGGAAAGCCTATGCCAGCTTCCCTCTGGGTACCAAGGTTAGACAGGCTTTTAGGATCCTAGCACAGGATGAAGCTGAGCCGTTTCTATAGTACATACTTTCTATGGAAGAAAGGGAAAGGGTGGCATTAATATGTCTGTGATTATTTAGGAGAGTTGACCATTGTCATGATATCACTGTTTTAGGATAGGCATGTTTTACGTAGACTCTACCATGAGGATACGATCCTATCCATAGTTTGCAGCTCCCTTGGAGATCACATTGTAAAGGATTCCCATTGAGGAACTAGTTCCCTTGGAACTTCTGCATGTCCTGTATACGTGTTTGATTTGGACTAGCTTTTGAAGGTTATTTGTATAGCAAACAGCCTTGGTAGATACTCACATTTCCCTTTCAGGCAGGGAAGATTGGTGCTTGACCAGGATGAGAAAGATAATGGGATATAAAGTAAAGCAAAAGGAATATAATCAACAATCTGCACTCATAATAGAGTACGATGAAAATTGACTATATCTTCCTGATGCCCACTAGCCAATCAAGAGTGAGTATGCAAATTAACAAAGATGGTCGGTTAATTTTCATACACAGGCACCAAGTGGCTGGATGAGGCAGTACTCTTGTGTTGTCACCAAGGCGAAAACATAGACATTCTGCACCACCCCAGCCTCTCCAGGCCTCTAGGCAGCATGTGATGGCAGAAAGGTGGCTCTGGGCCAGAATGAAAGTGATGCTGGCAGCCAGGGGAAGAAAGGCCCATTAGTGCATTGGGCCTCTAGTATTTTATTTTTATTTATTTATTTATTTATTTATTTATTTATTTATTTTTAAATATATTTTATTGATATTTTACAGAGAGGAAGGGAGAGAGATAGAGAGCTAGAAACATCAATGAGAAAGAAACATCGACCAGCTGCCTCTTGCACACCCCCTATAGGGGATGTGTCCGCAACCAATGTACATGCCCTTGGCTGGAATCGAACCTGGGACCTTTCAGTCCGCAGACCAACGCTCTACCACTGAGCCAAACCGGTTTCGGCCCTCTAGTATTTTAATAACTATATATGGTGCCAGGTGGCTGCTTAAAATATGGGGGGGGGGACACTTTGTAAAGTATATGACTTTCCAACCATACAGCTGAAACTAATATAAAATAATGTTAAATGTAATCTGTAATTGAAAGAAAAACATAATATTTTGTCCTAGGATAATTGTTGGACAGATTTGCGACAGTTCTTTTAGAAGAGTTGGGTTTTTAAGCTCAGCATTCTTTGGCTGGGTTACATGCCCATGGTATATGTAGCACCTACAGGTGCCCGGCTCTACATGATTTCTGTGGGACTTGAGGGAAAGTCGAAGGGACCTGACACTATCAAGAAACTCTGCACTCTGCTGTGCCATGAGTAATGAGACCCTCTGTCTCCTGTTCTGCACATCTGTGTCTTCTTTCAACACCTATGTAACCATGGCTCAGTAATTTGACAGCTTTCAAGTAGGGTTAAATATCAGACACTCCACAGTTCTTCAGTTCTTGACTACACATCTCATGTTTGAAAAATGTGCCCATGTAGTGCAGAGAAAAAAATAAAATAAATGCAATGTGTAGTTAAAACCAATTACAATAGCTTGGCTTTGCTTACTCTCACTTTTATAAAGAATATCCACCCAAACTATATATTTTCATATTTACTCATCTAACATGAAGGTTATTTGTCATTATCATTTTTTATTTGCTTTTACTTATATTTTTGAAATCCATTTCTATATGGATAAAGAAAGGTTAAAACTAAGTCCCACACATCTGGTGTGGCTCAGTGGTTGAGTGTTGACCAGTGAAGCAGGAGTTCATGGTTTGATTCTCAGACAGGGCACATGCCTGAGTTGTGGGCTCCATCCCAAATAGGGGGTGTGCAGGAGGTGGCCAATTGATCATTCTCTCTCATCATTGATGTTTCTATCTCTGTCTCTCTATCCTTCCTCTCTGAAATCAATAAAATATATCTTAAAACATAAAAATGTAAAAGTAATTAAGTCCCAGAAGTTTTAGACCCTGTAGCTCAATAACAAGCACATTAATGCCAAGCATAAACAAAGAAGAAAGAAGTGGCATTTGAAAACAAACAAACAAAAAACCACAGTGAAGTGCAAGTTCATCACAATGAGGAAAAAATGATCATTAACATCTAAATTCTGTCTTTCCAGTCTCCCTTTAGCAGACCTTTACAGAAGGATACAACGTTTAGAGGCATTATTCCAGGTTGCTGAAATAGGTCAGGGCATTGAGTCAAATGACTAAGGAGAGTCTTCTTAAACCAAGTGACAGCCTTTCAAAGAGTTCAGGGTCACGTTTGGCACTCACCTTAGATGTGCTGGGCACTGTGAGGGTTCTCATTAAGATTTGTAAAGTCATACCTTGTCTTTCTCAGCTAAGGTTGCTAGTACTCTGTGTTTCAGTTGGAAGAGTTGTTAACTCACACCATCAAACCACAGGTTATTGAGTGCCTTCTGACAGCCTTTAATAGCAACATGGACCTTTTAGCAGACACTCAGCCTTTTTTATATAGGATATGAGCAGAACTCTTGCTCAAATATATTTTGTATTTATTTTGTTGATTATGCTGGGATCTTATATTTGAACACTTTTTTTTTTACTTCAGTGAAATACATTTTAATATATTATTGATCAAGGTATTTTGTGTTTCTCAAAGTAACATATATAACTCAAAAATATTTCTTCACATATGCCTTATTTTGTGTCAAAATATATTATAGTTACAAGGATATAAATAATTTGACAATGTAAAAAATAATAAAGATGAAACAATAGGAACCTATGAGAAGGAAAGAAAATGGTGCTTGTTGGAGGCCATCTTCAAATTATATTTTATGAGCTATTATAGACTTATATATTACAGATGCACCCCCCCCAACTAACCCCCTGTACTCCACATCCCCCCAGGCCTTAACCACACTATTGTCTCTGCCTAAATTTGGTTAATATCTCCCTGCTTCCCCTTCCCTCTGAGATTAGTTAGTCTGTTCCATGCTTCTATGTCTCTAGATATATTTTGTTCACTCATTTATGTTGTTTATTAGAGTCCACATATGATTGAGATCATGTGATACTTGTCTTTTTCTGACTGGCTTATATTACTTAACATAACAGTCTCTAAGTTCCTCCATGCTGTCTCAAAGGGTAAGAAATCCTTCATTTTACTGCTTGCAGGAGGGGTTATTATTGTTGATGGTGGTGGTGGTGGTAGTTGAGAGAATGGGGAGTGACTGCTAAGGCGTACAAATTTCCTTTGAGGATGACAATAATGACCTAACATGTTAGAATGTGTCAGTACTTCTTTCCTATTTATATCTGAATTAATATTCCATGTTGGGCATGCCATATTTTATTCATCCATCCATTAACTGATTGTAGAGATGGTTGCACAACTCTGAATATATTAAAAACCATTGATTTGTGCACTTTAAAGGGATGAATTACAATGTATGAGAATTATATTTCAATAGAATGGTAAATAAATGAATAAATAAGGTTTTGAGAGTTAAGGAAGTTAAACCTTCTAGAGGATATATATATATATATATATATATATATATATATATGGATAAAGGAGTCTAAGACGACTGCCATCTTCCCAGTAATTACTAGTAGGTAAACAAAGGTACACACTAAGATAGAGAATATAGGAGAAGGTACAAGAAAAGGATGACTGGATTTTTCAAGATCTTCAGTAATCCCTAAATTCATAAAATAAAACTTATTGCATAGTATTCTAAATACTTTCTTATATCCACTGTTTTGTTTTGATTTCTAATTTATAGCATTTGGTAATCAGTATTGAAGCATAGATTCTTAGTATATTTTTATTATTCTCAGGTTAGTCAAAAGAGGTGATGCTACTATTTAAAATGTGTATGTTAAATAGAATTTGGAATCATCTATTAAAAATATACTACCACAAATGTTTCTGTACCTTTAACTCATGATTTTTGATAGATACAAAATTAAAATATTTTACTCAACCTTTAGAAAGCTTAGGCTGAAAGTTTAATGAAGACATGGTTACATTCATACTTCTTTACAAGTGTCTGATGATAGCTCTTTTGCATTCAACATTTAATTCTAGTCTTACTGCTTAAATCTTGCTAAATTCACCTTCAATTGTTTGTCCTCTTCCTTCCCTTCAGATGAATATAGAAACAACAGTTATGAGCTTTCTCTTGAGATTCCTCATGAAAAGGATCTAGAGATGAAAAGGCCTCTTGTTGTTCCATAATTCTTTTTTAGCAAAGTTTTCTAAATGTTAAAGTAAAACTTTCAATGTATTTCTGTGATAGACCTGTGAAATTGATCATTTTACCCTTCCCCTTGGTGGTTACATACTTTCCAATGACATATGGAAGGTGAGTTAAATTGGATTTAAAGACATTTAACTTTAATATATCAGGCTTTCCTTCAAAGAAAAGGTATCATAGGACTTGAAAGAACATTCTAGGGAGAATAAAAATAATAAAGACACTTGATAATTTTTAATATAATTTAACAAATGAAAAAGGTTATTCAGACATTAATAGATAATTAACCGAGAATGCACAGCTTACTTGAGATCATTTCCTTCCCACAAACCACCTAAGTGCTATTCTGAGCTCATGCTCTTAGTAGAACAGGTACCAGAGAGGAAATGAAGACAAATCAGACAAGAAGGTGTTTTGTTTAAATAAATGAGATTACAGCTTGATTTGTATTATCATGTCTATGCCATTATTTTCTAATATAAACAAATCCTGCATTTTCCATGGTAGTTTTATTTTTCCCCCTCAGATCATGTGATGTAGAGGAAACTTCCAAATATCATTAGAGAAGATAATTCAGAAAATAAAAGGAAGGTAATCTGTTATGTGACTCAGCACAATTTATTTCGTGTACATTTGAGGCTTCAAGCAATAGTCAATGTAGCGTGATATGGTTGGCTATCATAAGAGGTTCAAGGTTGGTAGTTAAATCCAGACATATTGAATTAAACTAATCCTGGCCTGAATGTACTAATTATATGATCTGAGGGAAGTTGCTGGACCATTTTCCTTTGTATCCTTATATCTAAAATATAGATAATGGTTTTTTTCTTCTTTAGATATTTCAGAATGCTTAGAAAATAATGTTTGTTTTTTACTATCAGTGGTTTTTAATTTAAGTATCATGTATGCATGTTTGATAATAGTGATGAGAAGTATTAAACATAAACATATTAGTTTTAATTAAGATAAAAAGAATGTATTCAGATCAGTTTAACTAGTAGAGATTGGAAGACTTTGGTGGAAAAAAAAACACTCATAAGATATGCAGAGAAGACCATAGGACATTAACATTACTTAATCTCCTTGTTTAAACAATGCCTATAAAGACAATGTGACAGACCAATGAAACCGAACTTATAGCACCTATGTGCATTGGAAAACATCAGGAGACAGCTATGCATGCCTTGGCCAGGTAATTCAAAGACTGGTCTATAGATAAACTATTTCTGATTTACTTGGTGACTGGATCCCACCATGTTTATGATACAACATTGAAAAAAAATGTCATACCAATGAGACAATGAGTTTTCAGAACTGAATCATATGATTCAGCTACACTATTTGTGGAAAAGAATGGAGAGTTTGGGATGTTTGAGAAGTAGACAACAGTTGGAATCATAAAGTCATGAGTTCATGTACAAACTAAAAAGCATACCAAGAACCAATTCCAGGATTTTGAATATATAATGCATCATATGCTGATCACAGTGGTAACAGTACACATAGCTAGGTGGATACTATAGTTACTGTTAGCTTTCACCAATTCTTCTTTTTCTTGAAAATTTATTCTATAAAGTCATAGCCTCTCTCTTAATTGGATGTGGCCATGGGACTGTGTTCTAAGAAATGAAGTGTGAGCAAAAATATTGTGCAGTACTACCACTGCAGGACTGGCCAAACAAATTTGCATGTGCTATTTTATATACGTTTTATTCTAGGTTATATGAACACTAACATTGAATTTGAAAGCTATGCATTAAAGATGATAATCCAATAAGTCTATGACCCTGCCTGACTTTTTGAATCAAAAGCCTTTCATCTCCATGAAAAAATCTTGAAATATATATACACTGAGTGGCCAGATTATTATGATCTGTGAACACATTATAATCTGGCCACTCAGTGTATATCTACACTAATAAAAGAGAAACATGTAAATTGACCATAACTCCGCTATGCCCACAAGCCATGCCCACCAGCCAATCAGGAACAAGTATGCAAATTAACCCAGCCAAGATGTCATCGACCACAGAGCTGGAGCTGGAAGGAGGCTTGCCCTGGCAATGGAGGAAGCCAAGCTTCCCACCTGCACTGGATGTCCTGGCCTATACTTAAGGAGGGGCTGGTATCCTGGGTTGCCCATGGCCTCCACTCCAGGCTACAAAGTTTCAATTATATAAGATAAATAAATCCCAACAAAATTGGCAGCAGCCATGGAGCTGGAGCGAGCAATGGAGAAAGCCAAGCTTCCTGCCTTTACTGGCTGGCCCTGGCCTCTGCTCAAGGGTACAAAGTTTCAATTATAGAAGATAAATAAATCCCAGATATGTGTTTCTAGCTGGCCCTGGCCTCCACTCAAGGAGGCATTGAAAAAAATAAGATAAAATAAAATAAAATAAAATAAAATAAAATAAAGGAGGGGCTGGGAGTTTGGGTCCCTGGTGGGTGATCAGGCCAGGATGGGACAGCAGTTGTGGGTGATCAGGTTGGTTGGGGACAGGGCCATGGGGGTAAACAGACCAGCAGGGGGACCAGTTGGGTGTGAGCAGACCGTAAGTGGAGGTCAGTTGGAGGTGGTCAGTACACTGGGGGAAGGGAGTTTGGAGTGAGCAGACCAACAGGAGGGACAATTGGGAGCAAGCAGGCCAGTGGAGAGGAATAATGGGAGCAAGCAGGCCAGCAGAAGGGGGGGCAGTTGCGGGTGATCAGGCTGGTGAGGGGACATTTGGGGGTAAGCAGGCTAGCAGCAGGGGCAGTTGGGGGTGAGCAGGCTGGCAGGCAGAGTGGTTAGGGGCAATCAGTCAGGCAGGCAGGTGAGCGGCTGAAGCCAGCAGTCCTGGATTGAGAGACAGATGTCTAACTGCTGATTTAGGCCCAATCCCTATAAACTGGCAGTAGGACATCCTTTAAGGGGTCCCAGATTGGGTGCAGATCAGGGTGGGGAACACCCCTCCCCCATGCATGAATTTCATGCACTGGGCCAATTATATCCTATCTAATAAAAGAGCAATATGAAAATTAGTCACCACTTTGCTCCACAAGCCACACCCACCAGCCAATCAGAGTGATTATGCAAATTAACCCCAACCAAGATGGCTGCAGCCACAGAGGCTTGGGTTTCATTGGCAACAGAAGAAGCCAAGCTTTCTGCCTGCCCTAGCAGGACTAAGCCTCTACTCAAGACTACAAAGTTTCAATTATAGAAGGTAAACAAATCCAAACAGAAATGGCTGCCACTATAGAGCAAGCAGGAAGCTTAGCTCTGCTCCAGACTACAAAGTTTCAGTTGTAGAAAGTAAATATATCCCAGATACCAGGGCTTTAACTTGAGTTGCTGAGGGGCATGGCTGGCCTCCAAACGACCACAGGCCCCTTGATCAGGCAACCTCATGCCCCAAGATAACCTGCACCCTGATCTGGGACACCCTTCAGGGCATAATAATCTGGCCACTCCTATATAATAAATGTCTAATATGCAAAATGTCCCTCCGCCAGTTCAACCACCAGGCAGGCTGGCCAACCACCTATGTCCCTTCCCCCTGTCCAGGCTGGCCAGACCCCACCCATGTACGAATTCATGCACCGGACCTCTAATATCTATATATCTATATATCTATATATCTATATATCTATATATCTATATATCTATATATCTATATATCTATATATCTACATATCTACATATCTACATATCTACATATCTACATATCTACATATCTATATATCTATATACCTATATACCTATATATCTATATATCTAATCTATACATCTATACATCTATACATCTATATATCTATCTACATTGAGTGGCCAGATTATTTTGCCTTCAGAGATCATAATAATCTGGCCTCTCAGTGTGTGTGTGTGTGTGTGTGTGTGTGTGTGTGTGTGTGTGTATTACACATACATTTCTATTGTAATTGATCTGTAACATATGTGTAGATCAATGTTGGATGCCTAGCTTTGCTCTACCAGTACAAGGCTCTTAAAACAGCATTACTTCACTTGTTCTACCTGATAGTCATTACTGTAGGGACGGTGATCCCAAGACTCAGAACATTTGGACCTTATTATTTTATTTTTATTACTAAAGGCCCGATGCATAAAGACTTGTGCAGGAATAGTCCTTCCTTCCTCTGGCTGCTGGCACTGGCTTCCCTCTGTCACCTGGAACCCAAGCCTTCATTCTGGTGACCGCCTTTAGCCTTCGCTCTTGCCCTGTCACCCTTCTGTATCTCCCTCCAGCCCCTACCCTCCTCCCTCATAGCAGGTGCCCTGCCTAGGCCACTCTGCACCTTTGCACGTGTGCTGAGGCCTGGAGCAGCCGGGGTGGGACGGAACACCTGCTTTGTTGCCATGGCAACAATACAAGTGTCCTGGCCTGGGCACCACCATCTTTGTCATGTCAATTTGCTTATACCTCTTCATTAGATAGGATTCTTGTGAATTGTTCAGGATAAAAGTATTTTTGCAATTGTCTCTCTCACCAAGGAGAAAAAGAAATCCATCCAATGAATTTAGCCCCCTATTATGTTTCAACCCTGCCATGTCAAAATTATGTGAATGATCTTTGATATTTATTGTCTGTAAAGCCAAGTACTTTTAGAAATAAAGTGGGGTCATTTCCTGAAGACATTTGATTTGGTAAACCCCTCCTTCACCTGGTGGGTTTTTATGAGCATCCTTTTCCTATGAAATATGATCTTATTTATCAAACTCCTTTTCTGAAAGAATTAACCAACTGGAACACAGCAATGATGCCTATGTGACCTTGAGTATCACCTACTGCCTAGGTCCTCCATGCCATGCCATGCCATCCATCATAGTGAATATCATTGGTAGCTACCTCTGCACAGAAATAATCAGAACAAGCTTGCCAGGATTAATTTGGAAAGAATGGGATAAACTGTTGGATAACTTTTAAAAAAATATTTTCATAGATTTTTTTTTTTTTTTTTTTTTTTTTTAGAAAATGGAAGGGAGAAGAAGAGAGAAAAACATTGATGTGAGAGGAGAACATTGATAATCTGCCTTCTGCACAATTCCTACCAGGGATCAAGCTTACAACCTGCACATGTGTCCTGGCCTGGGATAGAACCAATAATCTTTGATGCATGGGACAACACCCAACCAAGTGAGCCACACTGGCCAATGCTATTGAATGACTTTTAAGAATCAGATTATAATTTTGTGTGTATCATTGCCATTCCTCTAAGAACAATCCCTATTATGCCCACAGGCTTATATTTCTAAAGTTTAAGAATCTATAATTTGTGTACAAATCTCAGTTATGACAAAATTCCACACTATAATAGAAATATCTTTAATGGAAAGGAATAATGGGGGAAATATGCTACAAACTATAATTTATATTGAGGGACTAAGATTTACACTCTAAACTATGAAGCAGAACTATGAACTACTTTATTTAAAATACTATAATGAAAATATTAGCAATAATTTTAACTTTATATTAAAGTGAAATATAGATGCAGAAAAGTGCATATTTCATATACAAACAACTCAATAAATTTTTACCAACAAAATGGACTTAGATAAAGGAACAGAACATTATCACATCCTAAAAGCCACTATTTTTCCTCCAGTAACTACATGCGACAGAATAAATTAACAACACAACTTCTAACATAGTTTAGGTTAACTTTGCCTGTTTTATTTTTTAAATATCAGATAAAAGGCATCACAAAACATGTGTGCTTTTTATCTTGATTTGGTCTGGTTGTTTTGCTCTCTTCTTATACTGGTGAGAATTACAATTCTTGTGTGAAATTTTGGATTGTTCATTCCAACTCCTATAGTATTTCATTATATGAATGCATTCTAAGTCATTTATCTCTTAATGGGCCTTTGGATTTATGCAAATTTGTTACATGGCAAATAGTGCATGGATAAACTTGTTTTTTCATGTTTGGGGTGAATATGTGTACATTACTATTTAATGTACAATTAGGAGTAGAACCTGTGTCTCAGAGGATATGCAATTATTCAGCTTTAACAGATACTTCCAGTTTTACAAAGTAGTTGTACCAATTTACATTCTCAGGGAATGAGAGTTCTCTTTGCTCCCCTTTCTTATAAAATATTGGTACTTTTCATCTTTCCAGTTGGACTTTGGTATGTAAATAGATGTCATATTATGGTTTATAATTTGAATTTTCTTATGACTATTAAGTTGAGCAGCTTTTGACATGATTTTTGGCCATTTAATTATCTTCTCTTAGAGGTTGTCTGTTCAAAGCTTTTGATAATTTTTCTATTGTTTTTTTTTAAATATAATTTTTGAGGGACAGATAGTCATTACATATTCTAGATAAATGTATTTAGTTGTATATATGCATTGAAAATATCTTCTCTTGCTCAGTGGGTTGCATTTTAATTCCCTCGGCTGTGTTTTTTGATGAATAGAAGTTATTACTTTTAATATAGTCAAATTTATTCAATTTTATATTATTGTTAATTCCTTTTTATGCTATAACTCATTTAAATCTAATGACTAAATATTTATATATTTTATTAGGACAATTTTAGTGTTGCTGTAGATAAAGTGAACGGAGAGATAAATTAATACCAATAGGTTTGTGCTTCCATCAAGTACTTTAGTATAAAAAGACATTCACAAAACTGTCATGCTGTAATAAAATTCACTTCATTCTTGTATCTTGAGAGATAAGATACAAATCTTCACAAGCCTTCAAAGGAGCACTTAACTGTATATCAGGGAAATAAAAGTTTCAGTTTAAAATCTCTAACAATCTCTAAATGTATTTCCTTTGCCCCCAAATTGGATAATATTGTCTAAATCCTCTGTACATAGATTTTGCCACTTTATTTGACTTCTCCTAATATATCATCCATCAAAATAAAGCATATAGTTCAAAAAGCTATAGATTAGGAAGTTATGAAAATATGCAAATCATCCAGCTTCAGTATTTAAGAGGATGTATAATCTAATAAAAATCAGTTAAGAATAAAGGTAAAAAATAAACAAATTGAAATGGAAATAATGACATTTATTCATTACTATAGGACCAGTACACAAAATCCATGCCCTAGAAGGATGTCCTTCAGCCCAGTTGGCACCCTCTCCAATCCGGGATCCCTAGGGGGATGTCTGACTGCCAGTGTAGGGATTGGGTCTACACTGGCTGTCCAACATCCCTTTCACAATTTGGGACTGTTGTCTCCTAACCACTCGCCTACCTGCCCTCATTGCCCATAACCTCTTCTGCCTGCCAGCCTGATCACCCCCAACCCACTCCCCTGATGGTCTGATTAACACCTAACTGCTCCCCTGTTGGCCCGATCACCCCCAACTGCCCTCCCCTGCAGGCCTGGTCCACCCCAAATGCCCTCCCCTTTTGGCCTGGTTGCCCCCAACTGCTCTTCCCTGCCAGCCTGATCTCACCCCCAACCCCCCTGCCCTCCTAATATGATCACTCCTAACTGCCTCTGCCTGCCTGATCACCCCTAACTGTTCTCCTCTCCAGGCCTGATCTCACCCCCAATTGCCCTCCTCTGCAGGCCAATTTAGTTCTCATTGGTCAGTTTCTATGCCAGTCAGCATCAAAAGCTCTGCCTCTTTTGCAGCTATTGGCTCCTCACAGTTGACCTGGATTTGGTTCTAATTGGTTGGTTTCTATGCCAGTCAGCATCAAAAGCTCTGCCTCTTTGGCAGTTATTGGCTCCTCACACTTCACCCAGATTTGGTTTCACTTGGTTAATTTCTATGCCAGTCAGTATCTCTGGGCCTATCAATAGGGCCTGGTCAGAAAGGCTGGGCTGATCAGAAGCCCAGGTGGAGGCCTGGAGAGAAATGGAGGTGCGGTTACTAGCCAGGCCTGGAGAGAAAGAGAGAAGCAAGTGCTAATCAACAGCTGCCACAGAGGCTGAGGATCAGACCCTGTTGCTCTCTTTAGGCCTCTCTCCAGGCCTGAGTATCAGCTCCCTCAGCAGTCAGTGCTGGGTCAGCCCAGAAACCCAGAGCTGACTGCAGGACTGACTTCTGGTTGGTTAAACCTCTGGTCATGACAGACCCACAGTTTTTATATATCAGGATAATGACAAACAGTGTGAGGGATTACTTAAAGAAAATAGTAAAATAATAATAATAATAATAATAAATAAATAATAAATAAATAAGAGACATTGCATTACTTTAATGTCATAATTTGCTTAATGAGTGCACAATTTCAACACTCTATCACAATATTTTATCAGGCTACTGTAGAGGCTATATCTAGTGTGCAGGTATTTATGGGGTAGCTGCTTTGTAAGGTAGGAAGTTTGACATAGGCGGCTGGGGTGGGGCCTGCATGGGGGTACTGAACAAGGGTCAGACCCATATTGCCTCAGCCTGCCTCTATGGGTGGGCCAGCAGCCAGTTAGTTTTTGGGAAAAGCTCAGAAGAAAATGACACCACCTCAATGCCAATGCCATCTTACTAGGGCCATGGACAAATTATAATAAAATGTGCAGTTTTGACTCCACCCCCAATGGGTTTTTCTGTGTGCATTATGGGTAATGGCATGAACTCAGAAGGGAAAATGATAGTTTCTGTCAATCAACCCTAAATGCAAATGGAAGTCTCCACCCAGAAAATCCCTCTTTTAAACCGGGGAATTAGGGGCCATGCATTACTGCTATTCTCTCTCTCTCTCTCTCTCTCTCTCTCTCTCTCTCTCTCTCTCCCCCACCCACCTCACAAACTAGCAAGCCCTCAATAAACCCCTTTTGGCTTTACTTTTATTGACCTTAAATTATTTTCTGCATCAACAAAGAGAACAGAGGTCCCAATCTGTAACAACTCTACTGTAAATATAAAGTTTCACAAATGGAAAGATTAACAAGAAGCATGGTGCCCCAGTGTGCCCACATCACTCTGATGCACACAGGATGAGTTATCTGGCTTCTTTCCTTTTAAGTGTAAGAAGGTGAAACATATCAAGCAACACATAAACAAATCCCAATGCTTTTCTTTACATGACCGGCCAGTCTTTCCATAAGGACAGCAAACTAAGCGGCTGCCTTTTCCTCTTAGCACAGCCCAGAGGCAGGCTCATGAAAGGAGAAAACACAAGAAGGCGTTTCTGTCCTGAGGCAGTTTCAGGCTACTGGGGCTAAAAAAAAACCCAGCTCACCTGAAGCCTTAAGGAAAGAATGTTTGGAGAAACAGCCCTTCAGAAATAATTCAGTATTTAGGCAGCACTAAGCGTTACAAAACATTTTCTCCCCCGCGGACTAGAGATTTGCTCTTCCTGTGAAGTGTGGTTACTCAGTTTTCAATATTTGAAAGCATCAAGCCTTGCAAACAGTGCAAAGTTGACCAAATGTGAAATTGTATGTGTGAATGTCTGTGCTTGCTCTTAGTCATGAATGCCACTTCATTTTAAGACGGTGTTGTCGGACATTTGTTCTGCACAAGACACCTTCCCTGGCTTTAATTGAATTCTCTTCACCCCAGTGATGAGGGAGGAAAGCAGTCCCACAGGATTATGGGAATGGCCAAATCCAGGCCATCAGCATGGATAACAGCAAGAAGAGTTTATTCGTCAGCCCAGGGGAGGAAGGCACAGCACGCCACAAAGAAACACATGAGGGTGAGACTCAGACAGTGGGCAACTGAGAGCTGAAGGAGGCTGACCTTAAAATACCAAGTGCGTGGCATTCCCACACAGGATATGATTGGCTTTTTGAATAAAGCCACAGGCTGATGGGAAACTGAAACTTGCTTCTCATGGGTAGGGGTAAGCTGGGACTGCATCAGATGTCCTGGATATGGAGGGTTGTTTTGTTACAGAAAACCGAAGAAGAACAAAGCAATACTTAGAGAGATGGAGTTGCATTTATTAAGCGCCGGTCCAGAGGAAAATGTATCTCAAATTTTGGGCCCCAAGATACAGGAATTCTTCCTCTTTATATTATCCTACCCTCTTTGTCTCCCAAATATCGAGTGTTTCCAGCCCCCTCTTGCAAGTTCTTAAAGAGCCCTTATGTACTGTGGCCCTGAGACCTCAACCAGAGGCCTGGCCTGACGCAAGCACTGATGACCTTGTCTGGGGAATGTTAAATCCACAGAAGCCAAATAGCAAGGTTAAAATTTCAAACAGCAGTTTTCATATAAAATGGATGCTTCAGTTTGGTGAGGGGGCCTTATTCTTAGGAGCAAAGTAGAAAGGAAAACTTGTGGTTAGGCCAGACCAGGCCCTCCTGGTTTTACCAGATGTCAAAGCAGCAAGCACAATCATGCCTTATGATTAGGTCTTACTAAACTACAGCTTCAAATCTTATCTTTTTGTTTTGATTTTTGTTGTTATTATTTATTTGTATCACAGGGAGAGTGCGATCAAAAGTTGTTTTTTAGCCATGTATGTAACATTGATGTTTCACACTATCTGCCTTTAACTGAATTGAAGCTGCAATTGAGTCAGGGTGTTTTCCTGAGCAGGGAGCAGAGTGGCTTCTTTCCAGGGTTCTTGCCCAGGTGGATTCGAAGAATGAAGCTATGGCAAAAGGTGGTCTGTGCAAGGTGACAATTGATTAGAAACAAGTACAGGCTCCCATGTAGGGAGGGGTCCCCAAGGGGGTAACCCACTAAGCTCCTTTTTCCTAAGGTTTATAAAGACTACATTTCTTTGCCTCTTGATGCTGCCTTCCAATTGGTAGAATATTAGCTTCAAAACCCTCCTGGCACCCCCTCTCTTTTTCCCCCTTCAGTGGTAGAATTCTCTATCTCCTGCGAAAATCTCCCATTTGTCCGCATTTCTCTACCCGCTGTGAAAGTGTGTTTTCTTTGCCTCCCCATCCCCAGTGGCTTTTCTCTATCTTTTGTGAATGGGTGTCTTCCTCTCCTCTTATCCTGTGGCACCTCTTTTTCCCCTCTGTAAATGTATGCCTTTTGGCAGCTGCTAGCCCCCACGGACTCTCTATATTCCTAACATTCCCTACACCTGCCTATTTTATCCCCAAATCTCCTTTCACAGTCATGTCTGTCCAACGTGTTGCTAATGTTTGAAATTGAACTTTCAGCTGGGGTGTGTCCTCCCCAGCTTGCCAGCACACACTGTTTCTCTAAACTGAAAATGCTTTGCCTGTTTGTCTTCTGCGTTGCTGTCAGAGTGCATTTGAATTTAGGACTCAGTGGAAGTGGAATTCTGGGGATGCCTCAAGGAAAAGAATTTCCCGAGGCTCCCAAGGGAGGATGGGGTTTCATGGAAAGCTTTATAGATGATATAAAATTAAGGGGGGAGGGTGCCAAAACCAGTTTGGCTCAATGGATAGAGTGTTGGCCTGCAGATTGAAAGGTCCCAGGTTTGATTCCGGTCAAGGGCATGTACCTTGGTTGTGGGCACATCCCCAGTAGGGGTTGTGCAAGAGGCAGCTGATTCATGATTCTCTCTCATTGATGTTTCTAACTCTCTATCCCTCTCTCTTCCTCTCTGTAAAAAAATCAATAAAATATTAAAATAAAATAAGGGGGGTGGTCCCCATCTCTGTCTGTCCTTCTTGCCATGGAAGAAGTCCATTTAGCAGAGCCAGAATAAAGGACACTGCCCAGAATTTCTGTACCATATTACAGTCTATCCATCATCTGGCTGGCTCAGCTTGTGTTCCCAGGTGCAGTCCATTGTGTGGGGGGTCCTCACAGCCATGGGCCATGTAGTTGCTTAAGGCTACGTGGCTATGGAGAGAACACACGTAAACACATGGCAAGTGCTGGTTACAAAGAAATAGAGAGCAGAAGTCAACCAGAGAGAGGGAACTCTTTGTCTGGGGACATCATTTTATTTATTATTATTTTGTTGTTGTTGTTAACTCTCACCTACGTATATTTTCCCATTGACTTTTAGGGAGAGGAGAAGAAAGAGGGAATGACAGAGAGAAGCACACCGATTGGTTATCTCTTGCATGCGCCCAGACCAAAGTGGGAGGTGGGGGGCGCTAGCCTGCAACCTTGTCGGGAATCAAATCCAGGACCCTTTATTTTGCAGGCCAACACTCTATCCACTGAGCACACTGGCTAGGGCTGTCTGGGGACTTTAACCAGGAACTTCTTCAAAATAAGCAACTAACTTTCCAAGATGTCCTGCACTTCTGAGGGGTCTACCCCTAGCCAATCCCTTTTTCCCAGGCTAGACTGACAGGAGAGCACCTCTCCTGCATCACCCTAACTTTTACTGTGCATTTGGCCACCTCCCCCTTAACCCTGCAACAGCCCAGTACCAGATGGGGGTAGGGAGGGGTGTTAATCCCCTGGGAGGGACAATGCTGTCTGAAGCTGGAGCTTCCGGGTGCAGCTGCCCTGGTGACCATGCTTACAATGTCAGACTCTCCTTTTGCTCTCTTCTTTTATTGATATTAACTAGCTAATTACAACAAAAACATTAGTACCACTGATTGTGTGACCCACATGGCCTATTTCTCATCCTGGGGTACCAGTCAAACAACATACAAAAGTAAACATGTGCAGCCTGCTTGGCTCAGTAGTTGAGTTCTTGACTTAGGAACCAAGAGATCATGATTCCATTCCCAGTCAGGGCACATGCTCAGTCCCCAGTAGGGGCGGGGGGTGCAGGAGGCAGCAGGTCAATGATTGTTTCTCATCACTAATGTTTCTATCTCTCTTCCCCTTTCCTTCTCTAAAATCAATTAATATATATATATTTTAAAGTAATCAAAATCGCTTTCACAATGCCCACAGTTTCTTGCAGATATTTCCCAAATAAAGAGTGGGAACACATAGAGCACAGTGGTCCTTCCTAAACAAATACACAGTACATGGGGTCATCACATGTGGATGACTTCTTCAGTCCTTCTGTCTTTTCAAGATCTGCCTGGCTTATGTGACTATTCTTCTATGCCCTCTTCTAAATGATTGGCCAATGACCTTTCAGTCAGAAGTCTTCAGCTATCCCCACAAAGGAATTAACATGAAAGGCTGAACTTCCTCAGAGATTGGCAGAGGAGGAAACAGAACTTTTGAATCCTTTTTAGTAAGAGAGGAAGAAAAAAAAATGGGTTATCTTAAAAGTTAATGATGAAGGTGCCTTTTCATGTTTCATAATAATTTTAATTAGTTCATATTAGGAACATTTTTATGCTCTCACATGTGTCTGGGTGTCCAAAAGGCACTCAGATTCTTGGGAGAGTCAAAGGTAAGAAAAAAGAATAAAGGAAACAAAAAGGAACTAAGTCAAGAAGAAGGGAGAAGGATAATAGTGTAAAAAATCAGGAGCTACAGTGCAATAAAGCACAGAACGAATAAGGTTTCAATACCCTTCCCTTGTTCTCTGCAGTAAGGAACTAAAAGATAACCTTCCAAATGCAAATATTACTTTGTTTCCATCATGTTACATCCTAAACAAGTCCGGAGGAAATTTACCGTGTTCTATTCGAAAGACACCAGTAAGCTCTCTGGCAGTATTTTGTGAATCTCTGGCAATATTTTGTGAATCCCCAGATGTACATTTTCACATTTAACATTTAAGGAATCCAGGTCATTTCCCAGTCCCCACCACCCAGGCAGCAGTTACTGAGGGGCTGTCAATGGAGAAGGAGGTCCCTACCAATTCAGACCTGCAGAATGGCTCTTTTCAGTTTGGAAAAAAAAAAAAAAAATCTAGAGAAAACAGTGGAACACTCATTTAAAAAAATGCTACTTTTGCAGAACTGTACACTTGAAACTTATTTAATCCTATTAACCAATGGCAGCAAAAAGAATTACTTAAAAAGGAAATACTTGGAGATGGGTGGATGACAGGGAATGATGGCATGTGGACAAACTGACACTTTGACCAACGTCCAAAGACCACTTTGGCATTGAATGTGATTCAGAAACAGCAGACTCTGAATGAGCAAATGTTTGTGGAATGCTTCAACCATTGTGTTTCCATTTACTCTTGCTCAGCCTGGACATAGGAAAAACAACAGATTTCAAACTGAGCCTAATAAAATTCACTCAACAAACAGAAAACAAAAATTCTAAACAAGAAAATATTTTTTTTCATGTTTTAATTGCCAGTTTTTGTGTGTGTTTGTTTTCCTCCTCATTACCTAAACTAATGGCGAATCTTTTCCTCTATTTGATGAAAGCTATCCTTTGAGCCTTTACATTGTAACTACTGTCTTTTTTCTAAGTTAATAGTAAGATGTGGTCAAATTACATGAGTGACTAGAGAACAATAGAATAGCTACCACATTTTTGAAACACACAGTTGTTGTTTTTCTAATTCTGTGAGGCATAAAAATAGAACTAAAATTTTGGAATGCTTAACCTTACTGTGTATATACAAATTATTCTATAAACAAATTGTAAGAAAGCACTCAATTTCTTCTTATCTATTCTCTGAGGGGGATTCATGTTTTAAATGTTTGCAAAAAGGTAAAGAAGAGTGTTGCACAATTGTTCCTTTATATTTATTTTCTTCTAATTGTCTATGTTTAAGTGGATATATCTTTTTCTTTTCCTTTTTAGATAGCTTAAGGAATGTGGCTAAAAAACTAGATCTCATAATGATAGCAACATATATTTAATACTCTAATTTATTTTCCAAACCATAATTCACAGATAAAATAATATCTGAGTTTGCTTTGGGGGTAAGTAACAGAAAATCAACACCCATAAACTTTGAGAGCTTTCCCCCCCCCCCTAACATTGGAAGAACCTCTGAAGTTTTGGCTTTCCAAATAAAACCAACTTAGTTTGAAAAATATCCCAAGAAAGATATTTGTCTTTAAACAAAATTCTCTTTTCCTCTACTGCCATATACTGGAATCTAAAATATAAAAGCAAACTTTTTTTACTTTTTTCCATCATGGAGAAATAAATGTTACAGCTTTGCTTGAAATGAAAAGCATGAGAATGACTTGGACTTTTCCTAGGAAGTCTTTATTTTCACCAGAAACCACACCTACGGCTTTCTTCCAAACCCTTCTTGCACAGACTTTACCATCCAACTATTGCTCTTCACCACTCTTGATAAACACCACCCACGCAATGACCAGTGGCTCTTAAGAACAATTCTCCTATGTCCATTTTTGGGTTATTGTTTTATTTTTTTTTTATTTTTTGTTTGTTGTTGTTCTTTTCCCTATGCCCATTTTGGAAACTACTTGAACATCCATAGACATCCTCCTACTGCAGCCCCATGGTCCTCCCCTCTCAAATCCAAACTCTCCCCTGAAACATTTTCATGTCCGGCATTTGCTAGTAAAGATTCTGCTGAACATGTTGTAGTTGATTTTCTTTCACCCTATTTTCACTGTCACATAAGGCGATGCTTGCATTTGGATTTCAATTTAAATGAATGTCAAGAAGATAAAGAATGTAAAGTACTTAGCCCAGTGAATGACACATGGTAATTCTGATTATACATACAACAGAATGAGCTGTGTCTGTCGGGTCAGATAGGAGTGACTCTTTGCCCTTTCCCACACCTGCTATATTTCCCTTGTTGATCATCTCTTCCCTTCCTCCTCAGCTACACGGTGCTGACCCTCCTTCAATTCCTGGCATGCCTGGTAACTTTTCTCATTACCCTCAGATAGTAAGAACATCTTCTCTCAGACAGGTACAGATTTCACTCCAGTGAAATACATCCACCTCACAGTCTCATCCTTATTCTAAACTTCAAGTCTCTTGAGCCAACCTCAGCCTGAGAAACCTGTGGTTAAGAAGAAAGCAAATTCGACTCTTCCCTTTCTCTATATCTCAAGTCAACTCCTAAGAAGAAGTAGAATGGTGGACAAAGAAAAGGGAAGCAGGGAGATTATGACTGGACTGCTACAGTTGTGGTTTGGCTATGACTGATACTGAAACCCAAATGTGGTGGTCCGAGTTCGTTGTCTCACAAAACTAAAGAATGGCTTCGTGGACAGAAATAAAGTTGGCTGAAGCAAAGTTTACTGAGGGAAGCCAGTCCTAGAAAAAGTGCAGCTGGGTTCCAAAAGCAGGCCAGTGTCCAGAGCTTCCGTTCCATGTTGTAGCCTGATGTACCTCAGCATCCAAGCTAATGGAAGTGCACTAGTCTTTGTGTGAGGTCCACATGGCCAAATGCCAAGGGGAAGTGCATCCTTTGTAACCGAGAGGGAGAGAGAGGAAAGAGAGAGGATAGAGAAAGGAGGGAGAGGGAGAAGAGAGAGGAGAGAGAGAGATTTTTGTTGTTTTGTTTTGTCTATGGATTGATATAGCCTTGCTAGCTCCTGATTGGTCCTTTCAAAGAATTCTGCCTTAGTAACATTCTTGGGATTGACTATCTGCTTCATTGCCTTGAGATTAGTTATCTCCAAGCTGCTTGTCTTAGCACCTTCCATCCATTCTAAAGTTTATGTCTCCTGAGCACACCTTTCTTTCCCTGCCCAGCTGCAGTACCTTGACAATTCCACCATTAGGTTCCAGGTTCTGCTTCCTCCCCAACTTGACCTGCCCCTGTCTATCTAGCTTGCTTCTGTATCCTCATTACCAAATATTAACCTCCTTCAGGCCGAGTTTCCGTTATTACACATACACTGCTGTGTGTGTCTCTCACATCTGTAGCTCCTCTGGCACTGGGAACACCACGTGGGCTGGCACCTTACAACCTATCAGCTCTGAATCAAATGCTCCACCTCAAGCCACTTTCTGATGAGGTCACAAAGCATCATGGAACTCTTAGTGGACCAATTCTGTGCTGGGGGCTGGCCCTGACCCAGCATGGTCCAGGACTGTTCATGTGCTGGACCACCTCCAGGTTCTTAACTCACCCAAGAAACTCTTCAAGAGAAATGACTGAGAAGAAGCAAGTTTTATTCAGGTAGAGAAAAGGAAAGAGGTGAGTGCGTGGGCGCCACTATGAAAAAGCAAAAATGGCATGCCAGAGGGGATGCAGGCCAACTCCAGGGTGAATTCCACATGTGGTCAGTTAGTTCTTGGGAATTAATGTTTTTGAATTTTGTGGCATCCAATTATGTCTCCACCTCCTGGTTGGGAGGGGACCTGGTTCCCAATATGGTCTATTCTGGAAGTGTCACGGTCTTCGTTCCCCTGGCAGGGCAAGAGGGTACTGTTTGTGTGACAGTTTTCAGTACAACGACGATATAATGATCATTGGGGTCAGTCTCTGGTGAATTGTTCCTCCCTATCAGGTTGAAACAGTCTTAGCCAGCTCTTGTTGCTGACTCTGTGACCACTGCAGGGCTCTCCTGCCCTAGCGCTCCATTCAGTCAGGGGAGATAGACAGTTTATTTGGTTGAGACTTTTTCCTGGCAATACTAAATGCCACTGTTTATTTCCCCACACTATGCAAAGGGGTGACAATGAACTTCAATATTTCTAAAGAAATTTTCACTATCAATTGCTTCAGCCTCCCAGTGAACTTTTTAACTTTACTTAAGGAACCTGGATTAGGGTAGCAAAAGTCATTTCATAATCTTTATCTACTGGTAGCCTGTTCTTCATAGGATTCACTCTTGTCCTAGGGTGTGTGAATACTTGGCACCTATTGAGTTATAACAATGAAACAACAGAATCTGCTGATTTATATATTTACATATCTATTTATTTATGTATCTTTATCTATAATCTTTATAGTTATTCGGTGGTATGTAGATATGTGTGTGTTTGTATGTAGATAGGCAAATAAAGATAGAAAAAGGAAGAGAAAGAGGAGAAGGAGGAGGAGAATGGAAAAAGATAAGGAGGCTGAGGGGCATTAGAGGAAAAATGAGGGAATGATAAGGAAGAGGAGCAGAAAAGGTAGTGAAAGGCATATAAAGATGATGTGACAGCTATCCTATAATGAATTTCCTTAATACCCTCTTCCTCAAAAAAGTTTTATTCTTTTTTCCAAAAAAGTCAAAAAAATATTTGTCACATTGCACCTCAGACAAAAAAAATTAGATTCTGAAAAACTGCTCTTTATAGGAATAACCTCATTAAATAATTTTCTAGAAACATGAAATAAATGACTAATTAGTCCTCAAATTTCTTGACAATTCATTGTGATTCAAGATATCTGAATTTCTTCTCCTCCATTACTAGAGACTTCCATCAGCTGAGAATTAGAATTTTATGATCAAATAAAAGGAAGAGACAAGGTGCTGGTGAACAGTCAGCCAGGGACATGTCAGCTGCCTTGTAGGCAAGGGACTAGTATTGAAACTAAATAATTAGCAAAAACAAACAAATAAACAAACAAGAAAACAACACACACACACACACACACACACACACACACACACATCCAAAAACAAAACAAAACAAAACATTTCTACTGGAGTTCCAAAACATCCTTCAAAACTTATCACTGAGGATTCAAGGCCATTACAAAGCCTGCTGTTGAGTAAAAAAATATATATGTCTCAAACATCCACCAATAGAATATTATCAACTACTAGAGGCATGGTGCACAGATTCGTGCACTAGTGGGGTCCCTCAGCCTGGCCAATACCCTCTCACAATCTGGGATCCCTCAAGGGATGTTGGACTGTGAATTTCAGCCCAATCCATGCAGGCTAGTTCTGAGGTACCCACTGGTATATGAATGCATGCACAGGACCTCTAGTATGCATATAAGATTTTTGGTGAATCTCTTCTTGCCACCATCTCCCCCCGCCCCCGCCAACTTTCTTCTGAGATTCATTAGTCTATTCCATGTTTCCATGCCTGTGCATTGAGTATCTGCCCCCTGGTGCTCAGCACATGTCATAGCTACCGGTCAAATGATCAAAAGGTCACTTAGGGTATATATATATATATATATATATATATATATATATATATATATATATATGACACACTCACATACATATATATGAACTTTGCATAGCATTTGGTACTAGGGATGTTAAATATCAACAAGACTTCGTCCTTGACCTCTAGGAATTATAGTAAAAGTAAGGTAAAGAATTAATATAATATAACAATTAAGAGATTCTTTTAGTGTTTTTTAAAACATGAATTTTGATTTAGTGGCCATTTTAAGTTTGTTGTGCCATGTGACCGCTTTATGCCTTAGTTTTGTAAAATGTAGGTAAGCATAACCTTCTTACAGTCTTTTATGTGGCTTATGTAAAAAACGTATTGACACACTTAGTCCTTTTAATAAAAAATTATGTTAAGTATGTGTTCTTAACTTGAAATTGCTCAGTAAATGTGAATTGATAGTATTGCCACTCTTATTATCCCACAATGATTTTATGAGGTGATATCTAGAACTGTATCAGTTTCTGGGCAGAAGGAAGTGACAACAAACATGAAATGAAGAGGGACTCAGAAGTGAGGTTTGACACTGAAGTGGATGCTCATTTTCTTGATGTGGTAGCTACCCAGAGAAAGAGTGAAGAAAAGAATCATTTTTATGCCCTCATACCTGCTTATGCTTATTTGTTTTGTTTTATTTTTGTTATTTTTAAACTAGAGGCCTGAAATGCATGCACGGGGATGAGAGGGAGTGGGGAGTGTGCTTCAGCCCAGCCTACACCCTCTACAATCTGGGATCACTCTCACAATCTAGGACTGCTGGCTCCCAACCACTGGCCTGCCTGCCTTCCTGTCTGATTGCCCCTAACCACTTTTGCCTGCCAGCCTTATCACCCACTAACCACTCCCCTGCCAGCCTGATTGCCCTAACTGCCCTCCCCTTCCAGCCTGGTTGCCCCTAACTGCTCTTCCCTGCAGGCCTGGGTCCCTCCCTAACTATCCTCCCCTGCAGGCCTAGTCTCCACCAACTGCCCTTCTCTGCCAGCCCAGTCACCCCTAACTGCACTCCACTGCAGGCCTGATCACCCCTAATTGCCCTCACTGTTGGCCTGATTGCCCACAACTTCCCTCCCCTGCAGGCCATCTTCTGACAACCATTTTGTGTCCACATGGAGGTAGCCATCTTGTGTGTTGAAGTGATGGTCAATCTGCATATTATTCTTTTATTAGATAGGATGTGTATTTTATTGATTTCAAAGAAGAAAGGGGAGGGTGAGAGTTAGAAACAAATGATGAGAGAGAATCATTGATCGGCTGCCTCCTGTACCCCACCCCCTACTGAGGATAGAGCCTGCATCTGCTCTATCCAGGAATTGAACCCTGACTTCCTGGTTCAAAGGACAATACTCAGGCAGTGAGCCATGCCCGCCAGACTACTTATGCTTATTTGTGAAATTAAATTTAAGAGAAATAAAAAATACTAACTTAACTTACATTTTCTCTATATTCTGATACCCAATGAAATACTATTCCCCATGAACGTCTTTTTAAAAGCTCCACTATAATTACAAATACAGTGCCAATTTATTTCTGATTTTATTTCCTAGCACTCCTTGTGAGCATAAACTCATGTTCAAATAAAACAACTCATTTTATTGCATGGAGACTTCATAGAACACAATTAGCTTGCATTTTTACATTTCAGAGAGTGTAAGGGTAGGAAGAATTTAAGCAGAATAAAAATCTCCAAGACATCCTGATTAGTTCATATACCAAGAAATCTTAAATGCACTATTGTCAACATTGGCTAAGTTGATGAAGTCTGAAATCCTTATGGAAACAGTCCCTTCAGGCTCAAGAGAGTCATTCTGGAAGAAGATGTGTCTGCAAGACATTGCATCCTATTTAGAAGAGATTGTGTTTCCAAATTAAGTGAAAAATATTATTCACATGGGAAGAGCTTGGAACTTCCACTTTGTTACATAGTTTTTCCAGATTAGACTTTTATCTATATTATCATTGTAAGAAATTAAAATGAATAAAGTACATTTACACAAAAAATGTATTAGATTGAGTGATAAAATCAATCTGTACAAATTTACTTTTCTTTTAAATTTAAACATTTGATGACTCACAGCATGTTTCAAAATTTGATATCATTCCTCCTAATGGTTTTACATGCTGTGCACATTGACCAAGACTCAGCTAGCATAGGTGATTAGCTTACCTGAGAAATATGAATAACAATATGCCACTGAAGTTGAAACAGTGAACAAAAAGTGTATTTCTTATAAATAAATTACTTAGTCATGTATTATTTATGTTTCACAAATTTAAACAATGTATAATACATGAGGAGAAATATAGTATATTTGGGACAAAAAAACAACAACATTTGAACAGTCTCTTGGGACTTTTATTAATATTTCAAATTGATTATTGGAGAACTTTTTTGCAAATGTTTTCTGTAATCTAATAATTAAAGCTCCAAATTGAAATTATAAGAATTAATTTGATATTAGTTGTTTGGGGGAAAACTTCACAGTGAGAGCTAATGCCCACCTGAGAGGCACTTCTGAGAGCTTTAAAATGATCCCCTTTAAGAATCTCTCTCCACAGGTTTTTATATCCTTTATTTCATGTGCACCATCGACTGTGTGAACAGAGAAAGGATCGCAGCCTTCTATTGCCCACTTGTATTCCAAGCTTCAGGTCGTTGTTTTTTATTTCTTTTAGGTGGAATGCCATGTTTAGTTTATTTTATGTGATGCTTGGCTTCATTATTTTATGGCAGAAAACAAAATATGCTCTAAATGGTGTGCCTTTGATTAATGATCCAGATCATTAAATTTATACACAATCCCCAAGTAACCGTGTTTCCTCTTTAACTAGTATTTCATCTCCTTTTCAAAGAGCAGGAAATGGGCTTCAAAGTTTTACAAAGGTACGGCGAAATGCTTTATATGTAAAAAGAATCTTAATAAATATAAAAGCATAATAATTTAGTGGACTTTTACTCTATGAGAAGAACTGTGCTAAGTTTTTGTTTGTTTGTTTGTTTGTTTGTTTGTTTTTAACACTTAAAAGGAAACAACTGTATACCAGTCTTTACAAGAAGACTTAGAAAATAAATTATTGGGAAACTCTCATTGAGTGTTAGACACTCATTATTCCTGGATTATCCTAGTAAATCCTCAGAACAAACCTGATGTATACATATTTTTAAGCATTATTATTATTATTATTATTATCACTATAGGTCTGGTGCATGAAATTCATGCATGGGTAGGGTCCCTAGGCCTGGCTGGCAATCAGGGCTGATGGGACTTTCTGGCTGCTAGCTGGGGTCTCCCTTTACCAGCTCCTAACTGCTGGCCCAGGCTTTCCTTCATTCCATACCACCCCCTGGTGGTCAGCGCATGTCATAGTGAGTGATTGAACTCCTGCTCTCCCAGTGGAACTGTAGAAGGGACATTTTGCATATTAGCAATATATATCTATGTATCTATATCTATATCTCTATATATAGAGATATAGATATATAGATAGATATATAATTAACAGTATTGTTATTATATTATACTTTTTGCAGACAGATGGGAAATCTGAGACTTAGAAAAGCTAAGTGGTTCTTTACTCGAGATTATATATATATATATATATATATATATATATATATATATATAGGCCCTAGCTGGTCTGGCTCAGTGGATAGAGATCGGGCTGTGGACTGAAGGGTCCTGGGGTCAATTCCAGTCAGGGGCATATGGCCAGCTTGTGGGCTGGATCCTCGGTAGGGGGCATGTTGGAGGCAGCCAATCAATGATTCTCATCATTGATGTTTCTCTCAATCTCTCTATCTGTTCTTTCCTCTCCGAAATCAATAAAAATACATTTAAAATATTTATATATAGGCAATTTTGTTCTAGAAGAAATTTATTTATTGACTGTAATATGTTGTTTCTAATATCATATCATTACTATTATTTCTGACAGATGAAGTAATTATTTCCAAAAATTAAGTTACCAGTTCAGTACAACAAAATAATAAATAAATGGTTCAGAAATTGAATTCCAATGAGGTTATTACACTAATTCTAACCACACTGGACTTCATTGGCATAAATGGAAGGACATTGCAGAGGGTAAAGCAAACCACTCTTTTAATGTACACTTAAGTTTTAAAACTTAAAATTATGAATCATAAAACCAACTTTATAATTTTAGGAATAATTACATTTGCCTGTAGAAACTTTTTTTTTTTCAGAGAAAGTTTTAGCATTTTGAAAATCACACCATCCGATTGCTATCTTCTCTACATACTAGTACTTTTAAAATTACAATTGAAACAAGTTGTATTAGGAAATTTTTCAATTCAGGGAACAAAATAAACTAATAAAATGTAATGAAGACCTAAATTTACTGATGAGTAGTAAGGAATTTTATAATTTTGTCTTGGGTTTTGAAGAACAATTGTTAATAGGTTAGAAAATTCCCAAATTATAGCCCTTTCCTTTTCACTTCCTCCCAGCATTATTTATCTCGGCATTAATCATTTATTCATTCACACACTCTAGGCTAAGCCTTCAGTTAAGTGTTGGGAAGTCAGGAATAGGCATAACCATACAGAGATTTATTTCTGCTAGAAATACAAATAAATCTCTTTATGTATGAAATAGAGCTAGGACAAGGTCACATTCAGAGGCAAATGATTAAATGAGGGCAGAGATGAAGAGCCTTGAACCCGGATACTAGGACAGAAAGGGAATTTCCAACAGCAGAAATAGCAAATGTGAAAAGTCAGAAGGTCACAAAAAGCCTACAATTTGGAGAAACTATGTAATTACACATTACTGGAGGAAAGGGATTTCGGGTCAAAAACTAAGAAGTGAAGTTTGGGAGGCTTGTAGAGAGTGTGAAACGTTCTTCAAGCTAGGTGTTGGGCTTAGCTCTGTATCTATGAAAGCTCCTTCTCATAGCCATGTGGACTTTTGGAAGACAATGTCAGAAAACCAGAAAAAGAACTACAGACAGATAGATATAGATATAGATATAGATATAGATATAGATATAGATATAGATATAGATATAGGTATAGGTATAGGTATAGGTATAGGTATAGGTATAGGTATAGGTATAGGTATAGGTATAGGTATAGGTATAGACAGGTATAGATATATAGATATAGATATATAGATATATAGATATAGTTATATAGATATATAGATAGATATAGATAAATATAAATATATTCCTAAGAGCAGCCATGGGCAAACTACGGCCCATGAGCCGGATCTGGCCCATTTGGCTGATCTATCCTACCTGCAGAGCCGAAAGAGTGGAAGGTTCTCTTGCTCTCCCCTCCGCTCCTTCACCAGCAGCCCAAGATGAGAGTGCCAGCATGGTCAGGTTGCTTTTGTTCCGGCCCTCCGGTTCAGTTTAAGAACCCATTGTGGCCCTTGAGTCAAAAAGCTTGCCCACCCCTGCCTAAGAGTAATATGAACAATATGTTTTATTCTATCCTATTACATAAATCCACACTTGATTTCTAAATTTTTTTCAGTTCCATATTGGGGTAACATTGGTCAACATGAACATATAAGTTTCAAGTGTGGCTTTCTATGTTATAAGATCTGCATAGTGCCCATTCTCCAAAGTCAATTTTTTTTCTGTCACCACATATTAGGGCCTCCTTCTCCCCCAATCCCCTTCCCTCTAGCAATCACCAGGCTGCTGCTTGTGTCCATGAGTTTCAGTTGTATATCCCACATATGAGCGAAATCATATAGTTCTTAGCTATCTCTGACTGACATATTTCACTTAGCATTATGTTCTCTAGGTCCATCCATGTTGTTGCAAACGGTGCTATTTAATCCTTTCTTCGGCTGAGTAATATTCCTTGTGTATATGTGCCATATCTCCTTTAGTCAGTGTTCGATTTTTTACAGAGAGGAAGGGAGAGAGATAGAGAGTCAGAAACACCAATGAGAGAGAACCATCGACCAGCTGCCTTCTTCACACCCCCAATGGGGATGTGCCTGCAACCAATGTATATGCCCTTGACCAGAATCGAACCCGGGACCCTTCAGTCCACAGACCGACGCTCTATCCAGAGAGCCAAACCGATTTTGGCTATTATGAATTTTTTTGAGGAATCATCAGACTGCTTTCCATAGTGGTTGTACCAGTCTACATTCCCACCAGCATGAAGGAGGGTTCCCTTTTTTCACAAGCTCTCCAACACTTGTTATCTATCACTGGTCTAGTTGATAAGGGCCACTCTAACACATGTGACATGATATCTCATTTGATTTGGATTTTACTAATTGCCAGATAGGTTGAGCATATTTTCCTATGTCTATTGGCTGTTTATATGTCTTCTTGACATAATTTTTCATGGAATTGACACATCTATCTAAATAATTTACCGTTTTCATTTCAACTGACCATTATTACTATTAGATACATATTTTGGGGGAGAAGACATAACTTTTTTTGTTTTCTTGTTTTTAATCACAAAACATAGCTCATCACATGTCTATAACTAGAAAGCAAACTAACAGAGGTGTACCCTTATTTTTCTTAACTATCATTTAATGGGAGGATACGGTAAACCATTCTTTTTTCAAATCATTGAATATAATTGACATATAAGGTTATATTAGTTTCAAGAGTGACAATAACTCAATCACATGGCAGTCTTGCTTTAAGAAAGTAAGGTTACACAAAGGGAAGTGGTGACTGTAAGTCACTGACCTGACGCTGGGACTCACATGTACCACATGTGCACCTCTGCTCCTGGCTCAGTGTTGGCAAACGCTTTTCTTGGTCAGATCTGTCCAAATAGATTATTACATAGTTTCTATATGACCTCTCTGCTTTCACTCAGGACCACTCTTGCTCATTCACTCTAAAACATGGGTTACAGCCTTACTCCTCTCCTGTGTAATCAAGAAAAAGAGTAGAAGAAAGAGGAAGGACAGGAAGAAAGACAATATAATTATGGTTATTCTAAATCTATATTGCAAGTAGAATCTAAAACTTTGTGACAAGGATGTATCTAAGGTGTCAGAGGTAATAATGACATGTTAGTTTCTAAATGACACTGAAAACTCAAATGAATCCCTCCCCCTATCCCCAGGAATTTCTAACAAAATCTTGCTTTTTGTTAACTTTTTTGTAAAAAAGAAATTTAACATGACCTTTAGCTCTATTATGGATCACAAATGAAATATGAAAGAAGAATAAAGAGCTTACATAAAAAAATAACAAACAAAATTTCTTCTAATTCTTATATTATCTCTTGAGATTTCATATTCAAGCGATAGAGGAACTGACCCTAGCCAGCTTCTAAGAACTGACAATATCACAGCCCAAGATGGTATGTCTTTAGAAAAATGATTCTTCTTTTTCCATTCTGACTATTTTTAGTACAAATGTCTCAATAAAGTTCTCTGAGTTTCCATTCTTCCCCTTGAAACTTCTCAGTTCTCCCTATAATTTTGAAGAATGGATTGCATAGGCTGACAGGCCAAAAGTCAAAAACAGGCACCCACACACACCCACACACACAATCTACATTTTTCAATATGTCACATGTAACAGCTTATAATCCTAGTGTTTAAAACACTTTGCTGAAGACTGCTAGCTAAAATTTAAAGAAGCAATAAATGAGAAAATGATGGATTAGAAGTAAGGCTAATAAAGCTTATGCTTCTGGACCTCTTCCTTGCTCAGGCCTTTGCAAGGCTCTGAACCTCATTTTTTATTCATAATTTTTCATTTATTTTTTAAAGGAGGATACTCAGAATTGTATCATCCTACAATTCACAAAAACTTGATATGCCCTTGATTATAAAGAATCATCAGTTGCCAAAACCGGTTTGGCTCAGTGGATAGAGCATCGGTACACAGACAGAAGGGTCCTAGGTTCGATTCTGGTCAAGGGCATGTACATTGGTTGTGGGCACATTCCCAGTGGGGGGTGTGCAGGAGGCAGCTGGTCAATGTTTCTCTCTCATCAATGTTTCTAGCTCTCTATCCCTCTCCCTTCCTCTCTGTAAAAAAAAATCAATAAAATATATATTAAAAAAAGAATAATCAGTTAAAAATGTTCTCATCCCCTTTAAATTCCATTGAAATTATTCCATAGAAATTATTAGTGCTTTAGTAGTACTAGCAGTAGAAGACGAATACTCATGTACTTATGCATACATTGCTTTGCCACTGTTAACTCTGTGGGCATTTTTATGGCATGTATAAACGGTGCCCCCAAAAAATGTATATACACTTTAACAGACAAAAATATTTAATTTTGAAAATGAACTTTATGTTAATAAACACTGACTTTATAATCATTCAAAATATGCATACACTTTTGGAGGCCACCAAAATTCTGGCAACCACTAAGATTATTTTTGTATCTCCTTATTAACACACAAAACCATTTACCATACCTATCTGCAATCCTGGTGTTGTACCATATCTTAGATCCTAACTTTTGGTTATTTGACTACTGTCCTCACAATGGTGCCTACACAATGACAAGGTTACATCATTGATAATCAGGGCTACAACCACTCAAAGGCCAGTTTTAATTTCACTTGGAAACTACTCACCATATGACGCATGCTCAGTTTGTAGGCTTTTATTGTCCACACTAGAGGCCCAGTGCACAAATTCGTGCATGGTTAGGGTCTGGCTGGCCCCGCCATCGGGGGCAGGGCCAGCTGGGGAGAAGAGCCATGGGAGGGCTCCAGAGCGTGTCTGGCCCATCTCACTCAGTCCCAATGGCCAATTCCTGCAGCAAGCTAACCTACCAGTAGGAGCATCTGCCCCTTGGTGGTCAGTGCACTTCTTAGCTACTAGTTGACCAGTTGACTTTCTGCCCCCTGGTGGTCAGTGTACATTATAGAGATCAGTTGAGAGGCCTTAGCATATCATGAGCCTATTATGCTTTGATTGGTTGAATGGATGACTAGACATCTGGACACTTAGCATGTTAGGCTTTTATTACATAGGATAGCTCATGTGTGCAACTACAGCAGCTATAATAATTAGAGGAGTGCTTGATAATATCACAGTAAGTAACTCACAGCTTTATCTTGAACAAATATTCCATCTGATTTTCACCATGTTCATCATTATTACTCTGAATAAGGAACCATTGTACCTACTCAGGAATGTTGCCCTAGTCCTTGATCTTCTATAGTTTCTTCTGCACCACACAGTAGGAAATGATGCTGTCACAAACTAAATTAGTTTGTGTTACTCTTTTATTAGCAACCATTCAAAGGCTAACTATCTGATTTCAAGTGAGATCCAGAGTCCTTGACATGGCCTGCTATAGCCTGCTTGTTTATGGCACTACCCCTGTGCCCTGTTTTCTTCCCATTTTACCCCAGCCACATGGCCACCTTCCACTTCTTCCAACACACAGAAATAAACACCTGCTCCTGCTTAGAAGCTTTGCACTTACTGTTCCCCTCCCTGGAATTCCCTTTCTATGAGTTTCTGAATACTTAGTCTTCAGTTCTTTGCTCAATAGTCATCATCTTGGTGGGGTGTTTTAGTTCTCATTTTTATTTAAAGTACTATAATAAAAGCTCTCATGTGCCCTTCAATTTTTTTCACTAACATGTAGAAAATAGCCTGGTTCATAGTAAGAATAAAATTAATATTTTAAAAATAAATGAATGAATAGGGCTATGCATTTCTATACAATGGGGAATGGATTTTAGGTTTTATCATTTGAGAACTTTTATTTTCCTGATAAACGTTATGTTAATTTGAACAATTTTTAAGATAAAAGAAGCATGGGGAAAGGAAATATCTTCACTAAGAGGCAGAAAAGGAGATGTGATGGTTAAAACAAAAATTTAGGAGATATGAGTTCAAATCCTATCTCTAATTTTATTAATTTCTTGATATTGAGCAAATTATTGATCTCTATGTTTCAGTTTCCATAAGCATAATATGGTGATGGCATGAGGATCCCTGTCCTACTTGTTTTTCATAGTTAAAATAATTCTAATATGCAAATTGACCTAACTGTGGAATGACCAGTTGGTGGGGGGTGGGGCTGAAAGTGGGTGGTGCCAGGCCAGCAAAGGTGGGTGCCAGTGGGCAGAGAGAGGGGATAGAAATTGGGGGGCAGGAGCAATTGGGGAGCAGTGGCAGAAGGGCTATCAGTGGGTGGAGTCAGTTGCTCGCCAGCCTGAGCTGTTCCCCAATTACCTGGCCAGTTGCCTCCCACAGATGGAGGCCAGACTGGGGCTTAAGCCAATGGTGACATCCCCTGAGGGCTCCTGGACTGTGAGAGGGCATAGGCTGGGCTGAGGGACCCCGGAGTGCATGAATTTTTGTGCACCGGGCCTCCAGTTAATATATAAAGTGACTTACATGGTTACTACATAACAAATATTACTATTATCCTCAGGAAAACATCTTACAGAATATAATAAAGAAGATAGCAAAACTCTTGATGGTCAGCATCCTAAATGGATGTGTACATTAGCAATAAAACACAATCTCTCAAGTATTGTTGAACCACACACAAACACACACACACACACACACACACACACACACACACACACAATAATTTAGGGGGAAGCTATTGCCCCCCCCCTTTTTTTGCAAATGAGGAAATTGAGACATAAGCCAGGATTCATATAGTAGTATACTTAGGTATACTATTATTTTGTATCTATTACATCTTAGTTATATGTAAGAGACTCTTTGGCTGCAACTGTGAAAATAGAAGTGATTCTCCTTACAAAACAGTGATTTAATATTGATTGTGTCTGTCCGTATGTGATATGCCTACACTTTCATAGATATTGATTGCTCATTTATTCTGCCCTTACCTGTTGTCTACAATGTTTTTGGCAGCATTTTCAAATTATTCTTTACATAGTTTTACAGAAATACAGAAGACAATTCTTAATAAATTCCATTTGGATAATTCCTACTTATAATTTTTCTTTTTTCCCTTTTCTGTATTTTTAAATATTAAGCAATGTTAATACGTTCAACATACTCTTCTGACTATTTTATATTGCAAACATATGCATATTTATAAAGAATAAGGGATGTGATTCTGTCCTCTTCCATTGCATTGTCCAGGAAAGTTTGACTTCAGTGTGTAGGTTACACACAGACATACTACCATTATCCTTACCATATTGAGATTGTGAGATTGATTTGTTATTCTCTTTCATCTCCCCCACCTCAATCTTTCCTGTGGATTCCTACTGATGAGGCTCAGAAAGTGCAGTGTAATATGAATACCTAAGAAATGACTTTTAATCTACATAATTTTATCAAGGCTGTCTGATCCTCAGAATCTCACACTTTATAAAGATTCAAAATAAATTATATAAAAGGCATAAATATTTTATGTATGTATTCACTTCTATGGCAAAAGTAGAGCTATATTTTCTTACTTCTGAGCCATTATAGAACCCCCCCTCCCATGTTCTGCACTGGAAATGCAATTGGGTAATGTGAAGAAAATAACTGTTAATAAAATAGAATTGTGAGCCCCTGAATTTCCAGGTGTTAGGTATTGGGGGATTTTAGTTTTATTGATTCATTAATTAATTGATTATGGTGGACCCAACAAAATAGACATAGGATGTTCCATATTAGTCAACGCTGAAGAGAAGCTGATCTTTAATAATATAAAAGTATGAATACTGTTAAACATGGAAATCGGTTTGTTTTGGGAGAATATGATGTTTCCTGGGAGCTAAAAGATGAATAGGAATTTGCCAGACAAAAGCATATGGAGAGGTGGGATGAGGAGTTAAAACCAAGAAGAATATGCCTAGGAGTAAACATAAAATCCAGACAGCTGAGAAAGAGAATACCAGAGTTCAGATCAGATGTTTACTAAATCCTAGAGTGTGAAAGTAATTCATCTATGCTACTAGCCCCTGGTACTAAGATGGGAAAGCTATTAAAAACCCAGTATCTACCAATAAGATATACCTAATCTTCATTTTGCTGCCCTAAACCCTGTTTCCAATGTTTCTAATATAAGTGATTAGCATTCACCCTGCCACAAAGCTACAACTTCCTGATCCAAATACGTGTGTCCAATCTTTATACCTGTCATTAATTCATTCATCCATTCATTCACCTACTGTTTTTATTAAATTATTTATTTACTTTATGAATAAATAAAGCAAATATTCATTGAGTTCCTACTACAAGCCACACAAGACAGGGGAAATCACTGCCTTCATGGAATATTTTAGTTATAGAGACTAACATACGCAGACACACCAATTTTGTATGTATTTATATCATTATAAATATGCTCATATAAATATATAAATTCTACTTTCTCACCTCAGACAGAATACTGCGTTAAATCCCTGTGTACATGTACAAAACCAGATTTATTTCATTTTATTTTATTTTATTTTATTTAGTTTAGAATAATGAGCTTCTGAGGAAGAGGGACACAGAGTGACATTCCAGAACCACAACTGCTATTGAATAGACAATTTCCCTCATTTAAACTTTCTTGGTTTTTGATATGGACTTGGTTCAATTTTAGTGAACTCTAATATGCAACATGCTCCTCTGGGACCAATCTACTCTATGATGTGTCATCTTAGCCACTTCCACTACATTTTCCTGTTACTTAACTACCCAGAGTTCTTTTGTTCCTTGAAGTCTATGCAAGCTTAATATTGATACTTGGTCACCTGACTTCAAAATAGTGATTTATCTTTGGCCTCAATGTTAAGCAAATATATTTTTTAGGCTTAATGCTTCCATTGCTCTTTAATGTTTATGTATGTTGTAAAGCCAAATTAACTCCTACATGTTTGTGGTATAATAACAAAGATTTATTTCTCTTTGGTTGCTGGGAGCTTGTTTTGCTAGTCCACCAGGGAACCAGGAAGATAGAGTATCCACCATCTTATTACACCAACTTCTTAACACAAAATACCAGACCAAGCCATGGAAAAGGGAGCAGAATCATTCCTATTCTTAGCTGCCCGGAACCAGGGATACTAATTTTTTTCCAGAAAAAAAATATCTAAATTTAGGCAACTCAAGTTTTACTTGAGACCCAGTTATATCCAGCATATAATTGTCCATTTGAAAGTGCATCTCTAGGTTTTTCCCAATTTTTCATTAATGAGGACACCTTAACCAAGAATTATTATTTACATTTTGAAGAGGACAAATTGCAGTCTTATAACAACTTATGTTTCAACATCACAAGGTGAGAAAGAATAAGATCTAAGCAGGTCAAAACCTTAAAAATTGGGTATGTTTTGTCTTGAAATAAATCCACTTTTCCTCCTATTAGACCATAGCTACCTTACCTAGAGTTTGTTCATCAAACAGATCTAAATCCACATATTTTATGGAGTTCAATAAGACCTTTCAGATAATATGATTGGATATTCTCATTTGATAGATGAGAGCACCAAAGGCAAAAAGGTTAAACAGCTCAACCCATGTACTCAGCTAACTTCCATTCATCTAACTTCAAAGGGCATGCTTTTTCAACTACTCCACAATACCAGTAGGTTAAGTGTTATTAGGTATGAAACACTCAATATATATATATATATATATATATATATATATATATATATATTCAAAAGAGGTTTTATAACTGATGTTTAATGTAACATCTTCACTAGCTTGGTTGGAGACCTTCTTTCACACCTTATGAGATTTCTATTATCACTTTAGTGCCAAGGTTACAGACCAAATTAACATGAAAGCATGCTGTTCTTCTCTTCTTCTATCCTTACACCCCTATATTGTCCTACTGTTAACAGCTTGCCTGTCCATTTCTGTTCTAAATTAGCTCATCATTCAGAAGTGATTCCTCAATGGCTATATTCTTAGTATTTCAATTTGCTAAAAAAAAAATCAGCAGTCCAGTCTTTTTATAAGAGGGCTATCCAAAAGAACCAACTCAAGGCATATTATGAAAAATACCTAACTCTCCACTTTATCACTCTGTCACCAATGTTTTTTCTTCCTAATTCAGGATAATTTTAAACTCCTGGCTCCTGGTGTATATATAGCAGGTAAAATAGTTGAAATCTTATACCTAAACATTCAAATGGTCAAATTCCAAGATTTTACAAATAAAACTTTGTTGTAGTCAAGGTTGCTAAAAATGATAAGTCCAGGATGTAGACTCATTTTCTTGCTTTATGCTTTCTCATTTTTCTATGATTAACTCATTCTCACTTGAAATAATTAAAATCTTGCCTTTGGGTAAGGTATGTGACCTGTAATTCACCATTTTTCTTATAGAGTTGTCTCCGATAACAAGATATATTTATAATATACTATAAAACAATATGAATTTTATATAATAATTTTAAAAGATATATTAGCATTATTATTAAAGAGGCATCAAAAGTAACATTTTTTTTCAAAGCAAACAAAGAAACAAGATAAAAGTAATAAATTTGAAAGCAAGTGATGGTATTTATTGAGAATTTAGTATACCAAATATTTTCTGTGGAAAATTTGACATGTAGTCTTAAGTGAGCATTTTTGTAGATTTGTTAATATCCCTCAGTTCCACTGGATATGATTACATAGAAGTGTTTTACTATTATCCCTAACAAATGCTCTCATTTGATTACATCTATTCTTTGCGTTATAAAAGTCACTTTCATGGAATAAATACTACTATTGAGGATATGCTCTCCACAACCTCTTTATTTTTATTTATTTATTTTTAAAATATGTTTTATTGATTTTTTACAGAGAGGAAGGGAGAGAGATAGAAAGCTAGAAACGTCAATGAGAGAGAAACGTCTACCAGCTGCCTGTTGCACACACCCTACTGGGGATGTACCCGCAACCAATGTACATGCCCTTGAGCGGAATTGAACCTGGGACCCTTCAGTCTGCAAACCGACGCTCTACCACTGAGTCAAACCGGTTTCAGTTTCACAACCTCTTTAGAAACCAAATCTTAGTTACATTTAGGAAGGCTAAATAATATTAAAAAGTGCACAAGACAGTGTTCCCTACAGTATGACTAGTATAGAATTAGTGACACTAAAGATTTATTTAGGTGATACTTAAACAATTACCTTTGAATTATGAATTATAATTATACTAGATGCCTGGTGCATGATTTCATGCATGAATGTGGTGCCTCGAGGTGGCCTGTAGGGATTAGGCCCAAACGGGCAGTCCAATGCCACCTGCTGCTCCTGCCTGCCACTCGTGCTCTTCCTGGCCCCACTGTACCAGCTGCAGGCCCACACCCAGTCAGTCCCAATCAGGAGAGGTTCCAGCTGCCACAGCAACACTCAACAGCTGTGAGCCTGCCTCTGGCGCTTTTCCCAAGGGAAGGGGGATGCACAATTGGCCCTCTGAGTGGGTGGTGGGACACCCTTACCGGCCTGGGATCCAGATCTGTCCCACTGACACTCACACTGATTGTCAAGAGCCACCTGGAAGCTGCTTTTATATTGTTTCTTCCTTGTGGAGTGTCTAGGGAAGGAAAGCAGCCAAGGTTCCCAAGGCCGACTTCCAGGAGGCTGGCGGCATTTTAGGGATAGTGCCAGCAGTGCCAATCCATCGATGCTTCGATCATTCTCCAGAGATTGAACTTGCGGGGCTACTGAGGGAGTGAATGGCTGTCACCAGGCTGGTGGGCCCCTGGGATGGGTTGGTCAGCCAGGTGGCACTCCCATTGTGGGAGCACACTAATCATCAGGGGGCAGCTCCTGCATTGAATGTCTGCCCCCTGATGGTCAGTGTGCATCATAGCCACTGGTCAACCCATTGTTTGGTCATTCAGTCACTTAGGCATATATATATATATATATATATATATATATATATATATATATACACACACACACACACACACACACACACACACACCGTATTTTTTGGACCATAAGACGCACTTTTTCTTCACCAAATAGGGGAAGGAAAAGTGCCTGCGTCTTATGGTCCGAGTTGCAGAGCGGCAATATTATTCTGTTATACTTTATTAAATATTTTATTACACTATTTGGTTCAGAATATTTTTTTCCTATTTTTCTCCTCTAAAAACCAGGTGCGTCTTATGGTGCGAAAAATACGGTGTGTGTGTGTGTGTGTGTGTGTGTGTGTGTATAGATTTGACATTCATTTTTTAAAATATAATAATATATACTATATTAGTCAGGCATGTGATAGGTAGTCAATAGGTTAACAAACATATTTAATAAAAGAAATAAAAAAAAACATTGTGGATAGAGTTAAAATATAAGAAATTATAACATACCCAGGGTTGAGCAGAAGTGGGAAAGAGTTTTCTAACCTTAGGACTGATAGGGCAAGTGGAAGGAGAAAAGTGAACAGAGATTATTGCTTCAGAAGGCAATTGTGGTCTTGGGTAGGGAAACTGGCCATTAACTTCTTGAAAACCAATAAAGCAAACCAGGGCAATAAATAGCTAGACCTTATCCTCTTCCCACCTCTATTCTCCAAAAACTGAAGCCATTCAAAACCAGAAGTGAAGAGTGTTTCACTGATCTGGTCCATCATCACAGAGAAGGCTAGAAGAGAGTAGAAAGTAAGTATATAAGTGGCATGTCATTTTCTTGGCTGACCTACATCTTGCCCTCTTCTATTCAAGGACTTTTCCACCCCGAGAATCCCAAAGACCCCAACCCTTAGATGAGAGACTGGATACTTCTGCTACCATCCTGGCGTGTAGATCATGAGAATATAGTCCAGGCTCACACAATCAAACTTCTAGGGTACAGTGAATGTTGGGCCGTGAAGAATTTGTGCTGCTAAAAAACACAACATTCTCAGTGATGCAATGTCCATGACAGTCTTTCTTTGGCAAAGCTGTGTCTGTCATTCCAGCAGTCTAGCCTCCAGTGGACCTTTACGTTGGTTTTCTTTTGTTATGTTTCACCTGGATTCATTAAGCTCTTGGTACTTTTCTGTATAAACCATTACAGTCCCAATAACGTCTTCTTGTTGAGCCAGAGGTGACCCCTAGGTCTCCTCTCTAAGAAACATGTGAGCTACAATCTAACAAGATCATAAGGTGGACATTGACTCTTTAGAATCCTTTAAGTTTGGATCAACAGCGAACTTAGAAAAGAATACCTTTAGTTAACCATATGCCTACCTTGCTACCAGGTATATGAGTGAGGCCCTGGATAAGCCTGGGTCAGCAATCAATTTTTCATCAGCAGATACTATTATCTGAATTACTTTGAAACTATAATCACCAGTGAGCAAAGAGGCCTTATGTTTTTTTCCCCCAGAATGTACCATGAGATTTGCTCTGTGCATTGCTGTGATTCCACAGGAAATTGCCTCATTAACTTCTGTGACATTTATAAAAGCGACCACATTACCTCACGTTGTCGGAAAATACACCCAACCACCTTTCTGTTGCTTAAGCACCCTGAGTTCTAAAAGGGAATTTGTCCCTTTGAAACTGCTACATACTTTTATTTTTTCCTGTTTAGTAATACAAAACCCTTTGAAAAGCCTGGAAGGGTTTATAAACCATGATAATTTATAACAAACAAAAACATAAAAGAAAAACGTGGTGCAGAACAGAGCAAAGCCACACGAGACACTGGTTTCACATCCGTTTTGACTCTGGCAGCAAAGTAAGGGCGTCAGTGAATCAACAAAGGGAAAATAAAAGGTAGGAAAACCCAAAAAGGCTGACAAAGAGTTCTGAACGTGAAATAAAAGCAGCAGCACAGAGAAAAGCAAATGAAAATAAGACAAATAACATAAAAAAAACAAAGGTAGCCTATTCTGAAGATAATTTACAAAAGCAAAAAAATAATCAACAAAGAAAAACGATAAAGAAAAAAGGGAAGGAAGAAATTCCAAATTTAGCTTTAATTTTCTTGAGCAAGAAAGGATACACTAGAAGAACAGGGGGATGAGACCCTAAGAAAGAGAAAAAAATATATAATAGTGTGTGCAAATTCTACCCTATAAATCGTAAGATAATCCAGAGATTTGAGATATGCTCATTTTTTTTATTAAACGCATGTAGAAAAATGCTTTACTGTTCTCAGAACTATACTAATCCACTGGTACACAATGGGTCTTTACTGCCTTAGGACAAAAAGAGGCTCAAAAGCAGAAGGAATTCCAGATTTAGTTCTCAGGGTTAAGCTTGCAGAGGTACTTTTGTGTGGACATGAAACACATTAGAGAAGAAGGGCATGAGAGCACATCCTGAAAATCAGTGACCCCCGTCAGTGTAGAAACCCTTTTAATCATTTTTCAGCAACATATTTCATTAACAGACACCTTCCTTCAAACCGATGCAGGCCATTCTTATCATAGGTCATTCCCAAGATGACTAATTGGACACAATTAAATTTAAGTGTGGATATTTTTAAAAGAATCTCACAAATATTACAAGTTCATCATTAGGATAGCCAGAGGAAAAGGGGGGATGGGGAGTCAAAGTGGGTAAAGGGGGACAAGTGACAGCAGAAAGAGACTGAGTGGTGATTGCATGATGCAGCATGCTGACAATGTTTTATTGAGTTGTATACTTGAAACCTATATGGTTTTATTAACCAACTAGAGGTCCAATGCATGAAATCCGTGCATGGGCAGAGGGGTCCCTCAGGCCAGCCTGCACCCTTTTGCATTCTGGGAACATTTGGGGGATGTCCAACTGCCACGGAGGCTGAAGAGGCTCCTACCACCCACTGCTGTGTTAGCCAGCCAAGAGCCTGGCTTCTGGCTGAGTGGCACTCCCCCTGTGGGAGCACACTGACTGCATTGAGCATCTGCCTCCTGGTGGTCAGTGTGTGTCATAGCACCCCGTAATTCTGCTGTTTGGTTGATTTGCATATTAGCCTTTTATTATATAGGCTGTAACCCAATACATTCAATAAAAGGTTTTTAAAAATTAAAAAAAAAATGTTTCTTACAATTTAGGTTCTCACATTGCTTCCACACATTTTATAAAAAGAGATAAGAGGTATCTTAATACAGTGGCATTTTCTGGCTTCATCAACTGGATTACTACCATCCATGGTAGGATTTGTCTACTGAAATATAAGAGAGGAGTTGAGTTTAATTTGGATGGAATATGAAGTGAAGCAATAAAAAAATCAAAGATGAAACAAAAGTAAAAGAGAAAAAGAGGAGATGTTTGGAGCTAGAATGGATAAAGAATATAGATGACCTCTCTTCCCTAATTTAACTGTAGACACTTCTGTAAGCTGACAGTAACCCCAAATCTAAACCTCAGTGATACTTGCCACAAGTTAAACTTTTGGCTGTAGCCTACAGAAGATAATCTGACATTTTAGAAGCAATGCAAAATTTACAGTTCAGATAAAGTATAAATTCCTCTTTTGGAGGAAAGCAATTGTACATCTAAAAAAATTTATTTGTATGTTTTTCCAGGGAGTGAAAAGTTCAGATCGTCCTTGAACAAGTATGCTGAGAATGTGAGGTATACTGAATAAAAGAGAGCTCATTGTCTGCTCACTTACTCACCAGAAGTTTAACATGTTGAGGAACATCTTGTATTATTTGGACCTTATCCATCATTAAGCCTAAATGAGAAAGAGACTGTGATACACAAATGTGCTAATGCCAAATGGATACATGTATTAAAGACACTGGAACCATCTGCACTCAATATGGGACACAGAATGTTCCCATTTATCAAATTATAATTCCCATACAATATTTTATATCTGTAATTCAATGTTGATGAAAACAGAATTGTTTTCAGTTTCTCAAAGTGGGTTTCAGCAGTAGTGTAGAAATTTAACAGGTTTATCAGAGCAGGAGAAATTAGTGGCAATTATAGAACTTTACTAAAATCTCTGTGGTTTTGTGGGGTAAGAAACCACAAGGACAAATATTAGTCACCATCGAAGGAGCATTTAAAATGTTAAGAATATATATTTTCAAAGATTATCTTATCTCCAGCTGCCAAAATTCATTCTCCCAATCTCTAAAATGCTTTCCCTCCTCATTATTTATTTGAATATTAAACTGACTTCAAAGCTGAACTCCAGTTCTACCTTCTCCATAAAACGTTTCTCATCACTAGCATCTATTCCATTATAGTGAGGTCTCCCCTCCTGAAACTGGAGACATATCTGCATCTTTCAGCATATCTTCATCAGATTAATTTGTGCCAAGTCAAAGTGGAACTTAGATTTACTCTACTCATTAAGAAATTTAACTTATCCTTTAAATCCTAACTCTATTTTCCTAAAACTGTCTTTAATTACACAATGAGGATATGTGTCACTCAAAAAAATGCAAATTTTGTTATATTGCATCCTTCTTTAATCAGTTCTTTTAAAATTAATTTAAGTTGTTCTTATGTTGCCAAATTAAGTGGGTGTGCCTGAATCATTTATTTTCTAGATAAATCAATAGATAAAGTATATTCAATATCTACCTCACTATCTTCCTCTCTATCTAAATATATAGTTAGTCCTTTCCCACTTGTACCAAATCATTTCTCACAATTACATTTAAAAAATTAATTGGTCACTTATTTATCACACTCATTAATTGTGAGCTAATAGAGAGTAATGAAACAATTTGTTTTTGTTATCTTTGTACCTAACATAACTGAATTGCCTTTAGCACAGTAGGAGCCCAATATATGTTCTCTGAATAAATAAGGTAGTTGTTACTGCAGTTTCTTGGCCCAGACTCTTTTACAGGAGTTTCACCTTCACTCCTTTACAAGGAGACCATGTTTCACCTGAAATTGTGTTGTTGCTTTCTTTTTTCTTTCCACAGGAAAAGTAATCAAAAAGAATATTTCCCTCAGGGTCTTTCTTCACCGACTCACTAATAAGTATCAATTGCCCATAACTGCATAGTATCTTTGCAAGAAAACATTGATACATTTCCTGTAATCTCAAATGAGATACATGTAGACATCAAACACTGCTGCAGAGTTAGAAAAGGGGATTTAACATAAAAATTCATGTACCAGTTTGGCACCCTTGCATTATGGATCATATGGGAAAGAGCCTAAGCTCTCTACATGGAGTGTAGCTTAGTTTGGAACTACTCATAATTGAATTACTGATTCATTGAGGAAACTTTAATAATAAATGAAATAGTCAGACATTGCTGGTAAATGACCTCAACTATGAAGAAAACAGTCTAACCTGAGATAGAAAAGCTAAGATTCATATAAAGGATAACACTGTACAAGTTGCCTTAATAAATTTGCCTGGGTGTCCGGCACTTCTCCAACAGGAATTAAAATAAATGAAACCCGATAAAACATTTTTTAAAAATAAATGTGTTGCATGAAATATGCATTATTCCTATAAGCTACTAAATTATGATTTTTTTTTTTGCATTGAACACCATCCACACTAATAAAAGAGAAAGATCCAAATTGAATGTACCTTCGCGACATCCACCAGCCAATCAGGACTGAGTATGCAAATTAACCCAACAAATATGGCAGGTTACTTTCCATATGCAGGCACCAAGCAGCAGGGATGGGGTGGGGCACAAGAGTTCCACAGTACCCCAGCCCTTCTGGGCCTCTGGGCAGCATGGGAAGGTGGAAGGCAGGTCTGGGCAAGAACAAAGGCAGAAAGGCGGCTCCAGGCCCAGAGCAAAGGTGGTGCCACAGCTAGGGGAAGGAAGGCTCATTCTTGCACGAATCTTCATGCATTGGGCCTATAGTAAGGTCTATAAAGGCCATTTAGACAGCCAAAAGAAAACATTGACTGATAATGAGTGAAGGCGACTGTGTAAGTCTACACAGCCCAGGCAGTCTCTACTTGCTGATGTGTTCTACTACGGAAGCTGAAAGGACCTCTACTCCCCCTAAAATGCTGAGCACAGTTTGAAAGGAGTGTGCTCACCACTGAGCAATTGGCCCGTGGTGCTTTTCACTCCATTTAAGAGGAAAAAATGTGTTCTGTGAAACTGAAATTTGAAATGTAGCATTTTTAAAGTTAATTTCACATTTTTATTAATATGTTTGCCACACAAAACAAGGCAATTACACGTGCATTCACATTTTAAGAGGGTTTACAAAAGGTATAAAAGATCTATGAAAAGGTAAAAAAAAAATGATACATGAAAAACATCACAGAAAGTATCACTGATTTTGACAGAGATAACAATAAGAAAATGTGGATCTATGTGGTAGAAAACAAGGTGAAAATAAATTGAAAGGGGTCAGTTAGCTCTTGGTAGGGCCTAAATATAGGAAAGAGACAACTAGATACCTATCTACTCTCATCAAATTTCAACTACTCAGCACAGCATTATTAATTCTCATCACCATGCTTTCCATGAGAGCTCCAGAACTCATTCACGTTGTATAACTGAAACTGTACCCCTGGCCAAATTATCATTTTCCCCTCCCACCCTTTAACTCTGACAACTACCATTCTACTCTTTGGTTCTATGACTTTGTTTTACATTCCACAAATAAGTTGGACCATGTGGGATTCATCTTTCTGTATCTAGCTTGTCCTCAGTCTTCCCACCTTACAAATACACACATGTGCCAACACAGACACACTTTGCGTGTCTGATACAGGTGTAATTGAATAGCTCTGACTATGTAAATAGATGGCTACTGGGACATGAAAAAATATCTAATTTTGAGGGAAATTGACACAATACCCTAAGGCTAATATTATTCAGAGTTACTGGATTATTTTATTTTTTTAAATATATTTTTATTGATTTCAGAGGGGAAGGGAGATGCAGAGAGAGATAAAAACTTGAATGATGAAAGATAATCATTGATTGGCCACCTCCTGCATGTCTCCTACTGGGGATCAAACTTGGAACTTGGGCATATGCCCTGACCAGGAATCAAGCCATGACCTCCCAGTTCATAGTTCCATGCTCAACTACTGTGTCACACCAGTCTGGCAGTAATTTTAAAAATATAACAACATTATTAGGCATTCTTGGGAAAGGGTCTGCGGTTACATGCTGTATACAATATCACACGAAATAATTGAGGTTCAGCAGGATTAAGTAACTCCTCATGGGTTCTTTTGGATGCAGAAGAGCTTTGATGTAATTCCAGATCCAATGCCAAAATCTTTGCAAATGAGTATAGTACTTTCATTTTTATATAAAGAGTGTGAGGATATTTTTTCATGATTGTACTTTAACCCCATTCTTTTATATAACAATGCATGGCAATGAAATTTGATATTAGAGACTTAGATTGCAATCTGAGGTTTGCTGTAAATAGCTGAGGATCTTATACACTGAGTGGCCAGATTATTATGATCTCCGAATGCATAATAATCTGACCACTCAGTGTATACCCTATATAATAAAAGGCTAATATTCAAATTGTCCCCTGAACCAGGGATTCAACCAGCAGACAGGCTGTCCAATTGTCCATTGTTCCCTCCCCCTGGAAAGGCTGGCCAGATCCCACCCATGCACGAATTCATGCACCGGGCCTATATGTATATACACACATACACTTAGTAACCAGATTATTATGCATTCAGAGATCATAATAATCTGGCCACTCAGTGTACAAGTTGCTTGGCCTGGCCAGTGTGGCTCAATGGTTGAGCGCCAACCTGTGTGAATTAGGAGGTCGTGGTTCAATTCCTGCACATGGCTGAGTTGTGGGCTGAATCCCCAGTATAGGGCATGCAGGAGGCAGCCAATACTTAAACTCTCAAAGATTTAGTTTCCTCATGTGTAAGTTTGTATAGCAAGATACAGTCACATAACTGTCTGAGTAATAAGAGAAGATATATTTAAGAAAAAATACTTTTTTAAACTAGAAGGCACAGAATATATTTTCTACTAAGTCACATATCAAATAAATGACTTGGGAAACATTCCATAAAATGCCTGGTTTAAATTATTAAACAAAATTATTTATTTTGCTTTTGGAAAGGCATTTCAAATCCCAAAAAAACAAAAACAAAAAACACTTTTCTAAAGGATGCTATGAATGTGGTTTCTATAAGAGCTGTTCTCTTCGCCAGACATTTGATTGGTGTGAACATATGTGAGTCCCTTTCTTAATGATTCATAAAAGACACAGAGAGAATGGCAGCATCAATGGGCTCCTTAGTTCTCTTTCTTCCTTATGGCACTTTACACTGGATGAGATTTTAGTCAAAACCGTGGACAAGGTTGGTAGTTTTCTCTCGCAATGAAAAAAACCCTCAGTGTCAGACATTGACAGCACTTCAACAGTATCTTCCATGGACTGACAACTTTTAAGCCAACACTGCTTCGCCCAAGGAATGACTGTGATATCGGACTTCACAGTTAAGGATGCTATTTAGGAACTCCAGGGGGTGGCGATGTTCTTACTGTTTAACAAGTGTAAGCAACAGATCCCACCATTCTGCTGTGCAAAATCCCTTTTCATTCCACTTAATCCCTTTCACCCTTTCTTCTCCTGAGCCTTCGCTTCATGGCCACTTTCCTTCTTTGAAGATTGTTTTTCAACTCCCCCATCCATGCGAATCACTGCAGGGCAAACTCTCCTCTCACAAGTACAGACAGACAAAGGGAGCTGCCTGCCTGTATCTTAAGGCTGGATTTAGCACCATAGGTGGTGGCTGTGCTCTAACAAGTGTAAACAAACCCATCAGAAAGAGTAGCTAGAGTAGGCAAGCATTTGGAGGTCTTCACTAGAAAGGCCAGTACATATATTCACAAGGCCTTAGAGACCTCATTGTGGTTTTTCTTCTTTAATGTTTTTTATTCTTTATTTTCTGTACTTCCAACTTCACTGTGATTGTTTTTAAAAAATTAAATTGTTTAAAAGATTGTAGGAGTCTTTTTTTTTTAAAAAAAAAAGTCCATCTTATTAAATAGTATCATTACTCTAGACCTTTATATTAAAAATATTTTCAAATTCTCTTTTCATGACATATTTAGGATGGATTAAATATTCGATAAAGTTGATCAATTTAATTTTATGATTACAAGGGTATGGATTTCTAAGAATTTGCCAAGGAGACGCTAATTCAGTTATTATAAATCAATCTCATTACATTCATGGGATTCAACAAATGTGTGAAGGATTATTTTTAAAAACCGAATAGTATTGTCAGTTTGACTTAATAAATTTCAGTAGCTCAATCGTCCTCTTTTTAGAATGTGGGAGTTAAGATATTTTGCTACAGGTATAATGCCTGTGGAATTCTCTCAATCTATAGATCTTTCCTTAATAGTTTCAACAATTCTAACACTATTTTCTATATATATAAAAGGCTAATATGCTAAGTGTCCAACCATCCAAATGGTCACTATGACTCACACTGACCACCAGGGGGCAGATACTCAACACAGGAGCTGCTGAGCTGCAGTGGCTTGGCAGCAGCAGTTCTTGGGTGATACACCCCAAATCCAGAGTTGAGGGAGCCCAATTCCTCACAAGATAATGTGATTCCACCTTTGGCTGTGGGTTATATTGTTATTGGGACACTGTTGGCCCTGAATCTGGTTTACTGCACACATGTATTTTCCTCCCACACCCTGTACAACAGCAACTATGCAGAGTGCCCTCTTGCACTCTGGGACCTCGAGGGATGTCAGAGGGCCAGTTTCAGCCTGATCCCTGCAGGCCAGGCCAAAGGACCTCTCCTGCCACAGGGACCCCACTCACTCTACAGATGCTGGGGAGGGACCAAGGATGGGAAGGGTTGGCTCCAGGGCATGTCAGGCCTGTCTTGCACAGTCCGGTCCTGCTGGCCACCTTCTAATTAATTTCCCTTCAATGTGCATGAATCCATGCAGTGGACCACTAATCTATTTATAAATTGGTAATAAAAAGAGAGAGATATAAGCATACAACTTAGAGCAAATTAATTCACTCAATTACATATATCTTATAAAGAGAACAAAGGTACAAATAAATATCCTCCCTCCCCCCAAAAAAACAACTAAAGCACAACATTAATTCAGTAAAAGCTACCAGATGCTTAGTATAAAAGAGGGTTGGTTCTATTATACTATAAATTTAGGAACACCGAGTTAAAGTAAAAAGCAAAATTTAAAAAGTTTCTTCAGGTAATATTTACCAGATTTTAGTAAATTATTAGGCATTGTGAATATCTAAAACATGAATACAAAATGTGTTTCTTTAAATCATTCAGTGTTAATATCCCCATCTCTTATAGGAAGGGTTTGGTGAGGTATCATTATTACTAATATATATTAATTTATAAAAGTTGTGTTAAGTGGGAAAATAATTTGGGAAATGTTGCTTTAAATCAGTGATTTTCAACTTTTTTCATCTCATGGCACACATAAACTAATTACTGAGATTCTGTGGCACACTGAGATATCTGAAAAAGAGTAGGTATTTTTTTATTTATTCACACCAGATGGCTACTGTTGTATTAACTGTTGTCCATTTTTGATGTCAGTGTCCCTGACTAAATAGCCAAGTGTTGCATGTTTTAAAAATTCTTGTGCCACATCAGTTGAAAATCACTCCTTTATATCACGAAAGCCTTAGATTACTTGTTTGCATGAAGTTATTTCTTAATGGAGCTTATGTATTATGATAGACAGGATATATTATCAAATATACTGTACACATAGTACACTTATAAATATGCATATATATCACACTGATATATTATGGATCATGCATCACTCTATCACGTATCCTTATAGACACTGGATTGCCTTTTACAGTAGAGTTGCAGCATTATTTCTATACCAGATTGCTATCTTTCCCTTAGTAGGTCCCTATCAGTATTGTGCTTTTGTTTCTATATTTATAAAATGCAGTTTATGGATTAGGTTAGGAGAACCAGCAATTAGAATCCCATAAGGATGAAGAAAGATAGTGAATCCTAAACCTCACATCTGAAATATTTTATTTACGTTGTCAAGTATTTTGTTAAGTATTTAAGTTAAGTATTTTGCAAAAGCTCCAAAGGATGGTCCAATGTGGATCTATGCAGCCACACATGTGGATACTGTGCTATGACCATTGATATCTCTCAAGTATAGTCATTTGTGTTATATTACTGATCCATTTAATCATATTATAAATTCAAACTTACTGGAATATTTATTAGGTATTTCACCAAGTTTATTTATGTTGCTTGAAGTCCATCTAATTTCTACTGTAGAAGTAATGAACTGGAGATAGTTGGCTGAGCGTGACATAGCCTTTCATCTCAATGTGTGTGCCAGAAAATTGACCTTCCTCAGTGTCCTGAGCACTGACATATGAACACATGACTGGAATAGCAATAACATTTTCAAACGGCCAACTCGGGCTTTACTCACTCTCTGCTCTTGCTCAACATCTCTCAGTTTTTTCGTCTGTTTGTTTTTTCATTTTCTAGTTCCATTAGGAGATCAATCTTTAGCCAAAGGAGTTTATTTTGACACTAAACTAGTTTGTCATTTTAGAAGAGGCAGTCGGAGTTTTAAAGAACATAAATTTTAGCTCTCCTACAATGACCAAAAGGGATACGTTGTCTTAAAGGGTTTTTTTAGAAGCATCAGAGATGGGCTCTGGAGGAGCCTAAAGGGAAGTGAAGAAACCAGGGTGGAAAAGAGTGCAGCCATATCTTTGTGCAGCAGGAATCTCTGGAGAATAAATGTCACCGAAGTGGTTTCTTCTTTGAGGAAAGGGGGCCGGGCTGTTGCACTCCTTTATCAGTGGGTCACTGATCCAGACTACTTTGGGATTGGGGGAGGGAGGTGTGCAAAATCTCACAAATATCTTTCAGAAAGATGGTTCTAGATCAGGCGTGGGCAAACTACGGCCCGCGGGCCAGATCACTGTTCTAAACTATTGAAATAAAAAATTAAAAAATAGACTGTACCCTTTTATGTAATGATGTTTACTTTGAATTTATATTAGTTCACACAAACACTCCATCCATGCTTTTGTTCCGGCCCTCCGGTCCAGTTTAAGAACCCATTGTGGCTCTCGGGTCAAAAAGTTTGCCCACCCCTGTTCTAGACCAACTGAATTTTTTAGAGAGGAGTGAAACTATGAGCTATTAGTAATTAGTACTCAGCAGCAGAGAGGCTGGGGTTGTGCCAAGAGGAAATAATGGAGGTGGGGAACCAACAGCATCTGCAATAGTCTACAAGTAGCTTTGCTCAGGTACCCTGGCATCTAACATTAAGTTTACTCCATCAGGGTAGAACTTCTCTAGGATTCTAATTGCTCATAGTATCTATATATTTTTTATTTTATTTTTAAACTATATTTATTATTTCAGAGAGGAAGAGAAAGAGAGAGAGAAATGGAAACATCAATGATGAAAGAACCATTGATTGGCTGCCTCCTACACACCCCCAACTGGGGATAGAGTCCATAACCTAGACATCTTCTGTTGACCAGAATCAAACCCTGAACCCTTCAGTCTGCAGGCCAATGCTCTATCCTCTGAGCCAAACCAGCTAGGGTATTTCTATATATATTTTATACAAAATCGTACAACATGATGATTTGATATGCATACACACAATGAAATGATTACTATAGTATGGATATCATCCCCCTCACTGTGTGATGTGTGCCCCTGAAAGCCTACTCTCTCAGCATACTTTCATAATTTAATAGAACAGTATTATATGAAGTCATCATGCTTGTAGATTAGACATATCAAATTATGCATCCTATGTTACTGTGCCATTTTGTACTCTTTGACCAAAAATCCCATTTATCCCACCTCCCTACCCCTAGTAATCACCATGCTGCTCTCTGCTTCCATGAGTTTTATGTATGCACCATCCTTGCAGTATTATTCTTTTTTAATTTTTTATTGTTTAAAGTATTACACATAGTAGTACATATGTCTCCTTACTCCCCCCACCCATTGACCTTCCTCCAGCCTCCCCTAACCCCTGCCGCATGCCCTCTGATTATAGTCCTACCTTATAGGAAGTTTTATATGTGTCCTTTTACTTCAACTTGAACTCCCTTCAAGATTTCTTGCAAGGTAGGTCTATCATCTATAACTCCCACAGCTTTTTTCATCTGTGGGAAGTGTTTATCTCCCCTTCAACCTCTAGCTGAGATGAAGGTGGCCAGATATGTGTTGAAGGTGGTCAGAGATGCTGCTAAATATTCTACAATGCACAGAATAGTTCTCCACTTCCACAATGAAGAATGATCAACGTCAAATGTCAACAGCACTGAAGTTGAGATATCCTTGTCCACAAATTTTGAACAAATAGAGTCAGCCAGTCTGTTTTCCAGAGCTCTATGGTAGATGCATTTAGAAATTCCCATTTTGGGGAAGATTTTTTTTAATATTTTGCTCTAAAGCCTGCTGTAACAGATCTGGCATCTATACTGCATCTAATGTGGACCATCACTTTCCCCAATCTTCCAAGAGTCAGCTCATTAGAGTGTTAAAACAAGATCCAAGGACCCTTGCCAAAATGTTGCATCCTAAGGATGAAGCAGTGCATCTAAATCTCCTTTGTGCAGCTTTACATTCTGCTCACCTTTGATCCAGCATTTAAGGATTCTCCTGCAGTCTTAGCCACATCACCCAAGCACATGTTAGCTAATCCTACAGCTTCTTTGGTGCAAAATTCCTCTTTTAACAGATCCAGCATTTTCCCAGTTAGTTAATGCTGAAATCTGACTCAGTTACAGCTTTTATGCCATGAGAGAAAGTGGGGATCTTTAGGAAAACAACTATTGTAAGGCATTTGCCTTATTTGAAGCTTCCCTTCAATTATAGGGTTCAGGGAGACTTGCTTTTTAAACTATTTTTTTAAGAAAACAGAGGAAGCCACTTCTATAAACCCAGAAGGTCCAGAAAAATCTTTAGTTTGAAGATTCTCATGTGCATCTCCATAGAAATCTCCACTCCAAGCTTACCCTACTTTTTCCCAATCACAACCATGACTTTGGTAGAAAGGAGTTTCCTAGATCAACAATTTTCAACCAGTGTGATATGGCACATTGGTGTGCCACAGAACTTTTAAAATATGCAATGCCTGAGTATTTAGTCAGGGGCATTGACATTTTTTCACTTAGATTGTCAAATTAAAAAAACAAAAATAAAAACAAAAGACAACAAAAACAACAACAGCCAGCACAATAGCCATGCAGTCTGAATGAATCAAAATTACACCTATTTTCTTTTTTAAAATATAATATATTTTTGGTGTGCCACATAATTTTAATAATTAGTATATGTATGCCATGAGATGAAAGAGACTGAACATTGCTATCCTAGACTAAGAAATTCATTCTCTCAGAGTTTCTGCCAATATTACAATAAAATGCAATTTTCAGCTTAGTCTTCTGTAATAGAGACTCTGAATCCATTTTTTTTTTTTTTAGTTTGCCTGCTCACATTTTTAAGCATAAACAGTCCATCTTCCCCTTTCTGCCCAAAATCTTGTTTGAAAGCATGAGTTCTCTCTCCATTGGTAATTGCGGGACAAAAAGCACATGTGTGGTCCCAATAGCTAATGACAGTGTTTCCCCTTGTCTCTCAAGATGTTTGAGTCTGCTGGGAAGCTGCACCTCTCTCTTCAGAAAGCTCGGTTATGTGAGAAATAAATATTGTCATAATCTTTTAATGTGTGTATGGAATCATCAGTCTCAACATGCAAAACATATTTTGGGTAGTGGCACCTTCTACTTATGCAGAGTGGCTGCAACATCTGCCCTCCAGGTATACAAGATTGAGGTATCTTTTAAAGGTCTCAAAATTATGAATAATATGTTATAACAAATCTATGGTCTTAAAGGTATCCACCCAACTTCACAATGAGGAGAGATAAAAAAATAATTTAATTTAAAATAAAACCTTAAAAAAAACTCAGTTTCTTCGCAACATTGTTAATTAGAAGGAAAATCACACTATATATGTGAAAGTTTTATCTAAAATATATGTACTTTTGAGAGGGGCCGATATTGTGTCATTTAAACATCAGAAGAAGTTTCTGGCATTACCCTATGACAGAAAGATATGTATTTTACCTAGTATAAAGTCACAATATATATATGACATTTGTTATGGAATTTTATTTTACAGAAGACAGGAAAAAAAATAAGAAAACATATTCCAAAGTGTTTCTATAATTTTATTTCATGACTGTCATTACCATACAACTTCTTTATTTCACTGAATATTATGTTGACCAAAAATGTTTTTTAAGGAATAACCCATAAGTGACAACTTTTAAATGATGCTATGTAACACTGCCATATATTGCTTAATAGAAAATTATAGCTTTTAGACATTTTTCTCATTTTAGCTGAACAGCAGAACAACCATCTGGTCGACCACACTGTGACATGGACTGGCACCAGGCCAGCCAAGGAGGTGCCCTGTGATTGGCCGGGGCCCTTCGCCATTGCCCCAGAATCGCCTTGCAGAGGGGAGCCCAGGCCACTGGCTGGTAGGGCAATTGATTGGGGGGGGGTCCACAATTGTCCCAAAGAGGGAGGCCACCCTCTGAGAGGCGATCGATTGTGGCTGTGATCGCCCCAAAGAGGGAGGCTCAGGCTACTAACCAGTGGGCTGTGGCAGGTGAGTGTTGCCTGTCTCTGTGGAGTGATGGACCATGAGGCACCTGGATTGCAAAAGGGAACGGGCCAGGCTAACAGAACCCCCTAAGTGCATGTATGTCATGCAATGGACCTTTATTAATTTATAATACAGCAATAGTCTTACTTTTAGAAAAATAGACATATTTTATTTTATTTATTTTTAAAAAAATGTTTTTTATTTATTTCATAGAGGAAAGGAGGAGAAAGGAATAGAAACATCAATGATGAGAGAGAATCGCTGATAAGCTCCCTCCTGCAGGCTCCCTATAAGGGATTGAGCCTGCAACTCAGGCATGTGCCCTTGACCAGAATCTAACCTTGGACCCTTCAGTCGGCATGCTCTATCCACTGAGCCAAACCAGCTAGGATGAGAGACATATTTTAGTAGATAGGATAACAAACTTTTGTAGTAGTTATTACTGGTTTACAGAATGTAAGATGTTAACCAGTGAATAAAATATTTAAAAAATAATTTTTGAACATTTACCTAGATAATTAAACTATAGACAATTAGTGAGACTGGATGATAAATTTCATGTTTAATAGTAGAATTATAGTAGAATATAAAACAAATAGATGGATGGAACACCAAGCTGTCTATAAATTTAAACTAAATGCACCTCCTTTTTACATTTCATATATAGTAATATGCAGATATTTTATACATACATTCAATGTCATTCTATGATTATAATAGGTTCTTTATTTAATTGGAACTATCCCACTTTTAATAACTTGCAATTGCTCATTATTACATTGCAGTCTATTAAAAGATGGGGCATAAAGATAAAAGAGAAATAAGCCTTTCTCCCTGTAATATTGATATTCTTAAATTAATGATTCTAAAGAGGATGCTGGCATCCAAGGCTACAAACAGATCAATGATCATGAATGTGAAATCTAAGCTATAGGATTTTGAACTGAACTGTGAAATAAGTGAAGTTTCACAGATAATGAAAAGAAAAAAAAATGTATCTCGGAACTACATTTCTCCTGCAGTTCCTCATTATCAAGTATTCACTGACTTTCACATTATGCACTTGCTTTAGGGAAGAATTGAGATTTCACTGCCTGTTGAAATAGCCAAGATTGTTAGTTCAACCGAAATTTTATGAACCTCAGCATTATAGAAAAAGAAACCTTCTTTCTAAGCTGATATTTTATAACACGTTTTCCTATGTACAACAACCATAGCTCTCAGCCAGCTTTCCATCTCATTATTTAATTATGTATAGTTTTATGTAGTGGTGGGAAATAATAAAAAAATGAATAAAATACCCTTTATTTATGTTTAACAGAGTTTGAGAAAGCATAGAGAGAGATGCTAAATCTTATGGGCTGAATTCCATCCTTCTCCCTATAAAAGGCATGTTGAAATCCTAATCCACAGTACCTCTTACCCAGAAAGTGAACTGACTTTGAAATAAGATCATTACAGTGGCAGTCAACTTAATATGAGGTCATTAGGGTGACCCTAATACAATGTGTCTGAAGTTCTTATAAAAACAAGTAATGTGGAGGCAGAAACACACATCGATGGAAGATGCTGCAAAGAAACAGAGAAAACAGCATGTGAAGATGAAGAAGAAGGTTAGAGTTCTGCTGTCACAAACTAAGAAACATCTTGGTCTACCAGAGGAGGCAAAAAATGGTTCTGTCCCTGCAGGTGTCAGAGGGAGAAGTACTCGCCAACCCCATGGTATCTGATTTGCAGCCCCCAAACACGAGACAATAAATGTGTGTTTTCTAAGCCACCCTATTTGTGGTGTTCTGTTATGGGAGCCCTAATAAACTAAGAGTTAAAATATAATTCTGACAATTAAATGATGAGATTAAGGTGCAGGGATTCATATTGCTATAAAGAAAGCAAGAGCATTAGAGAAGAGATAAGTAACAATATACTTTATTTTTAATTGATTTAACAGATAAAAATCTGTTCAAAATAATAATGGCAACAGCATATTTGATAATTATAGCTAACGAGTGAAATGAATGACAGTGATGATACCAGGGAAGGAAAGTAGAAATTAAAAATATTTTTCATTATTAGGTACTTGCACTACCTGTGAAGCAAAATAAGATATTTGGAAGTGGGTTTGGACTAGTTTTAAAGGTATATCATAAGCTCTATGAGAACCACTATAAAAAGAGAAAGAAAAAGTATAAATGATAGGCTAAGAAAGTAGAGAAAATATATCATATAAAATATTCAATTAAAACCACCGAAGTTACAAAAAGAAGTAGCAGTCTAAATTAGGAGCTAAGAACTATCATGACAAATAAAATACAGTAACAAATATGTTCAATAGTAATTAGACTATACCAAGAATTACTTTAAATATCACTTGGTCTAAATGCACAAATAAAAAACAGAAATTGGATGAGGATTAATAAAACCCACAAAACTATATGCTATATATAAGAAATATATAATCACGTATGAATTAAAAAGTGATGGTGAAACATATGTCTTGTAACACAAATCGAAGTAAAGCTGGAGTAGCTATGTTAATTTTGTACAGAGCACTAGAGCCGGGTGCATAAAATTTGTGCTCTCTGAGCCGGGGTTGGGAGTAGGGTGATTGTCCCTCAGCCTGACCTGCACCTTCCCGCAATCCAGGAGCCTTTGGGGGATGTCTGACTGCTGGCTTGAGCCTATTCCCCACAGAGAGCGAGCCTAAGCCACCAGTCAGATATCCTTAGCGCTGCCACGAGGTGGGAGAGGCTCCTGCCACGAACTGCACTCACCAGGCTGTGAGCCCAGCTTTGGCTATGCACTGACCACCAGGGGGCAGCTCCTGCATTGAGCATCTGCCCCCTGCTGGTCAGTGCAAATCATAGGGACTGGTCATTCCACTGTTTGGTCAATTTGCATATTAGCCCTTTATAAATATGCTTGTGCATAGCTTATGGTAATGCAAAATGGTGCAGCCATTTTGGAATACAACTTTCAAATTTTAATAATGATAATACAATGTTTAATTCAACAAAATATCTCAAAATGTAAAATTTATTACCCTTGCCAAAACCGGTTTGGCTCAGTAGATAGAGCATCTGTCAGCGGTCTGAAAGGTCCCAGGTTCGATTCTGGTCAAGGGCATGTATATTGGTTGTGGGCATAACCCTGGTAGAGAGTGTGCAGGAGGCAGCTGATTGATGTTTCTCTCTCATCAATCTATCGATCTCTCTATCCCTCTCCTTTCCTCTCTGTAAAACATCAATAAAATATATATTTTTAAAAAATAATTATTACCCTTTTTTTAAGATTAAGAAACTGAAAACTGCTAAATTCCAAAAGTAAATATTTGAACCAGGATTCAAATTGCACAACATAAGCATTAATAGCTTGCTGTAGTATATGCTACAATGACAAGAGACATAGAAATTGAGGTCTTACAGATGTCAGTCCAAATCTGTGTGTGTCTGTGCCTGTGTGTGTGTGTGTGTGTGTGTGTGTGTGTGTTTTACTAATTAGATGTGTCCTTAATCAATTTTTTTAATCTCCCTAAGCCTCAATTCCTTCACTCTTATAGCAGACATTTACAGAACAAATCTTTGTTTTTTATTTCCTTCTAAATAAATTAGAACTCAGAGTTTATTATTTGCCTAGGAATCTAGGAGGATTTATTCAGCTGCAGAATAAATAACCAATTCCCTTTAATATTTTTTAGCACATGAGTGCAATTTATTGGCTTTGAAACAGAATGGCTTTAAATGCCTGAGGTTTTTTTCACATTTAAATTATTTTTAAATTGCTAGAATATAGATTTTTTCCCCCAGTTTATGCTCAGGTTAATAATGCCATGTCCAATGTTTGTCATTTTAATGGCTTTTAATTGTCCTTTCGTCAATATTAGAATATATTAAATGTGACTTTCTTGCAGTTTGTCCACATGTAGCCATCATTATTGGAACATTCAAATATATAGAGAAAGTTAAGAGCAAAATCATAACTAATTACTTCCATTTTAAGGTTTTTTAATTTTCAATTGTCATTGACATTTAATTTTATTTTATATTAGTTTCAGGTGTGCAGCTGGACTTTTTACTCTTGGTTAAATATCACATGTAGCATAAGTCATGGAATTCTAGCAATAAGTATTCTCATAGAGGCCACTAACTCTATTATCCTCCTTGCATAGAAAACGGGTAAAGACATTATATTTAGGAGTCATATGTACTGACAGAGTGAAAAGAAAAGTGTACAATAATGCATTTGGGGATCTGTACCAATCTCCAGCAATTATTTTATTGAACATCCCACATTTCACCAACTTAACCACAAGAGGTTTAGATACATTTAAATTAAGATGTAATTTTGGCTCTAGCCAGTTTGACTCAGAGAAAAGAGCGTCGGCCTGCAGACCAAAGGGGCCTGGGTCCAATTCCGATCCAGGGCATGTACCTTGGTTGCAGGCTCTTCCCAGGCCTGGGCCTTTGTCCAGGTGCAGGAAAAGTATCCTCGAATAAGGATTAAGAACAACAACAACAACAAACAACAAAAAACGATGTGACTTTGACATTTCCCTACTAAAATGCAGCAAAAATAATTTAACGTATTCTTAGTGATTAAGAAAAACCATGGTTGGTTAATGGTTAGCTATACTCAATATATTAATGGAGGGTAGAGGTCCTCATCTCTCCTGTTGCTTGTGGTATTGAGGTACTAGGGAATTTATAGTTTCTCAGGAAACTTGTCATGTGCCTACAGAAACATAGGCTAGAGTTTATGGTACATAAGATGTATATGGAAGTAATCTAAAAAAACCCACTATAGTTCAAGGAGGAAAAACATTTTTGTTGAAGTGACACCTAAAACTATCAAGTTTTTTTTTCCCTGAGATTTTTATTGCAGAAAGAAAATCTAAAACAATTTTAAACATTATTCCATGATACTTTTAATGTTTCCATTTTGCCTGGAATACTCAGTCATTTCTATGTAATACATCTATTTGAGGGCTGGGTAAAAAACAATATTTATGGAAACCAAAAAGTATCCACTATTATATTGACGTTTTATGTTTGAGTTTAATATAAAATTTAATATGGACATTTCCTCTGCTGGGAAATGGATTCCTCTAACTATTTTGGCTATTGAGTAATATATCTCCTTAAGACATCTTTATCATAGAAAGTAAGTATCTTTAGCATCATTAAATTAATGACAAAGTAGAATTTCATCTATTCAACATTAAGAAATGCTTTTATTGAATGATAGTTAGGCACTAGGTTACAACAATGAAAAATATAGATCAAGATCTTTGTCTTGCCACAGTGCCTTAAATTAAATATTTCTTACCCTTTCACCTAAAATTAATTTTAGGGCCCCTTAATATGTGAAATGAAACTCTAATTATGTGATTAACACACTCAAAGTGCTTGCAAAGATCATTAAAAATAAAATAATAATAATAATTATTATTATTATTTTATTATTTTTAATGATCTTTACAAGCGCTCTTAAGTGTGTTAATCACATAATCTCATTTAATACATGTAACATTCTTTCAATGTCACTACTTTTAGTGAGAAAAAAATGAGTTTTGAAGAAATAAGGACTATTACTCAAATTTACAAAAGCACATATAGCAGATTTGGAATTTGGAATAGATTTTCACATTCCTAAAGTAATATATTTTAAACCACTGCCATACATGGGTCATTTAATTTCATTTCATGAAGATTATACATTAATTTCATTCTAATTTTATAACAATTATAAATTTCCTAAATGAAATATTATTTTACATATCAGACACTACTGATAATGTAGTATGATCATCTATCTCACATTTAATATTTGTTCATCAAATTTTTGGGGAAAATTGAAAGAACCAGAAACCCATCCTTTTTTTTTCCCCTAGAACTATCACAAAATGTTATCTGTACCACTCATCTTCCAATCATATACCTCATTGTCTCCAATCTGGACCAGAGACTCATAATCCTTAATATGATTGTTGTCCATCAAAACCTTCCCTTCCTGATAGGGCAATAGCCTCTCATTTTATTTTGTCTAAATTTTAGTCATGCATCATTAACATTGGGCCTCAGACTCCTTTATCACTTTATCTTATCTCTCTGGCATTTCCCAATGTGCTTCCTGTACTCATACAACTACAGACATTGTTAATTGAATGTATTGGGCTGACATCTATATATACAAAAGCCTAAGCAGCCATTATAATAGAGTGACCAGAATGACCGTTTGCTATGACATGCACTGAGCAGGCAGGCAGGCTAGCTAGCAGTTAGGGGTGAGCAGACAGGCAGGTGAGGTGTTAGGAGAGGGATGTCTGACTCCTGGAGGTCTGACTGCAGGGATTGTGCCTAAAATGGTAGTCAGACATACCCTGAGGGGTCCTGAATTGCAAGAAGGTGCAAGCCAGGCTGAGGGACCCCCTCCCTGGTGCATGAATTTCATGCACTGGGCCTCTAGTTGGCTAATAAAATTATATAGGTTTAAGTATATAATTCTAGAATAGACATCTGCATATTGTACTGTGTGTCCACCACCCCAAGTCTAGTCTCCTTCTGTCACCATTTGTGTCCTGTTACTATCTTCTATCTCCCCACAGATCCCCTCTCTCTGTCAATCTCCATAGTCTGTGTTCATGATTCTTTCTTTCATTGTTTAATCCCTTAACCTATACACAGTTTTAAAAGATCATTGTTTATTTGACAGTTTCTTTCAGCATCTGTCTAACGACAACAACAAAAACCCCAATCATTAGGATGATTCTCTTTTGACCCAACTCCATTTAAATACAATTGATTGATATAGTTTCAAATTATTTTTAATTTGTTTTTTATTGAATTTATTGAGGCGGCATTGGTTAATGAAGTCATATAGGTTTCAGATGTACAATTCTGTAACTGTGATGATAGGAGACTTGACTTGGAGTGGTGAGCGCATAATACAAGTGATGTATTATAGAATTCTAAACCAAAAATGTACATAATTTTATTAGCCAATGTCACTCTAATAAATTATTTTAATGGCTACATAATATTCAAAATACATATATCAACTATTACATGTCAACTAATACATGTCAACTATTTCTGTATTGATGAGCATTAGTTTGGTTTCTAATATTTTGCTAAACTAAAAATAATAAATTGTTTATATGTGAACATATGCATGAATCTCTCTTTTTCTATTTTACTCTCATCTATATCTATATCAATATGCAAAAAGGGGACAAAAGGTTTGCAGTTGTTCAATTGGGAAAAAAAACACAATAATTAATAAATAAAGCAAGAATAAATGCTGTTTTTCCTTATATTTTGGTTTTTGCAGGACAAGTCCTTAAATTACCAAGCGTGTGTTTGACTTTGAAGCACTGCATTAGCGGAGCTATGAGAGTAAGATGCACAGTAATGTAAGGATCCTTATAATAATGGAGAATTTTAGGTTCTAAATAACTTCCTTCAGTATTATTTGATTTTCACCAGAAACCTGTGCCATAAGGAAAGTGATACAGCTTTGCCCACTTTACAAAAGAGGTCACTGGTCAGTGGAGAAACAAGTTTATTACATAAGGTCAGAAGAATTGGAACAAAAACCAAACCTTTCTTTGTAACCTACAGCTTCATACTCCAGAAACACAAAGACAACAGCTTTACTAAGAGCCAGAAATAGAAAATACGTCATGTAAAATTTTACATTCTATTCCCATGGATTAAATGTTTTATTTCTCAGTCTACACTTATTGGAAAGTTAACTTTCTAATTACTCACAGAATATTAAATCTAACAGGGGCATGAGAGATTTAATCTACACCTTAAGTCTAGAGATGGTAACATGTCTAGAGGCAAGGTATTTTTTTTATCTCTCTATGTTTTTATAGCTCATCAGTAGCTCACAGCATTAGAAGACGAATGTCCTGCATCCAAGCCCAGTGTTTTAATCCTATTCTGTATTGCATTTTAGTCTTTCAAAAGGAAGTTATTTCTGATCATATAGGACTAAACAATTAACCTCGGTAGAAAGAGAGTTTCTTCGTGTCTAAAGTGTAGTGATGGATTTTGATTGGTAACTTAAGGGAGAATGGAGCACAATTCTATTTCCAAACCAATGAACTATCCATTACTACGTTAGACAACTTGTATCATCTTTTAATGCAAATGAGTCACTGTTCCATACTTCAGTTAAGTGTGCATCTCCTAGCCTCACACAGTTGACTGGACCATTGCATCAAAATGAATAAAAACAAAAAGTACAAGTAACAACATTTCTTTAGATAGTTGCCTGCTCCTCCAAATGAAAAAAAAATAAATGTAATCATTTCATACCCTGCAGTTTTGTTTTTCGAATTGTCTTTCTAAGGCATGTTTATACAAAGAACTTATCTAGTTCTATTTAATTGCTCTGAAAGGCATAGTGAAAATTCCCAAACTCTTTAACTACTGAACACTTCTGAATATGTTCAAATTGGAGGTGTTTCACCTAAAGAATTCACTCACCTAAAAACATCCAGAAGAGGTTGTTCCAACCTCCTCTCGTATATAGCTGGCATCCAGGCATGTGCCCTTGGTTATGCCTGTCAGATGCTCACATGGGAAGCATCAGTCCCTCCTACACCTTCCTGGCAAAGGGGACAGGAAGAGTCTGTTTTTTAGAGGCAATAGTTGCCACGGTCCCGGTGGTACTGTTTTCAGTGAGTGATTTTAGGTGTCGTGTATAGTGGTAGCATCTCCTTGGGCCCCGCAGGAGCCATCTGATGATATGATTTGACCATTATTCCTGCCTGCGTGACCCCCAAGCCTATTTCTCTTTCTTTGGGGAGATTCTGTGAGTTATTTAATATCCTTTATTAGAACCACTGTATCAGCAAACCAGCTGTAGGAGATTTCTACTTGTGTTTTTTTTTTTTTTTTGCAACTAAGACCCCCCCCAACGGATACAAAGAATAACAAATCAATAAACTGTGACCCTCAGAGTTGTAATGACCTTCTAGATTTACTAGTAAGCTTTGGCAGGTGGGTTTGTTAATATGAACATCTTTTTTTGCCAACTTCTGTGTTTAATGTGAAAACAACAGTAAATATGTTAAAATTTCAAATTGTTAGCAGTCTACAAAAGTAGAAAATACGTATTTAACCACTATACAGTATATGTCCTATGATAATGCAAATATGAGTGCATTCTAGAAGCACAGAAGACCTCAAAAATTCTGCCTGGATTTTGGGGCAAAAATATTAGTATTTTACCAGGTGCAAAATACATAGAAAAGGCATTTTATGAAGATGACAGAAGAGCATGAGAAATCACATGTAGAATGAAAGTGAATGATGTACTGACACTTCAATGTGTAGCCATACAATGTGAAAGTCGTGGGGGGGTACCATTAGAATATCAGGGACTGACAGGGGAGTAATCAAAGGCAGTTTGAGACCGGGTGATGAAGGACCTTAATCATGTGTTAATGATGTGAATATATACTGTAGTAGGTTGAATAATGCTTTGCGCCACAGCCCCCCCCCCCAGGATGTCCAACCCTAATGACTCCCTAAAATCTATATAAGTTCATTTAAATGGTAAAAAAAAATATAGATGAGACTAAGTACCTTGAGATGGAGAGATGATAGCAGTGATTTTCAACCTGTGTGCTGGCAAGGATTTTTTTTTTTTTTTTTTTTATATATATTTTATTGATATTTTACAGAGAGGAAGGGAGAGAGATAGAGAGCTAGAAACGTCAATGAGAGAGAAACATCGACCAGCTGCCTCTTGCACACCCCCTACCGGGGAATGTGCCCGCAACCAATGTACATGCCCTTGACCGGAATTGAACCCTGGACCTTTTAGTCCGCAGACCGACGCTCTACCACTGAGCCAAACCGGTTTCGGCTGGCAAGGATTTTTAAAACATATAATACCTGACTATTTAGTCAGAGCACTGACCTCTTCCCCCTTAGATTGTCAAATAAAATAATGACAACAGCCAACAGAATGATAGATGTCTGGTATAAGTGAATCAAAAACATACCCATTTTTTGCAGATCATGAATAATATATTTTTGGTCTGCCACAGAATTTTAGTAATTGGTTTCTATGTGCCACAAAATAAAATAAGGTGGAAAATTGCTCTGATACTAACAAGAATGTATAGTGCTAATATAGTAACCCGTATTGTCAGTCATAATAACTGCAACTCCAGGGGCCCTTCTATGAGGGGAGCAGGAGAACAAGAGTCCATGGTCAGAAATGTGGCGACAGAAACAAGAGGTTGTAGTTGATGACTCCCTAGCAAGAAGGAACCAAGAGCCAAGGATGGTGAGAAGCCTCTGGATTCTAGAATCTTAAAGGCGTGGAGATGGACTTGCCCTGGAAGTCTCTGAAAGGAACACCGGCCTGCCACCACATTGATTTTAGATTTCTGAATTCCGGAACTATAAAAAATTAAATGTGTTGGTTTAAGCGGCTAAGTTTGTGAGAATTTGTAACAGCAGCAATAGGAAAGTAATACATATACCCTAGAAGGAAAGGGAAAATTATTAAAACATTTGTAATCTAAGTGAGAAATGTGCCAGATACTCTTTTGATAAAGCAGAGCTGAATGAAGCATGAAGGCTTAATTAGAGGGAAGTTAAGAGTTAGACAAAATAGATGTCCTTTTCAATAATTAGTATAAATACTCTGTAATTGAGAAGGGAAAGGAAGGGAAAGAATGGAGGATTGTGAGAGATAATATAGTGGTTGAATATGTTGACAAAAGGGATATGGCATGCTAAAAAGAGGAAGATCCTCAAGATTTTAAGTGACCCAGTACATGAAGGGGATTAATTAGAGGGGATAATTTAATATTGCTATTTGTCCTTTCTCTATAATAGAAATATCAGAGATGAAAGAAAATTAGTAAAATATATATGAAAATCTTCCTCTTGTCAGAGTCTGGGGTGCACCATGGGACCCAGAGTCAAGTCCCAGCTCACCCACATTCACCTCAAAATCATGTGAGACCCAGACCCCCCCATTGGGTTAGATCAGGCGTGGGCAAACTCTTTCACTCGAGGGCCACAATGGGGTCTTAAACTGGACCGGAGTGCCGGAACAAAAGCAACCTGACCATGCTGGCACTCTCATCTTGGGCTGCTGGTGAAGGAGCAGAGGGGAGAGCAAGAGAACCCTCCACTCTTTAGGCTCCAAGGGCCAGATAGAACAGCTGAAAGGGCCGGATCCGGCCTGCAGGCCATAGTTTGCCCAAGGCTGGATTAGATCCAGACCCAGCCAGTCCCTCCCTTGTCAAGCTGTGCCAGGGGCATAGCCTCAGGTCCCTGCTGATTTCTCATTAAGACTCCTTATGGGAACTTGGCCTCAGCTGTGGGTGCAGCCATCTTTGTGATAGAGGGATGGTCAATTAGCATATTCCCTCTTTAATAGATAGGATACTGGAGGCCTGATGCTTGAAATTCTTGCAAGGATAGGCTTTTCTTTCCCAGCTGCCAGTACCCAGGCTTCCCCAGCTGCCGGCAGCTTGCCCCATCCCCTGCCTGCACCCACCTTGCCCTGGTGCTGCTGGCATCTGCTGCCACCTGCTCTTGGCCCCTCAATTGATCATCCCACCAGCCTGTGGCCTAGGCCTCCCTCTACAGGGTGATCATGGAACAATGGCTGGGCCCCGCCTTGGCTGGCCTGGTGCCAGTGCATGTCATAGCGTGGTCGTCCAGAAGGTCATCCGAACAGTTGTTCCACTGTTTCGGCTGTTCAGTTGACTTGCATAGTATGCTTTTATTATTATAGATAGTAAACATTTATAATATAGCAGATATTGTGCTAAGAATTTTGCAGCCACTGCCTTGATTTAATTTTACATCAACTCTATGAGTAGGATATTATTTTCAACATCTCCAGCTTACAAAAAAAAATAAAATAAAAATGAAATTGTAAATTGGCTAAGCAGAGTAATTTGTCACAAGTCATAGAGCAATTGAACTGTCATGTTAATTGATCATCACTGATAGGAATGAAGAAATTGTGGCTGGTACAACAGAATTACTGAGTGCTTGGACATGCTCTTGTTTATTTCAGGAAAGAAATGGAATCTTCAGTTACTCAAAGGACATGGGTTTGCATAATTCCTCCCTTGCTAATACAAGTACCTAGGAATATATAACTTTGGGGGGAATGTCAGTCTCCAGAAAGAGAGTCCCCAAGGACTGCTAAGCAATTCTGTAGGCAGTATTCATCTCTTATGCCTGGAGGAATTGTACAGAGTGTGGGTGTCTAGGGAGTGACACTCTGAAAAGTTTCATTATGTTACATACTTGCTAACCCATACTTAAAAGTTGCCTTCAGTTGCAAACTCAAGTTGGGCAAAAGGTCATATACAATGTCATATATTATTTTGCATTCACCAAATTTTTTTTTCCTTGAAGTGAAATATAATAAAGAACATGTAAGAAATGAGGGCATCTCTAATGTTCTGGAAATTCAATGTTGCATTGAGGTGGAAGATTTAATAAAATAAGGAGCACATATTAGTATCCTCATTTCCAGAAAAGTACATTGCACCTAGCTAATCACTGGCAGTGAAACTCTGGATTTTGTTTAGGAAACTACGTGTGGGATGAAGACTAGCTAAGAACATAATGATAACTTTCTTTTATGATTTGAATCAATAGACTGTCATCTAGAAATCATCTATGGTTTTGCTCTCAGATCCAAAAAAGGAACTAAAATGTTAAGAAATACAAAAATTTGAGAGCCTTTTGACATGGTATGCATTTTAAGGGTAATTTTAATGCTTAAAGAGAAATTGGCTATATTTTAAGAGGTCTACTTACAAATAAATGCATAAAATATTTGCCTTAGAAATCTTTCTTTCCCAAAACTCTAAAGACAATTAAATTTTGCCAGTGAAAATGAATGACCACTTCATGTTTTTATTGAAGGTTTGCTTGTGAGAATATCAGAGCTATCCTTTGGTCAATGCCTGGACATATATTTGAAATGGCACATGTTGAAAAGGCTCTTATTCTGATGGATCAATCAATAAAATCCCTCAAGAAAAGTAATAGGAAGATTTTTACTAAATATATAAAAGAGCAATTTGGGAAACGTTATACTGACCAAAATAAATTGAACATTGTGTTGGATTCAATGTGGCTGCCAATCCTCCCACATAAGTGAGAATCTCCCCCATCTCTGTAAAAGTTAGAGAGTGTTTCACCCTTTGAAACCGTGAGTCCTTAGAGCTCCAGAGCACAGTAGAAATGATTCTACCCCAGATTCAGGTATTTGATAGTTTCTGTCTTGCTCTCTTGGAGCAATACACCACCATTTGTAGGGTCTGAATTTCCTGTATGAGAGGCCATATGGAAAAAAAAAATATATAAATACACTAGAGGCCCGGTGCACAAAATTTGTGCATGGGAAGGGGGATGGTGGTGACCCTCAGCCCAGCCTGCACCGTCTCCAATATGGGACCCCTTGAGGGATGTCTGACTGCCTGTTTAGTCCGACATCCCTCTCACAATCCAGGACTACTGGATCCCAACTGCCTTCCTGGTTGCCCCTAACCACTTCTGCCTGCCAGCCTTATCACCCCCTAACCACTCCCATCCCAGCCTGATTGATATCTAACTGCTCCCCTGTCAACCTGTTTGCCTCCAACTTCCCTCCTCTGCCAACCTGGTCACCCCTAACTGCCTTCCCATTCAGGGTTGATTGCTCCCAATTGCCCTCTGTGCAGGCCTGCCCCCCCCCAACTGCCCTCCCCTGCTGGCCATCTTGTGGTGGCCATATTGTGTCCACATGGGGTCAGGATCTTTGACCACATGGGAGCAGCCATATTATGTGTTGAAATAATGGTTAATCAGCATATTAATCTTTTATTAGATAGAGGCCTGGTGCACAGTTGGGGGCCAGCTGGTTTGCCCCAAGAGTGTCCCATATCAGGGTGGGGGTTACCTTGGGGCATGGGGCGGCCAGAGTGAGGGGCCTGTGGTGGTTTTCAGGCCAGCCACTCCCCCTGGTGAACCAAGTGGAAGCCCTGGTATCTGGAATTTATTTACCTTCTACAATTGAAACTTTGTAGCCTGGAGTGGAGCCAAGCTCCTGCTTGCTCCATGGCTGCAGCCATTTCTATTTGGATTTGTTTACCTTCTATAATTGAAACTTTGTAGCCTTGAGTGGGCCTGTGGAAAGCTTAGCTTCTTGCATTACTTGGGAAACCCAAGCCTCCCTCTTGTTCTCTGTGGCCATAGCCATCTTGGTTGGGGTTAATTTGCATAGTCTCTCTGATTGGCTGGTGGGCATGGCTTGTGGGTGTGGCTTTTGTGGGTGTAGTGGAGTGATGATTAATTTCCATATTACTCTGTTATTAGGTAGGGTGAAGAGATGGGTAGCCCATTTGAGCTTTACCTTTCAGTTGTTTCTTCTAGTCACCAGTCCTATTCAGTGGCACCACCTTCAACGCTCCAGGCTAGACCAATTGCCAAGTAAAAACTACCACGGGACCTAGTTTATGCCACTTGCAACATCAGATATGCCATCTGATCCCTTCCAATATTTATGAGTTACAAAACTGTGAGATATGATAAAACAATAGTTATTTCATGCCAGTAAGATTTTGCTGCTCATGTGCATTTTGCTGGACTTCTCTGCTCCTTACTTTATCCATCTATAAAATGGGATTAACAATCATGTAGGTTTGTTTTTAGCATTAATTGAATTAAAGCACATAAAGAGGTTAGATTGTCACTTGCTAATTCTTATCATAATATTTGGCACATAGCAATAATAACTGGCTGTTTTGGAGAAATTTCTAGTTGCTAGGCACTGTGTAAAGATTCAGTAGATGGTTGTCCCTTATGCCAAAGAAAAAGTGCACTGCTAAATCTCTGTGTTTGAGTAAACACTTTGATTTTTCTCCATCTGTAGGAATAAGTTAACAGTGCTTCATCTGACTTCAATCATCTTGTCTTATTTTATTAAAAAGCAACCTTTCTCAAAGCAGTTAACCAGTGGTACAGGAAACCTAACCTAACCACCTCCTTTTCTGAATGAATATAGTATTTTTTACTACATAAACAAAACATTTTCCATTTGTAAGACATACATGCTTTCTAAGCATGCCATGTGTTTGGAGTCTAATAAATAAATCTTGTGAAGTATATATAGTGAAGAATTATTATCCCCATTTTGAAGGTGAAAGTCGTAAGATTCAATGATAGGTATGATATGTGGAGATCAATATTAAATGGAGGAGTGAAATGAGAACAAGTTCAGACTTTTTTTTTGCACATTTTTCAGCATCTCCCTTCTTCCTTTGCTCCCGCATAACAATTTGAGCTAAAAAAAAAAAGTGTTGCAGCTTTTTCAAATCATTACCTCATTTTTTGAGATCCAAATTATTTTCTTCTAGAAGATTTATTTCAATATAAAATATTAGTTTCAAAAGTACAAGTTACATTTGCTTAGAAATCTCTACCAAGTACAGCATTTGGATAAATAAATCCCAAAACAAAACTTAGAGCAAAAATCTGAGTAAACAGCTGCCAGGTTACTCTGTATAGAGCGGTGCAGAGTTCTTTATTTTGAGAGGAAAATAACATCCCACTTAAAGTGCCAGAACGCTGATGCTTAATGGGCAACAACACAGTGCCTGTCAGCTAGGAAGTGGCGTCTCCAGGCAACCTCTCAAGCAGGTGTTTAAAATGGTTCCAGCCCCACAATGAGTGGCTATGCTGTGGACGCACACTCTCAGAATGTTCCAGTGGAGTCTGTGGCCACATGTAGAAATGGAATCCTCAGCAATGCATGCAACCAAAGTATTCTTCATAAAAATTCCTAGTGTACACTTTAAAATTAAAGTAGCTTTGGTTTCATCAAATCCTTTGCTAGGATTGATTGTGCAAATGTAAATAAATGAGCTCATACCAAAAATGTATAATAATCAGATAACTAGAAAAAAACATATATCACTCTAAAAAATATATTTTAACACCTGTAGGTTTTTAATATTAATTTTTAAATGTGTGGCAGTGGAGACTGAGGCCATGAATATGTGTCCCCCTAATTAATATATTTGTTTATCAGATTACTGTCGTGATGTGAAAAGTCAGCACATCCTCATTAGTAGTCATGGCTAAAGATTTGCTGTCCACAGGTTATGATATTTAGTATTTACAAGTAGTCCTCTACATTTTGTGTGACTGTAAATAACAGCAATTCTAATTGAGTAGTAGTGAAATTATATGCAAATTATCCTCTCTCTCACTCATTTTCATCACCTGTAATGTGAGAAAATTAACAGTGTACTTCCTAAAATTGCAGTAAAAATTAAGTGTGTTGGATCATATACAACAATTTCTGGATCATGCCAAAACCTGGATAAATATGTTACTATTATTTTAAGATAAATAATCAAAATGTTTACTGAAAATACGTCTTTAACATTTTTTTGGCATGTAGGTGATACTTGAAGAATGAAAATTTTACAGGCACAACTAAATTAAATAAATATTCCAGTATTGTTGTATATATATTTTCTCATAACATTAAGTCTGTTAATATTCAATTTTATATTATAATTAAAATTATGTTTTTTTTATTTTCTCTTTGGCTTCAAATAGACCTAGTACCTAGATATTGAGCCTTTATAACCATAACATTTACATATTACTCAAGTAATACAATTGAAGAAACAAATGTATTACTATCACCATGTGTTCATTTTTCCTTTATTTATTACTTTATCAAAACTATCTAATGAACACTACTTTTATACCAGAGACTATGACATATATTAGGATAAAATGAAGAGCAAAAAATAACCCATCCCTCCATTATTTGTTAATGATACCCAAGTGACTTGTGCTCTCTCCGACTATGCAAGCAGCCAGTGTTGGTACAATGCTAATTCACTTGAAATTTCCCTATTTGAAATACAAACCATTCTCTTTCTAGGACATGGAATTAAAACTATAGAATACCCTGGGCTGATTAACTTATTTCAAAATAAATTATATTCCTGGAGAGAAAGGTCATATATACAATCATGCCAGATACAGGTATGCGTGCAAATGTGCCTCTCAAAAGACATTAGCTTTCCATCTAGCATAGTGCCCAGTGGATAGTAGATGCCCAGGTAAATATTAAATACATACATGAATGAATGCTTCTAATAATAACAGCAATACTCTTACAGTTTTCTGTTCGGTAAATAAACATCACATATTATATTTCTAAAACGTATAGTAGCTTTGATAATTAGATATCATTTTAATGTTACATAGGATTAAAGTGAATGGCAGAGCTTAGGAGCATGTAAAAGATTCATAACAATAAGGCATAAATCTTTGCATTTTGTAGTTGAGGGGAATAGGCAGAGAGAACTTTGAGGACATTCTCTGTAAAAACAACAAAACATGCTTTGAACCATGTAGGCAAGATAAAACCAGGAGGTGGGGTAGCTCATTACAGGTGTCCCTATCCCATCACGGGGGTCCTCATTCCAGAACATCAGATACCAAGAGGCTTAGAAGATGTCAGAGTTGACCTGCAGGCTACTGCTCTCTCTAGCGGGATATACCTCACTGATGCCAAGTTCTATTTAGGTACCAAAAGAGTGGGATGTCTGTAAAAGAAAAAGTCACAAATAAGTTGACTATTTCTGAGATCCAACAGAATATTTCTCTAAGTGTTCCCCAGAACTACACGTCTTCCAGGCATCTCTTTTTGCTGAGGTCCATTTTGTTTTGTGTTTGTTTGCTTGCTTGTGTGTGTCCATGGCTAAACAAGTCACAGTCTTCCAGGACATGTCAGTATGGTGCCACGTAGCAACATGCAGCCCTCCTGGAATGTTCAGTGATGTACAGGGGATTCAGGCAGTATAGAGATGTGTTTTCATGAAACTGTTGAAGTTCAAGGGAAAAGTAGTCATGTATTTTTCTTTGAGCAGTTTTAAAGGGAAAAAGCTCCTATCTTAAGAAGCTCAAATGATTTAGTAAACCACCTATTGTCTATTGAAAGACATATAGTAATAAATGCCTTTATCTAGTGTCTGGTAGAAAGAAATGCACAAAGGTTGCCATGGGATTAGAGATTAGAGTCACCTGCTTCAGACAGAGATATCACAGAGCAATTCTAGCAAAAGGTAATGCTTAAAATTACATTTAAATGATGAGTAGGAGTTAACTGGTTGCGTTAAGATGGAAAGAACACTTTGTGAGAGAAAAAGTAAGTACAAAGAGACTGAATTGTTAAAGGCCTAATTCTTTATGAAAATGGCAAGTTGTTCAAGAATTAAGGGTAAAAATAGAATCACTGTAAATGTAAAAACATGCTTACTGGTTTAACCATTGAATTCTTCTAGTTCAAGTTTTGTCTTTTTAAGCAATAGAATCTATTGTTATCTGACATTTGGAAAAAAAGATGTATTGCAGGAAACAGAAGATATAGACTTTCTAACTTGTTCCCCCAGCAAAATAACAGAACACATAAAATCTGTGAAACAAGAGTATAGACAAGATGGCAATACCAAATATTTGACTGAAATTATAACATTGGGAAGTAAGTTTTTGAAAATGCATGAAATAAGAAATTGATTTAATAAAGCTCAAAATACAATGAAATAATTTCAGATGTTTTATAAGTTATTAGTTACAGAATCAATTATGTAAAAATCCAAGTGATGTAGAGAACAAACCTAAATCCACAGTTAAGAATTTGTAGTGGGATGTTTAAAGCATAAAAACCACCAGAATGACTTGCCAAAGAACACATATGCATGACGCATCGACACAGACAACCGTGTGGTAATGGCCACAGGGAAGAAGGTCTGGGGCTAGAGGAGGTCTGCAAAGGGTGGGGGGAAATGAGGACATCTGAAATAATGTCAATAAAAGTAAAGTTAAAAAATCATCAGAATGAAGAAATGAAAGTTTGGGTAGGTGTAAGGATTAGAATTATGTGTTTCATTTATTTATTTTTAGGATTAAAATTAGAATTGCAGTCAGTTAGGGCAAGGGTTAAGATAGCGTTAGGTTTTGAACTGCATTAACAGATCATTGAGATGAACAGTCAATAACAAAGTTAAAAAAAAAAGAAAAGTTAAATGTACAAATTATTAAAAGGAAAATATTTTCTGGGAAAAAAACCCAACAACCAACACAGGCTGAAGACAAGTTCATAAAAAGTAAAGCAAAGCAATCACTAAGGTCTGAATTATAGCTTTTCATAGTCTCCATTGATTTCCACGTAGTATAATTATTTCACTAATTGTGAAAATTGTGGAAAATTTCCCAATTTTTCTTTTACTTTAAAAAAAATCATCACCTAAAGACATACTTAGAGACAGAAAGGGGGAAAGGAAGGGAGAGAGATAAAGAGAGAGAGAGAGAACATTGATATGAGAGAGAAACATCCATGGGCTGCCTTCTACACATGCAACCCAAGTATGTGCTCTGACTAGGAATCGAACCCTAGACCTTTGGGTGCACAGAATGATAATCCACTCCATCCAGGCTAAAATAAAACTGATGGTAACATCACTTTCATAAAGTAATTAGGTAACAGTGATTACTTTATAATGAACTTGACTGGATTCAATCTGGCTTCCCTATCTATTTGCTTTGGAAGGTTCTCTTTGTGTTCCTCCCTCTATTAGTCATGTCATGTTATTGAAAAAAAATTGACTGGATGTGTTAAACAGCAGTGATTTACTTTCTCATAATTTTGGAGACTGGAATCTGAGATCAGGATGCCAGCATGACAGGATTCTGGTGAGAGCCCTCTTCCTCACTTATGTATGGCTACTTTCTCACTGTGTCTTCACATGGCAGAGAGAGGGCTCTGATATATCTTCCTCTTCTAAAAATGACACATTACATCCTGACTGCCCAACTTCATAACCTCATCTAAACCTAATTATCTCCCAAAGACCCCATCTCCAAATATCACCACTCCGGGCGTTAATGATTCAGCATAGGAATTTTTCAGGGACACAATCAGTCCAGTTCACCCACCTTCCTCATCTATAAAACAGAGATAATAGTAGAGCATCTTTTTGGAGAAGTCTGTTGTGAAGACCAAAGGAGGTAATAGATATAACAATGTCAGAAGACAGCACATGGTCGATGCCATATGAGTGCTGGCTAATAACTCCTGGACATGATCCCTTATAAACAGACATAATCAAAATGTTTAATATAAGCAAATTGAATTCAGCAGTTATTAAGACAGATGAAAATATAAATTATTCCTTAAATTCTGGGGATTTTAAAAATTATTTTAAACAATATAATTCATCTTAGTACTATTTTAAAATATAATATCTATATTACCACATTAGTGGATAATAGAAATATAACTAAAAAGCAATTGAAAATAGTACGTAGAAAGAGAGGATACTAAAGAATTAAGTCTAACACCATTCATCTGAGGCACTCTCATAAGAAGAAGAAACAAGTTAAATATGTCATCATTAGCTAGTGTTATTTAATTCTGCCTCAAATGCGTCCTCCCTGAAATAATAAAGTGCCTCTCTGCTCATTCTCTTCAAGGAAAACTTATAGGGGAGTATAATCCTCTATGATAAAAGCTTAATATGCTAAGTTCCAGTCATCTGACCATCCATTCAACCAATCAAATTGTAATATGCTAATGATATGCTAAGACCACTCAATTGCTCACTATGATGTGCACTGACCCCCAGGGGGCAGATGCTCCAACCAGTAGGTTAGCTTGCTGGTTGGGTCCAGCTAATTGGGACTGAGTGAGATGGACCAGGCACACCCTGAAGTCCTCCACTGGTTCCTCCCTGGCCCCAATCATGCACCGGTGTGGTCCCTCAGCCTAGCCTGCACCCTCTCAAAATCCAGGAGCCCTTAGGGAATGTCAGAGAGCTGATTTCAGCTTGATCCCGCAGGCCAGGCCAAGAGACCACACTGGTGCATGAATTTGTGCACCGGACCTCTATTTATTAGTCTAAATTGAAAAAAATGTTTCCTGTGCTCACATAAAATTATTGTAATTCTGGGAATCAAAATAACTTTACAAATTCTTTGAAATTAAATTATATTATTAAATGAACTAATTTCTTTAAAATAAGATTATTATTGTCTGTGTCTATGGGTTATGCATCTAGCTTATAAATTCTTTGGTTAATCTCTTCCCATGTCCCTCCCTTCTCTCTGAGAATCATCAGTCTGCTATATGCTTCCATGTCTCTGGGTCTGTTTTATTTGTCAGTTTCTTTTGTTCATTAGATTCCACCTATAAGTGATAACATGTGATAAGGCCTAGTGAGAGGGTGTCTGTGAGAAGGAGGGGGTCAATGGGGGCAAGAGAGACATCTATACTTTCAGCAATAAAAAAAATTAAAAATGAAGCTACTGGGACAAGTAAGCATAAAAACTGACACAAAGAATATTGTTTCATGAAAGAAAAATAAATTATTTTATATTAAATTATTATATCCTAATGGTTTGGTTCTTATTTCTCAGTTTTCTTTTCCTTTAATTCAATTATGAAATGGATCTCACTGGCCTAAAATCAAGGTGTACTGTCTGTGTTGCTTCCTGGAACTTTCTAGGGACAAATTGTTTCCTTCGCTTTTCCAGATACTAGAAACCATCTGAGGTCTTTGGGTAAGTGTTGGGTTCAATACAGTGTTCCACTTTAAAATTAATTCACAAATATCTTGAATGATATCATAAACTATTATGTCATGAGAGTTGTACATTATTCTATTTTTGTGCTTTTTTGTCTTGTTTAAAATTTATTTTTATTGTTGACAGTATTATAGATGTCACCCATCTCTCCCCCTTTGCCCTCCTCTACCCAGCTCCTTCCTCACCCCAGGCCTTCACAGCAGTATTGTTTTTCTGTGTCCATGGTTATGTATATATGCAGATAAGTTCTTTAGTTTATTTCTTCCCACACCCTCTCCCCTCTGAAATCTGTCAATCTGTTCCATTGCTTCTGACTCTGAACCTATCTTGTTCATCCATTCATTTATTCTATTTCTAATGAAGGCTTATAATCATCATTCTTTATATATATATATATATATATATATATATATATATATATATATATATATATTTTAAGCACTTATTGAAGAAGATTGCAATTTGTAAATTCAATGACAGTTGTTGTATTTTTCTCTCTCCTGGGCTCATATGTTCTATTTTCCCAATATTAGCCTTGTTTCAACCTCAGGCCTGGGATATTCTGCTAGAGCTACTTTGCAAGCAACTCTTGAAACTGCACAGACAAGTCGATTTTGTTTAACAGCATGGCGGCTACGGGATGTGATCAACTGCTATCTCTACAGTCCGCTGCTTTCTAGATTCTCTCAGAAAATCTGGGTACTGCTGCTGCAAATTTGCTCAGTTGACCATGAGAAAAATTCTGCCGACTCCGTTGCTAATATCTTTGGAACTGACAACCGGTCAGGGGCATTAGAAATGGCAGCAGGGGAAGTGGTATACTTGTCTCAGTACCATGAGCACCACAGTGCAACAGCCTCCTCCTCTTCACAGTCAGTGAGACCCAGAGATCACCGCTCTTTGAGGAACCCCAAGCTCCATGAAGAGTTCTATGGAGGAGAACACAGAAATTGGGAGCCATAGAAGAGGAATTGTTCATTTGTCACAATGATGTTACAGTTAATACTTGAACTGTTATAAACGCAATCAGGAGCTTGACAGTATTTTGGTTCAAAGAGTCAATGGAATATGTAGCAAATAGTATTGTATAGAACACTTCTGCCCCTAGGGAAATAGCCAATTTTATATGAATATAAAAATCATGTGGAACAGAGTGTTCACTTTATTCTGTGACTGAAGTTATAACCATCACAGCAACGAAAATGACTGGCCTAAAGAATGGGATTATTGTTGTCATTTTATTTACTTTTCCATGTTGTGGCTTTCAAAGTGGTAAGACAAAAACTTTTGAAAGGAAAAAAATCTCAATTTTATGAGTAGTAGGCATATAAAATGGCATACTGTTTAATCTCTTGATTGGAATAAAAGCAAGTATTGAAATATTACTTTTTGTGTCTAGATATCTATTATTAAAATATATTGCTAATGTGCATTTAATATAGTGAAAACAACCAACTATCTTTTAGGAACAAGGAAAACCCAGATCACATCTGGTGATGCTTGTTAGATCATTCCGTTTAGAAACAGAAAAGGCAATCATATGGACACCTAAATAGCTAACTTCTATAAAAATGTAGGTAGTCTCTATTTTAAAAGCAAAGTATAGATGTTTTATGGCTATGGAAAATGGCAGTGTTTCATAACTGAACAACGTATTTAAAAACGTGTTCTGTATATTATTCAGTATTTTTAATGAATGTACAAAGAGAAAAGATAGAATTCCAATCTGCAAAATATTTTAATTTTATTATTTTCAAATGTTTTCATGAAGCATATACATCAGTGATTTTTAACCAGTGTGCCAGGAAAAAAAAATTAAAACATGCAGTACCTGACTATTTAGTCAGGGGCACTGACCTCTTTTTCCTTATATTGTCAAATACAATAATTAATAGCCATCTGTTGTTAATGAATCAAAATTATACTTTTTTGGGGGTTAAATCAGCAAAAAAAATGCAGTTTTTTGGTATGCCACAGAAATTTTGTAATTAGTTTATGTGTGCCATGAGATTAAAAGAGTTGAAAATTGCTGATATATGTTAAGTACTCTGGTCTCTAACTTATATTTCAAAAACACATGTAAGAAATAAAGCATAATAAAAGTCTTTCCCAAATTTGCTAAAATCTTTTATTTCACTATTAAGATTCAGAATGATTAAAAACAGAATTAAGACACTAACTCAATGCTGTTCAGAAAACCAACCAATGTTAATTCTGAGCAGAGTATATCTCTCTAAATGTATCATGTTGCCCTGACCTGTTTGGCTCAGTGGATAGAGCATTGGCCTGCAGACTGAAAGGTCCCAGATTTGATTCCCGTCAAGGACATGTACCTTGGTTATGTTCACATTCCCAGTAGGAAGTGTGCAAGAGGCAGCTGATTGATGTTTCTGTCAACAATGTTTCTCTATCCTTCTCCCTTCCTGTCCGTAAAAAGTCAATAAATTATATATTTTTAAAATGAATCTATGTCTGCCCAACACACTAGATAAGGCCTTCGTTATGTTTCACCATAAGCTTTTTCCTCTTGTCTTTTCTCTCCATTCAGAACTATTCTCTACCCTCTTGAATTCTGTAGGAGTCAAATTTACAAAGACCCCCCAAAAGTATTTTAAATTTTTAAAAAGTTTCATTTCTTTTTAATATGTAGCTATCTCCAAAGCCAGGCCACTTACTAATTATCCTTGGAAAACCATCCACAGTTGCAGACCACTCACAGAAGACAGTGTATCAGGTACAGCCTCCTTTCACAGTGTTAGGGTCCCTGAATGTGACATTTTCCAAGTTGGAATGACAGAATCCTGTCATTAGTGTCAAACGACCAGAAAAGAGTGAGTTTTGGTTTTTCTCTGGCTCCCTCTCTTTTTGTTGTTAGCTAATTGCTTTGGCCTATGAACTTGAGTTTTAAATATTGGGCATTATCTGTAGGACAGTTGGTGGTGGATAAGAAAACTAACAATATTTCTTTTTATTGAAGCAGACCCCAGCAGGAGAACAAACAATAGATGTTTGCTTACAGGTCATATACTGTTTAAATAGAACAAAACAAAAAGAAACCACATAACTTCTAAATGTGTGCAGTTTATAGATTTCTACTGGTACCTTTGGTAATTTGAAGAAATTTTGTTCTTTAATTATATGTTATACACCTAATTAATTTTCATTTTTCTGTTTGAATGCTGGATTAAAGATATTTGTTATTTGTGTTCACTAAAATGCTTCTTATTAAAATTTAAAATAATAGATTTAATAGTTTGCTTTTGATGGTGTACAGACATTAAGGGAGAAACAAAAATTTTGTTCTATGATTTATTATTAATTATGGTATAATTATTGAAAGCTAAAATTTTTTGAGAAAAGGAAAATTAGCAGCAGAACCCAGATTTTTTGAGAAAAAAAATATGTGGGGGGGGGAGGGAGATAAGAGTATTTCATTGAGTAAACATATTGTAGATTTCTTCCTTTGCTACTTACCAAATAAATTATATTATTTTTCCCAGAAGATCCATAAATGCAATTTTTAACCTTTTCTAAATTATTGAATACATTTTATTGATTTTTTATAGAAAGGAATAGTAACAACCAAATAGCAGGCTGCATGGGGCAACCAGGCTTGGAGGGGAGTTAGCAAGGGATGACCAAATGACTGATCATCAGGTTGTGTGGGGCGACAGGCAAACAGTGGGGTTAGCAAAGGATGAACCAAAGGACTGACCAGCAGGCTGCGTAGAGTGACCAGGACAGCAGGGGGGTGGGCAGTGAGGGACAACCTGGCTGGAAGGAGGTGCAGTTGAGGATGACAGGTTAGCTGGGGTTGAAGGGGGGAAGGTGAGGGTGGCCAGGCTGGTAAAGGGTAGTTAGGGGTGACCGGGCTGGCAGGGGAGGAAGTTGGGGGTGTTCAGGCAGGTGGGGGGCAGTGAGCGCAACCAAACAAGGGGGGGAGGGCAGAAGGGGGAAGTTGGCAGTGACTATGCAGGCAGGCAGGTGAGCAGTTAGGAGCCAGTGGTCTGGATTATGAGAGGGATGTTCAACTGCTGGTTTTGGGCCAAAACAGTTAGTCAGACATCCTCTGAGGGGTCCCAGATAGGAGAGGGTCCAGGCTGGGCTGAGGGGACCCTCCCCCTTGCACGAATTTCATACACTGGCCTCTAGTCCTTTTTAATAAAAGCCCAATATGCAAATTGTCCCCTTGACTGGGAGTTTGATCACTATAATGTGCTCTGACCACCAAGGGGCAGCACAGAACACGGTGGGCATTGGCGAAGCAGCAGGCACTGGCAGCAGGTGGCAGTAGAGGAGCTGCTGGCCCCAATGAACCCCAATGAAAGCGGGACAATAGTGGGATGATGGAGCAAGTGAGTGGGCATTGCCAGGCAAATGTATAGCATAGGACCAACTGCCCTGCCAATCACCCCAGTGCCATGACCATGGCGGCAGTAGGGGGTGGGGTCACCACCTGGCTCCCAGGCACTGAGGGAGAAAGGGTAAATAGCAATATTAAAATATTTCTTGTAAGTATTCCCCTTTAAATGTGCACAACTCCCATGCACTGGGCCACTAGTTTTTAAATAATCACTAAAAACACACTGTGACATTTTTATTTCTTATGACACAAAATTTCAGTGGGCAATCTTGGTAGCTACCTAAACATAGCATTTGCTTTCTCCAGATTTGTGTTTAAAGACAGACGGAACACAGGAAAGGCAAAATTTCTAAGAGCTAATTAAGGAATACTATTCACCATAATAACAATTTCATATAATTTCAGAAGATATATCTTGGTGTGATTCTTATGCATGAGAGCAGTTTAATTCTAAGTATAAATTTCAAGGCTCTGAAAGTCCACAGGAGGTTAAATACTTAGGATCTTTTCACAACAAAAATGTGATGGACTAAAAAACATAGTCCATAAAAGAAAAATATAGAAAGGTAGCTACTAGCTTTATTTTTTGCAATAAAATGATAATTAAAATTTAAGCTGAGCTCCCAGTACTCTGGAAATGGTAGGCTTCAATAAATATTTTGTTGCCCTGACAATTTATCACTTCTATCTGTCCTTTCTTAATTGGAATATCTCATTTGAATCACAGAAAAGAGATATGAATCATCTGACTACTTCCTCAACTCCTCTAAGGTTGATTCATAACCAATATCATACTATAGATTCAGAAGGGAATATGAGTTGGTTTATATAATGGATGCTTACAAATATTAGGAATTAATTATCTCCATAAATAGTAGTTGAGATACACTGAGACCACTATTCTTAAAAGAGACATGCCATTAATATACCCTTGCATTTTTTATATAAAACTATGAACGGTAAAAGCAATATTATGTGTATGCAGTAGCATACATATGGCCATTGAGAGGGAAGGTCCTATTGCCATTCTGCAATATGTTAAGTATAGGTTGGGGCAAAATTTGGTATACAAGTATATGAAAAATACATAGTATATTCTTGTATTATTAACTAGTGGCACAGTACATGAAATTCATGCACAGGGGTAAGGGGTCTTCCTCAGCCCAGCCTGAACTCTCTCCAATCTGGGACCCATTCACGGATATCCTATTGCCAGTTTACAGGGATTGGGCCTAAAGTGGCAGTCAGACATCCCCCTCACAATCTGGGACTGCTGGCTCCAGCCGCTCACCTGCCTGCCTGCCTGCCTTATTGCCCCTAACCACTCTGCCTGTAGTCATGCTTGCCCCCAAATGCCCCTGCCAGCCTGATCACCCCCAAAGACCCCCTCTGCTGGCCTTCTCACCCTCACCTTCCTTCCCCACTGGCCTGCTTATTCCCAACTGCCCTCCTGCTGTCCCAGCAGGCCATCAGGGGGGCACTGCTCATCCCCAACTTGCATCCCTGCTAGTCTGCTTACCCCCAACAGCCCCTGCCATCCCATTCTGGCCTGATCACCCTCCAGTGACCCAAGGTCCTAGCCCCTTCTTTTTTTCTTTTTCCTGTTTTTCAGTGCACCCTTGAACAGAGGCTAGGGATGGCTGGAAGCAAGAATCAAAGATTTATTTATCTTCTATAATTGAAACTTTGTAGCCTTGAGCGGAGGTCAGGTCAGGTGGGAAGCTTGGCTTCCTCCATTGCTAGCGCAACCCAAGCCTCCTGCTTTCCCCAGCTCCATGGCTGGCCACCATATTGGTTGGGTTAAGTTGCATACTTGCTCCTCATTACCTGGTGGGTGTGGCTTGTTGGCATAGCTGAGTGATAGTTAATTTGCATGTGTCTCTTTTATTATTGTAGATTACTAGAGGCCCAGTGGGGTTCCATCAGTCTGGCCTGTGTGATTGGGCCAAAACCAGCTCTCCAACATCCCCTGAAATTTCAAGAGGGTTTAGATTGTGAGAGGGTTCAGGCTAGGCCAAGTGACCCTACTGTTGCACCATCAGTCCCTGAGAAGGAAGCAGGAGGTTGGCCAGCCATGGAGGGACCATGGGAAGGTTCCACAGCATGTCCAACCTGTCTTGCTCAGTCCTGATTAGCCAGACCACAGCAGCCTACCAGTTGAAGATAACCTACCAGTTGAAGCATCTGTCCCCTGTTGGTTAATGCACATCAGAGTGACTGGTCAACCAACTGACTATCTGACCCCTGGGGGTCAGTGCATGTCATAGTGAGCAGTTGAGTGACCTTAGCATATCATTAGCATATTATGGTTTGATTGGTTGAATGGCAAACTAGATGTTTGGACACTTAGCATATTTGGCATTATTTTCTATACAAACAACTGTAAATCTATTTTTTGCCCCATCCTATGTGTATCGTTTATCTTTTTATGCCACATTTTTAAATGTCTTACCCAAAACTGCAGTTGCTAAAATTGAACTAGTTTTATAATTGGTATAATTTATGATCTGCTCTTTATTGTCAGAATATAAATAGGAGGCAGAGTTTGAAAAGTATTTTCAATTCCATGCGTTATATATTTTTTTTCTCTTTGTCAGCCTCTACCAGAATCAGTACATTTATTTTTTTCAATATTTATTGAACTCACATGGTTTGACATGAAATATTCTAAAAACTGAAGATTTAAGAAACAAGATGATAAATCTACTTATCTTCAAGAGGTAGGATTGAACAAAAAGGGAAGATCATAAAACTAATAGAATAAAATGTATCAGGTCAGGATAGAAGCAAGGAACAAAAGCGAGAGGACAAAGACGTTTCTTTGGAAACACAAGAACTCACCATGGTTTAACTAGCCATTGAGGTCATGATGAACAATCAGAATTTAGATCTTTTATGAAAACGAAGTAGCCAGGGATGCCTTATAAATTGGAAGTGGGTTATAAGAGAATGGGAGCAGGAAACTAAACTAAAAGGGATTTTAAATATATATATATATATATATATATATATATATATATATATATATATATATATATATTTTATTATTGATGTTTTACAGAGAGGAAGAGAGAGGGATAGAGAGTTAGAAACATCGATGAGAGAGAATTATCGACCAGCTGCCTCTTGCACACCCCCTACTGGGGATGTGTCTGCAACCAAGGTACATGCTCATGGCTGGAATTGAACCCAGGACCCTTCAGTCCGCTGGCCGACACACTAACCACTGAGCCAAACCGGTTTCAGCTAAAAGGGATTTTGATACAAATTCTGTATACCAAAATGAATATCTTCTGTTACAGAATTCAGTGTTATGTCACAACTAACTATAATAAGCAATGGTAAAGAACATGCCTGGCCTAAAATCTCCTCTCCTGTAGATTCTCCTCTACATGCTGATTAGATGGGAGTGCTAGAAAAGAACAGGAGGTTTCCTATTGCAAGCATTGTGCCCTATAGGAACAGAATGTCCTAGTGATTTCTTTTGATCATTTTAACTTGAATCTCAGAATATCGCAGCAATTCAGCAAGACCATGAAATTAGCACTGTTAGTATTTTATCATTTTTCTTCCTAAGCCAGCCATATCATTAAAATGCTTTAATAATCCTGGGGGTGATTCTGAGATGGTTTATTATGGAATCTTATAATTAATTGTCTTGATATATAGACAGTATAATAATACAAATTACTGAATATGGTAAATTTTACAAAACTGCAACATTTCAGCAAGTAGTAAGATAAATGAGTGCTCAACAATTAAAAAAAGTTAAATTCACTCAATATAGATGTTTCTTCACTGTTTCCTTTCAATAGCTATTTACAAACAGGAATTATTAATTTTAGGATATTGTGCACTCCTATTATTTTCAATGTAGAAACTCATTTGCTAATCTGAATCCTTTTTATTTGAATATCATACTCTGAATTGTAGCAATAACACTGATGCTTTTAAGTCCTCATTGGTAAAATTACCTTCAATGAACTTATACTTAGTAAACTAGTGTATAAAATACTGATATTGGTGACATTTAATATAAAGACTAACACAAAAAGGATAAAAATACAACATGAATCAGAAAAAATACAGTATTATGTACTCAAAATCAATTGTGTTATAAAACAAAACTTTATTTCTTTATTTTTCCCTTTTCAATAGCTTTCTTTCTTTCTTTTTTCCTCCCAATAACAGCATTAATAAAACTTATTAGTGAGTGCTTATCGCCAGATTTTACTAAAAGTCAGAAATCCAGTGTTAGATAAATAAGACATGAGGAATTAGTTAGGGAGCAAAACATAAACACATAATCTTCATTTTCACATGTTGACATACAATACAAGTGATATATTTGTCTCAAGTTATGATCCAAAAAATAAGAAAAAATTGTTATCCTGATCCTAAAAATAAAAACAAGCTAGATAAGCTATACATTCATAATTGCATTTGTTTTCTTTTTTTTGGCTTGTATTCATTTTTTGTGGATTTAGGATGTAGCTGAAGTGTGTGTGTGTGTGTGTGTGTGTGTGTGTGTGTGTATGAAATCTAAAACGGCATGGTATATGGTAACATCAAAACATATGAAATACTTTGGGATAAATTTTACAATATATATGCAAAATGTGTATGTTTAAAATTATAACATAGTGAAGTGAGAAGAGAAGAAAAGCTAACTAAATTAATGAGATATGCCTTGTTCATGGCCATGAAAATCAATATTTTTAAAGATTCTAATTCTCTCTTACAATATTTTCCATTATCTCCAAATTGATCTATAGATTCAATGAAATTCTAACAACCTTTTTGTAGCAATTGCCAAAATCATTCTAAAATTTATATCACAAAACAAAAAAATAGACAAGCCAACAAATAATTTTGAAAATGAAAAATAAATTTGGAGTATTCAAAGTACCAGATTTGAAGGCTTTCTATAAAAAGTTCAATATTCAAGATAGAGTAAAATATGCTCAAACAGAGATTAATAAAGGGAATAGAGAGTTAAAAAAACGCATTTTTATGGCTAGTTAACGGGGAATTTTTCAACATACAGGAGATACTTATTTTTCAATATGAAAAATAAGCCTAAGTATTCCTTACATCATACCACATACAAGAAGCATTCCTTACATAATAACACATACATCATTTCACATACTAGTCCTAGCTGCTTTGGCTCAATGGATAGAGCATCCGTCTATGGATTAAAGGGAGCTAGGTTTGATTCTGGTCATGAGAATATATCTAGAATGTGGGCTTGATTGGCAGTATGGGGAGTGCAGGAGGCAGCCAATTAATGATTCTCATCTTTGATGTTTCTATATCTCTTTCCCCCTCCCTTCCTTTCAGAAATCAATAAAAAATACATATTTTAAATAATAGATAATGGACATAAAATCATCAAAATTCTAGAAGAAAACATGGGGAGAAAACTGCTGTGAACTTGAGTTAGGCAAATATTTCTTATAATATAAAAGCACTAATAATGTAATAAAAAACATTAAATGAACTTACTTCAAAATTAAAATCTCTTGTTCAAAAGACACTATCAAAAGAATTGAAGGGCAAGAAACAGACTGTAAGAATGTTTTTCAAAATATATATCTGATTTAAAAAAAATAATGTCCTAAATATATAACATTTGAGGCATAATAATAGAAAAAAAAATGATTTTAAATGGACAAGAGATTTGAGCAGACACTTCATTAAACATATGTAGATAGCAAAAGATCTTATAAACAAACTAGAGGCTCAGTGAATGGATCTGTGCACCAGTGGGGTCCCTCAGCCTGGCCTGCACCTTCTCAAAATCTGGGACCCCACCGGGGAGTTGAACTGCCAGTTTCAGTGCAGTCCCTGTAGGCTAAGCTGAGGGACCCCACTGGTGCACAAATCCATGCACTGGGCCTCCAGTATGCATATAAGATTTTTGGTTAATCTCTTCCTGCCCTCCCCAATCACTCCTTCCCCCTGAGATTTATCAGCCTGTTCCAAGTTCCCATGCCTGTGCATTGAGCATCTGTCCCCTGTTGGTTAGTGCATGTCATAGCTACTGGTCAAACAGTCGAACAGGTGATTAGGCCTTTATATATATATATATATATATATATATATATATATATATATATATATATTTATATTTGACATGATTAGCAATTAGAAAATACAAATTAATTTTCACATTAATGAATGAATATCCACGCATGAACAACAATTCACAATAATGTATTGCATGAAATACACACTCAACATGTGGATCAATTCATCATTAACCCATAATGACATACCATTACATGTGGACTGGAATGGCAAAGAATGAAACAAAATTAGCACTGGCATTGACACTGCTATATGTTGGTGAGGATGCAGAGCTACTTGCATTTTTTTGATATTTCATATGAAAATGTAAGATGAACAACCACTTTGGAAAGCAATTGATAGTTCCTTATAAAATCCAACATATATGATTACCCAACCTCTCACTAAACCTCCCCCTAGCTATAATTTGGGAGAAATGAAAACCCGTGCTCTTCCAAAAGACTTGTACATAAATGTGTATAATAGCTTTATTCATATTTATCACAAAAATCCAAATCGATCTACACATATACTATGAATGAAACATTAAGAAACTGTAGTGCATTTATAACTGTTAACAAATGTAAAAACATGGAAATGTCTCAAAAGCTCTATACTAAATGAAAAAAAGCCAGGCACAACTTCCTACACAAATGCAAAAACATGGAAAAGTCTAAAAAGCTTTATACTAAATTTTAAAAAAATCCAGACACAACTTCCTGCACACTTGCAGGGACCATGCTGGGGTCTCCAGATGGTTAAGGACAATGGGAGCACAGAGGCCTTGTTATCAATACACAAGAATGGCCAAAGACCACTCTGGGCAATCACTTTCAGAATAAAACAATATTTCCAATCATTATATAATCAAATTCCCAAATGTCTTTCAATACAATTGAGTTAAGCAGGACACATTTGTCCCTTGGTAATGAACTAATTTAAATGAACTAATCAGAAAGTCCATGGACTCTGAGTCTAGAAATACAAATCTGGCCAACATACCATGAGTGGCTGCAAGGACACATAGTACACTGTGTCCTTTAGTAACTGTTGGCACAAATCCATCTTTGTCTAAATAGTATAAAAGTAGATTACTGGCCAGTCTAGTCAGCTAAGGATGGAGTGTGTGAAGAAGTCTGCTAGAGAGAGCAGCTGGCCAGGAGAGACAGGAGAAGCTACTGAGCTGGAGAGCTCAGGCACTGCTATGATATGAGGCAGTGAGTCTATGAGGCCGTGTGCAGCTGCTCAGATAATAACTGTGGGTACAGAGACTGATGCTGCTTCATTGGAAAGATATATCTACCTGTCTGCCTGTATGGAATTTGCTGTGAAGACTGTTCTTGTCTTATGGCTATATGGCCACTGTCTTCAGCAATCAGACTCATCTATAATAATAAAAGGACAATATGCTAATTAGATGGAGAGTCAAACAACTTTCTGGACATTATTCTGGACAAGGCTGTGGCTCTGGTGGCCAAGGCAGAGGCAGTTAGGGCTAATTAGGTAGGCAGGTGAGCAGTTAGGGGTGATCAGGCAGGCAAGCAAGTGGTTAGGGGTGATCAAACAGGCAGGCAGTGTGATTAGGGGCAATCATGAAGGCAGGCTAGGGGCAATGGGGCAGGCAGATGTGAAGTTAGGGATGATCAGGCAGGCAGGTGAGTGTTTACAGTCAAGCAGGCAGGCAGGCAAGTGGTTAGGAGCCAGCAGTCCTGGATTGTGAGAGGATGGCAGGCCAGTCTGAGGAACCACCTAGCCCCCATGCACAAATTCCATGCACTGGGACTCTATTTCTTATATATCCACAACCTCTCATGGCTTCTTCATCTAAGACTCAGGGACCTAAGAGGTCCAGCCCCAGGTAGAGGGGCTTGGACCCAACACCTATTACCAGTGAGCAGAGGTTAAAGGAGGAAGTTGGACTAAGTTCTTAGCAGTTAGTACAGTGGGCAGAATTCAAGCAGGAACCTTCCCTGGTATAGTCAAATGGGAGAATTTAGAAGAATACATGGACTCAGAGCCAGCCATACCAGCAGAGCTGTGTGGTGTTCTTGCTGTTGGCTCCGAGAGCACTATATGGTTCAATTTACTGGACATTCTAGAAAAAAGACAAAACTATAGGTGCAGAAATTTAAAAATATATATATAAAATACCCTCATATACCTGAAAATGTTAAATGTTCTATCAAATGAAGAAATGGAGGATGGCATGTTAACAAAAGATATAAACTATCTGCCTTAAGAAAACAAACAAATAAACAAAAAAAACCACACTATTTCCTCAGTTTTAGAAGAAAAAGCTTATATTTAACCAAGTAAAGAAATTATTGCAGACATAATTTAAGAAAATAATTGAATTGAGCTTTCACTTTGTTGAGAACTGCCCAAATAAAGTAACATATACTTTAAGGATTAGGTCATTATAACTTTGTGTGGCCACTCTGTAATCTACTACATGTATAATGCACATAGCAGTCACAACTGAAACTATAGTAATGGAAGAAATTACAAAGAGAAAGTTCTTAAATAAAGGGAAAAGGGGGCAAAATCAGTATCCCAGTGTCCCCTAAACTACATGGGTAAGCAGAAGATAAACAAATAGTAGACATTAAGCATTCAAGGAAAAATGAAAGGGAAAAAGGACAGAGAAAATAGGTTGCAAAATGGAGCCCAAGAGAGTAGAAAGAATACAGGGAGGAAAAATAAAGAAAAGCTTGGCTGGAGTAAGCTATAAATTTAATATTTAAATACAAAAGGCTTAATATTTGTCAATCTTTATTAAATATTTACACATACTAATTATTACACATACTAATCCTAATTCAATTCCATAGTCATCTAACTTGATATACAGTTTGTACAGATCGGCCACTAGCATGCTGTAACTGTCATCTCTGAAGTGTGAGGCAATTTAAAGTAATTTTTTAAAATTTATGAAGTATTTCACATTTGTGAGGCATTATAATTAATAGCATCAAGGGGATTCTTCCTCAAACTAATCATCTTTACTAAGTAGATGTTAAACTCAATTGTTTGTTTTTAACATGCACATTTAAGTTTATTATTGTCATTTAAAGCTTGATTTTATAAAACACAAATGACATTTTAAAGAATTCTATATCACCAGAATTTAAACAGTAGGAATAGCAATAGCTTTGCAAGTATAAAGTATATACATCAAAATAAAATAAGTGGAGATTTTTTTCCAATATGGAAACTATACAAAGAAAGTAAATGGCAAAAGTCCCTAATAGAAATATTTTGTTATTGTGTAGTATCTGTTATGTTAGGACCGGAACAAAGATTCTGAATATTCAGACTTGTTTTACTGTGTTTCATATTTACCTTTATTCTGAGTCAAGCTACTTGAGCAAAAGGTCTGATTCAAGAAGGCATTTAGATTTATAGCAAACCATTTTTCCACCCTCGGTTACCAACTTCAAAAGAATTGACATCGCAATGCTGATGTGATCTGCCGGTTTCCTTTTGAGCTATGTGCAAAAATTATGATAAACCCTATGAAAAGTCAAACAGGTACCAAAAGGTGGAACAATGATGCACAACTCAGTAAAATAGAATGTTACGTTTTCCCCATCTAAAGATTAATCAGTGAAATAAAACATGAGCCATAGCTGACTTGGTTTCAGGAAGCACACCTTTGTTCTTGTCCCAACCCCAGTCATGGGCAAGATTGTGTTGGCCACCTTCCTGTTTACTCTGTAGAATGCAACAGTGAAAGAAACACAGACAAACTTTCACAGAATTGGTAATGAACTATGGTCCCGGACTCTTTTCACTTTTTCAGGTACGATCAAGTCTTTGTCTGCACAGCTCAGGAGATCAAATGAACAGGTAAGTTTTAGCTGTGGCAGGAATGTCACTATCCGCTGTGTTCTGTCTGATCGCCCAGCACACTCCATCTCGGCTAGCTTCCTGAGATTTTTCTGTGGGTGTACTGTCATCTTTGGCGGCCTTGTCATACTCAATAGGAAACTGCCATCTTTCGAGGACCTCACCATGTTCAGTATTCGAGATGACTACAACCGGTTTCCGAACTGAGCACTTGAATAAGCAATCTTTTAGTTGTTCCATCACATTACCTGGGTATTTTAAGAGCTCGGGATCAGTAGTTACAAGAAAGCTGAGTCCATATGTCTGCACTTGAGCAAAAGTTTCAGATGGATAAATGTTATACTGATATAAATTAAGGAGAGCTCAGGCTTAATTTCGGCACTCCCAAGTCCTGGACAGATTATAAAGAGCTTTGTGTGTCTGATGAGTTATGATGACTTTAGAGGGAATCTTTGAAGGATTTTTAAGCATAAGAGTATCAGAAATTTGCATACCTCCTCACTCTTATGCATAATGGCTCACATCCTAGGTGTTATGATATCTGTGGCATTACACTGCAATTGTATATTCACATTTAATGATTGAATACATTTGTTTTTTTAAGTGTAAAATAGCAATTAAAAATGTTGTTTCTTTTCCCCTCACATTAAATAAGCATATTTTGATGGCTATCTATACAAACAGTTATATAAAGGCAATATTTCCATTAAACTGTTATTCATAACTGTGATAGATAATTTCCAACCCTTATGTAATTTCTAAGCAGAATTTATTCCTGAAAATATCTCTAAACAACATCTTCTCTTGACTTCCTTATGATCATCTAATCCTTTTCTCCCAGCGAACTTATGCCTTCTCAGGCTGCTTCTTTGTCATCTTTATCTGCTACCACCTTTAAATGATGGTGTTATTTCCTATAGGAAACCATATCTGATGCTCTTGTTTCCTGTCTAGAATTGCTGAGTGAGCTTCCTAATCACAGTCCATGCATTTTATAAGCATCCAAATATAAGCCAGTGACTCTACATCTTATCTTCTATCAAAATTATATTCCAATGTTCACAATCATCACAATGTTCAAGTATAGTTCCCCAAATTAATTGCTACGCTTTCCCTAAAACTTGCAATTTCACATTGACTTCTCCATTTTGGTAAAGAATATCCCTGTTTGAATAGTCACTCAAGCAAGAGGCTGAGATGTGCACATCCTTCACTTCTGGCCTCCAATACTTTTCATGTCTAATGCCTACTAGATCACACTTTTACATATACCTCACACTGGTCTCTTTTCTATATTTACCCAGGCTCCATTCTAGGCCCACATATTTTCCTGTCTGGATATAATAGCTTCTCAACTGATCACTCTGAATTCACTCTTAACTTTTTCCAAAATGCTCACTGGGGCTAAGTGTTGTGTTTAGTTGTTGTTATTGTTTAACTGCACATCTGTCAATTGCCTCTCTTACAATTCTTTCTTAGCTTCCAATCACTTTCAGAATAAAACAATATTACCAATCATTGTATAATCAAATTCCCGAATGTCCTTCAATACAATTGAGTTAAATAGGACACATTTGTCTTTCGGTAATGGACCCAGCCTTTCTAGATTATCATGCCTTTGTTCACACTATTCTATTGCCTAGGAAATTATTTTATATATATTATTGATTTTTTACAGAGAGGAAGGGAGAGAGATAGAGAGTTAGAAACATCGATGAGAGAGAATCATCGATCAGCTGCCTCTTGCACACCTCCTACTGGGGATGTGCCCGCAACCAAGGTACATACCCTTGACCTGAATCGAACCCAGGACCTTTCATTCCACATGCCGATGCACTATCCACTGAGCCAAACCGGTTTCAGCTCTAGCAAAGTATTTTTGATCTCCTCTTTGAAAATTCCTCCTTTAAGTGCCCTTCCTGGAGCATGTGCTCACTTATTTCCAATGATGTAGGTTATCTCTATGTTTCCCTTCTCTGTCCCCTATAAATGCTATCCTAATACCATGACTCTTAATTTTGACTCCCTTCTGCTTTCTCACACAAAAAAAGGTAAAAATCTTCATTCATTTTTAAATACTCTTCATCTTAAAAAGTGCTTGATTTGAAAATCAATCTATGTCATATATATGGAACTAAAATCATAACAATAAGCTTAGTAAAAGAGATATTTCTATTGTTAAAATTATTCAACCATGGTTCAGAATTCTTATATGGTGTTTATAACATCAAAAATACATTGTAGCATTTAGATTCAAATTCTTGTATTCTATATCTTAGCCTGGTAAACCTGCCATGTTCATCATGTTTTTTCTCTGAAAATTTATAAAATGGTTTCTCTTTTATTTATTTTTGTATGCATCATTAATTACACTAATGGTTGCCTTTTTAAATTTATTTTACTCTTAGTTTAAATAACAAGGCCAAGGTATCTAAAAGTCTAATCTTTTCTTTAGATTGCAGAGTTTAGTCACTTGTACATTCTCTAAAACTACAAATGATTTTGGATATCAAACAGCACCGCTTTTGAAAATTGAAGGATAATGTTTTATTCAAAATGTGAAGTCAATCTTAGTTACCAAATTTGAAATATTCTGTTAACTATATCTTCTCATTTTATATAAAAAATCAATCTTATTCAGGCCTCCTACTAAGCTCCAAGATTGGTGAGATGGGTGCTAAGCAAAACAGTAAATCAGTATGAAAGTTCAGTATAGTTGAAAAAAATAAAACTTCAGATCTGATGACTGCCATATTGAGCAATGATTTGAAACAATAGATTCCAGCACCTCCTAAGATTTCAAGTCCATTGTGCTATCTAAAGAACCACAAAGCCATACCTAAACAACACTCAATTTTTCCTGAAAAGCAATCATAGGGGTCATGAACTTGCTCCAGCAGGAAGTTCCCTGTGAGTTCAATGCAATGTCATTGAAGACTTTGCTTCACAAGGCTTATTTCTAGAGGAGCCAAACAGAATGAGGGCTGAGCCAGAAGTCATGAAGAACCATGAGCAGAGTGCCCAGTTCTTTATCAACATTAGAAGACTCACATTCCAGGCCCAGGAGGATTCCAAAATTGTTATGGATCAGTATACTCTTGGGTATTTCTCATTTTTCCTCTTTGTAAACTAAAGTTTGAAGTCATTATCTCTTGGTTGCATGCCTGGGCAGTGGGTGGAGGGATAAAGATAATTTGTCTTTTTAGTCTACATAATGCTAAACCAAAAGGAGCAATATGTAATCAATCCCTATAACACAGTAGATTTTGAATTGACTGCAAAGACTTGATGGGATCTTTTTTTCTTTTTTCTTTTTTTCTATGCCAACTACTATTTGTTGATATCTTGCAAACTCTTATGCCTTCTTTTCCTTGTCTCTGTGCCATAGACACACACTTGGAAATTATACTGCTGAGCCTCCCTTTCCAGTGAGATCTGGCTTAGATCCTATCTATTCTAATAAAAGGGTAATGAGTAAAGAAGTAGCAATGTCTTGAAGATACTGAGCCTTTTCCTGAAACAATCAAAACTTAAAATGAACAAATGCAGAGACAAATTGCCATAAACTTCAGATTCCTATGCCTGGAAACAATTTTACTTCCTGCTTCCTAACAAAATTTGCAGCTCTTTCCTCTTCATTCTCTCTGGTCAAATCCAGACTGCCTTGTCTTCTTTTGTGAGACCATGAGGAAAGAGCAGTGCAGTGGGAAAAATGAGAGATTTGACTCGAGCAGATCTTTGGGTCTGGGTCTGAGCACTACTCCATGAACTATGAGTTTTATTACCATCAGCAATTTCTTATTAGAAAGGATTGATAGCTTCTGTTTTCTGCCATGGGAAATAGGGCTAAAAGTGAGAGAGTCTTTTTGAAAGGTATAAGTTTAAGTGAGTTAATGTGTGTTTAAAATGATTGCATCACATAAATATCTCAGCAAACAATATTTTGTACTCTTTGTTACTGATCTGCTTCCATTGCTTTTTTCTATAGCTGTCGCACAGGTTAGCACTTAGACATTTAATACCTTACATTATTAATTCTCATTTTACCAATGTCAGTGTCATGTATTATATATATAACTCAGATGTGCCATTTAATGACAGGGTTTTCAAATATAAAATAAGAATAATGATTTTACCTTGTGGAATTATTGTAAAAATTAGAGCTAAATAGGTAATAGAAAATTAACAAAATATATATTCTGGAATTTTATTATTAATTAAAACTTTTGAGGAGAAATGACCACAGAATAAAGAACTTAATAAACGACTGAGTTGATAGAAAGTGACTGACTCTGAACTAACCTGCTTTGTTAAGCCTCTTGTTCATTTTTATATTCCTGTGTTCACAAATTTTGACATTAATCTTACTCCAAGCCATACTTTACAAACTCTTAAAAGAGATTAGTTAATTTCCTAACCCAGCATTTTTTTAATGTGCTGTCTAAAATGACAATTCTGCAAGATGGTTTATGAAAAAGAATTAGCCTACGGCCAATTAAGTTTAGTCCACTCGATAAGGTACTTTACTCTTGGAGATTGATGATGCAGAGGAAGATATGAGGGGCTCTATGAACCCTAGTAATTCAGAAGTATGTTTACCTGTTTCTCAAATACTTCTGACAAATGAAAGTTTTCCACCCTCACCTTCACCATCGTCCTCTGCACCCCACCATCCCAGTCACAAAGCACTTATTAGCAAATGTTCAGAACTAATAGACTATGGAGATGTAGCCCTAAACCCCAGTCTGAGCACAGGAGATAGTTCGGAGGGATTACTTTTTCTTAGGAATGTCTCACTTTTCTGAAAGACCTGCTCATGTGCCTATGCTGTGCTCACCAGATGTGAACAACTATGTATAATTTTCTGGCAAGAGAGAGTACCCTTACTTGTATTTCATATCAAGGATAAGGAGGATAAGACAATGGGATAGTAAATGCCTTTAGAGTCAATTGACAGACCTCAACTATAACTATATATACATGGTCCCATAAAATATTCTTCAATACTTTATTTCAATATCAAAGTTTGATGTTTGGGATGGACATCTCACTGAACACTTGTACTGTTTTCCTCGGTGACCTACTATAGCACTGTTTTTTCTTTGGGGGTGGGCGGGCTACTGTAAAACTAATCTCTATCCACCCTATGCTTTTGTAATAGCCTGGTTATTATTTAATATAAAATTAGTAAAAGTGGAAATCAAATAATATAGGTATGCCATTTATACAGCTTTGAAAAAAAAAAAAAGCTGCATTTAACACTCCACTCTGTTCTCTGCTGATTGAGGCAGGGAAGAGACTACAAGACAAAGGCAGTTTAGACGCATGCCCAGAAGGTCTGAGTGACATGGGAAAGTCGTTGGTCATCAGTCACATCTAGAAACAGGTAATTAGGCAAGCTGAGCACAATTTTAATTTTATTATTTTAAACATGTATTTATTTATTTATTTGCATATGTATTTATTTTAGAGAGGGGAAAGGAATGAGAGAAACATTGCTCATTTGCCTCCGGAATGTGCCCTGACCAGGGAAACAACCCACAACTTGGGAATGTGCCCTAACTGGGAATTAAACCCACCACTTTTTTGGTGTATGGGACAAGGCTTCAACCTACTGAGCCATACCAGCCAGAACTACAATTTGTTTTGTTTTGTTTTTTTGGGGGGGTGATGTTACTTTTTTTTAAAATTTTCCTATAACTACTGCACACCTACCACATATTCCTTGTTGAAACTTCACTATGAATTTAGAAATAGAAGTTGTGACTCAGGCAGCTGTAAATTGCCAGGCCTAATGTTTGCAGAAACAGTATCATCTTGACTGAAACAAAGCTCACACCTTGGAATACGGTGCTTTCTGGTAGAGTCACAGTGTCTGTTGTCTGTAGGCAGATGAGAAACAAAGGGTTACAGGCTAGGGAAGTCTGTTGATAAACTAACAAAAAAAATGTCAGCTAAGGGAAGACTAAGTCTGAAGCATCAAAAAACATGTCCCACTACATTTTCAGTTCAGATTGAGAACTAGAGAAAGTAAGTGATGTGGCCAAATAGGGATACACTTTTGGTGTTTTTGGCTTTCACTTTTGTCTTCCCTTTGGATAGCAGTACTTACAAAACTGGTAGGTTCTTGTCTGATCCCACATGAAATTCAAAGAGAAAACAATCCCTAGAGAAAAATCAGTGCTGCCAAAGGATGCACAAAATGTTTGTTGAGTGAGTGAATAGATCCTGGAATTGAAGAAAAAGCAAAGTAATAACCTAAATTCTACATTTAACAAAAAACTAAGTTTACTAAAACATGAAACTACTTCAATTTTCCATGAAAGACTATGGGAGAAGGTTCGAAAGAAAGAAAATCTGGAAATAGCCATTGAAAAAGAACACACTTGGCATTAAAGTTGTATGTGAAGTATACTGTTATCCCCTTTTCAACTTTGGAAATTACTCTGAATTTACTTTTCATGAGGACATGATGGTGGTGCAGCATTTACCTAAGTCCAGGAAAACATGGTTGGAATGGAATGGAATTATTTCACTTTCTTGGAAGAATGCAATGAAAGAGGCTTCAAGTCAGACTTTCTTGTAACCCTTTAATTCTATAAGATATTGCTAAAGTATATAACACATGTATACTGTAGGCAAAATAATCCCTCAATAACTAAGTTGAAATGTAAAGAAAGGGTTGGAAAAGAGCAGAGAACACCCTTTTTTTTCAGACCAGCTAAAATAGAAACTAATCTATCCAATCCCCTGAGGGGTCAATCCTGTAGAAACTATCCCTGGCCTTCCGTACATTTCAGGGTCCATGAGGTGACAGATCTTGTCTCTGCTGCAGAGTAAGCTTTTTGGCTGCAAATTTTGATGGCCTGCAGAGCACACTCAGCCTCATTAAATATCTCCAGTTCAGCTTGTTCCGCTGGAGTAAGGCAGAACGAGAGGAAGAACTGTGCCACAATGGAAAAAATAGTGGAGATGGATCAACAGATGACTCAACACAAATTTCCTTTTAAAGTAAATGTCTATTTGACCAATTATTATACTTTTGCCAAATAAGCTCTTTGCTTTCTTTTTTTAAAAGGAACTGGACATGTGGGAGAAGACAAAGCATAATGACTTTCTTAGGAAGGCCCTCATGAAATGTTTTGAGGACAATGATTTAAATCAATGGAAATTACATGCAGCTTTTGGAATGATCAAGCCACAGAGAGCTTTCTCGTTGCATTTAAAAATACATATATTTTTTATTGATGATTTTGCAGAGTGGAAGGGAGAGGGATAGAGAGTTAGAAACATTGATAAGAAAGAAACATCAGATCAGCTGCCTCCTGCACACCCCCTACTGGGGATACACCTGCAAACCAAGGTACATACCCTTGACCTGAATCAAACCCTTGAGTCCACAGGCTGATGTTCTATCCACTGAGCCAAACCAGTCAGGGCGCTTACTGCATTTTTGTGATCAAGTGGGAAAACAACATTTATTTTTTATATCAAATAATGAAACTGACAATAAAATACAATTCTAAATGTTACCTAGGGAAGATTCTAATTATAATAACTGATATATATATTTTTTAATTTTCACAATTCAGTTATGCTTCATGATGGTCTTTTGACCATTAGTTATCACTTAGAGTAGCATTCGTTCTTAGTAATAATACCAACCTGAGATTCTTGTACTTTGAATGTAGAATTTAACATATATATTTGAAGAATGTTTTTTTCCCTGAGGAATTGACCTGAGCTTGTTTTCTTTAATTTTGCTCATATTGGCAAACGATATAGCTGCAAAACCACTTTAACTCATTGAATTATAGGAAATTCACTGTTGTGGAATTGGGCTCTGATAATCTCTCAGTCAATTCCTGACTCCCAGTACATTTTAAAAATGGCTAACCTTAAAAAGGGGAAATGCTTTATCCCCATATATTCTCCTTAATTCATCAACAGTAGTGTTATTATTCTATTGTACTTACAATTCATAGCTATGCTTACTGATTGCTGTGATCAAATTTATTATCTATTATATACCTGTCACAACACAGCGTTTCATCGAATGCTCACAGCATTCCAATGTTAGTATTGCTTGCATTATTTATTGGTAGCAGAACAATTATAGGAAAACAGGTATCATTCAGTAATAGCAATATGTCTTCTTTTGAACAAATAAATAGGATTGGGAAAAATTACGTCGTTTCTATACCAGTCAATTCTGGCTAAGAATGAAAAGAAACAGTGCCACCATTCTGACTATCACTGAGCCAGATGGACCTTGTGTCCTCAGCCTGGGTCTCAGAGTGACAACATGGATCAGCATGCTGCATGTCTTGAACTGAATATATTTTGTAAGGGGACAAATAACATCTGTAGTCATAAGCATGGTGCATCATATATAATTTTATGTTATAGCATAATCTAACCTACCCTGCCTATTTCAGTACCCAGTAATAACCCTATAGTTTAACATGCCAGATCTTTTATCATGTGATTTATGCCAATATTTCCCATTTCATTTCTAGCATGCATTCCCCTATTTTTCTACTTTCTATAACATTTAAAATCCATAAGGTTTTCATACACTCCCATGCCTTTATCTGTGTCTTTTTAAGTATATTTTTAATTGAGTTCAGAAAGGAAGGAAGAGGGAGAGATAGAAACATCAATAATGAGAGAGAATCATTGACTGGTTACCTCTTGCATGACCGCTACTGGGAATTGAGCCTGCAACCCAGGCATGTGCCCTTACCGGAAATGAAATCATGGCCACCTGGTTCATAGATCTCCACTCAACCACTGAGCATCCCAGCTTGGCTTATCCATGTTTTATTGCCTGTTTGTCATAACAATATTGTACAAGCTATTTTCCTCTGTGAATTCTTTCCTAAAGCATATAACTCAGACCATCACCAATCCTCTGGTCTCAACATGGCTCAGGTATGCTCCAAATACTTTGTTAAAAGGATAGCCTTGTGATATGTTTGGCAGGTTTATATCTTTATGAGATACAGTGAATGTTGTTGAGATAGTGCTTATTTAGTTCACTTTTGCACAACCACTGCCTGGCATGGTGGGGTATATTATGGAACTATTCAACAAAACTTTATTGAACATGTAAACAAATAGTAAATAATAGGTTTTGAGGTTAAACTGAATCTTATTAGTAAGCAACCCTCAAATATATAATAATTCTGTAATAGTTATTCCTACTTACTACAGAAAACATTCTAAATTGCTTATTTCCTCTTTTACGAAAACAACAAAGAGGAAATCAACAGCTTTCCTTTAAAAACTTTCAAAGCAGAAGAAATGAGCTGACATGCCATCATTTCATCTTTTGTTCCAGCAAGGGCCATTCATCCACAAATGCAAAAATATTTCCCATAGTTAAGAATTTTATCACTGAACAGGAGGAGTCTTTATTAGTATTTATCTTTACAATATTGTCACAAAACCTGAGAGGCCTATGGCAGGTTGTAGTTAATAAACTAGAAGCATCTCTGTGTTCTAGAATTCTGTCTTTCTTTCCCATCCTACCTGCATAATTTTTTTCCTGGTATTACAGTACAATTTGTACAGTATTCTGCATTTAATCTCCATATCTCAGATTCCAAATTCATCTTCTTGGAAATAATTCAACATCCTATAATTTTACCCTCCATTGAACTAGAAAAATTTCTACATTTAGATTATTCTGAGCCATCAACAGAACTTTGTTTTCCGCTAGCATTTAATTCTGCTATAATCCACTGCCAAATGCATTATATAAATGCATCTTACATCCCTCAAAAGCAAGGACAAACTGGAAAGGAATAACAAGTGTTTAGAAATACCTTTTTGAACCACTGAAGAAAGAGCATGCCATTATCATCGATCCATCATATGTACATTCTACTTTATGTGAAATCAAAGTCAGTTGCTCAGATAATAGCCTTTGAATACTACACAATGGTCATAGCAGCCTCTCATGAAAGAAAGGCTAGACAGCGATACTTAATCTTCAAAATAGATATTTCCTCCTCAGTATGTAATGCTCAGAATTCAGATGAGTCAGGATTCAACAGATAGCTGTATTTTTCCTATAACTTGAGACATAAAGTATGTGATTTCCAAAGAGAGCCATCATTAATTTTTAAAGAGTTTTTTTTTTTTGAGCAGTTGTATGTTCACAGCAAAATTGAGAGAATGTACAGAGGCTCCTCACATACTCTCCCCTTTCACCCATATGCATAATCTACCTATTATCAGCTCTCCTTACCAGAGTGGTCCATTTGTCACACTTGATGAACCTACATTGACACACTATCATTTAAAGTTCAGTGTACATTGGGATTACTTGATATACATTTTATTACTTTGGCAAATGTATAATGATACATATCCATCATTATAGTATACTAGAGGCCCATTGCACGAATCTAGTGCATGGGTAGGATCTCTAGTGGCTGCCAGTTGCCAGCTAGGGTTTCCCTTCCTCTGCTGCTGGCTGCTGCCTTCTGTGCCACCTCTGCGTGGTCAGCACATGTCATAGTGAGTGATAGAATGCTTGGTTGGTCACTTTGCATATTAGGCTTTTATATATTGGACCCTGGTCCAATGTCTGTGGGCAGCCCTGCTCCCACCACTGCTCCCACACATTGATGGCACTGACCCCACTCACACCTGCTGACAGCATGGAGCAATAGTATCCAGCACCAGCAGTTGGTACAAGTGTCAGCTGCTTCGCTGATTCCTCCTCAGGAGCAGGGGTAGGTGGAGCAGCCCTCAGGGGCAAGCATCCTATGGGACCACGGTGTGTGGAAGCAAAGGATTTTAAGTAACCATCAGAGGCTCACCCCAATGACAGTGACCGGCACCCCACCTTGGTCTTGAGCCTCTGATCACCTGATCCACCATCCTGCCGCTGATGCCAACCATGTTCCGCACATGTCCCCTGGTGGTCAGCACATGTCTTAGCGACTGGCTGTTCGGTTGTTCTGCCATTTGGTCTATTTGCATATTAGGGTTTTATATATACAGACTAGAGTCCCAATGCATGAAATTTGTGCAAGGGGCTTGGCCTCAGCCCTCATAGCCTGGCTTCGTCAGGAAGGTCATTCAGATGGTTGTCCTGCCGTTGGGTCTAATTAGCATATTAGCTCTTTATTATATAGGATAGATGATACAGAGTGTTCTCACTGTCCTAAATGCTTACAGTATTATGCCTCGTCATCTCTCCCCACACCTACCATCAACCACTAATTTTTTAAAATAATCTCCATAGTTTTCCCTTTTTCAGAATATTATATAGTTGTACTCATAGAGTATGCAGCCTTTTGTGATTGGCTTCTTTCACTGGGTAAGGCATTTACATTTTCCTGTGTCTTGCATAGCTTGATACATCACTTCTTATTTAAATATTCCCTTATATAAAGTACCACACTTTATCCCCCCCCTATAATTGCATTTTTTTTTAAATTGAAGATAAAGTTTTTCTCTACCTTTTGAGCTTGTGTTGGCCTCGTGACTGTTATGAACCAGAAAAAAAAAAAGTCAAAAGTGTTGTTCTGGGTCTTCTGATCCACGGCTATAAAACAACAACAACAACAACAACAACAACACACACACACACACACACACACACACACACACACACACACACATGCACGCACACACCAATAATGACAAAAACTGGTAATGTTCTCTTCATTTTTCTTGGATTGCTCTTCATGGAATCCACATGCCATGCTGTGAGGAAGCCCAAGCAGCCACATGGGCAAGCCTGCACAAGAAGCTCCAAGGACCCAGTTCCAGCAGAGCTTTCAGCCAGCAGCCAGCTTTGATCTATCTTAGACTGTTTATTAATTCCAGTGCCATAGCCAACATCACCTGACTTAGAGGAACTGATTGGTCCATCACTCAGCTGTGAGAAATAAGAAGTCTTTTTGTTTTAAGCTTCTAAGATTTGGGATGGCTGGTTAAGCAGTAAAGATAACTGAAACAGGATGCTCTGATGAACTCAGTGGCACAAACTGCCTGTTCCACACAGTAATGTATGCATTTGTAAAGAGGGTGGACCAGGAACCAGCTTTCACCGGTTCAAGTACCAGTTTCACCATTGACTAGCTGTCTGACCCTGGCCAAGCTACTTGGCTTCCACAAATTTAATTTTTTAAAAAAAGTTTAAAACATAGGAACCACAAAATATCTACATTTCAGAGTAATTAACAGTGTTCTGATTGTTAGATATTGTCTAGTGTATAGAATAGTGCCTTGCATATAGCAAGTGTTTATTTTAGCTATTTTTAGTCTCTGGTTAAGTTTCATTTTGTAGTCATTAAGCTTCCATTCACAGTCCTCTATACACTATTCTTTTTATTCTTTTTTGTCTTATCTTTCTTGCATCATACAAATCATATGTCTTATCCAATCTGGAAAAGAGGTGTGTCTCTACATATATTATTCTTACCTTTCCCTCTATATTTTCTTTACCAGATTTTACTCATCTATCAATTACCAGATCATTTCCTTTTCACTAAGAAATCCCAATCATCCCAGAAACTGCATATATTAATTTGCCAAATGTTTAAAAAGTAGTTGCCTCATGCATGGCTTTATAGGTAGTGTAGAGAACAAGATGGATATATAATGTCCTACTAAGGCATATGCTCTAGCAGCAGTACGTATTCTTTAAGGAACTTGGTCTACTCCTGACCCATTCTTGGAGCTATTGCCACTTATTCTTATTGTTTCACATGATAGCCTTTCATTCAATTCTGAAGGCATTTAGCAAATATTTACTCATTACAAGTTGGAAATATTTACTCAATTACTTGCAACATGCTTCCACATGCCTTATGTGAGGATTATAATAAAAATCCATTAACATCAATATTATTTGCTCCATTTTGTAGACACTGAAACTAAGAAAATATGACCTAATATGTTAATCCCTAGGAAACCAGCTTGTGCATGGCTGAATAGGAATCCAAATTTAGATTTCCTGCATCTGAGGCCCTAAACCTCTCTAGTTCAGGTACTTGTGTCTGTGAGTACCTGTGTTATAGATCTTAAGGGAGAGACACACACTAGTCTAACAGAAATTCATGATATTTAGGATATTAAAATCAAATTTTAAAAATATACAGGTATAGAATTCAGAAAACAAGTGAGGGTTATATAATTGCTGACTAACATGGGCCACCAAATGTATCATTACAAGGAGGGAGAGCTATTATGATAAAGGTTGGGAGGGGTGGAAAGGATGAGAGGGAGAATAGTGAGGGTAATAGAATATAAGCTATGCCATTTTACTTACCCCTGTTTTAAAGAAGTATAACTCTATCACATTTATATTCATGAGAAACAAAAATTTTATGCAAAAAGGAGAAAACTGTTAATTCCATAGTCTTTTATGTATGTTATACACAGTGTACTACTTAATACACAAGAAAAGTAAGAGGATCCTTTACATTTATTATTAAAAATAGGTTTTCTAGCACATTATAATAAATGTTCCCTCTTGGAGAGAGAATCCTGAAAATATTCTTAATATTGAACATTGACTGATGATAAAAATACTTACTACATTGTGGTAGTTAAGACTTAAGGCTTTGAACATGAAGCTTTCATAAAATTATTGGCAAATGCCTCTTCATCCCTGTGTGTGTGTGTGTGTGTGTGTGTGTGTGTGTGTGTGTGTGTGAGAGAGAGAGAGAGAGAGAGAGAGAGAGAGAGAGAGAGAGAGAGGTGGGGGGAAAGTTTATCATTTTCCAACTAGAAAGAAAAAAAAAGTCTCTAGTAAGGTAGATCTAGTTCTAAATCTGTAGGTAGATCCAAAACTATTAATGCATGTTTACTCAGCTTTTCCAGAGCACCTCCCACTTCTATCTCTTAGCCTTTGAAGTCCTGGGCATCCCAGAGAAATAAAAAAAAATTTTTTTCCAAACCTTTGGGCAGTCACAAGAATTTTTTTTTAATTTGAGAAAAAAATTAAGTTAGTGTGCTATTCAGCCAATGTGACTTGGGGAATTTGTGGCATGGGAAATTTTTATTCTGCTAATGAGGCTAGAGATTTTCTGACAACCAAAGTATTTATTAAGACAAGGAGGTTAAATTTATCTCTCATACAAGACCAGCACATTTATTTTTGGTAAAGAATAAGAACTCGTCAGCAATGGCTAGTAGATTACTTGTAAAATTCCATTTATGGAAGCTTCATTTACAAACTGCATACCTAGGGTTTATTATTGTGGTTTGTGGTAAGAATTTTCCTAGGAGTCCATTGAAGATTTTTAAGACTATTAACTAAAAACTAATGCAACGCAGTTTGTCTTTATGAGATTCAATGCTCTTTTTTAACTTGTTTAATTTTTTTTTTAAGTTTAAAAATATAAGTTTATATCTTGCTTCAATTTAAAATAAAGAGGAAGTTGAGTACCATATCAAAAGGAAGCATTCTAGGGAATACAGATGGGCAAACTGTTAAAGATTATTTTAGGTGGAAAACCTAATGTTTACTTAAAAGGGTCAGATGAAGAGGCAGTGATGAGTATGGAAGTTGAAAGATGTCTTCTCCATGTCAAATAAACTTTGCACTCAGAATCTATAGAGAGCTCAGATATAGAAAAATCCAACTGAAGTGAGGAGCCAGTATCAACATAGAAAATGTAAACTAAATTGATTCCTCACTTTCCTCAGCAAACAGGGCAAGAACACACAGGTCAGGAAAGGAAATGAAGGAACTCAAATCCCCTTCTCTCCTGGTTCATCACAGCATAGTTTCCTCTGTATGAGCAGAGCAATCAAGGTGAATGAGCCATCCACAGAAGGTAGCACATTGTCAAAGTAATTCACAGTCTGGGGAATGCTTTTCTTCCAGGAATTTATAAGATGGAAGATAATTATGTCCCATATCTGGTGATTTTGATTTCCCAGGAATATGTATTTTTGACAAGCTGGCAAGGTAATTCTGATTTATAAAATCCAGTACCCTACCTATCCTTTGCTTCAAGTTTCAGGTTTGAGATCCCTATGCATATGGTACTAGTAACTAGGGACTACCATGAGAAGAAATACAAGAAGAAATGAGTTAGCTCAATAGATTCTAGAAGTTACTTGAGGCTTATGAATAATTAGCTAATTCTCCTACATCCTCAGTGGACACACACACACACAAACACACACACACACACACACACACACACACACACACACACACTGCAGAAGTTTCTGTGTTGGTGAACACATTGAGGTGCTGGAAGAGTAGCACCGCCAGACAGTGCATAGAAGCTACACACACACACACACACACACACACACACACACACACACACGCACTACACAGCTGTACCTTGCTCTACACAGCTCTCATATTTAGCTATTCCTAACTTGTATCCTTTATAATAAACCAGCAAACCTCATCCTAACTTGTAACCTTTATAAAACCTTTCTGAATTCTGTGAGCTGTTCAAAAAATATATCAAACCTGAGGACAGGCTCCTAGGAACCCCCGATTTATAGATGGTTTGGTCAGAAATACCAGTGGCCTGGGACTTAAGATTGACATCAGAAGTGGAGGCAGTCTTGTTGGATTGAGCCTTTTAACTTTCAGGATCTGATGCTGACTCCAGATTGCTAGTATCAGAATGGGATGTTATTGTTAGATATGCAGTGGATGTCAGACAGTTGGGGAAGTGATGTGAGAAAAGACCCCAAGTATTTGGTGTTAGAAGAAGGAAAAAAAATTCTTTCATTTAGTGTCAGAGATTCACTCAAGTACCAACCACAGATTTTATTTACATGTATGTGTAAGCAAACCTGGGAGGCAGTGCTATACCTGTATGAGTCATCATAATGAACTCGGTACTTAAAACAGCAAGGTGCTTTAAGGTGTGCAATAAGTATTTGATGAAAGCAGTAATGAGATCACCAATTGTATTTTCAGGAAAGTGGCAAGATCGAATGACAGAATTTCAGATGTTTAGAGGTAGACAATATACTATTTATGGAATTAAGCCCATCTAAGTAAACCATTTGTTTAAGGAGGTCAGCAGTCAACAGAAAGAAAAAAGAAAAAAGCATTACTGGAAGGTAGAGAAGATCTAAGAAAGGAAAGGGTTATTTTAAGACAGAAAAGATTTGAAAGTAGAAAGGAAATCGCCAATAGGAAAGAAAAGAAATAGTAACTTACTAGTCAAAGGAAGTGGTATGGGAATGCACAATGAAAAAAAATATTTTTAAGAAGAAGGCTGTTAAGAAACAGAATAGTCAGTCTGCTTTCAAAGGATGTTGAGGCTATGTTTCTTTTCGAACATTTTAGAGTTTATTGACTATGAAAAGGAAAAATTGCCTTCAGGCTCGAAAAGCCTATTAGCACCCCCATCAAGGACAGTCTTCAGCTCACTAGGCAAGCTAGAGAGGAAGAGGAAATGTATCTGGAGAGAATGCATTTATCATGGATTGGACCCTTAGGCCAAGAACTTTCTGCTGAGCCACTTCTCAGAGAAGGAGCCAGGGTCACCTTATATGTCGGGGAATGTAGGAGGCACTGGCAAGTCTGTATTCACCTCAAGCCTATGTGCTGTGTGAGCCTCAGTCTTGTACCTTTTGTCACAGTATTTTATCCACGTACATATTTGAATTACATTTGACGCTCTCTCTTCAATCGCCATTGTATTTGGAAAAGATAACTTATTTTAAAATAGTTGAACTGTATGGCTGCTTGTACACATAGTTATATTTATTTTATGCTATTTTATAGAGATCAGCTATTAATACTGAAATGAAAGTGATTAGTGGAATATCAGGTACAAAGCGGAAGTTCAATGCATGGTGGGGTGGAGGGTGGTAGGGGACCATATCCACAACTTTATCCCAGCCTCCACTGTCGTGATAAAGATGTACTATTAGAATCCATTCTCTTCCCTTCTTATTACATGTTCAACCCCATTCCTTTGTTTCATCTTTGAGACTATCTCAGATTAGCACAACGTAAGACAGAATGTGAAAAGAATAAAACACAAAGAATTTGGAAACAAGACACTAATTCAAGTAATGATTCCACTTATTTCTAAGTCCTCTGGGCTTCATTTACTTTGTTTTTAAAAACGGTGCTAATATCACTATCCCCCACACTGTCCTGTGTATCACCTATTTGAACTCTTTTTTCTATTAATGTTCATAATAGGCCTGCATATCTTGAGACTCCTGAGTTGGCCTGGGACCATGTGACCTGTTCTGTTTAATCAGCTTTAAACACAAGTGATATGTCTCATTTTCAGGCCAAGCATGGAATAGTTATGTGAGACCAATCAGCATCGTCTTTTTCCTCTGCAACTATTATAGAATCACTCTACATTTCCCTGACCCATTAGTCCAAGTCTCAGTGCAAAAACAAGTAATATGAGTACCCCAGATTAGTTTGCAATGTTGAACAATAGGAAAAGCAGAAAAATAAACTTTCATTTCTATACTTCATTGTGCTTTTCAAGTTACTGCAACGTAACCTAGCGTACCCTGACTCATATACAAATTTGTATCAGAACTGGAGTATTAAGTTAATATTCCACCTATAACAGGTCTGCCATCTGACTCTCATATCTTGAGAGTCAGATGGCAGACCTGTTATTCAAGACTGGGAGGGTGGGCATTGGTGTAAATGAAAACACTTGGTAAAACTTTAATTCCCAATAACTTGAGAGAAAGATAACGTCTAATGAGGTTGTTATTTTACAAAAATAATTTAAGAAATTAAACATTATATTATGTATTATTTGCTATTATTTACATTTTACTAGGTGGCCCATGAAAGATATTTTCTCAGAAAAGAATAGTCCAGTTCAAATATATGAGTACTAATAAAAGAGAAAAAAGAGGTTCCTTATTGAATAGGAAAAGGCAAATTTTTTTCATCTTGCAACCATAAAAGAAAAAAAAACTTAGGAAATACTTTGACTTACAAGGATTGATTAAAATTAAACCTCCTGGCAGTAAGTGCATTCATATGATGCATAGTATATACTTTCAAGTGGAAAGATGGCTCAGAGGATGACACTGAGGATATGACATTTTTATGCAAGACTCACAGCACTTTGCAGGTAATTCCAGAGGAGCAGCATAGATGAAAGAGAGCAGAAAAATAAAAGTAACTTAGAATATAGTGATCACTATATGAAGTTTATTGGAAGCAAGTTAATAATAAACCTACTATATTTTTCAAAATTTTAACCAACCTGGGACAAAAGAGATAGCAATAATGTGAAAGTAAGAGTAACTCTTTGTGTTAGCTCATTTGTGCTGCTGTAATAAAGTAAACAAACTGGGTGTTTAAACCACAGAGACATATATTCTTACAGTTCGGGTGGCTAGAATTCCAAAATCAAAGAGTTGGGAATATTGATTCCTTCTGAGGGCTGTGAGGGAAGGATCTACTCCAGGCCTTTCTTCTTGGGTTGTAGATTCCTGTGTTCTCCCTGGGCCTTTTGATATCATTTTCCTTCTATGACTGCTTTCAGATTTCCTCTTTTATAAGAACACTATGCTTATTGTATTCTTATAAAAGAACCTTACTCCAGTATGATTTCTGCCATTTGGATTAACCAGAATTCTCCTGAGAAATAGAATAATATATAGAGATAGAGATAGATAGAGATAGAGATAGGGATAGGGATAGGGATAGGGATAGGGATAGGGATAGGGATAGGGATAGGGATAGGGATAGAGATGATAGAGATAGAAAGATAGAGATATAGAGATAGACAGTGGTATAAACCCTGTGCATTTCTTCTGCTTTTTGTAATTCTGGTCAGTGATAAGTCTAATGAACACATTGAGGAACTCAAAGAAAATATAGGATGCTTTTGCAACTTGACTGGATGTCACAATCTGTAGTGAATAAAACATAAACATTTGCTTTATTTCTTCCTAATTTCAACATCTGTGAAAGGATTTTGATGTGTACTTTGGTCAGAGGCCATAGTGAATCTCTCTGACTGCTTCATTTGTCATTGTATCACCTTGCATGCAATTTTGAATTTTTGTTTCAAGAAGGTCATACTCAAGGAATAACATTTTTTCTCTCAATTCAATGAGCATTTCTATTCATTGTGCACACTTTGAATTTGATCAGTCTATAATTCTTACTGAAAACCTATGTGATAGACTGTGTAGCTCTTCTGCTGGCTCTTCAGTCAAAACATGCTCTTTCCATCACATGGACTGGTGTATTCTCAACGATTTCTCCACTGACAGAAGTGTAGTTGTTAACCTCCAGAGATGTCCAGTATTTCAAAATTGAAAAACAAAAATATAGTCATTATAACACTTATAACTGGTAATAAGATGTCGCATGTATTTTTCTCTCTTTTAAAATAAAGGGTGTCAGGCAAAAATGATGACTACTACACATGGATGGATATTGAGAGGATCATGGTAAGTGAAATAAGTCCGATGAAAAATGACAAAAACTGTATGATTTCACTCCTGTGGAATATAAAACGAAAAGCAACAAATAAACTCATAGATACCGAATGATGGTTACCGGAGCAGGGGAGATGGGAGGAGAATGGAGTGAAATACATGGTAACAGAAAGAGACTAGACGTTGGATGATGGGCACCCAACAAGGTACAAAGATGTCATATTATAATGCTGTACACATAAAATGTATACAATGTTATTAACCAATAAGTTTTATTAACACATTTCTTAAAATATGAAGGGTGCCCTAAACTTATAATAATATAGTTAATAATAAAGCCCTGTACCTAATATGTGTACCAAAATATTTATTGAATGCATAAATGTCTCCTTTATCATCCTATTTTGCTGTTTCATGGATTCAAAAGGAGCAGCGTAGGTTCAAACATCATGTCTGTATTTTATAAAAATAAAATTAAATTTAAAATGGGGGGAGGGACGCCAAGTTCAGAAGTTTGCCTATAGTTAATTACACTCCTCTGAAGAACCTTCTCAAATCCTCACACAATAGGTCTCACTTACTCTTTGTAATCTACAATGTATTCAGGTTTTGTATTTATCTCTCCAAAGATAATTGGTATCTGTATAAATTTTATGTTGTAATAGCCTTGTTTAGTTTTGTCATCAGAGCTAAGCTGGTATTCTTGGTACATAAAGACTGTATTTTTATTTTATCTTTTAAAGTAGACTTTTCACCAAAACTAGTACAAAATTTAACTGCCCTAAACATGCTGAAGTCAATCCAAACAGAAAATTATTAAGTCAGAAGTGAATTATTTAATTTGAAGTTGTTGTTTTTTTAATCATCAAAAAGGGGTATTTATTGCAAAGTTATATTCTGTTTCATAGAACTAAAACATTAGTTTCTGGCCACTTCATATTAATGACTCTGTATGTTTCCAACTTATTTAAACTCACTAAATATTATTTTTAGAGAATGTTGCCACTGTTCACAGGGCTCTCCGAACAGGGAGCCAGAATATAGTGATCCACCCAGGTGTCAGGCCCCTCAACCCCAGAGGTAGTGAAGCCTTTAGCACCTTTTTCAGGTATTATGGAGAGATTTGTTGTGTGTGCCACGAGTTTAAAAAAAAAGAGTTGAAAAGCACTGGTCTAGGTATTTTCTTCAGATTTATAACAGCAAATAATCTTAGTTGCTAGTTCCTCTCAAGTAATTTAACAACCAATAGTGGGAGGAATGAAATAAAATACAATACACACCAGCCTTTAGATATTAGCTAGGTAACACTTAAAGGTTGAAGAATTATATACAGGAAAATACAATGGCCTTAGTTACCATATGTACAAAGAACATTGACCAATAACATTAATTCATTCATAGCTAACTGTACAGCTATTTTAACAGCCCTAGAGGGAAGCAACTGTGTACCCACAAGATAGTTGTGTCAGTGACAAGTTCAGTTTGCCCTGGAGTGGAAAGAGGCATGTCCTTGGGAGAAACTATGTATGGCAGCAGTTACTTACCAGGCATCAAGAATACACATCTGGGCTCATGTGTATTTGGTCACTTGCGTTAGCACACCAGACTCTTCACTGAGCCCACACACTTGTTGGACTGACCCCTACCCACCTCCCGATCCCGACATGTATTTTCAAATCACCTTTTCCTGACTAATATTTCTCTGTGCTTTTGAGAGCACGCTCTCATTCTACCAATGCATTCTTACAGTATTAACCAGTCACATGTGTTTAGTTTATGGTTCAAGAGGCTCTCAGATTTAAAGCCCAAAAATATTTGGGCAAAGTGTTTTCCTTGTATAGTTTCTCATCTGATGCTCATAAGATCCAAGAAAGTTAAGAGAAATAACTATTTTGTTCTAATTTCACAGATGAGAATGGTGACACAGTCTCATCTCCCCAGTGTTCAATCTAACCAAGTACAAGAAATGGTTAGTGACAAGCTCTGGAATTCAAACTCATTTCTAACCGGAATGATTCTGGAATATTGGGCCCATTGCTTAAATCCCCACATCTGTGCTTTCTTGCCAGCCAAGTAAGATTAAAAAGGAAAATAATTTAACTCATAGGACCGATTCAAGTGTCATATAAAGTAATTATCATAAAGTCCTTAGAATAGGACCTGGGACAAAGTAAGCAATAAACAGGTCAATACGAAGGGAGCAATACATAATTATTGATATTAGTAGAGCTTCTGACATAAATGTCCAATTTCAATGATTTGTACTTCTAACTGACCAACTCATTTACTTGACCCCCTTTTAACTATACTTTTATTCAAATATGGTAATACTTTAAAGGCTTACTCCCTCCCCAAAGCTATTCTGTCTCATAAAGAAAAATGTTCATGTCACTTATCTTCTTATACACTAGTAGGTTGTTAGTTTCTTTCTCAGGGCAATCTCAATTTCAAGTTTTGAGCCTCAAGTTACTCATGATTTATGTTGCCAGAAACTACACACCATTTTTTTGCCCATAAGATAGAACAAAAAAAAAGTATATTTGGCTTAAAGTGGAACTTGAAAGAAAGGTTGGAGGTTGTAGCAGAACAATCTAAAGTGAGTTATGTAAGTGGATTTGTGGCAGAATGAAGAAAACAGTCTGGGATCATTAGATGTGAGAGAAGTACTAATTCACTTAGGTGTCACGATTTCGAGGGCTCTGATTCATGTCATACCATATATCAATGTGACAGTCTTACAAACCTTATCCACACTGAATCCAATCACAGAGCCTTAAGAGATTTACTCATTCCTAATTAGCAGAGAAGTAGGAAAATATCATGCCCCTAATGTCCCTCAGGTAAAAGAAAAAAAATAATGCAATTGTTAATTGTCACCTGCCAGACCACACCCTTTACTTGTCAGTCTTCACATGGATGGCTGTAGTTACTAATTGGATTCCTTAGCACAATAGATGAGAGGCAGTCAGTAAAAATATTTTTGACTGGTTGTTATAATTCTACAGATATTAGAAACAATTACCCTGAATTCACTCACAGAAAGTCACATTGAAAATTCACATCTGACTCAGTGTTGAAACAGATTTCACTTGTGACCGTGAATAGTGTTATGAAAGGTGTTAGAGAAGGGAAAGTCTGCCAATAGATGGAAGGAAGTTGCCCTAAATATGACCTTCTTATTTATGATCATCCATACTAAGTATGTGATTCATTAATCTATGTGAAAACGTATGTGGAAATAATATAACTTGTGACCCAGTGCATGAAATTTGTGCATGGGGGGAGGGGAGAGGAGTGTCCCTCAGCCTGGCCCATACCATGTCCAATCTGGGACTCCTCAGGGGATGTCCGACTGCTGGTTTAGGACCGATCCCTGTAGGATTCCTGGAGGATCAGGCCTAAACTGGCAGTCGGACATTGAACATCTCTCTCACAATCCGGTACACTGGCTTCTAACTGCTTACCTTCCTGCCTGATCGCCACTAACCACTTTACCTTCCAGCCTGATCACCTCCAATACCCCCGCTCCCTAGCCGCCAGCCTTATCGCCTCCAACTGCCCCCCACTTTTGGCCTGCATCTCCTGCTGGCCTGCTTATCTCCATTGCCCCCCCTGTCAGCCTGATGACCCACGACTGCCCTCTCCTCCTGACCTGATCACCCCAAACTACCTTTGCCTCGGCCCCACCACCATGGCTTTATCTCCAAGGATGTCCAGAAGGTCTCCCTGTTTAATTATCATATTACCCTTTTATTAGTATAGATTGTACAGAAAAGGGAAATAAGTTATTGTTTTTTAACATTATAGAAGAAACAAATCCTTTCATTTCACTATACTGAAGAACTGAAGGATGATCCTTTTCAAGTGTTTAAAACTTTCCCAGAAATTGACAAACAAGTTAGGTGTGGTCTTGCAGATATAATATTTAAATCAGTGCTGTCTAAATCTATGTCTACCAATCTTAGTTGTACCTCCAAAGTTCCATATACGTCTGATTATATTTTACTGACAGGTTCTGACCATCTGATAATTTCAAACTTTCTCCACAGTTCACCTCCAAATCTCTAGTCCTCTTTACCTTCAGCTCTCAGCAGATGGTCATGTCTCATAACTCACACAGAAAATTAAAGCTATCAGCTCAGCACTTCAACTTTGGCCTACCGGACTTATACATTTCCTTAAATCTATCTTGTTTCTAGACCTTTCTTATCATTTACAAATACTCAAGTTATCATCATTTAAACATTTTTAAACAGAATCGTACTGAATTCCTTGTGCACCTAAAATTGCTACTTTATCCTTCTCCTTTCTTTCAGAGTCAAACTGCTACAATAACCTATTCTATCTAACTGTACTTCCTTAATTTTTATTTATTCTTTAGGTGCTGTCTTTGGATATCAAACCTAGATAACTAAAACACTTATTTGTTTTGGAATGGTGGCCTGAGGTCATTGTAGACCATCTTCCCAGCAAAACAATATGACATGAAATTATTAAACAAAAACACAAAGTGAAACAAAGTTATATTATCTATTAATTATCCTAAGAGCATATAATAATGGAGAAATACTTATTTAAAAACTTCTACTAAATCACAGAAAAATAAAAGTGCGTACAATTTCCTCATAACCCAAATTCCCCCATCTCTTCAGGTCAAAGAGATGGAAGCTTTATTCTGGGAAGCTTCAGCCATTAAATTAGGGCTCTCTCTCTTCACAGGTCCCAATTCCTTCTGGATAAAGCAGTTGTTGTTTGTTTGTTTGTTTGTTTGTTTTCTTTTTGTATCATCTCCTTTCTCATAGTTCTGGATAACTTAATATTGGTAAAGAAGGCAAATGTCCCCAAATTAATCCAAGCACTCAGCTCAGTCCCCATCAGAATCCCAACAGAACTAGGGCAGAAATTTCAAAGTTAAATTGAAATTCATATAAAAATGTAAAGAAATAAGAATAGCTAGACATCTTTAAAGAGAACAAATTTAGATAACCAATACTTTTTAAATTCAAAACTTACTTACAAAGCTACAATAATAAGAAATGTGTGGTACTCATTCTGGTCTGATGGCTCAGTTCATTAGGGCATAGTACTGATATGCCAAAGTTTCAGGTTCAAATCCCTGTCAAATTCCTGGTCAACCACGTGCAGGAATCAACCAATGAATGCATAAATAAATGAAACAATAAATCAATGTTGCTCTTTCTTTCTCTCTCAAATCAATAATTTTTTTTAAGTGTGGTACTGGCAGAAGGGTAGTCATGGATTAATGTACAGAATTGAGAGTCCAGAAATAAATCCTTGCATTTATGGTCAATTGACTTTAATAAGGAGATAATGCCATGACAATCCAATGTGGAAACATGTGGTAGTGTATATTCACATGCAAAGAGTAAAGATAGGCCCTGGCTGACTTGGCTCAGTGGATGGAGCATCGGCCCGAAGACTGAAGAGTCCTGGGTTCGGTTCTGGTTAGGGGCACATGCCACTCAATCCCCAGTGGGGAGCATGCTGGAGGCAGCCAATCAATGGTTCTGTCTCTCATCATTGATGTTTCTATCTCTCTCACCCTCTCCATTCCTTTTTTATCAATAAAAATATCTTTAAAAAAAGAATAAAGGCAGATGCCTCCCATAAATTAACTCAAAATTGACTCAAAATAGACAACAAAATAGATTTAAGAATAAAAAATAGCCCTGACTGGTTTGGCTTCGTGGATAGAGCATCAGCGTGTGGACTGAAGAGTCCCAGGTTCAATTCCGGTCAGGGGCATGTGCCTTGGTTGTGAGTATACCCCCAGTGAGGGTGTGCAGGAGGCAGCTGATTGATGTTTCTAACTCTTTATCCCTCTCCCTTTCTCTCTCTAAAAAATCAATAAAATATATATTTTAAAAAGAATAAAAATATAGAGAAAAAATGTAGACAATAAACACTAAATAAGAATATGAAAAATAACACACAAAATGACAGACTATATTTTAAATCATATCAGATATAAATTTGCATTTCAATTATATAAACAACTTTTACAACTCAATAATAAAAAGATAACTAATTTTCTTAAAAATAGGTAAAGAATCTATACAAATAAAAGCATAATATGCTAATTAGACCAGATGTCCTTCCAAGCAAAGTGGCAGCAGGCGGGGGCTATGGCAGAGGCACCCAGCCATGGTGGCAGCAGGAAGGGGCCTGGGCGAAGGCCCTTGCATGAATTTCGTGTATCAGGCCTCCAATCTGTCTATAATGTCGTCTAAAGAATGTACACAAATGGCCAACAATGACATGAAAATGTTCAATAGCATTACCAATAGGGATATGGAAATCTTAAATCACAATCAAATACCACTTCACACACACTGGGTGGATATGATTAAAATATTAAATAATAAATAGAGTCAAGAATATGAAGAAATGAGAATCCTTACACATTCCTGATGAGAATATAAAATGGTGTAGGTATATTGGAAAAACAGTTTGACTGTTCTCCCAAATGTTAAACATAGAATTGTTGATCGAGCAATTTCACTCTCAAATAAATAAAAATACAATCCATGCAAAACTTGTACATTAATGTTCATAGCTACATTATAAAAACAGCCAAAATTGATAAGCCAAATGTTTACTAAAAGATGGGTAGATAAATAAGATAAATAAAATGTGGTATATTATTATAATAAAATATAATTCAGCAATAAAAATATTGAATTACTGTTACATGCTACAATATGGATGCAAATTATACACATACACACACACATACACACAAATGCACCAAGGTTTTAAAATTTAGTGTAAAAATAACTGTAAGTCCTTGGTATATCTATTTTCTTCACAATTTCTATTTTATTATTAAAATTTGGACTTGTATACAAGTTTTATTTCAAAGTAAAGTATAATTCATTACTTATAATTAATATGCTATTTCTCATGATGCCCTGGTTCAACTATAATTACGTTGCTAATCTTTTAAAAATACCCTCTGAAGAACACAGTAATATTTTCCCATCTTGCGGAAGGTATGTTGAGGCAAAGTAGTTTAAATGATCATCTCTAGAGTAGGTGACAATTAAGTAAAATATATATTTATCTGGTCTTTTCTAACATCATAAAAGAAAATGACACATTTATCTGTAGTAAAGAGACTAAGAGGAAAATTGAGGTAATTACTTAAGTAAGTCAAGGCAAATAAATTTTTTTTTGAATTTTCTAAATAGCTTGACTCAAAGTTTTCCTTTTAAGTATAGAATCAACTCATAATCATTACCTCACTTCTCCATTTCACTTTGTGTATATTTTACCTCAATTGTATTAAGTTTTACCAGATGATTGCTCTACTTTTGCCTATATATATATATATATATATATATATATATATATATATATATAAAATCAGTGAGGAAAGGAAAGGGAGAGAGAGATAGAATCATCAATGATGAGAGAGAATCATTGATTGGCTGGCTCCTGCACACCCCACACTGGGGATAGAGTGCACATCCCGCATGTGTCTCTACAGGGAATCGAACCCTGACCTACTAGTTCAGAGGTAGATCCTCAACGCTGAGCCATGCCTGCTGGGCAATGAATATTTTTAAAAATAATGCTTGAATTAATTCTCAAAAATCTTCAATGTAGAATTTGATTCTAATCATATAACAAGTGTGGCTGAAAGGTAATGTTATGACAAGAAAAAAAAATATTTTCCAAAGAGGAAAGAGTTTTGCCTTGTGGATTTCTAATTAGCAAACATTCTGTAGTCTGAATTTTCTCAGAAGTGATCAAAATGATCAGAATGCAAACTAGACACGTATAGGTGTGACCAATGTCTAGTGTAAAAAGAAAACTTTGAGCCAAGCCATTTAGAAAATTCAGAAAATATTTCTTTTATTTGGACTTATTTAAGTAATTACTTATTTACTAAATGTGTCATTTTCTCTTTTGTGTGACCAAACCACCTACACATTGTAAAACTAACCAATTAAAAGTCTCTGAATTTTTTAGGAGGTTAAAAACAATTCAGCTTTTTATTACAATTTGATATTTTTTTTCCCTGTATTTCAGGTTTTCTTTTAGGGTCAATGAAAACTAATGATTAAATACAGATAGCAGAAACTGATATTTTTCTGAAGTATATAGACTAAAACTATCCGGCAATGAGAGAGAAAGAAAAAAAAAATCAAAAGACAAGGTTTTTTGAATTGTCTAGATTTATTACCTTTGGAAATATTCTATTTCAGTCTTCACTTAGGCCAGAGTCCTTTAAATATACGGTTAAAAAAAAGAATCTCAGATTTATATTCCCTTTTAGCTGTTGTATTACTAAAAGAAATAAATATTCAAGGTACAAAAATACTGCTTCCATGTTTTTGGCAATGACTTATTATCTTTGACCCAGTCTGTTGAATGTAGATTTTATATTGAATATGCAAAAAAAATATATTGTTTTTACATGTTGCTCTGTTCCACTGACTCTATAACAATTGTAGTTCCTAAGATATGTCATCATATTCATTCCATATTTAAGGAAAGGTAGAGGAACATTTTTAAGTGTGTGTCAAAATAGCCTATTACATATTCACATATAGAATATATTTGAGGAATTGCCTTCATTGAAACAAACTATAAAAGCCCTGAAGCTTTACAGTGACAGACTTGGTCGGCCACACAGACAGTGTAAAATTGGATTCATTGTGATTATTTCTGGGCAATAATTCAGAGCAAATAACATCAAGGAGGGCTTGTGTAAACCCAGATGGAAAAAGTGGATTTAAATCAAACTAATAGGTTGCAAAACATATGAAATATGCTTTGTATTGTGCCTTGGAGACACATGGCCAAATCCATATTCAAAAAGTAAAAACAAGCCAGAGTGATTTGAGGAATAAATTACTTGTCATCGTGATCTTTAAAAATGCCAGAAATTAATGCAAAAATATAATCCTAACATTTATTGCAGCTAAAATAAATGTCAACATATTAGACTTAACTGGTGAAGCTTTGTAGCAGCATTTCTAAAGAGTGAAAGGAACATGACAAGCTGTATTTCACATTTATTAGAATGTGATTTGGTCTTCTTTATCATAAGCAGTAGATTTAAACACTTTATTTTCATTCACTTCATGGTATGGTGGAAAACGTTGACTCGGATAAGAAAAATATATGCTATACAAAGTTGTTCACTGAGGCGATCCATCAATCTCAGAAGCTAAATATGTATTATGACAACACCAAGCCTTTGTAGTTGGAAAAAAGGATCATGTACAAAATAGCTATGACATATTCCGTGTCCCAGGCAGCATATGTGAGCGGGAAATTCTGTATCGGTGCACAGGCATAGATAATATATGCAGTCATTTTTTGAATTTCCCTATCATATTGCTTGCAGAGCTGATAGTGAACACTGTCCAGGCCCAAGAATTCCAGTAACTTATCTACTAAAAGGTTCCTTTTTATAAAAGTTATAATTTATATGTGTGTTAAAGGCATATTTTTGAGTACCATTCCCAAAATAAAGAACATTTCTTTATCACATTGCTGATATTTTTATAATCCATTTAAGATAAATCACTCCATTTATTCCCAATAGAATATTCATAAAAATCAGATACTATGGAAAATGACAAACTGATTTTCTCTAGATTTCACCAGGATCAAACATAATGTTTACCATCTGAAAAGTAAAATGTGTAGTCCTGGCCAGCATTGCTCAGTGGTTAGGGTGTAGGCCCATGAACTGAATGGTCATGGGTTCACTTCCTGGTCAAGGGCACATACTGGGGTTGCAGGTTTGATTCAATAATGCAGGAGGCAATCAATCAATGTGTCTCTTTCGCATCAACATCTCTCTCTCTCTCTCTCCATTCCTCCTTCCCACTTTCTCATAAAATCAATGGAAAAATATCCTCAGATGAGAATTAACAAAAATAAAATTTAAAAAGTAAAATGTGTAGAGTGCATTATATAAAATTTATAGGTAATAAACAATAAATATGTATGTATGTAAATCCAAATGTTTGCTTACACATTTAGTATGCATTGATAAATATATAAATACCTTTTTCCAGGGGAAATAACAGTTTTTATTTGCATGAAGGAATGTGCAATTATATATGCAAATTTTGAAATGTCTAGTATGAAAATCAGTAATTTCAGCACACTGCACTCTGCAAAGTTATTTACATTTGAATATGAATCCACTTATCAGTTAGGTAGTAAACAAAATTCCAAATGTCTAAGCATAAATATGTTGTATGTAAATATACTATGTGTTGAAACGATGTGATTATATGGACTCAGTATATGCTGCCAATAAACACCAGCAAGTAATGAGATAATGTACTTGGCCATTTTTTTTCTCATACGCCTACTATGAAAATTTTACATTAAAAGTAATTACTTAGAAATCAAGATCTTAAAAAATAAACATTTTAAATACATTTGTTTGAACATTTAATTATAATTATAGCCCAACTTCTTAAGTAGTTACACGGGGAATTAAGATACTACTTTCCAATGTTTGGGTCAAGAGTGAGAGGTTTAATCCGAACTAAGAGTGTAAATATGACAAAATTTACAATATTTTAAAATTTATACACACTCCATATATTCCTCTGCCAAATTAAAATATTATAAAAAATAAACTGTATACCCTCGCCGGTTTGGCTCAGTGGATAGAGTGTCAGACTGTGGACTGAAGGATCAAGTTCAATTCAGGTCAAGTGCACATGCCCAATTTTTGGGTTGTGGGCTCCATCCCCAGTGGGAAGCATCCAATCAATGATTCTTTCTCATCATGGATGCTTCTATCTCTCACTCTCTTCTTTCCACTCTGAAATCAATAAAAATATATTTTAAAAAATAAAGTGTGCTGAAGAAACTATAGATAATGCAATCTCATCCACCATTTACAATTTTGTGATTTTGTCTCTTGGCTCTGAGTGTTAGGGGCAGAAACAGAATAGTGGGGACTAGCTATAATTATAATAAATATTAGTCATGCTCTGTTAACCATAATCGATCTGTTCTGATTAGAGAAACACATTCTGACATGGCTGAGAGTTGAATGCCCCAGGGCGTGGGAGTTAACCTGGGAATGCAGTCCATTCTCCTCTTTCTGCCTAACATCATGGAAAGATTAACAATATTGTTGCTGAAACAATCTTGCTTCAGGGGCACCCATACTTGTGACCCCCAGCCCATATGGCCTGTAGCCTGTAACCATTATACTTTGCCTACCTCCCACGCCTGCAATTTCTACTTTTCTATGTAATCTTTGTCCTTCCACCCAATAAAAGCAGCTGGCTTATGAGGAGTAGATTGGTATAAATCTATAAATGCTGGCTTGATTGGTATAAACACTCATATATGGTTCAACCCTGATTGTCTGGTTTTATAAGGTGCTGAGGAATCTATTTTGATATCATACTGAGCAATACAGTTATTCCCTGATGATTTTGCTAACTCCATGCATCCATGAGTTAATTTTTTCAATGAAAAAAAAAATAAACTCATGTGCATGTGTCCTAGGGCTAAGCATATGTGCATGGTTTATGAATATAGTACATAACACTCTTCTCTGCCAACTAGTGAACTAAGTGCCGCAGAATTAACCACCTAACCCTGGAAAAGCTGTTAGTCTAGTGAAGAAGGCAGATAAACCAAGTTCATTGTGATGAGTAACATAGTATAAACATGGAAGCAGAGGAAACACCTAATCCTCCTGGTCAGAGGAGGGTAGTGTCAAAGGGAATGATAAGACTGTGGCTATGAGGGAGGTTTTAAATAAGAAATGATTCCTGCCGAAACCGGTTTGGCTCAGTGGATAGAGCTTTGGTCTGTGGACTGAAAGGTCCCAAGTTCTATTCCAGTCAAGGGCATGTATCTTGGTTGCGGGTACATCCCCAGTGGGGGTATGCAGGAGGCAACTGGTCCATGTTTCTCTCTCATCGATGATTCCTATCCTAAAGTTGGACAAATAAGTGGAGGTTTTCCAGGTAGGTGAGTTGTGTAGGTTTGATGTTGTCTATTCTACCTTTCTTCACTGGGAGGCAGGTCAACATAATTGCTGGAAGACTACATATAGTTAATAATCTCCTGGGGATTTTTGTCATGCCCCTGCCATGTACGTGTTCTTATGTCTCCGTGTCCTCGTTTTCCTTCATTCAGAGAAAAGGACTCTAAACCAACCCAAAGCGAAGTAAATTACTAATTAGAGAGTCAAGGGCTTTAAACATACAAACAACAAATCTGCATAACTCCTCTGAGGAAAACAAAACCAAATCAAGTGAAACAAACTTTTATGCTTTGTACAGTAATAATTACTGCTTTTAAAACAATAGAGAGTCTTAAGATCACATAATCTACAATTTGCATATAAGTGTGAGTTCTCTTTCAAATGTATATATAAACACACACACACACACCTCTATTTTAATAGAACTGAGTAGTCATAAAAATAACACACTGGACACAATCATCATTGTGACTTGCTACCATCTCCTTTCTCTTCTCCTCCTATGGCAAATTATTCCAATTCCTAAAGACAGTCCTCTAGCTCCATATACTGACGGAGCTCATAACAGTCTTCTAAGAAACTGTCTCTTGAGACAATTGCTTTTTTTACATGCTAATTATTCCATTCAGAACCAAGGGCAGTGATCTGCATAGATGACATATATGTTTACCTTTGTCATAGGACTTGTCACAAAACCATATGAAACCACACACTACACATATTTCCCCCAGGACTTACTTTGGTTGGGTAAGGCATTTTCTTATGGAGGAGATGTTTCACTTGACATCTAATATAACGCTCATTATTAAATTAATGTTTCATTTTAGTTCTTTGACACTTTAAATTAAAAAAGGAGGGATCATATGGAAATAAGACATAGATTGTGACAGCGTAAAGAGTGTTCTGGACGAGGTATTAGGGGAACTGGGACCACAGCTAACCACTTATGAAGGCAGGGAATGTGCCATAAGATAAGCTATTAGTTCTGCTCTGGCAGATTTGGGCTGGGGTACATGGAGACACGGGCTGCTCTGAACCACGAGGAATGTGGATAGGATAGGACCCTGGATTTTTTCTTAATTCTTATAAAATAGTCACAGGATTAAAGGAATGTAAGAAAATAGCTTATTAGGAAATGTTCTGAAATGGCTTTAATTTGGGGGACCAGAAAACTCCTGAAACATGAACTTTGATGAGTTATTTTAAAGGGAAAGTATCTGGGTTAAACAAGATCTCAAAGTAGTTGAGATCATTTAAGCAAGGATGCTAAAAGGAGAAATAGTAGTGAAGCAGATAACTCGTAAAGTATGGTGTCAGATGATTTATGCACAACCCATGATCATTATATCACATTTCATCTATGTTAAGGCAGCCAGAATCCATGTCAGTTTGATACAAAGTCAAATAATGAATAACACTGTAACAGTTTTCTCAACATCCATCAGTGGCCCAAAAATAATTTCAATTATACAAAATTTAAAAATAAATTTCTAGCTCCAATACATTATATATTCAACCAATAGGGATTTTATTTGTTTATTTAAAATGATTTTAAATATTTAACCCATATAGTATTAATCTAATAGTCTTTCCCTTAAAGATTTTGCTCTTCTGAAATATCCACTGATTTTTTCTTAATGTATAATCACAGTTATCAAGAAAAATAATGGTGCATGCATTCTGTCACTTCCAGGAATTATCAACTTTTAATATATGCAATTTAGAGGCCCAGTGCACAAAATTTGTGCACAGCGGTGGGGGGTCCCTTAGCCTAGCCTCCCCCCTCTCACAGTCTGGGAGCCTCAGGTGATGGCCTACTGATGGCTAAGGTAGTAGGGAGAAGGTTTAAGCTGCAGTCTGACCTCCCTCTGTGGGAGGTGACTGGTGGGCTGATCGGGATGGCGTGGGCATCTAGTGGCTGGCCTCGTCTCCAATTGTACCATGGCCACTGGTGGCCTCCCTCTGTGGGAGGTGACCCCAGCAGGCCTATCTGGGGATGGTGCTGGGCAGCCCTGTCCAGATAGCCTTGCCACTGCTGCCGCCAGTGGCCTCCCTCTGCAGGAGGCGAACAAGTGGGTAATCAGGGGATGGCACGGGCCCCCATCACCCTGCCTCTGCTGATTTCTGCCGCTCTTCCCCCCCTCTCCCTCACACAGACACACATGCACACACAACCCCATGACCATCCCCTCCCTCTGTGGGTTGGCATGCGCCTTGGATGTCCTGTGACACCTTCTTGCTGGCCCTGCCCTCCCCCACTAACCAGGTTTTTCCGCTGTTTGGTCTATTTGCATATTTCACTTCTATCATATAGGATTGCTTTACTTCCAGGGAGATTTATCCACCAAAATGAGCTCCAGCTGAAACCGGTTTGGCTCAGTGGTAGAGTGTTGGTCTGTGGACTGAAAGGTCCTGGGTTCGATTCCAGTCAAGGGCATGTACATTGGTTGCGGGCACATCCCTACCGGTAGGGGATGTGCAAGAGGCAGCTGGTCGATGTTTCTCTCTCATCAACGTTTCCAGCTCTCTATCTCTCTCCCTTCCTCTCGGTAAAATATCAATAAAATATATATTTTAAAAAACAAATAAATAAATAAAATGAGCTCCAGAAGGAGTGTTTTTTCAAGGTGTGGTCCTACATTTTAACAGGCAACTCAGATGAGTATTATGATTGCATTATTTGAGAGGATCTCTTTTGAAGTGTCACACTTCAGTAAAGAGACATTGGCTCACTAAAATTATGCCTCTGGGATGACCATATTCAGTATCTGATTTTTATTGTTAAAAATTGAGCACCCACTATCTCTTTATTAATCTATATAGGCTCATAATGTTCCCATATCTTGAAAGTCTCCATACTCACAGAACATTGGATGACTTCCATAAGTATTTTTTAAGGGATCATGCAGGAAAGCTAATTTAGGTGATAGGATTTGTAGTAGATAGATATTATCCTGGATTAGGAGAAAAGATGGCACATTAGCCTTACATGGTGGTGCCTGAAGGCAGAAAAGCAAACCTTGCAGCAAATTAAGAGCACTAAGTCTGCCTTCTGCCCTAATTGTTTGGCTATCGCTGATCTAAGCAAGCTCCCTTGCACTGTTCCTTTTCCTCGCTACCTTCTCCCAAATGTTAGAATCACCCATTCAAGGAAGTTGCCCAAACTGGAGAACCTGGGCTAATGCCATCTGCTTTGTCTGCTTTCATCCCTGTGTAATCAGCCAATGAGTCTGTCATGTTTCCTCATAAATATGTCTCTGATCCATGACCTCTGTCTAATCCTAGTTTCCAACATTAGTCTCTCTATTTCTTGGGCCCAAAAACACTGCAGCTGCCTAAATTGAACCTTCGCACGGCCACCAGAACGGTTCACTTAAACTGAAAGAGAGACCAGGATGCTCCCATGTTTGACATTCTTCACTTGTCCTCATCCTGTGGAATAAAACCTAAGCTCCCTGCTGTGGTATAAAAGACCCTCAGGGGCCTGTCCTCTGCCTACTTCTCAGGTCACTGTGGACCCAGGCCTGATTGCTGCAGGACTAGTCGCTGTGGACCCAGGCCTGACTTCCACTCCAGGCTCCCTCTGCCCCCCCTCATGTCTGTTCCAGGCTGCTTGAGCCAGCGAGGCAGTGCAGAAACTGAGACAGGCTCCCCTGTCTCTGTCTCTGTCTTTGCTCGGGGCCTCACCTGGGCGCACAGCCTTCTTCTGACTGGTCATGACTGTTAAGGCATCCCGGCCTAATTTGCATATTCTCTCTCTCTCTCTCTCTCTATATATATATATATATGTATGTATGTATATATTTATATATACATATATATATATATATGTAAGTTTTATGAAAATCACTTTTAATAAATTAGCTTCATAGGTTTCTTTCATTCTTTCGTATTGACCAATTAAAACTAAAGAAAAAATTAAATAGATTTTTCATCCAGAAAGACTATATATATATATATATATATATATATATCAGTAAAAGCAATCTGTATGTGGCATAGAACTAGGAAATTATGCATTAATATCAGTATTATATTTTAATTTATCCCAGAAAATTAATTTATATATCAAAGTGTTAACGCCAACAAAATCAAGTGGACTTACAAAAGCATTTTTCACTTTCCTGAATCCAAGATTAATATTTGAGGATCAAATTAATGATATTTTATTTGTCCCAAACAATAATTTTACCAACCTGTCAGCACTTTTAAAAATCCCTTACATTCACGTTTAGATAATGGAAAGTTCATCTCTTGCTATATTATGAAATATGTGTAGTCCTTTCCAACAATGCTGTCTACAGTTGATAGAGTACGGGTATGTTTTTATATATGAAGATACATAAATGCATAATTATGAACAGTTTTGGTCTCTATGCAAGTGTAGCTTTGTGCATATTTTTGCATGTGTGTGTATAGTGTGTGAGAGAAAAGAAGAGAAATGACTCACAGGAGTTTAATATTTAATGCCTTCTTTTATGTTATCCCTATCAATCAAATCATCCCTAATATATACAGAGAAATTATTTATCTCCAAACTAGCAATTACATGACTGCACTGATGGCACAACCATTCATATTCACTTTCTCTCTCACTGGATGTATGCATTTCTCCTTGTTCACCTCTCAGCGTGATGCTTCCTCATCAAACCCTAAGTGCAAATGCCAAAAGCCTGTCTAGTGTGTTTCTTTTCTGTTCTCATTTGATGAACATCAATTCTGATTCACTACCCTTGTTTGTGTCCTTTTTTGTCATATCCCCAAAGTTGGAGATGCCAGTTAAGAAGCAAATCGGTTCTAAAAACTGGACACGTTTGTGTTTCCTGTCTGCCTGGCTGGGCATTGCCACCTCCTGTTGCCTGTCTTCTTTGTCTTTGAAATATCCGCTGTCTAGAAGGGCAGCGCATAAAGTCTTCATCAGGAAGGAAGCTGTTTTTTGAATATGCTCTGAAGTCTACGGAGTAATCCAATTGGAAGGAAATGATTGGGAATCATTACATTTTCTCTAACATTACAGAGCTGTGATGACTTTATCAGCTTTGTCACATAAGCACTAATGCTTTCTCCTTCAAACTAAATGTGGTTTGTGAAATCTCTCTCTGGCTGCCATTAGAGACAAGCCATCACCGTTTCATTGAAAATCCTCCCGGCAGATTTCCCAGGTGTTTTCAAATTTCTGACTAGAATGTGTGTTTTCCTATAATTATACTACAGGGAAGACCTAAACTTACTTTGTGTAGGTTCAATCATCTTGCTGTTTTCACATAGATTTAGAAATCTGACACTGGAGCCAACTAAAAAAATTCTTAGATCCACAAATACATAAGTTTTATGAACATCACTTTTAATAAAGTAGCTTCATAGGTTTCTTTCATTCTTTTGTAGCAACCAATTAAAACTAAAGAAAAAAATTAAATAGATTTTTTACCCAGAAAGACCAGCTGACTCTTTAACAAGGACCTCAGGAAGACAATTAAGGGTGGCATAGGACTGTTACTGGTGGGAAGAGGTTCTCATGGCCACCTGTGGCTCCTGGTAAAGGCCTTTTTGTGGTATCTCAACACAAAGAATTTTCTGAGTCTTACATGGGAGAATGAGTGATTTCTATTTCTGTGAATTTACATCCCTGAGTTTCCAAAGTCCCTTCTCCCTCAGTTCAGCCATGGAAGAGGTGTAGCTGTGGCTTTAATAGGGTTAAAGTCAAAGCCAGTGCCCAGAGCTCCCTTTCCATGTTAGAGCAGTGTCCAGTCCAGCATCAGGCTACCTTCATTTGTGTTCTCACTGACAGTCCATCAACTCATTGCATATGGGTCCACATGGCCACATGGCTATGGATGATACATGAGCAACTGTAAGAGAGCCAAGAGCCAAAAGAAAGCCCAGAGCCATGGTCTGCAAACTACGGCTCGCAAGCCATATGTGGCTCTTTGGCCCCCTGACTGTGACTCTCCCACGGAATACCATGATATGGGTGAGTCTATTTTGAGGAAGTGGCATTAGAAGAAATTTAAGTTAAAAAATTTGGCTCTCAAAAGAAATTTTAATTGTTGTACTCTTAAATTTTAATCGTTGTAATCAAATTTGGCTCTGTTGACTAATGAGTTTGCTGACCACTGGCCCAGAGCAACAAGAGAGCCAGTTACTTTGTTTGGGGGATTATGTAGTCACACATTTTCATGGGCTTGCAGTGACCACATCCCTTCTAGCCAATGAGCCCTATCCCTAGGTTTGACTGACAGGCACCTTTCCTAGTCACTCAAACTTCGCTATATTAAATGATGAACATCTAAATATTTCAGCAAGTTTTAAGTTCACCTGATTTTAGCTTTTGTTACAGAAAAAAAAATATAATAGATTTGAAACTGTTAATATAATATCTTATACTGCATTAAAGGTATATTTCTTAAAAGTGAGAATATTCATAAATGTCAATCTAAGAAATGCTGGCTATTGACTTTTTTATTTTAATTTGAAAATTAAGTTTTAAAAACTATATGATTTTAATAATAAAAGGCATGGGCATACATTTTTAAAGGAAAAAAGTGATTTCAAATTATAAAAATGTTTATAAAAGGTTTAAAACGTTTTTAGGGAAGAATATATATATATACACACAAACCAGTAGGCCAGGACAAGCAGAATAGGAAAACTGATGAAAGCCCACAACCATCTAAAAAAATCCTATCTTTCCTAAACCAAGGACACTTAAAAATAAATAATTTGAGAATAAACCTCATTTTGATATTTTAGACTTTAACCTTCCAAACTAATGTCTCTTTTCTTCCACCAGACCATTTGTCATAACTCGTACTATTCTAGCTTTTACTCCATTAATACTAAAATGTATAAAACAGTTTGCCTCCACCAGGTCATAAGCCCAATTTGTACTCAGGACATACCTCCGCTAAACACCACCACCAAAACCTCCTTTGGGCCCAGGCCTCATTGTCCTTTGACCCCAAGAACAAGGACAATAGGCTAGATACAGATATAAAAACTCACTAAGGCAGAAAACTCCAGAAACCTAGTAAGGGATAAAACTGAGGAAAACAAGAACTTCAGGGTAACCTACCCTCCCATTGGCTTTCCTGGAGAAAAATAGCCCCTCTCACCAATCAGCTGAATGACTAATAAATTATATATCCAGACTCCAACATTCCAGTAGATTATTAGTGACATCATTTCCCCAACTGACACAGACTATCTCATCTGAACAGTGCAAGGTATTTTTTAAATATATTTTATTGATTTTTCACAGAGAGGAAGGGACAGGGATAGAGAGTTAGAAACATAGATGAGAGAGAAACATTGATCCGCTGCCTCCTGCACACCCCCTACTGGGGATGTGCCCACAACCAAGGTACATGCCCTTGACCAGAATCGAACCCGGGACCTTTCAGTCCACAGGCCAAAGCTCTATCCACTGAGCCAAACCGGTTTTGGCATGAACAGTGCAAGGTGCTTTTGAACTCATTACAGACCTCTGGGTCCAGGCAATTTGCAGGATTTCTCTTCAGATCACAGCTATTTGCTTACCTTCATAGTACTTCTAAATCTTGCAGATTTCTTATATCCCTAAAATGGTCCCCCTACTCACCCTAGACTATCTTTTAGCCAAAGGGGGGAGAGGCGTTTAATTTCTAATACCTCCTGTTGTTTTTATCTAAGCTCTACAGGTCAAATAGAGGAAAAAAGCACATCACATTCTACAGAATACTCAGTGGCTCCAGGAGATCAGTCAGGAAAGCATAGAGCAGTCCATATGGTCCATCCTACAAGCAGCTCTGCCCAAATTAACTTGGCTTTTACCCCTTTTGTGCCCCCCTAACTCCATTTCTCCTCCTCTTCCTCCTCCTTGAGACATACATTTTATAATTAGTTGCCAAATGTATTCAAACAAGATTGCAAGACCTAGAAGGTAACAGGACACACAGGTGTCCTTCCATGCTCCTTCATCCCTGGCCTGGTCCACGCCACTAAACATCCCCCCCCCCCCCTTCTCTCTGCAGGTGAGGCAGATCCTTGCCCTAGGTCTCTGTGAAATTGTGAATCTTTGGCCAGAGGCCCAGTCTGGGTCTCAGCATTTCCATGCCTGTGATGTTCCCAGGGTCCCATGGGAGTTCCCAGGGGGCTGCGATGTTCCTGGGCCCCTTAGGAGTGGCTAGGCAGACCCGCTGCCCCTCCGGAGCCTGCAATGGACCTGGACCCCTCAGGTGGCATGTGGCACTGCCCAATCTACCTCCCTGGGCCCAAATGGACCCAAAACCCCAGGAGCGGGCCATGCACTGCCTGCCCCACCTGCATATGCAAATTAACCAACATCTTAGTTGGATTAATTTGCATACTCACTCTGATTGGCTGTGGATGTAGCAGATGTACGGTCAATTTACATGTTTGTCTATTATTAGGTAAGATAGTTTAAATCATTATTAATTGCATTAAACAGATGTACATTAATTATAATTTTCCTTTAGGTTTTATTCATTGAATAATGTTTATCAAAGTCTTATTAGCATGCACCCATTCAACTATTTTACACTGCTAATTTACCAGTTTGCCATTTGTCCATCTACTCTCTAATCCATCATGTTCAGTGTTTCCTGGTTCATCTTCATAAGGCCATCCCATTGTGCAGGACCCCAATGTTTGTTTGTTTTTTCCACAGCATAAAGTCCAAACTATTTAGCCTTTTACTCCAGCTTCTGTTATCTTCTCCAAACTCCCAAAAAGTCCAAAGGACCAACTCTAACACTTTCTAATTTGAACATAAATTTTATTAAACCCTTTAATAGTCACTGTACAGCAGTTATCTACCTAAGAAGTAACTTGCTCTTTCCACTTTAATGATAATAAGTGAAGATAATAAACTGTACAAGGGTTGAATATTCTACCCAAAATTGAGTCAGTAGAAAGTACCAACATTGAAGCTACAGCTCAGGAAATTTTTACTCTAAAGTTTGTTTACATTCTGTTAGTAATTTTGCCTTGCATTGTGCTTATCCATCTCCAAAACAAGGATGAGCAAGTACATATAAATGATCATGTAAACTGAAGCCGTGCAAACCTATCTTAATAGCCATTGGGAAAAAAATACCATTATTTCACTGACTTAAAAAAAAGTTCACCAAACATTAAAAGCTTTCTTGCTGATAATTATGTGTATGGGGAATAAAACAAGGGAAACTAACACTTATTTACTGCACAATTTAAAACATTAGAAAAGTTGAAAATTAAAGTGTTTTATTACTTCATAAAAAACTTATCAAGAACAGCTTGAATGGTGCTTACCTTCTTTACAATATGGAGTGAGATATTTTCTAGCTTTGGTTGTAAGACCCCCAGAGGGAGACCTTCACTCTGTCCCAAGGATCCACAGTGACCCAATCATCCGCAGCAGGTGTCACTTGATGCAAACAGCAAGAGGCTTTATTCCAGCGCGCTGGGGCTCAACTCATAACTCACGCAGGAGCAGAGGAGTGGAGCTCCGAGCAGAAACTCTTACAAGCATATATAGGCAAAAATCACACATGGGAGGGGTTACACATGGAGGGGGAGGAAGGGAACAAAGAAATTCCTTGCATTTCAGGGTAGGGAGTTTCTGGGGACTGATTTCATTCTTGTCTAATCTTCAACTGTAAAGAACTGATTTCATTCCTATCTAATCTTTAACCTTAAAGGTCATATCCTGGAACAGGTAGTGGGGAAGGTCAATTCCTCAATCTTTGCACAACAGGGAGGGGCCCTTACATTGTGAATTGGCATACACTTTCTCAGCACAGGTCAGTTTCAAACATGTTATCCTTTAGACTTTTGATGTCATAAAAAAAAGCCAAAACAAAAAAACAAAACAAAACAACCTTTCCAAGAATGTTTCAAGTGTGAAGTGTTTCTTTACCAGCATCACTTCCTTAGAGATCTTTATAATTTTTTTGTCACAACAAATTTCCTCATTCATGTAAATAATTGCTGTCTTCATTAATTACCTTCTTCAGTCTCTTAAATGGTGGCCATGTCAACTCTTTCTTCTGTAACTCTGATTACATTGCATTCAAATTTCATTTCCAGCATTATCACTTTTTGTCTGTGTTGCATTTCTATTCGGGCTGGCCAATTTCCTTTCCAATTATCCAGTTTTGCGAAATCCTACATGGTTTTATCGCTGGAAGACAGGGAGGCCACTTAGCTACATGCCTTCCTGCCTGTGCCTGACCTGAACAACAGAGGCGCATGACCGGTCACTGACAAAATTGGAAAGAAGTGGCATAATTGGTCACTGGTTACATTGCACATTTTTTAATTGTGCAGCAATTTATGGACTCAAGACCTAGTAGCACATTTTAGACTCTTATGCAATTATTTCCAGTTCACATAAAAATTGAAATCTGAGCCAGTGTTTTTGAAGATTGGTGTCAGTTAATTAAATCCTGGCAACTTAAATTTATACATATTCGTAAATGTATACTACCCGGTTTCCCCGAAAATAAGACAGTGTCTTATATTAATTTTTGCTCCCAAAGATGCGCTAGGTCTTATTTTCAGGGGATGTATTATGTTTCCATGAAGTAGGTCTTATTTTCAGAGGATGTCTTATTTTCAGGGAAACACAGTAATTCCCAAATAGTCACCTCCAATATTTATGAAAATTATGTTTTTCTTTTACATCTAATTTATATACTTTACCTGTTCCTATAGTCAGTTCCCTTTCTTGATTTTGACTTACAGAATGAACCAGGGTTTAGTCCATCATCAGCATATTTATATTTGTTATTTACTTCCTTTTTCCTCCTCTCTCTCTCTCACCTCTCTTTTTAGATTTTCTTAAGCTATAGGCCAGGGGTGCAAAAAATATATACCTCTAAGGGGCCAATAAGTAATATAATTGAGTGTTGTAGGAAAGGGACTTGTGGCTTCTTAAGGTTTCGTGCTTCTTACAATGGAGTGAGCATCTTCTTGGCTGCCCCACTGTGGAATCCCTTAACAAGACCCGCGTGGTTCAGGGCCCACTCAGGGTCCGGTTTCTGGAGGAGGCCGCACACTAAAATGAAGAGACTGGTAAAAGAGTTAATTTGGGAAAATGGGGGCTAGGCGGGAGTCCACCTCTAATGGGAAGACTAATGGAGTTCTGACCTTTTACCATTCCTTTTATTGAGATTCTGAGACAAGGACCTCTCTTAGGCAGGGAAAATCTCTAGCAACAGTAAATAAACAAGAATTTACATATGATTAACAAATCAAAGTTGCCTCAAGTTCCACTATCTCAACTAGACAATGAGTTAATAACTCTGACCTTTCAGAGCCATCAAGGTTGGCCATCTCTTTTTGCATTTTATCACTAGTGACAATGTTTGGTTTTGGTTAGCCAGCTCTTTTTACATTTTATCACTGGTGACTCAACCTAGAGTCAATTGACCTTTCAGGGCCATCAAGGTTGGCCAGTTCTCTTTACATTTTACTACCAGTGACAAAGTTAGGTTTCAGTTTCCAGCACCCCACCAGAAAGAAATCTCAGTCCTCCTAGATTTTTTTTTCAAGAGAGAGCAAAAAGTTTTCTTTTATGAAAATAGTCTTTCAGGAAGTTCTTCAAACAATTAAAAACAAAATGATATGTTCCAGCAATTCTAGTTCTGGATTTATACTCAAAACATTGAAAATAGCGACTCAACCAGATTGTGACACGCAAATGTGCATGGCAGCGTTATTCTTAATAGCCAAAAAGGTGAAAGCAACCCAAATTCCCAACTGATGAATGGATAGACAAAATGTGGTCTAAACATACATCAAAATATTATTCACCTGTAAAAAGAAAGGAAATGCTGACATGTGTGAATCTTGAAAAATTATTCTAAGTTAAATAAGCCAGTCACAAAAGAATAAACACTGTACGAGTTCATCCACATGAAGTACTTAGTCAAATTGATTGAAATGGTAAGTAGAATGGTGGTTGCCAGGGGGTGGAAAGAGGGGAGTAGTGGAGTTATCATTTCATGGGTAAAGAATTTCATTTTGTAAGTTTTGCAAACAATTACTGTCACTGAACTATATACTTAAGCATTATTCAAATATTTTTTAAAATATATGTTATTGATTTTTTATAGAGAAGAAGGGAGAGGGTTAGAGACCTAGAAACATTGATGAGAGAGGAACATTGATCAGCTGCCTCCTGCACACCCCCCCACTGGGGATGTGTCTGCAACCAAGGTACATGCCCTTAACTGAAATCGAACCCAGGACCCTTGAGTCTGCGGGCTGAAGCTCTATCCATTGAGCCAAACCAGTTTTGGCTATTATTCAAATATTCTAGAATATTTGAATAATAGCCAAAACTGGTTTTATATATATAAGCAAACAAACAAAAAACAAAATAAACAAAACAAAAAAAAAACAAAAAAAAAACACCTCATGTCTTATTTTAGCCCTGGCAGGTGTGGCTCAGCTGGTTGGGCATTGTGCTATGCATTGAAAAGTGTCTAGTTCCATTCCTTGTCAGGACACATCCCATGACTGTAGGCTTGACCCTACGTGAGGGAGTGAGGGATTGGGGGTGCAGGAGGCAGCAGATCTGTGTTTCACTCTCACATTGGTGTTGCCCTCTATCTTTAGATCTCCCTTCTTCCCTCTTTAAAAATCAGCAAAAGTTTTTTTTTTTTAAGTGTCCAAAAATACCTTATTTTAAATACTGGTGATCCATCCTTTTAAAAATATATTTTATTGATTTTTTACAGAGAGGAAGGGAGAGGGATAGAGAGCTAGAAACATTGATGAGAGAGAAACATTGATCAGCTGCCTCTTGCACACCCCCTACTGGGGATGTGCCCATGGCCAACATACATGCCCTTGACCGGAATCCAACCTGGGACCTTTCAGTCCACAGACCAAAGCTCTATCCACTGAGCCAAACTGGTTTTGGTGATTCATCCTTTTAAATTATGTGTGGAAAAAGCTGAATCCAAGTGCATGAAGACCTGATTCTGATAAAATATAATAGTGTGCTCTTTAAAAAAAAAAGGCTGAAAATTGAATATATTAAGAATATATTCAGGAATATATAACAGGAGAGAGCTTCTGGTTGACTTGAAGAGAAACAAACCTTTCGCATAACATTTATACATCTAATGATTGTATGAATTCCCCACAGGTTATCTTCTGCTCCACATAATTTAAACATTTTTACCCTTTCCCAAACTTCAGGTCCTAGTTCTGTAGAACATTTTCACATGATTTCTAGTTTTTCAAATACATTAAAACTCCTGGATCCTTTCTATATGGATACTATATTTCTATAGTAATACTTGTCATGGAAGTGATTGCAAGCCCCTAAATAGATCAACCTAAGCCCAAACACAACATATCCTTTTTTAGCAGAATTTCCTTGGTAGATTTGAAAAATGCTTATGGCCATCTCAAGATGACTTATGAGGAAAGTGAGTCAGAAGACAGGTCTTAGTGGAAAAAGATATTCATCTTAAACAACTGGGACAGGATGGTTAATCTGAGTTAAAAACAAGTTGAAATTCTATGGGACCAGTATACAACAAAAGAAAAATGGAGAGAGAGAAAAAAGACACTAAGGCAAAGGCTAAAATATGATTTAATTAGCAAAATGGAAGCTATACATTAAATAGTTTTACTAGGATATTAAGATGCAGACACTGATATAAAATAGGAACAGGGCCAACAGAAATTATACTGCTATAGGATCTTTGGGTCAGAAAAATGTTACATTTGAAAGAGGGCGAGAGGGAAGAAATAAAGAGGTAGATATGTGAACAGAGAAAGATGTATTTACTGAACATTCACAATAAAGTAAGTACAGATGCTGAAACAGAAGGCCAGAGTGACAAAGCAATGGTAATAGGTCAGGGAATATATGGAGATAACTGCATACTCGGCAAGGAAGGAATATCAGATTTAAGCACTAATGTAACAATATATAACAAGGAGGTGGTTAGAAGAGGACGAGATGCATGGAATTAGGAAGACTGGCTTGCCAACTGCATGTGCCATCTGTTAACATGACAGTGTGTCATAAAGTAAAACAGCACAAACACGAAGGAATTGACTTAAAAAACATTGACCTATGACATCTGATGACGAATAGATAATTGAATGTTTTTTTAATTGACAAATCAAGCAGAATGAGTTGAAGGTCTAAGAATTCAAACTGTTGACAAAGCATATAAGTCCTATGGAGAGATGCTGTTTAGACTACTGTTTTACAATATAGTGTCTTTATGTTATTTATTAACAAACATTTTATGTTATGTCCAATACACTAAAATAAATATCTTGAAAAAAAAGGTAAAGGGTTGATGTTGATGTTGATATTGATATTGATCTAATACTATGGTTTAAGGATGCCATAAAATATATACCATTCCTCAGTGATAGAAAATTATGCAAGTATTTATAAAATCATAGTAAAAAGTGTAGAAGATAATAAACTTTAACCAAAAATGTATACTGCAAATTTCAACACCATGGACTTGGTAATTAAGTTTTCGTTTACTTGATGTTTCTTATGGTAGGGTTGATTTTGTCACAGAAAGAGCAATAGTATTTGGGGTTCTAGAGGTGATCTCAAGATACTTTGGCTCTAACAGGATATAAACTTTTTTTTTCCAGGATAGATGACATAAAGGCAATATCCACTAAAAGGAAACCAAAATACAATCATCCTACTTAGCATCATAGTTGAGAGACAACCCGTGCTTCTATGATCTCCATTTACCCCTTTGCTTGATGTTGTGATACACTATTTTTCCTATCTATAGATCCTCTCAAAACTTTATACTAGATAGACAGATGAGATTGTCCAGGTTTTTGTTTACTCAAGAAGCAGACAATGACTAAATATATATTTATTAATATATTGTAAATGAGTAGTTACTGAATCTATTTAGAGTCAAATTACTTATAGTCCACTCTAGTGAAGAAGAAAAAACATGTCTGAGAGTATATCTGAAATTATGTATTTTTATGATTTTAGTATAATGATGCTTTATTGATGACTTTCTATGTAGTTTTTGTTGAGAGTCTTGGGTGTTAGATAGGAAAAGGTACAAAGATCCATTATGTTAGCATGCCTATGCCAAAAGCACAATGATTTCAATATTTTGGTACTACTTAAAACCTTTGATTTAGTTCATGGAGATCAAGGTTATTATAAACTGAACTTGAACATTATAACTTGTAAAACAGGTATTTTCTATACTTCCTTTTATTATAACACATTTAAAGACATAAGTTTAATATAAAATTTGCAAAGATCACTTTTTTGGCTTTTGTTATGAAGTAGGATTAAAAAACAAATAAGCATAAAATTATTTGATTACAATAAATATACTTTGTCTATAGTCACCTATTAGATTAAGTATCAGATTTAAAAGGCAGAGTTTTAAGAACTAGAAGTAAGCAGAAAAATCGCCCTTTATATTTCACTGTCTTCAGGAATAATTTGAGTATTGATTATGTAATTGTATGTGAAAAATCTCTCAAAAAAAGTTAGAGCATTTGAGAATTTCCCCACACATTTAAGCATTAATCAATTTGCAATCTTTTTGTAACATAAGTTTTGATTGATTATAATTGCTAAAAACTTCTCCATGTGCTTATGTATTTGTGTAGTCTAGTATGTCAGGTAGTAAACTAAAATAATTTTCCTTGAGTTTGTATTAAAGGCTCTATGTATTTTTTAATTTATTTTAAAATATTTTTATTGATTTTTAGAGTGAGAGAGAGAAAAAACAACACATTGACATGACAGAAAAACATCAGTCTGTTGCCTCTGCACATCCCCTACCAGGAATAGAGTTTGCAACCCGTGAATCAAACCAGGGACTGCCTGATACAGGAAGATGCTCAACCAATTGAAGCACATCAGCTAGGGCTGTGTGTGTGTGTGTGTGTGTGTGTTGTTTTGTTTTTAATTAATACAGGTTATTTATTTTACATTATTTCCATGTGTTCTCAGGAAATATAGTCATAAATGAAATGTTTCAAATTAGTATGCAAAATTATATAAAAGTTAACTTCTAATAAGATAAGGTAAAGTTGAAAAAATTAAATAGTGTATAATACATAAAGATTTTCTTTCTCTCTTTCTCAGTTTCTTTTTCTTTTATTGTTTTTCTCTTTTTCTCTTTCATTTATTTTTTCTTTCCTAAGCATTGCTATAAGCTGAATTTTTTAATGGAGATGTGTCTCTAGGGAATTCTATATAATAAAAGCCTAATATGCTAAGTGTCTGACTGTTCCGAGTTCGACCAGCTATGATGTGTAATGACCACCAGAGGGCAGACACTCCAATCGGTAGGTTAGCTTTCTGCTGGGGTCTGGCTTATCAGCACTGGGCGAGATGGGCCAGTCGCGCACCCTGAACTTAACCTCCTGCAATCCCTTCCCAGCCTCTAAAATATTTCTTCTAATTAATATCATTTTAATGTACATGAATCAGTGACCCAGACCGCTAGTAGATACATAAGAAACAGAATGATTTTAGTGTGCAAGGAATAAAAGAACACACCACTTGAATGTAAATTCCCTTTATAGTAATATCTGTTCAAAAGGAATTTCAGAATATAATAAATGAAAGCATTATAATGATATAAACATAACTTTTTGGCCATAAGATATTTCAGAGATTTGCTTTCACTTCAGGGTTGCTGGCCATCATTACTAAAATCCAATGATAAGTTTTTAAATCTTTATCTTTATTGTTGAAAGTATTACAGATACCTCCTAATATTACCCTCTTGACCCCCTTTACCCTGCTCAGCCCCTGCCCCTGGCCTTCACAGCATTATTGTCTAGGGTCAATTTTAGTTGGGAAATCTATTTAATTGAAATGAAAATCAAGCCGAAACAAGTTTGGGCCAGTGGATAAAGCGTTGGTCTGCAGACTGAAAGGTCCCATGTTCGATTCCACTCATGGGCATGTACATTGGTTGTAGGCACATCCCCAGTGGGGGGTGTGCAGGAGGCAACTGGTCGATGTTTCTCTCTCATCAACATTTCTAGCTCTCTATCCCTCCCCTTTCTCTCTGTGGAAAATCAATAAAATATATATTTTTAAATGAAAATCCATTTGCTAATTTATTCCTTATTATGTTTTACTTTAGAATATTATAAAATATTATAGAGATTTTATTTATAGAAAAGTCTTAATATGATTATCTTTATCAAATAGCTCATTTCTAATCTATTGGAAGCATCAACTCAATAATAGTCATGGAACATACAATATGTACCATCAGCTGCATTTGGCATTGAGACTATACCAGTGCACAAAAATGACACCTTTCTGGACTACATGTGTAAGGTCCCAAGACCCCCGGTGAGTCCAGTGGGCAACGACCCCAAGTCAAACGCCGAGACCGAAACTTGATGCAAAACGCATGAGGATTTATTACAAGCGCAGCGCAGGGTCTCTCAGGCAGACAGCAACTCGAGGGAAGTGCTGGCTGACTGGAGCGCCGAGTAACTGCAGAACATGAGTTTATAAAGGCAAAAACCACACACAGGTGGGGTTACACATGGAGGGGGAGGAAGGGAACAAAGAAATTCCAAGAAGGGGAGCTGGGCTCGTTAATTACATGTTTTATGACAGGGTCTATGCTTAGTCAACAGTCCCATCTGGTAATCTTGCAAGCCCCTTTGCCTCTCCCCTTCCCATTCCTCTGGGTAAGTCCTCAGGGTAGGGAGTTTCTGGGGACTGATTTCATTCTTGCCTAATCTTCAACCGTAAAGAACTGACCTCATTCCTGTCTAATCTTTAACCGTAAAGGTCACATCCTGGAACAGGCAGTGGGGAAGGTCAATTCCTCAATCTTGGGGCCCTACACATGGAACTGGAAAAAGTCCAATGTGAATAGAGTAGATAGAGAATATTTAATAAAGCAAAAGAAAATTAACTCAATATTGAAGCATTAAAATAATTATATCAATAGAGAATGAGAATGTTGTGTGGGGGAAAAAAAAGGAATGATATCATCAAGATGGTGTTATAGTATGTTCCTGACTTCAGTCCCTATCACAAGAACACTGGCTATCAGCTATCCATAAACAAGTCAAACTGTGAAAATAAGAACCTGGGTGCCAGAAGACAGTTCCAGCATGTCATAAATTTAAGAGTTTCATCAAAATGTTGATGGAACTTGGGGACTCAACAAGGACTGAGTCACATATGTTGTCACCTGCTGGGATGGCTAAAGGCCTTTCCCCCAAACCTGAACAGGATGATTGTTTGCTGCCAGACAGCTCAGGGCATCTTAATCTACATGTTATTGCCTCCTTTTAGCCAAAGGCCTGAACAGCCATAGGCTATTCCTCAATCTGACAATTCTTCTATACCCTACCCTTTGAAGTGTATTATCTCTACCTTGCCTTAGGTCAAATTGTGTTAATAAAAAGCAAGGGTCCTGAGACAGGATAACTTGGCTCCTTTAGCTAAAGCTCCTCTGATCCCCAATGTCTTCAAAATTATCTTTCTTCTTTGGACTCCTACTTAATCTATGCAGAGCCTTTCTTCAGATTGCTGAACCCTTCTTAATGCTGGAACAAAAGCCCCAGCACCTGGGGGTGAAGCTGAAGCACCACTGGGCCACAGAAACCTAGAAGAGCTGCATTAAATGGGTAAGAGGGGGAGCTGCACTGCCCTCATTGTCCTTACACAGGATGGCACAGCACCCACTGACAGGGCCCCACTGGCCCTATGATCTCTTCAGTAGGAAACTGAACAAAACACCCAGCTTCCCCAGCATTGCAGGGCACTTCTCAGGTGGCACACCTCCTCACAGGATCACTGGGGAAATCTCCCAGGTTCGACCACTGAGGATCAGAATGAAACAAAGAAGGCTGTGGGGACTACAGCAACCAGCACACAGCTCTTGGCAGGCCCTTTCCCCCTTGAAAACATAAGCGAGCTGAAAGCCCAGCCACTGACTTCCCCCTTGCCGAGCAATGCCTGCGGCCCTGTCTGCTGAGGAGGTCTGCCCAGTTCAGGTCACCAGCCAGCAGGTCCTCCAGGTATGAAAGCTTGCACTCTCCAGTGCTGCCCAGTCAGGAAGCCTGAGCAGAGAATCCCTGTAGCCCTGGAGCTCATCCCACAGCAGGGAAGCCAAGCTGGCAGTTCTGCCCAACTACGGTGTACACTTTTCCTCCCCACATAACAAGGGAATCTTCACAAGCACCCTGGACAGCCTTGGAACCTGCCTGCGGTACTGCCCAGCTGCAGAGTCCAGCCTACAGCCATGCTTGATTTTGAACATAGCCTGCAGCCTTGCTCAGGCAGGGCGCCGAGCCAGTGACAGGCTGTGAGAGCATAGCTTTCAGCCCCACCTGATGAGAGAGCCTGGGCAGTGACCTTACCCAAACACAGGGTGATGTCTCTAGTCTCACCCAATGCTGCCCACAGCTGGAGGCCCCTGGCAACCAAAGAGCCCAGCTAGTGACCTTGTGCACAGGGAACAGGAAGCAGCACTCTACCTAATCAAGATCCCAGGCTGCAGCCCACCCTGCACTGGAGGAACACTTCTAAGATTTGTATTTGCTCTTAACAAATAATCATATGAAAGCTATGCACTAGATTTTGAACAAGGGAGCTTCTAAAGAAGTTTGCATTTTCTTAAAGCCTCTTTTCTCTCTTGCTACCCCCAGCCCCTAGTCTCAGAGAGTGTTTTATATATCTCCAGGGGTATTTTTATTCCAAAAACATGATGAGATTTACATCTTGAAAGAACAGAGAAAGAGTGCAAGCTTCCTCCTAGGAGTTATGGGGGTGTGATTCTTCATTATCAAAAGCTTAGGGCAGTTACTGTTTAAGTCTTTCCTTTGTACTAGGGGTCAAAAGGAATGGGCCCTTCATCCCTTTCACTGTCAATCACCATAACAACCTCACCTTCACTCTCTTCACTCAGCCAGGAATTCTACTTCTTAGGGAAAAGCTCTTCACATAGCAAAATACAAAGAGTGGTTTCAAAGATAATTCGATGGATATCAAGACAGATAAAGCTGCTTTTTACACATGATACATAACAAAAGTCTATTTCCAATTGTAACAAAGAAAAGAAATATGATTACCAAATCCAATATTTCCATCATATATTGAAAAGACATTATTATTCAATCGATAAACATGTGTCAAAATCAACGTGTTGTCAGCATCTGAAATTGCATTAGAATTGATTCTAAGAAAATTCTCTTCCAAAATTATATAACAATAATATATCCAACTGCGTATTCAATATACAATTGTGCAGAGGTATAAAGCAACCATCTTACTAAATCTACATAAAATGATCAACCTGAAAAGGACTCAGGATTTTCCTTTACAAAGTTATTGGGAGTCAAAATAAAAAGAGTTAAAAAAAATTCATCTGAAAGTAATGTCCAGAAGAACTGAATAATAGAAATGCAATAATTAAATGTATCCACAAAATGAGTTAGATGTGAAACTTTCAAAAGGAAGTATTGTACTTTGAACATTCATTAGAGCAAAACTGAGGGGGAAAAATACTACTGGAGCTAGTGAAGTAGGAAAAATAATTTGCCCAAGTAATAGAGAAAAACAGTATCAAATTTCAGAGAAATGCAGAATGGGTTACCAGATCTTCATTAAAATCAATATATGTGTGCATGATGAACTGCCTATGAGAATGAAAAATCCATTTTTCAAACTTCCCATTTTACTTCATGATTTATGAGTAAAATGGTTGGTTAACAATGCATGCCTCAACAACGACAAAAGACATCTCTTGTTCTTATTCTTCAGACAACAAAGTGCTATAGAAACAAATCATCACATACATCATATCTTTTAAAATAAATCAAGGAACAGCAAGTGTTGCAACTATGTATACAATAAAATATGAGAAAACTAAATAACTTAAGGACAAAGTTATGTACCTGTTATGTGATAACTTGTGTCCCTCCAAAAATTATATGTTGATATCTCAACTCTCAGAAATATGGAATGTAACTATTTGCAGATAGGTCCTTTATAGATAATTAAGTTAAAAGGAAGTCACTAAGATAGTCCCTAGTGCAATGGGACCAGTACCCTTAGAAAAAGAGGATACAGGCATGTTATAGAAGGAAGACCATGTGAAGACACAGGGTAATGTGTCATGGCAATCCTAGCAAACTAATGCAATATGCTACTTTGTTATAGTAACCCTAGCAAATGAATGCAGAATCTATCATCTATGTTTTCAAGACATGTTTCTGCCTACAAAAGAGCACACCCTGGTCAGATTAACTAAAAAAAACTATCCTAAGTACTTACATTATGGTGAGAGATGAAGTGGATGACAGGTTCTGCCTTTGTATGTCACCCAATAATAAATGAGCAAAATAGAAATAGCTTCTTTCATGTTTGTCTATCATTTTTAAGCAAATAATCTTACTTTAAAATAACTAATAAAGGACAAGTTATTTTGTAAATGTCAACATTTCTAAATCACAAAAGTACAGTAAAAATTTACACATTTAGATTTAAATTAATTCTTATAAATATTAACTTTGTGTGAAAATATTCATTTTACTTAAATATTTATTAGTGATGATAATATGTTATTTCTGCTCAATGAATCAAACATTGAAAGATCAGGAATTGAATTGAATTTCATCAAAAAGCCTGATCTCACATAAAACTACACACACACACACACACACACACACACACACACACACCACTAGAGGTCTGGTGCACAAAATTCACTCCACATAGCCTGCTTGTTCAGTTGTTTGGTTGTCCCTCACTAATCCCCCTGCCAACCTGGTCATAGACAGCCATCTTGTGAGGGCTTGAGGGTCAATTTGAATGTTACCTCTTTATTATATAGGATATTTTAATTTGGCAACTTCTTATTTTTCTTAGTTTCATTTTGTTTTTGAAATAAGACTGGGTGTTTGACACACTAGTTTGAAAGAAAAATGGAGGTAAAATGAACTTACTGTCATGTGCTCACATTTAGGAATCATATCCTATTGAGATATTTCCAGATGACAGAATACCTGAAGGGGTATAAAGATTTTATTTAAAAAAATAAAAATAAAAAACAGCATGAGCAGTATGTAAATCTGAAATGCTCATACTTCAAATATAAAGTTTTACATTCAGGAAAATTATAGTTTAGAAACTTAAAACTCAATAAATGTCAATAGAAATGTATTTAAGTTTCCCTGTACTAAGTCAAATAGATATGCATTTGTTAAGTAAAATAAAATCTCAAGTATACCACATAATTTAATTCAAAAATAAAATTTAAGAATATATATGTGGATGCTGTTTATATAATTCTAGTTAAAATACTTACTGGAAGTCAGAGTTTAATGTACTTTATAAATTGTGTCACTTGCTTGCCTTGTGCTTTGAGCAAAATTATTTAAACACTTTGTGTCCCATTTCTCAATCAGCACGACCTCCTTTTGCCACATGACACTGGGGTCAGGATATTATGCTATCATAAAAGCTCATATCCATTCCATATTTGACTTGAACTCTTTGATAATTTTTTTCACCTTCTATCACTGTCTTCAGACAAGGAGATTGAAGCTAAATGACTTATTCAAGGGCACTAGGCCAGCCAGCATTATGCTATTGATTTAGATTAATAGTCTTTATTTTCCCAGTTGGATTGACCCCCTGAGCCTTGCCAATTCTAATTCCACTTCCATAAAATAGGGATAGCACTGCTTAACACCAAGATCAATTGAGTATCTCTGTAATTATTCTCTTATGCATGCAAAGCACTTAGAGCTCAGAAGTAAAGTGCAGTCTTTCAAATTGCAAGGTGCTTAGAACAGAGAAGAGATAGCTGGAGAGAAATTAGAACTTTGATATTTCAGATGGGTAGACATTTGGTAGAGAATTAAATTTACCCCCTGTTGTTTTAGATACTGACTTTTTTTGGGGGAGCAGTGGTTTTTCTGGCCCCCTCGACCTCTTTCTCCTCCACCCACTGCCTCCTGCCTGCCTGCCTGCCCTCCCTCCACACCTATAACCCCACCCCTCTTGATTTATTGAGATAGAGAGGAGGGGGATCTGATAATTTGGGTTACTATGTAGGTAGCCTCTTTCATTTATTCAGAACAAAGCTAAGACTCCTGCTGCTGCTGCCATGCCCACTACCATCACCTGTTTGCTGGCCTAAGGCTTCCAGGATGTGCAAACTGTGCACCAAGTGAGCACATGTGTCCGTAGGACTGCTCCAATGCTAGGGTTTTGTTTACCATAACAGTAAGGCAGGGGTGGGGTAGAGGGAGACATCAGACACCAAGAGCTAAGACCTCAGGCACCATAGGGTTGCTGCTGAGGCTAGGAGCTGGGTCACATGGAGGCTGTAAGAATGGTTGACAGGTGTGCAATGTGGCAGGGAGGCCCTGAGGAGGCTTGCTGCCCAGAGGCCCAGAGTGGTCTGAGAGCATGGCTGCTCCCATCTTTGTCAGGTTAATTTGCATACCCACTCCTGATTGGCTGTGGGTGTCAAGAAGTGACAGTCAATTTACATGTTTCTCTTTTATTAGTATAGATATAATGGAGATTGAGCTCTTATTTAACAAAATGTTTTGACCATTTAATTTAATAGTTCAACACTTCCTTAGCAGTCCAAACCCTCTTATTTTACTCTATTTTCCTTGCATTTTTCAAATTACTTTTTAATTACTTGATATACACTTTTTTTGCATTTCTTTATATTTTAAAATCACTGTTACTTATTTTTATTATTCATCACCCCCTCTTCCTCTAATAATTTACTTATTTACAAATCCACAGGGCAGGGATGTTTGTTGTTATTATTGTGGCAGAAGTTATTGTATTATTACTAGAGGCCCATTGCAGGAAGATTCTTGCAAGAATAGGGCTTCCTAAGGTGGTTTCTGCTGCCCTGCCTGCTTCCCTCCCTTCTCTGCTGCCCTGCTTGCTTGCTTCTCCACAGCTTCACTCCCTTCTTCAGTGCTTGGCTTCCTTCTATGCCACCTTCAGTCTTTTTTCTGCACCTGGATATGCAAATTAACCGCTATCTTGGTTGGGTTAATTTGCAAACTGGCTTCTGAGTGGTTGTAGCTTGAGGGCATAGTGGAGGTAAAGTTAATTTGCATGTTTTTCTTTTAATAGTTAGGATTACCACATTTTATGGCCACATCTTAAACTTCTACACAATTGCTGGCTAGGCTATGTTGGCACAGTTCATAGTGTTAATAAAGTTCCATCATAATCTTGATCCCCAGACCAGTGATTTTCCTGTTTATCATACCAATCATTATCTACCATCTATCTATCTGCCTGTCTATCTTTCTATCTATTTGTCTATCATCTATCTATCATCATCTATCTACCTGTATTTATTTGTTTAAAATGATTTCTTCTCAATTCTTTTGTGCATTTCTTCTTTCATTGTGTGTGTGTGTGTGTGTGTGTGTGTGTGTGTTATTTGTTCCTAAAATAGAAAATTTCCTGCAGAATTTAAATGGCAGTTTGGAAAAACACTATGTCAATTAAAATGTTTAGCACTCAGAAATGTAGTATGATTGTCCTAAGGTAGAAAATTGTGTATGAATGTTTTTGTTTCCTTTCATTGACTAATCTTAGCTTAAATCCCAGTTGTGATAATTAGCTCAAATAATGTGTTCATAGCATTCACATTGCACTGCAAGACATATTTCAACTTGTACTTTTAGTATCACCTCCACTGTGGCTCATATATTACCATAAAATAGATTTTGCTTACAAGTGAAATTAGATATTGTTTCCCAAAAGAGAAACGTGTTTTGTACATGAGGTGTAATTGGCCAATAGGATATTTTTAAAAATAGAGTGCCAAACATTATATTATGCCTATAATATAGCAAAAGCTTAGCACTCAGCTACCAACTGCTCACTTACAAGTGCTTTGCAAATGTATAAATTTATTGTCATGACATCCCCAAGAGAAGTTGGTTAAGTAATTCAGATATTCTAAAATTGGATAAAATTTCTAATCTAAATCTAACAAAAAAGCATTTTTGCTGTGTTGAATATATTTTACACTTAGAGATTTAGATCTGTTGCTATAAAATTTATCTAGAGTAATAAAAAATTATGATGTTTTGGAGTTTCAAATCATTGTGTTAAGCTTTTCTTCTATTATTTACCTTAAAAAGCTTTATAAAAAAATATCTTCATGCTATATGCATCATCACATATTCTGTTTGAAAATAAGATTTTTCTAAATTGCAGTGAAAATAATAGATTTTTAGAAATACTTTAATTTTCTATTTTTTAAACAAACAGTTGCTATTGTCTTTACCACTGCAATTCAAGAACTAATATGATATTGTTAAATACTATTATAATATACACTTACAACGTTGCTTTTAAGTATCTGCATGACCTATGTTATAATACAATGCACAATCTACATTAAATCTAATTTCAAATCAATGTTATATATTGTACATTATTTTAAGTGCATACACAACACTGCACTGAAATTGTATAACAATACTAGAGGCCCGGTGCACAAACATGTGTGCACTGTGGGGGGTGTCCATCAGCCCAGCCTGCACCTTCTCCAATCTGGGACTCGTCCAGGGATTTCTGACTGCCAGTTTTGGCCTGACCCCGCTGAGCAGTGGCAGCAGGCACATCGGGCTGGGATGAGTACAAGTGGTGCAGCGGCTGGCCCTGATTCAGGTTGCTCCCTGGCTGCCTGCCACTTAGTACACAGCTACATCCCCCTAGGGGTCCTGGACTGTGAGAGGGATGTCTGACTGCTGGCTTAGGCCTGATCCTTGTGCTATTCTCTGTAGAAGAGAGTCAGTCTGAGCAACTCAGTGACTCAGGGAAGAGCAGGAAACTCAGAGTTAGCCTGTGTCCATGCTTGACTCACCTACTTGATGGTGTTCATAGTATAGACTGTGGTGACCCAGCCTGTGTATGTGCAGCAGCTGCTGAAGCTCCAGCAGCAGGCCATTCAGCAGCAGAAGGCCATCCAGCCATAAGCTGGCAGTGGGAAATCCTCCAAGGTTTCCTGGACTGCAAGAGGATGCAGGTTGAGCTGAGTGAAATCCACCCCTCAAGTGCACATATTTCATGCACCAGGCCTCTAGTTATTACATGGTTTGATGTATTGATGCTCAATGTGGGGAAGAGTCAATATGTCTAGATTAGCAGTACCCATATGAATCTGTTTTCTTACCTACTATCTTATAATTATTTTTCAAAAGATCAAAAATTCATATAAAGGTAGTTAGAGAATTCTCAGAATTATCAATTCTAAAAAGTTAAGACATTCATATGATCAAACTTCTGTGCTCTCTCCTCATTACTCCATGTTAAAGTTTTTACTACCACAGTGGTCGGCAAACTCATTAGTCAACAGACCCAATATCGACAGAACAATGATTGAAATTTCTTTTGAGAGGCAAAGTTTTTAAACTTTAACTTCTTCTAATGCCACTTCTTCAAAATAGACTTGCGCAGGCTGTGGTATTTTGTGGAAGAGCCACATTCAAGGGGCCAAAGTGCCACATGTGGCTTGCGAGCCGTGGTTTGCCGACCACTGCACTACCCTATTGATTCCCTGTGCTTGTGGTACAGTTGGATAGGTTTTAGAGAGCTATCTTCTCATCTCAGATGACTTATTCAGCTGGGGTGTCTGCCTCAGGGGCTGCCCACCCTCAGCGCCCCCAGCCACCCAGGGCCAGACCAAGGTGCAGGCAAGCCTCGAATGGCAGCTACCCAGTCACCCAGGGCCACCCGAGGCTCCGTTAATCAGGGCTGGTGACGGCTTATGCTGCCAGCAGTGGCAGCAGCAGAGGTGTGATGGGGCATTGCTTTCCCCTGATCACTGGGTCGCCTCCTGCCCCATAGGGTAAGGTGACCAGACATCCCACTTTTAGCAGGACAGTCCCAATTGAAAATGCCATAGGACATGGGGCAAATTGTTAAAAACAGGGACTGTCTGCCAAAAGTGGGACATCTGGTCACCTTACCTTAGGGATCCCAGACTGTGAGAGGGGGCAGGGCAGGCCAGGCTGAGGAATGAGACCTCTAGTGCATGAATTTTCATGCAACGGGCCTCTAGTCCTATATAATAAAGAGGTAATATGAAAATTGGCCATCACTCCTACACACAAGATGGCCACCACAAGGTAGCCAGCAGGGGATAGCAGTTGGGAGGAACCATGCCTACAAGGGAGGGCAGTTGGGGGTGATCAGGCCTAAAGAAGAGGGCAGTTGGAGGGGAACCCAGGCCTATAGGGAAGGACAGTTAGGGGTGACCAAGCCAGCAGGGGAGGACAGTTAGGGTGACCAGGCTGGCCAGGGAGGGCAGTTAGAGGCAATCGGGCTGGCATGGGAGCAGTTAGGCATTGGTCAGGCTGGCAGGGGAGTGGTTAGAGGTTGATCAGGCTGGTAGGCAGAAACGGCTAGGGGTAATCAGGCTGGCAGGTGTGCTGTTAGAAGCCAGCAGTCCTGTATTGTGGGATCGGGCATAAATAGGCAATTGGACATCCTTTGAGAGGTCCCAGATTAGAGAGGGTGCAGGCTAGGCTGAGGGACCCCTCCACCCCCAATACTGCTGGGTCTGATGTGGCGGGGATCTCCCTTTTCCGTGGCCAGCACGGAAAGAGAGATGAAATTGGTTCTTCATAGAGGCATCCGAGGATTGAGAAATAATGAAATGAAGAGAGTTGATGCAGAAATAGGTTCAAGCTGGGTCCCAGGTGGGTCGCCGACCTCCTCTGCTGGAGAAACAGAAGATTCACCTGAGCCACACAGCACATCTATTTATTCTCTAATGCATAAGGGGGTTTCACTGGAAAACCCAAGACTAAAGAAGCCTGGGAGGTTCCAGATCCCACCCACTCCTTCCTCTCTGGTGCCAGACAGGTTCCACATCCCAAAGCCCTCTTCCTGAACCCGGACAAAGGCAACCAGGAACTGACAACACCTCCACACTCCCAGGGCGGGGGTGCCACTTACATGACTCCGCCAATGTCCCGGGCCCAGCCAACAACAATCTAAAGAATATCCATCTGTCTTCCCAGGGGGCCCTCTATACCATACATTAATTTTGTTCCCTGGGCATCTAGTATATTTAATAAATCCTGGCATATGTGATAGATTTGCTGTAATGAGGACCACAATTAATGGGCACATGCATCTATACAGCAAGATTTTACAACTCTTTCCTTTCACAAGTGAGATTTATTTCCCTAATTCTTAAATCTCTGCTGGACTTTTTTTCTAATGAAATGCAATGGGTGATATGCAAGTTCTGAGATTTATCCTTAAGACCCTTAAAACAAAAATAAATTATTCTCCTCCTCCTCCACCACCACATTCTTTCCCTTTTACTCTCTGTCTCTCTCTTCCTCTTCCCTATCTTCTCTCTCCCCTCCCTGCATTTCCACCATGAGAAAAAGCTTAGACTAAGTTTTGGGAAAGTTTGTTACTAAGCAATAGATAACTAACACAATATTGTTCAAGATTATATGTTTGTTTCTTTTCTATGTATCACTCTCTGGAAATTATTATTATTTTTTTTTTGCCTGAGATCTGAGATGAAATTGATTGCATAGTAAAAAATAAATAAACTTTTCAGACTTGAGACTTATAAAATTCCAATTTCTTAGCGAATTTCATGTGCAGTTTGTATTAAAGTGTTTTCTTCAGTCAAGGTTATCGATGAGGATAGGTGCATAAATCAGGAAAAGCAACAATACACTTGTCAGAGAGAAACTGCCTTTATAGATGAATGTTACATGCTAAACTTTTCTTTTCTCAATTCAGCACTGCCTTAAAATAATTTACTTTACATATTTTATGGTGCTGTTCTCCTTCTGGCCTCACAGTATACTACATATGGGCCTCGTAATTTCTTTAGAAATAATGATTAAATAAAATGAAGAGTAGTAGAAAATTAATTTCCATTCCCTCCTTTAATTTCTCCTACAATAAAGATAGGACAAATCCTCCATTCATTAGGCAAACTATGTTTCCACTATGAACCTGGTGTGGGCTAGGATGCTAACTGGGCATACAATGGGAATAAAATAAAAGTGGGCTCTGCCATTATAAAGCTCATAGCAAAGCAGAGGAAGACAGAAATCAATCAAGTAACTGCACCAAGTACACATCATAGTAAGAGCTATAAAGGAAAATAGTAGGATTAAAATATAAAATTGGGCTGAACTTGAATATGCGTTAGATTGGGATCCATTCGAGTACCCTGTGAAAAGTGACATTTATCAGAGAGTTAAAGGCTGAGTAGAGAGCAAATATTTAACAATTATGGAAAAGAGAACATCAGAAAGAAGAAATGACACATGTAAAAGCCTTAAATTGGGAAACACGTTGGTATTTGAAGGAAACAAAAGGTCCCTGTGGCTGATTTCCAGGGGCAGAGAGAGATCATGATTCCACATTAGGTTGCAGAGGAAAGTAGGAGTTGATTATGTATGCCCAGAGACACCTTGATGAGAATTATCCATTGTTTCCTAAGTGCACAGTGAGTCAGTGAGGGGGTTGAAGAAAGTTGGGGATCTGATTTAATGCATAATTCAGTCTGAGTCTGAAGGTCTGAGAACTGGGGGAGCCCATATGGTATAAATCCCAGACCCACAGTCAAAGGGCTGGAGAAAAAGAGACGCATAGGCCTCCAGAGGCAGGCAGGAAGCAAAAGGAGCAACGTTCTCTTTCCTCCAACCTTTGTTTTAGTCACACCCTCCCAGGGTTGGATGATGTCCACCCACATTGGGAAGGGTCACCTGCTGGACTGGGTTCTCTGGTTCAAGTCCTAATCTTGTCCCGAAACATCTTTGGAGACACACTCACAGTCTGAGTCCCCTAGGGTCAGTCAAGTTGACACATACGCTAACGATCATAATATTCAAATAATAATTATCAAATGAAAGCACTTTTGCAACCTGCACCTGTTACAGAGACCACCCTCCTATCTTCTGCTTGACTTTATCCCACCCTTCTCCTAGAGCTGATCTGCCTCTGGCTACCCAATACATTACTTTTGCTTCTTTAAAACTTTATGTAAATAAAATCACATGGCAAATATCCCGTGTCTGGCTTATTTTTTCCCCTATGTTATGCCCTTGCCTGCAGCAGCAGCAGATCATTTTATTTATTTATTTTCTGTACAATGTTCTGTATTCTGACTACATCTCAATGTATTTATTTACTCTATTATTGATGGTCATTTAGACTGCATTTGGGTTTCTCTGTAAAGCTAATGTTTCGTACATGTTTTATTTTGTTTGTTTTGTGTTGCTCCTATGCTCACATTTCTATTAAATTCTACGAAAGAGAGAAATTGCTAGCTGAAAGGGGCATGTGTATTCAAATTTAGTACTAATAATGAAACAGTTTCCAAAGCCTGCAGTACTTAACTGTACGTCTTACCAGGAGTATAAAGTAAAAGATAAATAAATCTATAGGAGCAAAAATAACCAAGAGACTTATCTGTGGGGATCTTGGCATTGGATAAAGAAAAAAAAAAGAAATCTCTCCTGAGAATTTATACTCAGAAACTGGCCCTCTTCTGGATCTGCAACTAGTGAGCTGAAACTTTCAAGTTGAGAATTTATTTTTAAGTGATCCCACATAAGTACCTTCAGGCACCAGGCAGAAGCAAGTGCAAGTACTCTCTAGAGGAACGCTTCTTTCAGTCAGGCCTTAGAAAAAGCCTATAGATAATGTTCCAGAAGAAATAAAACCACAGTTGAAAAAAATCACACAACTAACAATAAAACAACAAACAAACAAACAAACAAACAAATAGTCATGAGCAAGAACTTACAAAACAAAAAAACAAAAACAAAGATTTCCAAAGAGTACTGTTACTGAGATTATAAGACAAAATTTAAATATATATTATTTTAGATAAACAAAATCATTAAAATATGAATTATATTTAAAATAGTTTTTTTAAAGAGAGAAAAGGAAGAGAGAGGAAGATATAGAAACATCTATAAAGAGAAATGTTGATTGGCTGCCTCCTGCATGCCTCCTACTGGGAATTGAACCAGCACTGTGGACTAGTGCCCCAACTGGGAATCCAATCAATGACCTCTTGGTTCATGTGATGACAACCAACTGAGCCACACTGGTCAGGTGAAAATACAAATTCTTAACAAGAGACAATGAAAACATCTCAGGAAATAAGAAATGGAGCCAATTAAATGGAATTGTGTAATGTATATGCTTTGCAAATTAAATCACCATGGAAGAAAAAAAAATAGGTTCAATACACAAAAGAAAAAATAAATAGCCAAAACTGGTTTGGCTCAATGGGTAGAGTGTCAGTCTGTGGACTGAAAGGTCCCAGGTTTGATTCCAGTCAAAAGGCACATACCTTAGTTGTGGGCACATCTCCAGTAGAGGTTATGTAGTGGGAAGCTAATAGATGTTTCTCTCTCAAAGATATTTCTAACTTTCTACCCCTTTCCCCTCCTTTCTTTAAAAAAACAAAACAATAAAATATATTTAAAAAAAGAAAAGATAAACAACATGGATAACTGGGAGAAAATATGCTTAGATGCACAAGAAAAAATAGTGACAATACTCAGATATAATGTATGGGGATTTTTCTAGACTTGAAGGGCATAATTCTCAGATTCTGAAAATTTAATCAATTATGATTACATCAGCAAAGACTCTACTTACAAATGAAGTCAGAGTCCCAGGTAACAAAATTTAGAATTTGAACATATATTTTTTGGGGATACAATCCATACAAAGGATTAGAATAAGATAACAAAATCTATACAAAAATTGAAAAGAAGAGGGAAGGAAGTGAACAGTATTAAACTGCTCTTAGATCCTTATAATATTTTAAAGGAAAATAAAGTTATTAACTTGAGACTTTAGGTTGAACACCCATGATGAAAATATTATTTGTATACATGCACTATTTAATAAGAGATTAAAATTAGTCTCTTGAAATGATTATCTATACTAATAAAAGGGTAATATGATAATTGGGGCAGATGTCTTCCAGAAGTTCTTTCAGATAAAGCTACAATGGCTATAAGGCCCAGGGCTCAAGGTAGCCTTAGGCTGGGGCAGCCTTGAGCTCTGGTTGCTGCAAGGCCCAGGGTTCATGGCAGCCATGGGCCTATAGTAGTCATGGGCTCAGGCAGCTGTAAGCCCTGGTGGCTGCGGAGGCATTGGACTCAGGCCTCACAGCGGCAGCAGCTGGCAGTGGCAGCAGCAGTGGGATGATGGGGGCAGCGTCTTCCCCTGATCAGCATGGTCACCTCCTGCAGAGGGAGGTCAGATTGCAGCTTAGGCCCACTCCCCCTGGGTGGTGGTGGTGCAAAAACATCAGTAGGACATCCCCTGAGGGCTCCTAGACTGAGAGAGGGAGCAGGCCGGGCTGAGGGAATCCCCCCTCCAATGTACCAATTTTTGAGCACCAGGACTCTAGAGTTCCTATAAAAACATAAGATTTCGTAGCAAAGTTCCTAAAACATAAGCAAACAAAAGACAATACTACACTTTAGAAAAAAAATTATATGCTAACAGATGAATTATGTTATACATTCGTGTTTGGCCTCTGATATTTTATAAGTAAGGAGAGTTGATTTTTAATTTTAGCAGTGTTTCAGATGAAGATTCTTAAAGAAAGGAGATGAAAGGTGCTGAGAAATACTGCTAATGACAAAACAAGGACACTGCATATTAGTCAATAGAAGACACAGTTCTTTCCTATCTCACTGCCATCACAACTCAGCTGCTAGCATTATAAGGTGAATATAGAAAATGAAACATAGAAAATGAACATAGAAAAAAGAAATCTTTTTTCACAAAAAAAATTGTCTATAGAGAATAAGGCACTTCATTCTCATCAGATTTTCACAGTCCCATGTCTACGAACCATGCCCTATAAGAAAAAGTCTTGGTTTTACAGAACTGTTTTTACATAATGGCATGCATATGAATGAAAATGTATATATGATTCAAGTAAATAAATAAGTACAATTTTTCTTCCTGACCTTTCCACCTGAACCTCACAACCTCCTGTGATTTGCTTACCTGGCTTTAGTTAGCTAAATATTAGATCCATCTGGATTTTATTAATTACCTACCCTCTAACTAAAGACAGTTGTAGCAGCTAATCTTCTGTTTTTTAACCTGCTAATTAGCTATTTCCAGTAGAACTTTAAAATGCTACCCTAATCTATGCCCTCATTTCCTTAGGTTATATGCAATTGCCTGTTACTTCCTTTAAATAGGTTATGTCTTTCACAGTAATTGTCTTGAAGTTAGATTTGTCCTCCGTTGGATCACTGTTGCCTGTACCAGTTACTTTAATTTTAGGACATCCGAGGCCATATGTGATAGATAACTGCGTTCTATTATACTTGGACGCTGTATTTCACTTTTACCAATTATCAAGGGACCCGACTGGAAAATGTGCAATTGTATGAAAATCTTCCTGTGATCACTCTTTGCTACAAGGGACTGATAAGTTCTCCATGTACAAATTAATGAATTTTGTCACCTATTATTTGTGCCTGGTCTCATTCTTCTTGTCAGAAATGACAATATCTGCTCTGCATATAGGTCAAGGAGGACGGGCTGAAAAGGCTAGGTCTCTCTGCCTTAGCAATTAGAAGCTGCTTGATGCTTTAAGTGCCTGTGGATAAATAAAACCACGATAATTGCCAAGCCATTTTTAGAACTGCACATCCACTGAGACATTTTTGACCTGCAGCAATAAACTATGAGGCAGTATTTGAACTGTGCGTATCAGTTAATTAGAAAATGAAAATGTAAATGGGAGGATTAATTCAACAACCTACACAAGCACAGTGATAGTATCCTAAGACCTTTTCTCTTTTCTCGGTTGTTGCCTTTTCTTTTTCTTTCAATAATAAGCATCCCATATACCCAAGCTTGCTGGCTCAGTGGATAGAGCACTGGCCTGCGGACCAAAGGATCCCAGATTCAATTCTGGTCAAGGGCATGTACCTTGGTTGCAGGCTCCTTCCTGGCCTGGGTCCTGGTCAGGGCTTGTGCAGAAGGCAACCAATCAATGTGTTTCTCTCATGTTGATGTTTCTCTCTGTCTTTATAGTGCTTGGCGTACAGTTCAATAAATATAGGTTGAACTAATGCAGATAAGAATGATTTTTGATGTTACCGAGTGGTGTGTTCTTGTGTGCAGCCTAGACTTTATGATTACAGAGTCTTATCTGCCTACACCTCTAATTCTCAGGGCCCACAATAGTGGTTAGCACATGTAGCTGGCTAGCAGTTTTTATTGAACATACAGGTAAAACAATTACCATTCAAACCACCATGCCGTTCATAAGCAGGAAACTATTCTTATTGAAGCACTTCCTAAGATAGCTTACGCTCAGTGTTTATCACAGCACATTGTGCTGTGAAACAATGGTACCATGAGTGTAGCATTTCCAAATTTAAAAAAAAAAGGCGCCAAAACGGGTTTGGCTCAGTGGTAGAGCATCAGTCTGCGGGCTGAAAGGTCCCAGGTTCGATTCCTATCAAGGGCATGTACATTGGTTGCGGGCACATCCCCAGTAGGGGGTGTGCAAGAGGCAGCTGGTTGACATTTCTCTCTCATTGACATTTCTAGCTCTCTATCTCTCTCCCTTCCTCTCTGTAAAATATCAATAAAATATATTTTAAAAAATGGCAATTAGGTTAGCTTTGTGGTGTGACAACTTTGCATGGACAAGGAACCAACCATTGAGGTGCTACATTCAATGAACGCTGATACATTTCTCACAGGCATACTTACATTGTCAATCTATTTCTGTCTTTTATCAAAACGATCATAAATAGTTGCCCTTTTACCTCTCTCATGTTTATTTTGATGAAGAAACGTTAAATAACATTAAAGAGGATGAAATGCAAATATATCCTCAACCCCACTCCTTTAATTCCTGTTGTTTATTATCAAAGAGGCAAAACATTTCACCTACACATAGGTGCCGTTGGCCATTTGAGGAATGAGCGAATGTCGTTTGATTTTCTGAGCGTCCGCCTGGCCGGTTTGGCTTGTGTCCATTGATCCTGAGATCACATCCTTGAAGTCAGAACAATAATGGGAGAGCAAAATTGGCCTTGAGAGCAGCAATCTTAAGACAGCCTTTCCCTTAACAGTATTAGAGGAAAAAATGTGTGCGATTTCTCCAACTGAAATGGCAAGCACAAAAGGGAAAGAAAAATTGTTCAAAGTGGCAGGGTCTCTGCTTGTTCAAATTCTCAAAATAGGGCTTAACACACAGCCTCATAAAACACTAAATGAGGGGGGAACGGAAAAAAAAGTCATTTTATTGCGCTCCCTCAAGAAAGCACAGAAAGACAGATGGCACAAATGAGAGGGTTCCTGGTCAGAGGCATCCTTCATCATCTCCCTGTGCTTTGACAAAGGAGAGCATGTGGTGAGCTGTGTGACAAGTTTGTTCTCCCAGGAGAGAGCACAACAGCGAAGAGAGAAAGTTGCCTAAAAATGGCTACATCTTTGACAACCTAAGTTATAGTGCTCCATTTTGTTAAGTAATAAAAGAACAATAAGAATCTTTCATTTTATACCTGCACTATTCTTATTTGGATATAAAACCCAAAGATAAAAACCCAAAATAATGGTGCTTTTTCTTCCCTTCCTTCCTTCCTTCCTTCCTTCCTTCCTTCCTTCCTTCCTTCCATCCATCCGTCAGTCCATCCTTTCTTCCTTCCTTTCTTTTTATTCCTTTCATTCTTTCTGTTATATATAGAGAAAAGAACAAAGAAATTTGTTTTACTTTGTCTTTGGGAAATAAATAATGGCAAAAACAAGAAGAGAAAGCAGAAAGAGCCCAAACCAACAATATGTTAACGTCTCATACAGAATTCATTTTGGACTTCTAGTATCATCTGTCAACAAGTGAAGACAGCCTTGCACTCAGTATTGCTCCAGAGATTCAGATCTTACAGTCAATAATGCTTGTGAAGTAAGATTCTGGACTAATTAGCATGATCCCTTCAACCAAAATCCTCTTCCTGGTCGGAAGATAAATCAGCTTCCTCTTCCACAGACTCAACATTGACATACTTTCAGCCTAGTTAGGGAAAATCCTAACTAGGCTGAAATAGAATTTCAAAGGATACTATATCTAATATAAAAATAATTCTTCTGAATCTTTCAGAAATGAATTACCAGAGGGCTATGCCCATGCATAAAACGTATTATAGTGGAAAAATTAAGTGGTTTTGTTTTCAAATCTGGACCCCGACTGACATATGGTGATGGGGTCTCACTCAAATTATTTAACCTCATTGCCATTTCCTCTCTGATTACTTAACCTAATTGCATTGCAATTTCCTCAGTATGATTTGTAAAGTCTGCACCTCAGAACCGTGCTGTGAAGAAAAAAATATAATGATAAACATAGAGCATGTAACACATTGATTGTTTTTCCTTACTACATATTATGACATTAATATTTGTGAGATGTAAAGTGAACCTGAAGAAAACGCTACTTTTAGTTCCCCTGTAACTAACACATCCCAGCCGTATAGACCAGAGAGTGGCCAGCTCCAGCCTACAGGCCAAATGCAGCCCATGCCAGTGTCTGTACACAAATTTTAATTGGAATCCAGACATGACCGCTCATTTGTGTACTTTCCATTGCTGCTTTCATGCACCAGTGTCAGTTGCAACAGAGACAGTATGAAGATGATCAAATGCTCCTTTCTTGCAAGTTTTTGCCCTTTTTTCCACTTATAATTTTTATTCCATACTATTTTGTACTAGTTTCAAGTGCACAGCACAGTGCTAGACAATCATATACAGTACAAAGCATTCCCCCTGATAGTGAAAATACTCGCCAGGTACCACACATCGCGACTACAACACTATTACTATATTCCCTATGCTGGACTCCAGTCCCTAGACTGTTTTGTAACTACCAATTTGTACTTCTTAATTCTTTCACTTCTTTCATCCAGTCCCCTAACCTCCTCCCTTCTTGAAACCATCAGTCTGTTCTCTGTATCTATGGATCTGTTACATTTTTGTTTATACATTTATTCTGTTCTTTATATTCCACATGTAAGTGAAATCACATGATACTTGTTTTTCTCTGATCTATTTCACTTAGATCCATCCATGCTGTGTAAAATATTAAGATTTCATTATTTTTTATAGTCAAGAAATATTTTCTCGTATATATGTACCACAACTTTTCTATCCAATTATCTATTGGCGAGTACTTGGAATACTTTCATATCTTGGCCTCTTGTGGCCTAGTGCACAAATTTGTGTGCATCGAAAGAAAATTAATTAGAAGAAATATTGAACAATCATAGATTGAAATATGTGTGATTGGTACTATATATATATATATATATATATATATATATATATATATATATATATTTTGCTTAATTAGACCTGCTTTCTGATTTAGCTAAACTTTTTCTAGCCCAGTGAAAAATCCCAACTTCTCTTTCAGGTAACTGTTATCAAGATAGCAGTAAATATCAACAAGAAGCAGAATATTATTGTAGATCACGCAGGGAGAACAAAGGGTAAAATATTTAATTGCAGCAGTGTTTGACTATATTCTTCACAGTGAGAAAATCTGAAGTCATTTTCAAGGTCCACCATTTCTTACTTCTTTTCAGTCAGGTCCAGTTTCTAAGCTTTCTAATTCTCTGTTTTTCAGCTAATAAAAAGAAAATAGGATTCTACCAAGTCTCCTGTCTACCTACTCCAGGACTTCTGTTAGGATCAAATGAGATGGGACACGGGAAAACACTTTACAGACATTTGGTTAAATTAAAGTGTAACATGTTTGCACCTGGCTATAAAGCAAGTTGTGTTCTTGGGTTGAAGAAACTCCAAGGAGGCTAGTTGCCAGGGAGAGGAAGCCTGGTGTGGCTACATGTTTTCATTACCCTGAACCCACAGCCACCTTTTCCGGCCTGCGTTTTGAGCCATGGGGTCTCAGCTGTGTTGACTGAAATTTGGTGGGCTGTTGCTCTGGGGTGGTGGCAAAGCCTGTGTCCCAGTTAGGAGAAGCCGAGTGTTATTTTGTGGGCACCAGTCTGTGGTTCCATTTCTATGTAAATGTCCAGTGTGCCTCACAGCACCTCCTGCATTGAGCATCTTCCCCCCTGGTCAGTGTGCATCATAGCGACCCAGTGAGATGGTTGGACACTTAGCATATTAGCTATATATATATAGCCTGATGCATGAAATTTGTGCAAGGGCTTGGCCCTCCCAGCCCTGGCTGCCTCAGCCCTCACAGTCTGGTGCCTTGTGGCACTGGCTGCCTCACAGCCCCAGCAGCTCTGTAGCTCCCCGCAATTGGTTGTTCTGGAAGGTTGTCCAGAAGGTTTTCTGGAAGGTTGTTCCACCAGCCAGTCTAATTAGAATACTAGCTCTTTATTAAATAGGATTGCAAATAACACTGCTAATATGAGGACAATCAAATATTTTTCTTGTTATTTTTGCCTATTTGTAAGAAGAATATATATATATATATATATATATATATATATATATATATATTTTTTTTTACCTTTTTTTTCACTAGATATTTTTAGGCACAGGTTTTGCCTTTACTTTTGCCTGTGTGTCCGCTTTCAATATATTATCTGAAACAGGTTTTCTTTTTCTTTTTAATATTATGATAGTTATTTTATATTTTGGCTGAGTTTTGTATTGCTCACTTATTCTCGCTTTCTTTTTTGAGAACTCCTATTATTCATGTGTAATACCTTCCTTGTCTATATTTGTCAACTTCCCACAAATATTTTATCGCTATCTTCATTTTGTTTAATTTTAAAAGTTTATTCTTTGTTGCTTTCTTTTTCTTTTATGGCATCATCTCATTTTTAATATTGCTTTTTACGCTTTTCATAAATTGTGTTTACTTCATTATCATTTACTTTATAGTTGAATATTTCTAATTTGTGATCTCTTTCATGCCTTGTATGACTTGTCTAATGTCTTTTAGTTACTTTTAAATAGTAGATTACAATAAAACTAAACCATATCTTATATCACTCAAAAATTAATTTAAATGGATTAAATATGTAAATATAAAGCCTGGAACCATGGACCTACTAGAGAAAACATGGAAAAAAGTTCCTTGACATGGGTTTTGCCAATGAATTTTATAATACCACCCTAAAGCACAGCAAAGTGAAAGGACAACTTGTGGAATGAGGAAGAAATATTTGCAAAGTTTTTCTCTAATAAGTGTTTAATCACTAAAATATAAATAATTCATACAACTCAAGCAAAAAAAAAAACACCAATAAACAAGTAACCAATAAAAAAATGGACAAAAGATCTGAATAGACATTTTTCAAAAAAGGCATAATAAAGTTTAACAGGTATAGGAAAATATGCTCACCATCACCAGACATTAGGGCTATGCAAATAAAAAAGATAATGAGATATCATCCCCCACCTATTACGATGGACATGATACAAAAGATGAGCCATAACAAATGAGGGTGACAAACTGGAGAAAATGGGAAACCTTTGTACTATTGGGAGAATGGTAAACTGGTATGGCTGCTTTGGATAATAGGTCCCTTCTTTCAGAATGAAATCAACTTACTCACTAATTCACTCATTTATTCACTCATTAACTTTATTTTTTACATTCAATATATATTTACTGATCACTTAACAAAGTCCCTGGTACACCACATCCTTCAGGCCTAGCAGTTAGGTAGTAAATAGAATTATTAAAGCCTTGCTCTGATAAATTTTACATTGAGTAGGAAAATATAATAAACAAATGAACAAATATATAATAAGTGCTATGAACAAAAGTTAAGCAAAATAATCGCAATATAATGGCCTAGATTAGTGGTCGGCAAACTCATTAGTCAACAGAGCCAAATATCAACAGTACAAGGACTGAAATTTCTTTTGAGAGCCACATTTTTTTTAAAGCTCAAACTTCTTCTAACACCACTTCTTCAAAATAGACTCACCCTAGGCCACAGTATTTTGTGGAAGAGCCACACTCAAGGGGCCAAAGAGCCGCATGTGGCTTTCGAGTCCCAGTTTGCCAACCTCAGGCCTAGATAATAGTTATTGTAGGTAAAATAAGGCCTCTGTAGAAAGATGGTATCGGAACAAAGGCCTTAATTAAGGAAGAGAGGGAGAAAGAGAATGAGAGAAAGAAAGATAGAAAGGGAGAGAGAAAGAGAGAGACAGAGAGAGAGAGAGAGAGAGAGAGAGAGAGAGAGAGAGAGAGATGGGATTAGCATCACTTACCCATCCACTCAATTTTCAAAGATTTCAAAGAAACTACTTTTGGTAACATCTTTGCTAAGCACTGAAAATATTATGAGTGATTTTCTACTCTAAAAAGTTCTTAATAACTAATATATTTTCTTTGTTTTAGTCAACAATTGCATAAATGTTTACAAATATTAACTGAATGATAACCATCTTTTAAAAGAAGCAGAAAAGTACTTACTTGGTGAGGAGATAGAAGGATAGTGGAGGGTTTGGTGGTTGGGAGGAAAGGGAAGTCCAAGCATATCAGGATACAGCTTGCTGACTACTTGCTAAGACAACACAGCTGGGCCAAAACCCAGGTAGGCAGGAGTTGGTGGAGTAACCCAATTGGGGAGGAAAGAACCTACATCCCTATACAGAGAGCTTCCTGGAAGAACCAATCAGAAGCCAGCAGGGCATATACCTAACCCTAGACAGAGAGCTTCCAGAGCATATGCCTACCCCTAGGCAGAGAGCTTCTGAGGGAAAAGCAATCAGAAGCCAACGGGACACATATATACCCCTAGACAGAGAGCTTCAACAGCTACCCACTTGGGTACCCTCCCCACTAGATGGAGTCTATCTATCTTTCAATAAACTTTGTTTTTGCTTTTGCTTAACTCTTTGTCTGTAAACTCATTCTTCGACGTTATGAGACAACAAACTGGGACCCGAACACTACATCCTGGTATCAATCGCAGGGGAGAGATCATGATCTTGAAGGTGGTTTTCCTAGGGTGAGCGAGGCTTCAAATGTGGATAAAACACAAATGCTTTTAAAAAATTAGGGGAAGAACTGCATTGATAGAAAATCTCCGTATCATGAAGAAGGGAATTTGCTTCTTCGAACTTTTTTGTTTTGTTTTGTAGCCTCATGATGCTTGTCATTTTAAAATCCTCATGGTGTGTTTTGAAAGAGTCATTGTGTAGTTTAAGTACCCAAATTTATTCTCATCCAGACATAGTGTGTGTGTGTTTTCTTATTGGCTCTTTTTAATTTTTTTCTTCTTTTCTAAGATGGAAGTGGCCTTAACAATCCTTCTGAGGCTTACAAAAGAGGAGGGGCTGGCTGTTCGCTTCCTAAGAAGCAAGAATTCAGTAATGAGAGCGCATAACACAGACCCTCCCTGAAGGCAGCGGAATGCATGAGAGCTGAGCTTTCCAATGCTGCATGCAAAACGATTCACTAATTAGTAGTCCTAAATGTTAAGGGAGAAAGATGGAGGCATAAAAGCCACTTCTGTGGTGCTTCGTGTATGATAAAAGTGCTGTATGCAACTTTGCTTCCTCATGCAAAATGCCACTCTGTAAAAACCCACGCCTATAAACTGTTACTTAAGCGGGTTCCTGCAGCTGCAGACTGATTAAAACCCAGCAGGTAAAGCCATAATAAACAAATGCCACCTGCTGCGGGAACAGGTGCTTGAGTCCTCATTTAGTAACAAAATGAAACGGGAGGGTGCAGAGGGGCCAGCAGAGACCATTGCCTGGATTACCCGGAGCCTGGCACTGTGTGATTCACTGCCATTTGGCCTAGAATTTAAGGCTGGGGGTCTGATTTGCCAGGTGAGTTGATGACGCCTTGGGAATTAAAGTTTGATACAGTTAAGAAGAGCTATACCTTCTCCTGCTAGCATTCCCCACACTCAGTGCCGGCACTTTCTTTTTCCCTTTGTTTTTGGTTAACCTTTCTTCACTCTGCACTACTTAGAAATCAATGTCAGGATACACATTATTGAGAAGAGTTCCTTTCACCTCCCTACAACAAACGAAAAAAATAATGCAAGATCAAGAACAGGCTAGGCTGGGTAGCTTGCTATGAAATTTAATAAGTACCTTTTAAGTATCATGGTGTTATGTGATATTAGCATCTTTCTCCTCCCACTTTGTTTTTTCCTCCTATTTTCATTCCTCACAACTGCTCCAACAAACTCACCATTTGCTGAAAGGAGAAGCAAGTGTTACTTTCATTTTTCTTCCCCCAGAAACTTTTGGACTCTTCTCTTTAAATGTAAACTCAGGGAAGTTGTTTTAGAATGACTCTGAGAAAGCGTAACTGGCAGACTCAAAACTTCTTGGGGGCAAATTGTTTTTCCAAGGTGTTTTCAGGAGTTGCTCCTTTGCAGTGAGTTATGTATAGACATTGTTGTAAGATTTTAAAAAAAAAATAAGTACCGTATTTGCCGGAGTATAAGACGATTTTTTGGCCCTGAAAAATACCGTATTTGCCGGCGTATAAGATACTGGGCGTATAAGACGACCCCCTAACATTTCCACTAAAAATACAGAGTTTGTTATATACTCGCCGTATAAGACTACCCCCCACTTGGAGGCATATTTTTCAGGGCCAAAAAATCGTCTTATACGCCAGCAAATATGGTAAACGTGATAATGTTTTGGCTACCTGAAAGAACTATTCTGATAATAAAGAGCTAATATGCTAATGGTCAGGACTCCATAACACATAAAGACCCATCGCAGTAGGCTGACTGAACCTGCGCTGCAGGGCACTGCTCTGTGGTCAGAGCCCATAGCGCCCCCCTCACCAGCCCTTTGCCACCCACTGCACACACTCCGAGCACTCCACCGCCCACCTGCCAGAGGAGGAGCACAGCGAAGAGACCTGAGGCTTCCATGCTCTCCTCCAGCACCATGACAGGGTTTAGCTGCCGCACTGCTCTGGAGACAGGGCAGAGGTGGGTAGGCGCCCAGAGAAGGTGGATCCTGAGGCTACTCTAGGAACTAAGGGGAGGGCTTGAAGTGGCCTGAGAAGGCCAGAGGGTCGAGGGCTGGGCCAGGCATGCTGGAGCCCTGTGTGGAGATGTTTGGGTGAGGCTGGTGGGTTGGTTGGTGAGGCAGTGTGATTGGGCATGCTGGGATCCTAGGCTTATCTAATAAGAGAGTAATATGCAGATTGACCATCACTCCAACACACAATATGGCTTCCTCCATGTGGACACAAGATGGCCAGCAAGGGAGGGCAGTTAGGAGGCACCAGGCCTGCAGGGGAGGGCAGTTGGAAGCAATCAACCCTGCAGGGGAGGGCAGTTAGGGGTGACCAGGCTGGCAGAGGAGGGAAGTTGGGGGCAAACAGGGTGGCAGGGGAGCAGTTAGACATCAATCAGGTTGGCATGGGAGTGGTTAGTGGGTGATCAGGCTGGCAGGCAGAAGTGGTTATGGGCAATCATGAAGGCAGGCAGGTGAGCAGTTGAGAGCCAGCAGTCCTGGATTGTGAGAGGGATATCCAACTGCCTGTTTAGACCTGATCCCACTGAGCAGTCAAGGGCAGGACATCCTTCCAGGGGTCCCAGATTGGAGAGGGTGCAGGCTGAGTTGAGGGAACCCTTTCCCTCCCTCCCCCGCGCCCCTGTACACAAATTTTGTGCACTGGTTCTCAAGTGTGAATATAAAAGGCAATTGAAATAGAAGTATTGTTTGAAGTCCATAGGTAATAGACACCTCATTTCAAAGTAGAGGGGAGGTTTTGTGACTCTTAAAATGTCTGTCTGGAAGTAGGGGGTTAAAAACAAAAACTTTTAGGAGAATACTTGTAAAGCTAATTATTTATACTCTTAAGTTTTGGGATCTTAAGTGAAAGCCTCCTGCCTGACTCAAACCCTGAATACAGGGAAAGCAAAACACAGCTGGTAGCGCCATTCAGGGCAGGGAAGCGTCTGCCTTGGGCAGCGTGCATGCTCAGACATTGTCAAGGCAGACTGTGTGGAGTCTTTGCCTTTGACCAGACTTGAACCATGATTAAAAACAGAAGCATAAAAATGCATGGACCCTGTGCCTGAGAGCTCCATGGAGGGGTGCTTTAGTAAAAGCAATGCTGGTTGTTACTGTAAAGACATAAACATCATACTTTCAGAGGCTTAACACAATAGAATTTATTTCTACTTATAGAAAATCCAAGCAGAAAGGAGGGAGAAGGTCTTCTTGTAGTCATTTGGGGATACTATATCCTTCTGTTTCAGGGCTAATCCAGGCTTTTAGAATCCTTCACATTCACCTGGCCACTGGGAAAGGCACATCTGGTTATTCTCTTTGACCTTGAAGTGATGTAAGTTGGGTCTTTTCAGATCTAGTGGCCACACACAGGTGCAAAGGGCATGTCCCTAAGTGTAACCTTTGGCTAAATTGCCACATTCCTCTTGGTGGTGAGGAATTGGTCTCTTCTATAACAAAGCAAACACTAAAAAGAGAGATTTCTAGGTGCTCAAGGGTTGATGCATATGTAAAGGATCACTCAGGAGAGAGAAGTTCTGCATCTTCTTAAGGGAATGGATACAGAAAATGCTCTGTAATTGGGCATGTAGTCAATTTCCAAGGAATTCAGTACGCCACCACTGGGGAAAAAGAGTCAGCAGTAAAAGTTTCCTCCAGCTAAAGTAAGCATTTAGGTTACTGCCATCCCAGCCACTCCATCACTGCTTCCTAAACTCTTCCCCTTTTCTATTCCCTCACCCTCAACCCCAGACCCTATACAGAGGCTGGTAGCAAAATGCAGACAAAGAGAGTTAGGTAATAGTGGAGAGAAGGGAGAAATTATGAGTAGTCTGCAATATTCTTTTAAGATATTTTTGTTATAATGTTTTGGAATAAATATTACTTACTGCCCAGAGAACTTTTGATGACTTGAAAATTAAAAACAAACAAAACTAACTTTCCATTTTAGTCAGTAACCTGGAAAAACAATGTTATAGGCATGCATTTAAAGGACAGTAAAAAAACAAAACAAAAAACAAAAAAACAAACATATAATTATATTCGTGAATTTGCCTGCTCAATCAGAGAACTGCAAAAACAAAAGGTATCATACTGACTATATGAAAGATAACCTTCAACAAGTATATGAAGTTCAAGGTTGTAGTTGATCAGTTTTCTTATTAAATATGTACTGACTAGTGCCCGATGTTTGAAAATCATGTAAGAGTAGGCCCTTCCTTCCCCTAGTTGCCAGCACTGGCTTCCCTCTGACACCCAGGACACGGGCTTCCCTAGTACCCCTGGCTTCATCAGGAAGGTCATCGGAAGTACATCTGGAAGGATGTCCAGTCTAATTAGCATATTATGCTTTTATTATTATAATTGTCTTACCTATGTTATTTATTAATGGTATAGAGTTCTTTTTGAATACACTTTTCCTCCTTTATGCAAAGTGAGCATCATTTAACCTTTGGTGACTTATGATCTTGCAGAGTTTCAAAACCACTTTAAAATAACACAATTAGAGAATAATAGGACATAAAAATGGAATCGCTACCTTTCTTAGTAAGCCTTTCCTAACACACTTCTTCTTTCTCAGGTGAAATTGATCAGACTTTCTAGCCTTTAACTATGTAATTTGTACCTATCTGTTCCTGTTATTGGACTTGAGCGTTTTGAAGGTAGTGGTCTTCACATTTCCTCTATCATCCACAATACCTGATATATAGGTCTGGTAAACACAAAGACTCACTGGTTTGAGAATGAATAAAAATTAAGTTTTTATAATAAATCCCTGAAATCATCTCTTTTTTTTTTCTTTTCTTCTAACAAATTACTTTTCTCTATTAAAAGTGGAACACAGGAAAATTTAGTTAATTGAGGCTTTTGGCACTTCAGTTCCTATTAATCAAAGTTTTAATGAATATAGATATAGAAGATAGAGGAAGACTTTGACAAGATGCCTCTCTTGATATCATAATGAAGGTTATTATGTTAAAAAGTCCCTATAGTAGAGACCATGTGGGAGATACATCTCAAACCTGTTCCCTATGCAATTGAGAATTGTTTCTTCTCCCTATACATGATAATTCTAATGTGATAAGTGCATTACTAAAACGTTGAGAAATCCTAAGAATTAGCCTAATAAAGGATAATGTTTACAGTGGGATATTTAGCCTTGGAAAAAGCACAATTCAAGCTTAGGCACTGTGCTCAGAAGAATCTTGTACAAATACTTAACCTTTTCTTCCAACTGTTAAAGTCTGTTGCCATTTGACTTTAGAGTCGCATTATGAAATCAAAAATTATTTCCAATATGAGAAAGCAGGCTCTTTTAATGAATTATGTTGTTATTAAGCAACACCTGTGTCTTTTTGTTATACTTAAAATTACAAAAAAAAATTATTTAAGATTTCGCCTACTTTAGAAAGAAGTCAATATGAAAGAAACTCCAAGCCTTAACATCTGTTGTTATTGCCAACCTAATTGATTATCTTAGGGAAGCAGGTTGTAAAAGGGTGACAAAGTATGAGCTTACAGGAGAAGTATATTATCAAGGTGTTAAATTAACTATGAAGTAATCTTAGAACTTCTAAATGTTCAGAGTCCTTCTGATACATGTGAAAAGAAGGTGAATGCAATATGCTCAATATTTTTTTTCTACATTCTTCCTTTGTCTCCGGAGGTCACCAAAATTATTTCTGCTTGCCAATTTTCTTCCTAGTAGGTAGCACATCGGAGTAACTGCCTAGTTGAATTTCTTTGATGCTGGACATTTATGACTTGCTGGACTTTTACTGCTTGAGGCTGTTTCCAGCACATTCTCTAATTATATTTAAATAGGAGCTTGGTCTTATAAAATAGCAAGTCTGGATTTTTAGAGCAGAACATTTGAAACGGCATTGATGCAAATCCAAGAAGACGGAGGGAGGTTAAACTTGAAGTCAGTTCAGCCAAGTATAACACTGCAACAAAAAATAATTAATTCCTCCCTATTTTCCAGGGGGGCATGTTTCAGTGCTTCCATATTTTTTCCTCCTTTAATACATTTTTCCTTTAACATGTATGCAATTCGTCACTGACCAGTACACTTTCACAGGGACAAACTCAGGAATCAAAATGCAGACTTGTCATGCTTTTCTGTTCTTGTTCAATGAAGAAAGATACATGCTGTGACACTTGCCAACCTTCTCTTTACAACCAATACCAAAAACCAAGTTGTCTGTGATCCTCTATGTTATTGTTTTTTCTAAATCTGAATCTATGGTACAAAATGATGGAAAGAAAGCTCCTATCATGGAAACATCACAGGGACAGTAAGGAGACAGGAAGTTTATGTTCTTTCCCTGAATTATGGTATGCATTTAGACAAGTCACTTAAACTTGAATTCTTCATTTTATTACTCATAAGATGAGAATGTAGGTTGAAATTTTCCTTTTCTCCAAAATTGGCCAACTGATCCATTACTATTGTTATCATTATCATCACATTTCTGTTTTTAAATGGAAGTTTAATTTTTACATAGTAAAAATGTCCACATGTACAGCTCAATGCGTGTTTAATGTGAATGCACCAGTATAACCACAACTCAGGTCAGAGTGGAGATTGCCAGCCCCCAGGGGACTCCCTGGTTTCCCCCTGAGCCCACATTCCTTACCACTCTCTTAAACTCTGACATCATATGTTATTTTTGCCTCCTTTGAACCTGATCTAAATGGGATAATTCAGTATATATTTGTGTGTGTGTGTGTGTGTGTGTGTGTGTGTGTGTATGTGTGTGTGTGTGTGTGTGTGTGTGTGTGTGTGTTTGACTTCTTTAAAAAAATATTTTATTGATTTTTACAGAGAGGAAGGAAGAGGGATAGAGTGTTAGAAACATCAGTGAGAGAAACACTGATCAGCTGCCTCCTGCACATACTGAGGAGGTGCCAATAACCAAGTACATGCCCTTGACTAGAATCGAACCTGGGACCGACCCTTCAGTCCCTAGGCCGATGCTCTAACCACTTAGCAAAACCAGTTATGGCTAATTATTTTCAACAATATGTCTATAAAAATCACCCATATTCTAATGAATACTATAGTGTGCACAAACCATTTGAGTTATTTTCAGTTTTAGGTTATCATGTATAAGGCTGCTAGTAACATTTTGGGGGCATTTCTTTTTTTTGTGTGTGTGTGTGAGATGAATAATTGTGTGTTTTTTTTAAAAGGAGGTAACATATAACTTGGAAAGTAATTGCTGAATCACAGACTAATCATAGCTTTAGCAAATATTTCCTTGTTCCTGCCTTATTATTTACCTTATATTTTCTTTATTATTTTTCAATTTTACCAAACTTGTAATTGTATAATGGAATATTGCCATGTTTTTAAAATGTGCTTAAGTGTATTTACTTAAAAATATATTTAAAAAACAAAAGAAAAGTTTAATGTGGTAACTTTTTTCAATTGCCTAATAATTTTATTTTTTCATTTAAATATAAAATGATTACAATACAAAATATCTATCTGTTTAGAATTTTACAGGAGTGGGAAGAAACAGGTTTACTGTTATAATATAAATAATATAATAATCAATAAATAATAATACAAGAATGAACTATTTTAAGGTCTCACAACTGTAAACCTACTTTTGCTAAATAAATACTGGGTAAATAAGTAATAAATTATTAATTAAATTATCTCCTGCCAACTAGTTGTAAAAAGAAAATATGGGTGAGACATGTAAAAACTCACAGGTATAAACCAGGGTTACAGGTATATTTTAGTTGTAGAATAAAAGTGTGAATCTGATACAATTAAAAAAAATAATTTTCCTCTTCAAGGTTCACCGCTCTGAAAATACTTTATTGTCATTCCCATGGGTTTCAGATTATTATCTTTTTTAATGAATTTTTGAAATATAATTGAAATACAGCAAATCTTTAATTTGTGCCATTTGATCAGTTTTGGAATGTGTGTGTGCTTCTGAAACCATCACCACAATCATGATATCAACTATTTTCATCGGCTTCCAAAATTCCTTGTGCCCCTTTTTCTAAATTTTTCCCTTCCCTTGTCACTGTCTTCAAGTGATAACTCATTTGCATTTGGTTATTCTAAACTAGTTTGCTTTTCACTCTAATTTTACATATATGACTCATAATATATGCACTATTTTTGCTGGGCTTCTTTACTTCATAATTACTTTGAACTTCATCCATGTTATGTATCAACAGTTACCTCTCAATTGCTGAATATCAATCACCCCACTGTAAAAATTTACTACAGTTTGTGGGCAGTTGAATTTATAGCTTGGAGTTATTGCAAATAAACTGCAATAAACATCTTAAAGGTGTGGATCTTGTGTGTACTACTCTTGGCAGCTGTGATGCTGCAGTTCAGTAATAAATAGTGCAAACTAATTCCTCAAATTTGAGTTTGAAAAAAAGTTCATGGTTATTCTGGAGCCTTTACAGTCAATGAAATAAAGTTGCAAATGCCTTAGTAGATTAGAAAAAATAAGTAATCCGTTACTTGCAAAAGGAAAAAAATAAAATAAAAAGGGAAACAAAGATTGACTTAGCTCACAGACCTACTAAGGGCCCAATACCTATTAGGAATCAAATCTCTAGTTCTCCCTGTGGCTGTCCTATGGATCCCACATAGTTGCCTAGAAGATTCTCCATATTCACAATGTTCTACCTGTGTGACTCTCATGTCTAAGCCAAATGCACACTGCAATATTAGGAATTAGGAGCTATTCAAGATCTCTAGTTTTGAAGCACATTTTTTCCTGAATATGTTTCTTCAGATGATTGAGTAAAACAGTGATTGCCAACCTCCGATATGAGAGTTAGTGTTCAGGTATGTTGATTTGAATGTAAGATATTTATACATTTTTGTTACGTAACTGATTTCTCCTCCAAGAGATGAATTTATAACCCAATGACTTTGGATAAAACATTTTAATTTACTCAAAGTAAAAAATCTATAAATTGTGTATTCACAGGGAACAAAAATGTATAATCAACAAATGCAACGATCATCCTCCCCACAGGTAGGGGACAGCTGATACCATGTGGGGTTTAATGATGGACCAAAGGTCTCAAAAAAAATTAAAAAATAGAAGCTGAGCAAGAATTGGACTTTGGCCTCTAACGAGTAATTGTTAGCATTATGCTTTTTATGTAAACCCATTTGATTAACAATAAAAAAGGAAGAAAATTGTGGGAGAAATAGATAACATAGAAATACAGAAATCACCTGGTATCACCTTTTTCTTTTGGCCTTTTTTCCACTTTTATTCACTGTTTCTAAAATTGTTATTCCCTCTCATTTCTATTCTCATAAAAATCAGTTATCCTGTCCAAGATGTCCTATTATAGTAACTTAGTGCAAAAATTCATACCCATGCAATTATTTCTAATGTCCTAGAAATTTTATTTTTATTTTTAAAACCCATTTTAAATGGTAAAAAAGGAAAAGCATTTATATTTCTGTCATGTGTAGAAGATTAGGAAATAGTTTTGTACTTTGGGGAATTAACAATGTAAGTACACATACAGAGACAATGCTTCACAATGGGGTATTATTTCACTGAAGATCTGACTGCCCATTTCCTTAGTATTTTCATCTGTAATACAACCTTGGTGAAGAGACAGTTGTGTTTAAAAAGTAGCATTGTGCCACAACAATGGGATTTTTCAAATTAAATTTTTTGATTCATTCTACTCCCACAGGACAACTTAAGAACAATGACAAGTTCTCAAATTGCTATTACTAAAACAATTATTTGTTTCAATAATTATTATTTTTAAGAAAGAAGACCAAAATTTACCTCAACAATGTTTGGTTTAAAAAAATTAAATGTTTTAAGCATTTATTGCTTAAAAACCTATCAGTATACTCATCAATATAGAGTTTTATCAGTTTGTCAGAATAGGATTTTTAATATTATCACTGCGTTTTAGGAAGTCTAATAAGAAGGCTGAATATTGAAATTCATACAATGCTATATGTTTTAAAACTATATTAACAGATGATATTATTTGCTATACTCACATATGACATTTTTCTTATATAAACAATTCATGTAATTCAGCCTTCTCTGCAGCTTTTCCAAATGTATTTAAAAAATCATTTCACATTCTTTATAACTTGGCTGAATCAAAACTTATATACTTGACATTATTGTTCTATATATATTTATTGCACTTAAACATTTAATTCCAACCTTCTCACCTAAGAAATGATTTGTCCAACATCTGTAAAATGTTTTACTGTTATTTTATACCACTGTTATTTTAAACATTACCTGATATCAGAATTCTGATTTCAATATCAGGTAAGGTTTAAATAACCAGTGAGTTCCAAGTCAGCCAAAGTGATTTGTGCTTTAACCCTAGTTATATGCTAGTAGAGGCCTGGTGCACAAAAATCCATGCACTTGGGGGAGGGTTGTCGCTGAGCCTGTCTTGTGCCCTCTCATAGCCCAGAAACCCTCAGGAGATATTTGATTGACAGCTGGGCCCACTCCCCATAGCAGGCCTAAGCCGCAGTCTGGCCTCCCGCTGTGGGAGGTGACCAGCAAGCAGATCAGGGGACAGCGCTTGTCAGCGAGCAGCCAGCTCCAGCCCTCAATCACTTCTCTGCTGCAGGTCACTGGCACCCCCAATCACCATCCTCTCCCTCTGCTCACTGGCACCCCCCTTGGCTGTCTTGGTGCTGCCTACTCTCCGACCCTGCCCATCACCCCCCACCCCAGTCGTTCCACCACTTGGTCTATTTACATATATGCTATTATTAGATAGGATGTTCTATAGGTTAAACATAATACTTCTGTGACTTTTTTTTCCCTGTAAAATATACGTCTTAGACTCTGGCTGTCACTGGCAATCAGAGTCTAAGACAAGGGCTCATTAGGTAGGAGTCCTAGCAACAGGAGATGGTGAGTGAGGACAGAAAAACAGAAATGAGGGAAGGCAAATATTGTCCTGTCCAGCTCAGTGAGACAAAGAGAGAAAATAAAAGGCATAGATCACCGTCCCTATTTGCAGATGAGATCATTATCTATGTAGGCATGCCCTATAAAACTGCAAAAAGCTTATAGAATGAATGCATTCAGGAAGTTTGTCAGACACAAGATAAAAAAAAGTTTATTTTTGTATTTTTATATACTGGCAATAAGTATCTAGACATCTAAATTTAAAATGCAGTGCCATACAGAATGGCTTCAACAAATGAAATACTTTGGTGGGAAGCCAAGACAGGATTTATTCATTAAAAATTATGAAACACTAGTGAAAGAAATAAAAATCATAAATAAATAGAGAGGTATAGCATGTTCATGAAGAGAAAGACTTGCTATAGTAAAAATGTCAATTCTCCTGAAATTGATATATAGGTTTAAGAAAATTTCTACCAAATTTCTATCAATAGTTTCAGCCAATATAAACATGATTATTCTAAAATTTATATGTAAAAAGCAAAAAAGAGTTTAAACAGTTTTGGAAAAATAGAAAACAACCTACCTGATTTCAATAATTATAAAACAGCTAAGGTAATCAAAACTGTGTGGTATTGGCAGGTAGGTAGATGCATAAATTAATGAAAGAGAACAGAAAACTCAGAAGTAGACTCACCCAGATATGCCAACTGATTTTTAGCAAAGGTGAATTTCCTCAGCAAACATTCATTTTCTTATACCATATGAAATATAAAATCACAATAAATCACAGACTTAATTCCAAAATGTAAAGTTACAGCACTTCTAGAAAAAATATCAGTAAATGAGGATATTTAAGATATAGGTCTGGGCAAAAGTTTTTAAGGTAAAAAACAAAAGAAGAAAATTATACTGAGTGTAAAAGGCCAGTATAAAAAAGTTATATACTATATGCTAGCATTAAATCTTACAAAACACATGATAAATGTCATTGCAAATATTTGGACCCCACCCTGGCATATTCGGATACAGAGAATGAATGTGTGTTTCTGTATGCTGTCTGGGTATTATATAAAATAGTTGTACCAGTAAGTCCTTACATGGTACCATCCTACCAATTATTAAGAAAACAATAGTTTCTGTTGTGTTATCTGCTGTGTTACCTCAAATCAGGCACAAGTACAAATGTTCATTTCTCTAAAATTTGCTTATCTGTGCTTTGGTCTTATCTTTAATGAGCATGAGGTGTCTAACAAAATGATGTGGGTTCTCAGGGAATCTGAATAAAGGTTTTGAAAAAAATACTCAATTTTTGAAAATTATTTTAAAAAGTCAAAATGCCCTATCTCACTCTTTATCCAGGTACCAGGGGACAAGTGCACAAAATTTGTGCATTGGATGGGTGTTTTCCTTAGCACATCCTGCACCCTCTCATTCTGGAACCCCTCAAGGTATACTTGACTACCCATTTAGGCCCCATCCTATGAGCAGTTGAACATCTCTCTCACAATCCAGGACTGCTTGCTCTCAACTGCTTGCCTGCCTGCCTGCCTCAATGACCCAAACCACTTTGCCTGCCAGCCTGATCACGCCCTAACCACTTCCCTGCCAGCCTGATTGATGCCTAACTGCTCCCCTGCCAACCTGATTGCCCTTTCTGCCCTCCCCCAAAGGCCTGGGTCCCCCTAACTGCCCTTCCCAGAAGACCCGGTCACCCCCAACTTCCCTCCTCTGCCAGCCTAGTCACCCCTAACTGCCCTTCCCCTGAATGCTTGATCACCCCCAACTGCCCTCCCTTGATGGCAGGGCTGGTCCCACACATCTGCCCTCCCCTGCTAGCCTGATCACTCACAACTGTCCTCCCTTGCTGGCCTAATCCCTCCCAACTGCCCTCCCCTGCTGGCCATCTTGTGGTGGCCATCTTGGATCTACATGGGGGCAGCCATCTTTGACCGCATGGAGGAAACCATCTTGTGTGTTGGAGTGATGGTCAATCTGCCTATTTTTCTTTTATTAGATAGGATAGAGGCATGGTGCATGAGTGGAAGTCAGCTGGTTTGCCCAGAAGGGTGTCCTGGGTCAGGGTGGGGGTTCCCTTGGGGCATGGGTTGGCCTGGACAAGGGGCCTGTGGTGATTTTCAGGCCTGCCACACCCCCTGGTGACCCAAGATCCTGGTATCTGGGATTTATTTACTTTCTAAAATTAAAACTTTGCAGCCTTCAGTGGAATTCAGGGCAGGCCAGGGACTTGACTACCTCCATTGCTGGGGAAACCCAAGTCTCCTGCTTACTCCATGGCTGAAGCTATTTTTGTTGGCATTTATTTATCTTCTATAATTGAAACTTTGCCGCCTTGAGCAGAGGCCTGGGCCAGCCAGAGTGCAGAAAGCTTGGCTTCCTCCATCACCAGGGAAACTGAAGCCTCCTGTTTGCTCAGTGACAGCAGCCAACTTGGTTGGGTTAACTTGCATACTTGCTCCTGATTGGCTGGTGGGTGTGGCTTCTGTTATGGTTAATTTACATACTACTCTTTTATTATATATGATATTAAACAATTTTAACCAGTAACTATATTAGTTTTTATCATAGTATGTAAAAGGAGAATGAACAATTACTTTCTACCTTACCAAGCAGGTCACTGTCTCCTCTCACTAATATTCTACTTTACAACTAGAGGCACAGTGCATGACATTCTGCAAGGGGGGGGGGTCCCCTTATTCCAGCCTGTGCCCTCTTGCAGTACAGGATCCCTCAGTGGAGCTGCTATTCCCTCTACTGGAGTGCACTAACCACCAGAGTGTCTGCCCCTGGTGGTTGGTGTGCATCATAGCAACCAGTCATTCAGGTCATTCCACCATAAGGGTCACTTACACTTTTATTATATAGATGAATCTTGAAATTCCCTTTGGAAAGGAAGCTGACTCTGCTTTCACTGTTTCATAGAAGGTACAAATTAAAGTCACTGGTCTCCAAACAGAGTTACTTGCAGAATATTTGGAGATGTTTTTCATCACTCCTCTATTGAAAATAGTCTAAAATTTATTTTAAATCTAGAGCTAATTTCTATAGCTTATAATTCTACCAATTTCTTATTATACATAGATTTCATTGTATAAAATATATTTTCATTTTTCAGTAATCTAACAATACATGGATGAACATTCATGTTTCAAACAGTCAAAGCAAAGTAAAATATGAATAGCCAACATGATTGTTCCCATTACATTCTTTCACATCACAGCTAAAATGTAACTGTTTGGTAATGGATAAAAAAATAAAATAAAGAAAAGCATAGTGTTTATCCTTTCAGTGCATTCTTTTTACACTAAATAAATGTTTAAGTGGTCAGTTTTAAAAACAAATGGTCTCTTATTATCTGGATGACATTAAACATTGTTAACTACCAATATAGCAGGGACACCAATTACTAGTAAAGGGGGCAGAGACTGTAAACAACATGAACAGATGCTTTAGGGCTCATGAGCTGAATATAAGTCCTATATATTATAGTCTTCCAACATTTTAAATACTGTGGATATCCAGTCTTCTTTGAGTACTGTGCAAATTTTCATTGTTCCTTTAGCTATAAAAATTCCCTGTAAGCTCTAGTGATTAAAACATAATTTCCAATAACATTATGTTTGTTGGAACTAGATTGACTAATTTATTTCTATATTAATCCATACCATAGTCTCCATCTTTGACCCAGATAATCAAGTATATCAAGATACCATCTATATCTAACCAAATCCTTGCTTTATTTTTTTTGTTTTTTTTCCTTATTGATTTAGATTTCTCAGTGTTATGGTCACCAAAGGAGGAGTACATGAGGCCAAAAGCAGTATGGGATTATAAATTTATTAGACCATCTGAATACCAGATGAGCTGAGCCCCAACATGGCACTAGCACCCAGGGTGTCAGAGGTTTTAAGGACTCTTAGGCAGGCTTTTTCTGCGGGGAACTCTCTGGGCAAGTTGGGCAACTTTGGAGAGGAAAGATAATGGTCTTGGCAAGTGGAATGTGTCTGAGACAGTGGGATGTTGGTGTGACGTGGTCTAGAGGTCAGTTCCCAGAGGAGGGGTATCAATTCAATTATTTTATCAGATCTAACACTCAGCGGGTCTCATTTACATCCAATATTATTTCCCCACTAGAGGCCTAATGCTCAATATACATCAAGGGGCTTGGTCTTCACAGCTGCAGCAGCTTGTCTTGGCCCTTGCAGCCCTGGCTTTATCCAGAAGGTCATTCAGCTGTCAGGTCTAATTAACATATTATGCTTTTATTACCCTGTTTCCCCCCAAATAAGACAGTGTCTTATATTAATTTTTGCTCCCAAAGATGCGCTAGGTCTTATTTTCAGGGGATGTCTTATTTTTCCATAAAGAAGAATACGGTACACATTTATTGTTAAATAAAAATAAAGGAAATTTATTACCTGTATATGGTACGGTAGTACGGTAGTTGTCAATACAAACCAGAAAAACTGTGAATACTACAGTATCAAGAATGTACTCACTTATTCAATGACAATCATGTCATCATCTTCTGGAACATCATCATAACAATCCAGTTCCTGAATTTCCTGGTGAATTTCTTCTGACTCCATTTCTTTCAGAATCAGTGGACCAAATCTCTCATGTTTAGCAGTAGCACTGTCTTTAAATGAGTACTTCTTGTCAAGGTAGCCTGCTCACAGTGCATTGGCAATGCAACTGTCAGTGATTTTCTCCCATGAATTCTTCACCCAGCTCACAACTTCTTGCAGTTTAGGTTTCACAAAGTTTCCACGCTTATTTCTCTCCATCCACACAGCAGTAAGGTCAGGACTCCGCGTAAGGTCACTGGTGGCTAGACACCAGTCGGGGTGGCCCTAGCGACCAGTTTATGGTAAATTAATTTTCATTCTGAGACAGAGCCTGGGGGCCTTATTTTGGGGGGGGGGGTGCCTTATATTTCACTCAGAAGGAAACCTGTAAGTAGGTCTTATTTTTGGAGGATGTCTTATTTTCGGGGAAACATGGTATTATAGATTGCTTCTGAGATGCTTGAGTGCCGGGAGCCATAAAAACAAGAGTTCAGTTTCACTTCCTGGTCAGCCCCTTTTCCTAAGAAAGCCCGCCAAGAATTCCTGCGGGCGGCAAGATTGCCCGCCAAGATAACCAGCATACCAAACAAAGCCCCCGGGCCCGCCAAAGGCTAGAAGAACCTCCCACATCAGAATAACCAATCAACTGAAGACATACCCAGTCCCCAACCAATCACCCCATGACAATCCCTTACCCTGTCCCTCCCCTTACGAGCCTTTATAAACAGTTACACTTCAATAAAATGTGAGGGTTTGATCGGACTTCTAAGACTTACCCTCCTTCCTTGCGCCCCTCTCTTGTCTCATTCTCTTAGGATTCCTGAGGGCCCACGTTGTTGCCCCGCAGGCCGGGGCACTTGAGTTCTTCAATAAGTTAGGTTCTCCTAACATCCTCTGGAAGGAAAAGCAAAGGAAAGGCTACCCAGAACTAAAGCTAACCCTTATAGTCTTAACGTATCTCATACATAACCTCTAAAGTTGACCAGAAGCTTAGCATGACTTGAAGTAAAATGGTTTATCCTCTGTGATTGAATTTGCAGTGATCAAAAAACCAGGTATGTTTTGCAGAAGCAATTCTCAGAACCGTTAAAACAGCCTTCGGGGCTTGGATTAAACTAGTCCTATAGCACACTCCATTTAAATAAATAGCTTTCTTAATCAAATGATAGTTCCCCTAAAGAGCTCACTCATTGAATGAACTTTTTCCTCTTAGGATTCTCTTCACTGCACCCAGATGTAATTTCTTTGCAAACTGCCTCTGGCAATATTTTTTCTTTTGTCTTAATGTACAGATTTGAAATTTTTATATTCATTTACCATAGTCCTCGCTAAAGGGCTTTCCACTGAGAAATAGTTTATCCAATGAGGATCAATTGTCCTTTCTATCTGACCTTGTCTACCTAAACCATCACTTAAAACACAATAGTATCCTAACATACACAGGTCCAGTCAAAAGCATTGTTTTATTCTCTTAGCACAATGCCTGTTGCAGAGCTGGTCTTTACAAAATTACCAGTGACTAGGACTGAATGAAATTAAATGTCTAGAACTGCCAGTCATGTTACCCGTTCCACATAAGACTAAGGGTAAGGTGACCAGATGCCCCGCTTTTGGCGGGACAGTCCCAATTTTTAACAATTTCTCCTGTGTCCCGCGGCATTTTGAAAAAGCCCCAATTTTTGGAAAGAATCCACCATAGGATGCGGGGAAAATTGTTAAAAATCGGAACTGTCCCGCCAAAAGTAGGACATCTGGTCACCGTAACTAAGGACTTGTGGTTTCTGGGATTTAGCTGGAAACCAGGAGCCATTGTAATGCTGAGATGCAAGTAGGAAGGCTCTGCGCCTATCAATGGCTAGGAGCTAGCTCAGGGGTGGGCAAACTTTTTGACTCGAGGGCCACAATGGGTTCTTAAACTGGACTGGAGGGCCAGAACAAAAGCAACCTGACTGTGCTGGCACTCTCATCTAGGACTGCTGGTGAAGGAGCGGAGGGGAGAGCAGGAGAACCCTCCGCTCTTTAGGCTCCGTGGGCTGGATAGAACAGCCCAATGGGCGGGATCCGGCCCATGGGCCATAGTTTGCCCACGGCTGAGCTAGCTGTTCCTGACTCGAGGGCATCCGGGGGAATGAAAACATTCTTATCCATCTGCAAAACATTTAGACACACACTCAGTCATGATCTTGACACATTAAGAAGGCCAGAGGCATCAAAAGTATCCTGATGACATCTGAATTTGATGTAGTGAACCCACACACTACTGAGTAAAAGGAACAGTATTAGAGAATACACATACGCTTACATACTTTGTGTTGTGTTCTTCAAAATGTATTGTGGTTCTAGTCTTGAGTCCATTCAGTCTCTATATATTAAGAATGAAACCCTAAAAATAGCTACCACATATTCGGTTGTCTCATTATTTGCATACGCCCAGTTAAATTAGTCCTCAGTCTAATCAAGCAAAAATATCTTGGGGTTGTATACTCTAAAGTACCTGCTTCAATTTCTATCCTGTTGGCTGAAATAAAATGCAACTATCAGTTGATATGGACAGAATTATGCACAAGCTTCCTACGGCAGAAGAATGCCAGATTTTCCATTGCCTAGTGATTCTCATTATTCCATTCTGAGACCTGTCCACATCTCTCAGGCTAATTTTGAGAAGGCCAATCCGAAGTGGACATCCCATTCTTTTTCTCTAATAAGAAGATGATTTCTCTAACAATAGGTACCCTTCTTTCTTCCACTAAGACTTTAATCTGTTTGTAAGGGATGGTGAAGGTGATATTTATAACATCCCTGAGTTTCTACATTCAGCTTTTCCATTATGGAGAAGATAGCAAGCATACTGTACTGTATGCACCTGCCCAATGGAGCCTGCTTAACTCATCACATTAAAGTTTGCATTAATTAATGCAAGAGTAAGAAGGATTGGAAAGTTGGCAGCCCAGCATTTCTGAAGTTCAACATTCCTTAGTCAGTAAACATATATCTCCAATTGGTATATTAGGTTATCAAAAAAATGTTTTAAAACCTAGGGACTGAAAGTAAGCAGAATCCACACCTTGAAAGGTTTACACTTGCATGCTAATATATTCATAGCATTTTTTTTCACACATTGCTACAGATAATGTTCCCCAGACAGGCTATTAATAGTATTTTCTAGAAACCATGGGAGATGATTTGTTTAGTTTTGACATAAGTTGGATTATTTGGATCCCATGATCCTACATTTCACACGCAGCACTGCATCTTCTTAGGACAAACTCACCAAAGCCAGATTTAATACGTATTTGTGCCTAGCAGTCTGTCAGCATTCTTGAAGTTTTTATTATCAGAACTAACAATAATACTTTCCAAAGTCCCAAATTAAAGTTGGTAGCTGGGCTGAAATCACATTTAAGAATGATCCATACTTTTTTAGGCCAACATTTAAAGGAGAAGAAAGATAAAAACAAGGGACTTTGGACCAAAACGTTTTTAAGGTAGTGTTTGTCTAAGCTTACATCTCCTATGGCATAGTAAACATGTACTGTTCTAATTTGTTTTTGGAAATTATTTATAGTACACAAAGGTTTTGAATATGACTAGTATCAAACATTCACAAGGAATGTTCCTAGAGAGTATCTCCCTACTGAAATTAGGTATTACAGTTTAAAACAGAGGCTAGGAATGGAATTCACTAAGATGAATTTGTGAGAACAAAAAAAATTTGTTTGGATTTCATGCATAAAAACACTGAAATTCAAATAAAAGCTACTCTTATAGCATAACCTCTTCAAAAACCTGTTCTCTGGTTGTGATTACCAATCTCAACCTTGAATAAAATACATTGGCACTGCAGGGGGTCCCAAGAAGGTCAGAAATCTTAGCCTTTGGGGGTGAGGGGCACAAGGAAGATAGCAAACACCACGACAAAAAATGGAATATAGAAAATAGTATATTTTAAGTGACACATAACTTTTCCCAATTCTCTGAATGCACATAGGTTGATTTTTATTTCTTTTTTTTTTAATTAGCTTTATTTTTTGGTGACAAACTTACAGAGTTTTGTTGTTTAACAAACATGGCTCAGGGTAGAGTCTTTGGTATTTTATTTGTTAATGTTTTGCATTAAGTTGGGTAAAGCATGTATCCTTGTCAAGTGCTTTGTGTCCCAGTGTTTTATGTGTTCTTTTGGTTGTTATTCAATAATGGAAATAGAGTGAGGCTTTGGCTGTGTTATCTGATCCACTTAATAAACTGAACCAATGAAAAAATCTGTGACTTTTTCTATTGCTATAAGTGAAAATTATGCAAAGTACACAACTCCTAAAGCCTAGACTTATTAAAGAGAAAAAAAAAGAAAAAAAAAAAAAAAATATATATATATATATATATATATATATATATATATATATATATATACAGGGCCTTAAATATTCTGAAAGACAAAATTTTGGGAAAATCTTACTTTAAATAATGCAGAAAATAAAGGTTCTTCATTGTTAATTTCTATGTCCAGAATCACTATCACAGGATTAAAACAGTGATTATAGTAACAATAATAATACGATGCTATTCATTTTTCTATTTATATGGTTTTTATTTTGCAGATGTTTACTTCTGAGCAGACTGTTCCTCAAATACTAAAGAGCTGATAAGGACAAGACCCAAACCCATTTGACTATATCAATGCCATATTTTTTTTGTAAAGAACTATTGATTAGCAATTGAATGCAGATGAAATTGCTGCATAGCTCATGATTTTAGCATGTGATTTTTTTTAAAAAAAACAAATGCTTTTATTGAATGCACATTTTGATGCTTTCTTAGAAAAGTGATGCTAGCATACAAAACTACTCTTGAGACTACTAGCATTCACACATGCATTAGTCAATACTACAGATGCTTAAGTGCCTCATGCCCTCTCACCTCTGAGGAAAAGAGCTTACACATCTGTATGAAGCAATTTACCTGGCAAATGATTATGCATGCCTTTCACATGCATAATAGAGTGCTAGCTTTGAGGAAATTTTGGGTTAATTTAACATGTTTGATACAAGTTCTATATGCATAGGGGCACTTATGAGTAACTTATGGTGCAACAACTTGCTGGGTGAATACGTATAGTTTCTTTACGTTTTCTCTGTCATAATAAAAATGTAAAGGTAGGCAATGGTATCTAAAGTTAACTGCGATTGCAAATCCCTAGGGAAAGACATTGATGGCTGGCTTCTTGATTGTGTGTTAACCTTTGTGAAGGTACCTCGGAAAACCCCTTCTCACAACTCACACCATACTCCCTCAAATGGGAATTTGATTGGCTTTTAGTGTCTTTCTTATTGTTTTTGTCATTGTAATAATACCATTTCCCAAAGTGCGGCATTAGGCAGAGAGTGATATCCAGAAATGATGTTGTTAAAGTGCCAGGATATTAGCATTTGGTTCTGATTTTTTTTTAAGGCAGAGCATCCAAGGTACAGTATTCTGTATAATATAATTGCAAGGCAGCGATAGGGTAAAAAAAATTAATAGCAGGATCACCTCCTGTCTAATGAAAACTCTCCTTCCCCAGAAATGTGTACTCTGGACCCAGGACAGTTCCATGCTCAGCCAGAGAAGGGGAGGAGTGAAATAATGCGATGCTCCATAATCACTGAAAAACAGAAACTTAAAACTTTATTCATTTTGTGTTAATGTCCTTTATTTTGAAATATAAAGGTATGGTCCACATTAGAACATTTACCACATAATATCCAAATAATGTTAATGTTCCCAAGATTGGTAATATGTATAGAGTTCTCTAGGCTAACCGGAAGCCACTCATAAGTGACAGATGAAACAGAGAGGGCTTGAGATGGGGATTGGGACACGGGCTTCATTGAAGAGAAGAGTACCACTGCCCGCTGCTTCCAGAGGAGAAAAAAGATCGAGGGCCGGGATACAGGCACCTTGTAAGGGGAGGAAAGAGATAGGACGGGGCTTAGGGCATTCAGCACACGCTGATTGGTGGTTTCATATAAGGCCTATGATTAGGGACCTAGAGACTTAGGAATCAGGGGCTTAGGGTATTTGGCAGGTGCTGATGGGTAGTTCAGTGCTCCGGAATGTCCGGCTGCAGGTGAAGTTTAGGTCATTCTCTGTCCATCATTTGGAGGAAGGGAGGATCTATCAATAAGCAGGCCCCAAGTTCCCCATAGTTTAACACTTTGTAACAGAATAACCTCTAGCCATTGAGAATTTGGAGGGAAGAATTTACATATGATGAACCTTCTAGCCGAACAAGTTAGAATACCAACAACCATAAAACTCCTGGGCCCACTGCACCATCACATCACAAATGAATCACCACTCATCTAAGCAGTCCTAGGAAACAGCATGTAAGAGTAGCTCTGGTAAAACATCAACATCCCCCCCCAACGCTTTTCAACCAGGTGTAGGAATCAAGGCAGTATGCTTTCAATTACCTTAATCTTTTATTTTATCTTTTTCTTTTTGTTGTTCTTGTTGTTGTTTTTGTTTTGTTAATCCTCATCCGAAGATATTTTTCCATTGACTTTTAGAAGGAGTGGGAAGGAGGGTGAGAGACAGAGAAAGATAAAAATCCATGTGACAGAAACACATCAATGGATTGCCTCCCATATGTGCCACAACAAGGGCATCTGGGATAGAGATTGAAACCCAACTACCGGCCCATGATCATAATCAAACCCTGGGACCCTTCAGTCTGTGAAGCTGATGGTCTATCCACTGAGCAAAACTGGCTAGGGCTTAATTTTCTTTAAATAATTTAATTTTAGGTTCTCAGCCAGAGTCACTAAAGAAATAATAAAGGCCTTCAGACTGTGGTCTGGAAGATAAAAAATAGTGAACATTCTTAATGAGTTACTGATACCAACGTCAGCCACTTAGTGCTTGGCCATTCTAAAAATATTATTATGATGATACATATTTTCATTTACTATTTAAATTTAGCTTGTTAACAAAATGGCTGAAAACTTAAGTCAGGTAAAACTTCTGTAACAAATAGTGAGAAAAATATGAGTAAACTCCTAAAGGAAGCCTCAGATAGAAACACTTAAACCTCAGAATTTTATGGGTTTTGTAGTACATTTAGGATGAATAAATTTAAAGTGTGTAGAGAATAGGGGACAAGGATAGATTGGAACAATAGAAAGGAACACAAACAGAGATGCTATAAAGAATATTTATGAAGGTTTTTCAGAGAGTACATTGGAAGTAATGCCTCATAGATACATTGCTAAATGTAGAAGTCAAACGAACAAACAAAAAATACTAATGAATAACATTAAGTAGCAGGTCATAGTGAATTCCCATTAAATGCTGAAATTAATGTTTTCTAACCATTTCCAAGTCTGTAGGGCTTTTGATCTGTCTTTATTGTATTAACCTCCACAATACAAAGTAAAATAATAACAATAAGAGGCTGAAAAATAACCTTAAGATGTTTTTTTTTTAGAATCATCTTGTGTGTGCTTCCAAATGTAGTGACTTCAATTCAGATTGTACTTATTACCACTATAAACAATTATTATTTCAGTGATTCTGCCATGCATGGAATGAGGTTATAAGAGTGCCATAATACTAAATTACCGTTAAAGTCTTGTCTTACTTTGTCTATTTTTATTATGTTGTTAATATTTGTTATGTGTTAAAGAAAGCAAATGATGCCTTAATAAATGCAACTTATGAGCAGCAAGAGCTCATTTTTGGTTTTGATTTTATTATAAATCTATAAGGAATAAGCAAAATCGACTGGAGTTTAAATTTCTCTCCTTTCACATGCTGGAGAAAAATTGTTATGAGGAGAAATAGTGAGAAAGCAAAGAAATCAATGGAAATAGAATATCTAGAAAATCATGAGTAGTCAAAATGACCATATTGTTGAACTCAAGATTTTATTTATTTGTTGTTTGTTTGTTTGTTTGTTTGTTTTAAATCCTCACTCTAGGATATTTTTCCATTGATTTTTAAAGAAAGTGGAAGAGATGGAGAAAGGCAGATAGAAATATTGATATGAGAGGAACACAGTGATTGGTTGCCTTCTGCACATGCCTGGACCAGGGACTGGGCCGGGAGGACCATGTAACTGAGGTCCGTGCCCTCAACCAGAATTAAACACAGGATGCTTCAGTCCTCAGGCCCAAGCTCTATCCACTGAGCATAACTAACTAGAACAGCAAACTTTTTAAAATCAAGGCAAACTTATGCTTCTGAATTTTTTTCATAAATTTTCTCTTAAAATATTTTAATTCATTTCCAAATTGAGAATTTTATAGCACAGAGACTTATATTTCTAATTAAAATCCCAGTACATTTGTATAACCATGACCTAAATTTCAGTCTACTCTTTAAAATTTAATGAAGAACATGCTTTTAATGCCTGTCGCAGAATACTTTCTGATTTCATCTAATAGCATTTCAGAACATTTTTGGAAACAACAAGCACCATTCACAGAATTTATTATTTATAAAGCTGAAATTCAAACCCAAATATTATAGATTCAGAGCGATGTTTGAATGGAGCAATGGAGGGTAAAGAGCATGTTGACTCTAACATCTGACTCAAATACATTTGAAATATGTGAAAATAAACCTTCTCCTTCAGTAGGCTTCATAGATAACTGTGGGTCCACCATGACAAAAATATTTTCATTTATGTTGAGGAGGTACATACCGACCAGTGGCCAAAAAATATACAGACTAATGATATAGAATAAAGGAGAGATTGTTAATTTCAACCCATAATTCCATGGGTGTCTTAGTCTATTCATGCTGCTATAAAAGAACCATAAACTGGTGGCTTATAAACAACAAATGTTTATTTCTCACAGTTCTGGAGACTGGAAAGCCCAAGATCAAAGCAATGGCAGATTCAGGACAAGAGAGCCCATTTCCTGGTTCATAAACAGCACCTTCTCCCTGTGTCCTCACGTAGTGGAAGGGCAAGGGTAAAAGGAGAAAGCTAGGGCCTCTCTGATAAAGGTATTTATTCTATTTATAATGGCTCTGCCATCATGGACTAATCATCTCCCAAATGCTTTAACTGCTAATACCCTCACATTGGGTGTAATGAATTTTAAGGGTACACAAATATTCACTCCATAGCAATGTACACATTTTATTGGCTTAACTGGAAGATTGGGGTGAAGGTTGAGTCATTGAGGAGACGTGGAAACAATTCCAAAGTTATGAGATAAAATATACTACTTGGGAAAAAAGCTTGCACTTATGGCAATGACTGAGTTAAACAGAAATGTGAGAAATGGAGTGTTTAATGTCAACTGTATCTTGGCAATATTGAGTATTAGAGCCTAGAGCTGCAATACTGACCCTCTCCTGATTAGTTTAGAAGCAATTTGGCAGCAGGCCTACATATGGGTTTACATGGTAATTTGTCTCTGTTCAGAGAAAACAAAGAGGGAAAAGATAACTAGACATAGTAAATATGGTAAACGATAGGTGAAGGGACTAAATAAGCTGATATTTAATAAATTCAGTACCTGATGTGCCAACCTTAGTCTTTTTTCTTTATGAAACAGCATTGTAGCCTATAAATAACACTGTTTCTCCATATAATTATTTTTAAAAGCTTAAAAGTTTTGGAGTCAAAATATGCTACAATTGGCTTGCTGCTTTGACTCATTAGCGTGTGGACTCTAAAAGTTTCCAATCTTGAGTGGCGTACACAACAAGAGAAGGTGAATAAGCTGGACCACTTTCCCAAATCATCAACTCTTTCTCTAAGCACTTACAAGTTATTTGGAAGCTCAAATTATCTTGGCAGTTTCGTATGTCATACAGAGACTGTAGCAAGATGAAGAATTAGAGCACGGACCCCTTCTAGTGTCCTTTTAAGAAGTTGCGCTTGATTAACAAATGAGCCCTGATAGAAATGGAACATCTGATGAGGAGAGCCAAGCTGCCATTATGGTCGTCATTCCTTCCACTGACCTATCAACTGACTGTAACCCACAAGATTCCATCTGAGAGGGAAGGGGGTGGAGGATGGATGAGTGGGAAGTGACCAACCAAAGAATTTGTGTGTGTGTGTGTATACTCCCTGGACACAGCCTATAAGGTGGTGAAGGCCTGGGGTGGGGGCAGGCTAGAAGGGTCAAAGGGAGTAAAAGGGGACATGTGCAATACTATCAAAATTAAATATTAAAAAGAAAGAGTCTGCCAAAACCGGGTTGGCTCAGTGGATAGAGCATTGGTCTGTGGACTGAAAGGTCCCAGGTTCAATTCCAGTCAAGGGCATGTACATTGGTTGTGAGCATATCCCCGGTAGGGGGTGTGCAGGAGGCAACTGATTGATGTTTCTCTCTCATCGATGTTTCTAGCTTCCTATCTCTCTCCCTTCCTCTCTATACAAAATTAATAAAATATATTTTTAAAAGAAAGAGTCCATCTTTAAGTGAGAATGCATATGAGGAATGGGCCTGAGCAGGTCCTAAGGTCAGTTGTAGTCTTCATCCGGCCTAACTCCCAGTACAGTGTGACACTCCCTCAATCCATCTTTATGATCTCATGGAGAGTTACTTATCACAATTTGAATAAAAATTAGAAAAATGATAGAAGTGTTGCTAACAAAGGCCACCACATGGAGTGCAAGCTCTAGCCTACCATGTGGCTGATGCATTACAGATGCATCCACAAATACCCTGGGAGGAAAATAGAAATGTTCACACCTCTCTGGGACTGACTATCAAGGAGCACATCATGTTATTTTTACTTTGCCAGTTAGAAAATTGACATGTTACAATCTAACGCAATTAATGGAGAGAGGTTACTTTTTATAAAATTTGTCAAGGGCTTTGTAGGAACAAGAATAAATTGTTGAGAAGAATTGGGCCCAGAGTGTGAGAATACATATAGTTTATGCATGTGCACCATTAGCTCTAACCACCGAGAACACTTACTTTTCAAGTCCAGTGGGTTAAACTCTGGGGAGATGAGTCAGCAACCCCAATGTTTTCCCAGTAGAGTTAACTACAAAAAGGGCTGTGATGGCCAGAGAGGGAGATGACTTAGCTTCAACAATAGTCCTCTCCTTAGCAAAGCTAGAGAGCCTCTCCCATTGCTAAAGTGCAAAATTGATTCTCAGTAGACATCAGTAGCAAACAGCTTTACTCTCAGATATAATTCCAGAGAGATAATAGCAATCCTCACCGGACAGGGTCTGAGAGCAGTGCCTGGTGGGTAGTATAAAAGTTACTTATTATGATGACTGTGACCACAGGTGCTGTATAAGATTTCTTCGGATCAAACGGTAGCAATATATCTCTGATGGAATAGATACTTACATTTATTTTACTTAACATGTCACTTATGCCTCCACTAGCATCACCATCTGTGAGCTTAGAGAAAACACACACACACACACACACACACACACACACACACACACACACACACTGTGGTGTAAGGTTAGATAAGGTCTATGCTGTAAATCAGGAATAGCTGTACTGTATTAATTAATCCACTCAGCGTGTTCTGATATATCCACATTGAGTAAGAGATGCTGATAGATGACATAGCACCCATTTAGGTAGGAATACAAAAATCACATATTTTTGGTGAACACAGATTTTCATTATAAAGTGCATTAAAGAATTTCTGAACCAACAGATGTTTGGGGCAAAAAGAATGTGAAGAAATGGAATTGTAAAGTAGAAATATAATGCAAGTTTTAGCTTATTGACTAGTTATAGAATAAGGAATGTAGTCTCCAACTTAATTTCCATTTTGTCTTTCTTTGTTTACTAACATTAACTGTGATAAGGTTAAGATTTTGGTTATAGGTTGTCACATGTAAGGAGAGAGTTACTGGACAAGAAGGCAGATATTGATGGAAACTTTGTTGGTCCCTCTTCATGGAGAAAGTTAAGTGCAGGTTTTATTAACTCAGAGTTAGGTAGGCCAGAGCGTATTTTGAAAATATAAGGAAAAGTTATGTATATGAATAGATAGAGTTCAAAATAGTGAAGTGTTGCATTCTATTTTCATGATTTAGATTATATGAATTGGGATAACAAGAAGGCTCTGCCTTCCACTCAAAAAGCTAAAGGGGCCAGGCTCTCTCTCCTCAGCTATTGTGAACTGGTGCATTGAGCTATGGCCTTGTCTCAGTCACCAGAGGCTCTCAACTGGCTTTGGATCTGGTGATAGTGACAGAAAGTCTTAGAATATTTCATACAGATGATGTCTGGCAGGGGTGTCAGGGTCCTCTAAGTGACAGATCACCTAATGACACAATCCAAGGACAGACCGCCCTCCGCACTGTTCCCATGGTGAAAAGGTGGGTATATTTCTGGCTGCCTAATTTACCTTGTTCTCTTCCCCTATTTTGACGCTGATTATCCTGGCTTCCTCTGATGATTCTTTGATTTCCTTAGTATTACTGTATTGAGTAATTGCTACTTAATTTAACCAAAGTTGATTTTGCTTGTTATTGACCCTTATTAATAAAAACATGACATGAAATCCTATATAATAAAGAAGTAATATGTAACTTGACCATCATGCCCTCACAAGATGGCTGCTTATGACCAGGCCAGCAGGGGGGTTAGTGAGGGCCAACCAAATGACTGAACAAGCAGGCTTCATGGGGCAAACCTGCCAGCATGGGGGTTAGTGAGGGACAATCAAATGACTGAACAAGCAGACTGTGTGAGGTGACCTGGCTGGCAGGGGGCTGTGAGGGGCAACCAGGCCAGCAGGGGAGGCAGTTGGGGGCAACCAGGCTGGTGAGGAGAGGCAATTGGGGTGAACAGGCCAGCAGTGGGGGATAGTTAGGGGCAGCCAGGCCAGCAGAGGGGGGAAGTTGGAGGCAACCAGGCCAGCAGGTGGCAGTAAGGGGTGACCAAGCTGGCAAGTGGGACAGTTAGGAGCAACCAGGATGGCAGGGAGGGGGTAATTGGGGGCAACCAGGCTGGTGGGAAGGCAGTTGGGGTGACCAGGCTGGCAGGGGGTTAGTTGAGGGTGACCAGGCAATCAGGGGAGCTGTTAGGGGTGACCAGGACAGCAGAGGGGGGAGGTTGAGTGGCAACCAGGCCATCTAGGGACAGTAAGGGATGACCAGGCTGGTGAGTGGAACAGCTAGGAGCAATCAGACTGGCAGGGAGGGGGCAGTTGGGAGAAACTTGGAGGGCAGAAGAGGGCAGTTAGGGGCAATCAGGCCAGCACACAGAGGCAGTGAGGGCCATCACATGGTTCTAGAAACTCATAATGCACCATAACTTCCTGATCCCACCAAACTCATAGCATTGTCTTTTTTCCAAAGGGATTTGGCCTTGCAGTCTATGTTGATGGTTGACCTGGATCAACCCATGATTTTGTGCATTTGGTATTCTCCAAATAAATCCACTTTTCATTGTCAGTCACAATTCAATGCAAAAAAAGACTTTCTTTCATGCCGTTGAAGCAACATTTTACTGAAGACTCTTCAGTTTTTCATTTGTCTTTCATCCAGTTGATGTGGCAGCCATTTTTCTTCCTTTAAAATCTTTCCTATTGCTTGTAAATATTGCTTGCTGAGGATCATTTAACCTTTCTGCAAGTTGTTTTTGATTTTGACATGCATCTTCATCCAATAATGCTTATAATTGTTGGTCTTCAAACTTTTTCTGTTGACCTGGACGTTCTTTGTCTTTCATACTGAAATCATCACTTGTAAAGCATTTAAACCAGTGTTCACAGCGTGTTCACCATAAGCTTCCCAAAGTATATGATAACTTTTTCTTCAAAATAAGGTAATAAGTTAAAACTTCTCATAAATGATCTTTTTTGGCATGAAATTTGACATTTTTAAGCGTAAAAATATCTAAGATGTTAACATCTTCAGCATATTTAACATATGAAGTTTTGAAGTTTGCTGTCAATACAACAAAATATATATATATATATCAACATAAGTGTAACCCTATCTAGTGAAAAAATCCACATTATTAATTGGTACACATAGTAGAAGATATTTTGGCACACATAGTAGAACATATTTTACCTTTAGCAGATAATTGTAACTTTTATTTTCCTACCATTTAAAAATATTTTTATTGCTTTCAGAGAGGAAAGGAGAGGATGAGAGAGATAGAAACATCAGTGATGAGAGAGAATCATCAATTAGTTGCCTCCTGCATTCCCCCTATCTAGCCCCTAACCCGGGCATGTGCCCTGATCAGGAATCAAACTGTGACCTCCTGATTCATAGGTTGATGCTCAACCAATGAGCCACACCTTGCTGGGCTATTTTCCTACTGTTTTGAGAAGGAAATATTTATATACCTTTCTCATCCACAAGTGAAAAATATGATGAAATGTACAAGAAAGAAAATTAAAATTCTTTTTTATTAAATAGCTTGCTCATTTTGTGAAAGAAAAGTCTACAGATGTGCAGCACAGTGAGGACAGCTTAAAAAGCTTTTTATTCAGAAACAAGGGCTGTTGAAAGAATAAATTTTCTGAATAGCAGTGAAATTTACATGGAATAAATGTAAACTGTCTATCTATAAAAGGAATATCTGATAAAGGGATGTCTTATTATCCATGAAGCAAGAAGTTTAATATAATCCCAAAACCTTCCATTTTCAATAATAGATTTTCAGTAGACTTTTTCAAACAATAGCTCACTAAGTTATAGCGTCTTTTTAAATAAAGATATTATAAAAATCATTTTATAAAAAAAGAACTTTTTTTTGAGGAGCCAAATTTTACACTCAGTTTTCTTCTTTTCCTAGCTTACTTTTTGAGTTCTGATATCTTGCAAGTTGAAAATAATTCATATGCAAATATCACAGATCATTGCAGATAGACCATAAAAATATGAATTTAAGGCTTTCTTTTTCATTCAGTCATATTGTCATGTGCTCTTTCTTTTTCCATGCAACTAATAGAGAAAATTATACATTTTCATGTTATTTACTGTCTTCAAATTACTTTCCTGCTTCTACAAGTATCTTTGGTTAAGGTTATCCATAGTCCTTAGAAAAGGATCTAGTCAGAAGCAGAAAAGAGAAACTAAAGTATTTTATCCAAAATCATATATTCTTTTTCATACCAAATTTTTCCCTGCTATAAAATAAGTAAACTATTGTTATTCTAGAGCCAAAATCCCTATTTCAATGAATAGAATTTTCTGGTTTTCTTGGTCAACTTGAAGACTTTTAATGTGGTAATTCTTTTATTTATTTTTTTCTTTTGTTTTACAGAATGATGGTACTAGAGATAAGGTTTAGAAGCCACTTCCCTGGATTAAATCTACTATCAACACACACATACAAGTGAGCTTATACCTAGAGATTATGATCTCAAATACAAAGGAAATGACACATATATGACTATGATCTATGAAAAGAGCTAGTCCCCACTTCTGTAAAGCATCTTGACACCACTCATTTTGCTTTCTGAAATAGGGATAAAAAAACCTAAACTGTATGTTTATATGTAACTGTAGGCTGGGGAAAAATGGAAATACCTCACAATTTGGTGATCACTGTGGATTCTCTCACTCTGTAATAGCTCCTGTTTTTGGTAAGGTAACTGCAAAACTTGAAAATGTAATAATTCAAATAGATATCGTAAATGCAGAGGTAGAAAGTGAGTGTCCATTACTCTGCTTTATTTGAGCACTGAGGCAACTGCTTGAACAATGTCAGCTTTGTTCAGGCCAATTTAAAAGCAAGACTTTCTTTAAAGCAGAACTTTGTGATGAAAAATACTCCCTCCAGGTAGGCCACTTTACATCTGGCACACTGTCTGTGGCCTTTATCTGACTAGATATTGACAGGAAACTTGAATGAGAAATGATGTCTAAGACTTCATTAGTCAGTAACAAATGAGCTCTTGCAAAATACCAATATGTCATTAACACCTTAACAAAAATTAGTTTATTGGATTTATCAAGTTATCCACTAATTTCTACTTTCAAAACTCCCAAGAGCTAAACAATTAGGTAGTTGGTGCTGCTTAGAAAATGCAATGCTCAAGGTTAAGAGGCTCCTGGTCTGTAACTTGGTCACTGTTACTCTTATGACTGCCGAGTCATCTCCAAAGTGTAGAGTTGCCATGAGTCCTGGCAAGGATGTTCCACCACATAGAGGACAATAGCTTGTCCTATCTTTGTGGTCGGCTAACTGCAGCCTGCAGCCACATGTGGCTCTTTGGCCCCTTGAGTGTGGCTCTTCCACAAAATACCACAGCCTGGGTGAGTCTATTTTGAAGTGGCGTAAGAAGAGGTTTAAATTTTAAAAAATTTGGCTCTAAATCATTGAGTAATGAGTTTGCTGACCACTGTCCTATCTTCACAGACCCAGAGAAAATAAGTACTACCTGGAGACTATACAAAGAGAAATGCCCAGTGTGGTCCCTGTACTCAAGGGCTCACCAAACAAACTCAAGAGTTGTTTTATATGAAATCTGTTTGTGATGCACTCTCCACTTAAATTCTTCCAGGAGTAGACAGATGAGGCAGCGAATTCAGTCATATGTATACTTGTAGTCTCTTTTCTTTGAATGCAATGTTGAAAGGATGGAGCAAGATGGATCCCTCATTATCAAGATTGTTTATCATACACTATGCAGAATATTTCTTACATATAAGTGGGAGAAGTGCTTTGGTTTTATATATGCAATTACAAAGCCTTGCTATACATAGATTTGTTCTGTCTAGTTCATGATTCAAGATACATTCATGTAATAGAAAAAAAAATCACTCGAGAAGAGGCAGGAGAAACAACATTACAAAGAACTGCTATGAATATTTGTTTTCATTTCTCTTGGTAAAATATCTAGGAGTGTAATGACTGAGAAGTATGATAGCTGTAAAATCTAATAAACTGACTTGGGCATTACTTTGAACCTATTTTTATAGCTTTAAGTAATCTTGCAGCACATCATCATCACCTTCTGGGCATTCAATCTTGCAAATATGTCATGATTTATTAGATTATTCTCAAGGCCTGGATATTTAGGCTATTGTCATATGTTAGCATACTAAAATATACCAGTGGGTTCTATTTTAGTTCTTAAGTCTTTCTCCCTCTGATTACTTCTTTAAATATACTACTATAAGTAATATTAATGAAATTGTTGAATCAATAAAGCCATATTTTAAAAAGAACTTAGAGCAGTTTACTTTTACAGCTAAACTGAGAGAAAGATACTGAGAGTTCCCATATACCCACATCCCATAGATGCAAAACATCCCCCATGGTCAACATCACTCACTACAATGATGTATATTTACCAAGGATGCTCCTACAGTGATACATCATAACCACCCAAAGTTCAGAGTTTACCTTAAGAGTTATATTTTTGTCTCCTCTTATATAGTGTCAAACTGATTTTCTGAAAAATTGCAAAGATGTGTACTTTGTAAAAGTAAAAGAAAATACATAAAATAAACATTTACTAAAAAATTATCTTTTTCTACATTTGATGGGGTTTCAGAATTAAAAGGAACTATGGACTTCCTCTAGCCCAGTGGTTCTCAACCTTTCTATTGCCTCGACCCTTTAATACAGTTTCTCATGTTGTGGTGACCCCCAACCATAAAATTATTTTCGTTGCTACTTCATAACTGTAAGTTTGCTACTGTTAATGAATCGTAATGTAGACATCTATGTTTTCCGATGGTCTTAGCTCTATAGCAGGTTGAGAACCGCTGCTCTGGAGCCTGTTTCATAGACCAATGATCAACCACTGAATTCAGGGTTTTTTGGGAGTCTTTTAACTGGTAATTTGTTGTGAAAAAAATTACCATTCTGAATGTGATGGTTAATTATATGTGTAAACTTGACTGGGCCATGGGGTGGCAAGATGATTGGTCAAACATTATTCTGAGTGTTTCTGTGGGCTTGATTTGGATGAGATTAACATTTAAGTTGGTAGACTGTGTAAGCAGGTTGCCCTCCTTACTGTGGGAGGGCCTCATCTTGTCAGCTGAAAGCCATTTGAATAGAACAAAAAGGCTAAACCTTCCCTGAGTGGAGAGAATTATTTCCCTGGACGGCCTCTGAACAGGGACATCGGCTTTCCCTCTGCACTGCAACTGAGACACCTGCTCCCCCTGGGTCTTCGGACTTCCGGCCCTTCATCTGGAACTAAATTGTTGGCTCTCCCGGGTCTCCAGCTTGCCCACTCACCCTGCAGATCTTGGGAATTGACAGATTCCATAGTCATATAAACCTTATTTATAAGTCTCTGTATATCTCCTCTCAGGAGATATCTGGTTAATATTCTCATTGCATAAAAGTCAACAGAATGAAATCAGTGCCGTGTTTGGAAGTGTGGGAAAAACAGGTTTCTAATATTGTCCAGGCTTACTCAGAATTAGTCAATATAGAAACCTAGAGATTACATTATTTGTTTATTTCTTAACATATTTTTATCAATTTCAGAGAGAAAGGGAGAGGGAGAGAGAGAGAGAGATAGAAGCCTTGATGATGAGAGAGAATCATTGATCAGTTGCCTCTTGCATGCCCCTTACTGGGGATTGAACCCACAACCCGGCATGTGCCCTTCACCGAAATCGAACCCAGGACCCTTCAGTCTCAGGCAGATGCTCTATTGATTGAGCCAAACCGGCTATGGCCATTATTTGTTTCTTAATCAGAAATCCAAATTGGAAGGCTACAAAATAATTTCAAACAAAACTAAAAGCAACCTGAGAAAAAAATAATGTGAATATACTGAAGGGAAAACACACAAACAAACAAACAAACAAACAAAAACAAAAACAAAAACCCTCTGAGCTCTTATCCCCAACCCTCACAGTCATGTAGTTCTCCTTCACCTCCATTTTGGCTGAGAGCATTAATGCTAGCTGTAAGTAGAGCATGCATCAGTAGCAAAAAGTCCTCCAAGACTGATCTGAAATCTATTGTTGGAAGAGTAAGAAACATTACTAGCTCATGAGGAAAGGACTCACTTCTCTGCAATTACTTGCCTGAAGAAACCAACTAGAAATCTGAAGGACAACAGCTTCACTCAGCCTTGGTGTCACCAACCCTCAGACACTCCCTCCAAAGAAAAGCTTATCGAATGTCACAGAAGAGAAATTGACAATTTCTCCAGGTTGACCTTTATTTTTTTTATGCACATTTCTGTTTAGTGGTGGAACATCCCTGTAAGGTCTCAAGAGGTTGTTTTCAAGGAGATATTAGTTTATTTTGGAGAGGCACCAAGCTTTATTTTCTAACATTGTGCCGGATTAAATGTATTCAAATATATTATCTGCTTTGAAATGTGCTTTTTGAAATGCCTTGCAACCATCCTGCATTCATCCACCCTGAAGTGGAAATTAAGTACACACTTGTCTGTGAATTTAGAATATCTGTATATATCTTGCTTATAAGTTCTTTGTATCATTTTTATTTCAAAGAATATATTAGAGTGGCTTCACTGAGATACCTTAGAAATGATTATTTAGTTATATTACTTAACTGGACAGTTTTTACTGGAACTTTATATTGGATATTTAAATGAATTTTGTAGTACTTTAAAATACTTTCCCACATTTGAGATAATCCTTGTTTAAAATAGAAGGCAGGGAACAAAAAGCCCTTTCAATATTCCATTTCTTGGAAATAAACATGAGGTTTGCTCTGAGCAGTACCTAGGAAGTTCTCAGAACCAGTCATTCACTATCAATTCGGTAAACATCTATTAAGTGGCTTTTATGTTCAAAGCATTGAACACTTTCATGACATTTTTATATCACGTTTCTGCCCTAAAATACAGGGACCATCTCCGGGGAACATGGTATTATATATTTTATGTCAATTGTGTTGACCCCAGATCATTAAATTTTGGAGCTTTCCAGCTTTCCAGTTCTTTCAACTCCCTAATTTTCAGGAACTCTTTCAAGTCAATCATTCCTTCATGTCACTCTGCTACTGAAAAAAAATAACAGTAGTTTTCCAGTATATTTGAGGTAAAATCCAAACTTCTTTGCATGACTAAAATTCACTTCAGGATCTTATCATTTCAGCCTCATCTCATTTTCCTTCCAAAATATGTGTATATGTATATGTTTGAGTAGTTTCACGTATTTGAGTAAATACTTCTATGAAAACATCATATTTCCTTTCTGGTGCAATAGATTTAGGTACTTGCTCCATTGTTCTCCTATATCAAATCCTTATTAGAGGGCTTATTACACTATTTTGTGCATTTTTATTTTTTTAATATTATATTATTCCGTGTTGTCCACTAAATTCTTAAATATAGACATTTTGCCTGGAGGATATTTGTAAACTGAGCAGGACTTGACATATAGTAACCACACAACATATGACTGCCTGACTGGATGATTGATGAAATGAGTGGAGAAATGACGACCTTGGAAAATTAAGGGATATAGTCAAAGTCAGAGAGATGTGGTAACATCAAAATAGGGATTCAGGTTTCCATATTCCTTGTACAACGCTCATGTTTTTACTTCTTACTACCTAAATAACTGTAGGTGACATTTCCTAGACTCTTACAGTGTACAAAAAAATAATATTCCTACCTTTGGACCAGTAGCTTAAAAACAAAGATAAGAGGATAACGAAAAGGGAAACACATTTTTTTTTTCTCTCAGCAGCGATGTGACTGAGTGCCACAGGCCTGCTTTCAAAATTTTTCATGTACACATTCCAGGTTCCCCGTCTTGAAGAAGTTGGCTTTGCCCAGGGTGAAAACTCCAAAGGATGGCAGATGTGAACTCTGACCTTTCCCATTGCTTGAGTGAGACTGGAGTACAGTTTACTGCAGCCTGTGCTGTGAATCAGAGAAGTTACCACTTCCTTGGAGGTATGGCAGTTAGTTATACCAGTTACTAAGAAAAAAATACCACCTGGCTGATGTGGCTCAGTGGTTGAGTGTCACTTATGAACCAGGAGGTCACCATTTGGGTTCCCAGCCAGGTCATATGCCTCGGCTGGGGGCTCAGTCCCCAATGTGGGGTGTGCAGGAGGCACTGTTCCATGTTTCTCTCTCATCAGTGTTTCTATCTCTCTATACCTCTCCCTTTTCTCACCCTCTAAAATCAATAAAAATATATTACAAAAAAACAAGAATAAGAAAAAATACCTTCCTAGACCTTCTGTGACCTTTTCTTTTCACTATACAGGCAATTGTATGCCCACAACTCCCAAGGCTTCAGCTCTAAGCTAAAGTTGATTAAACAAAGAATTAGACATGAAAAAAAATAACTTGCTTTACTTTATCTTTCTGAGGGCATTTCTTGTAGTATCTGGAGAAAAATGGATATATTTGACTATCAATAATCAAAACACAGTGCCTTTCAATATTTCATTGATTTGACAAACTTATCCTGATAAATCACCAGTTTGCAGATAGGGTTTGAGAATATCTACTTTGGTTGAGTGAAGTCTTCCCTGTGAGAGAGGGAAATGGTGAGAAGTCAGAGCCTTTGGACACAAGCAGGAAAGTGTGGCAGAGACTAGTTACAGTCTGTTTCTCATAATGTCACTTGATGTTTATTTCATTCAAAGGAATGATCTAAATTTTGCATTTTACGTTAATTTGGTCTCTCTGACATAATCTTTTTTTTTAGTCAACTCAGCAGTTTTATTAATTAATTTCAGTTACAAGATATTTACCCAATTATAGAGAAAAAAATCTACTTAAATCAGTTACACACAAGAAATATGTTATTTGTCTCAGAGGTGACAAATAAATATTTAGAAAAATCCTTAGAAAATCCTTAGAAAAAGAATCTCCTGATACAATTGGAATTACAAATATTAGTACTATACCTTAGCTAGCAGCAATTTTTCAATTAATTGATTTTTAAAATGCCTGGCAGTGTAAAAATAGGCATTATTCAAAGCCATTTGCTTTGAATGAAACATTTGAATGAACATTATATCACTTAAAGATTGAAACAACCCTATAAATTAACATTACTATTACGTTCCATTTATATATCTAAAAACTCAGACATGAAAAAGTTTTCTCAGGTCTACAGTCAACATGTGGCTTCACTGCTCTCCAGACAGACAGTGGGATGCCAAGCTGGGCTCATTTCCTGCTGTCACCCATGGTCTCTTCAGCGGATGGCATCATTGAGGATGATTTAGATGGTCTATGCAAATCTTTAGATATTAGTGTTTTTGAAACCTTACATCTATATGAGTAGCTCCCAGATAATTAAAAATGATTGAAATAAGCTTTGCTGCCAATAGAAAACTTTGAACAGTGAAATTCAAAAACATAGAATTATCAAATATTGTACCATTCACCTGCATCCCAACCATCCTACACAGTCTCTGTGGTGTGACATAGTAGGAAGAGTGGAGTAAAAATACTGTGGCTTTAAATATTATGAAATACTGTGGGATCCTCATAAAGATTAAGTAGAATGATTTTTTTTGGTAAAATAATGAAATGGCATTTATATTAATTTTGATTCGGTGGCAAAGTCCTTTGAGTTTATTTAACAAAGAACTGCAGTGATAACAAGATATCCCTAAAGTCATGGCTAGGAAAATGCAAAGTGAGACAAAGAGAATGAAATCGCTCTGCATAATTAAATATGCATTTATAACTATTGCTGGTCACCAAAGAGAGACACTATAAGTGTCCTGGCAAGAAAGCAAGCTGGATGGGGATAGTGTCATGAAGAACAGGGAAGGGAAGAGGAAAACCATGTAAGATGGGAATTCTTGTCAAGGTTAGAGCATTTTAGTCATAAAAGTAGCAGGTTCATTTTAGGCCAAGATTTTCTAATATTGGATTTCAATTTTTTTTAATAATAAGCTATGAAGAAAAGCTCGCGTGGAACTCTCTGTATATTTAGTAGATTGTTTCTATATTCCTATTTTCCTCATTTTTTTGTCCGTGGACAATAAGAGCAGCATGAGGCAGAAGAGAATCGACATTCTCAGAAGATCAGACAAACCCAGAGTGAGATGGAGGATTTTACAAAGGCAGAGAATACTGGTTCGAAACAGAAGAGAGGAAATAGATTTCCCTGTTCCCTTTCCCAGACAACCCCAGGCTGGGCTTCCAGGCCCACAAAGGCAAGGCAGAGCGGAGCAAAATGATCAGCACAGGAAGGTGGGAGATGTCAGACATGCTGCCCTGGGCATCACATTTATCAGCGTCTCCAGTAGTTCCCTGTACTGAGTGGATACCCCCAAGATGCAGCCCATTCTTCATCTTTTTGAGCGGGACACGGGAGGCAAAATGTTAGCCCTGCGCATGTCTTTTTTGTTGTTGCTGTTTTTTGTTTGTGTTGACATTTAATGCTGGTCCAAGCTGCCAGAGAGACAGATTCCTTTTTCTTGGTGGACAATTGATGAAACACTTTGATGGCTGTGGCAGCCGCAGTGGCAGCAGGAGTGGAGTGATGGGGGCGGCGCTTTCCCCTAATCAGCCCAGTGGCCTCCCATAGAGTTTAAATGGACGTTGCACCCATAATTTCAAAATCTATTCATTGTGGTTTCTTCAGTGAAATAGTAACTATTGTATTAAACTATTAAATATATATCTCTCGTAAACACAGTAAATTAATTTTAAGTATATGGAAATATTTTTTTGTGAGTTTAATGTGATAGTCAATGAATTCCTCTATTAAAAATATACTAAACCTAGCCAAAACCGGTTTAGCTCAGTGGTAGAGCGTCGTTCTGGGGACTGAAAGGTCCCGGGTTCAATTCTGATCCAGGGCATGTACATTGGTAGTGGGCACATCCCCAGTAGAGGGGGCGTGCAGGAGGCAGCTGGTCGATGTTTCTCTCATCGACATTTCTAGCTCTCTCTCTCCCTTCCTCTCTGTAAAATATCAATAAAATATATTTTAAAAATATGCTCAACCTAAAGACGGGCAAATTTACAGCAAAGTCCTAATGTTCTGCACCGATATGTGTAAACAATTCTGTTAATCAAATCATGCCTGGATAATTTTTAAAATATAGACAAAGATACTTATTGATACACATGCACACAATGTATGTTAACGTCAGACAGCTGTGTACCATCTAACTTGTTCCAAATGATCATTGAGGTGATTCCTGGAGTTGGAAATAAAATGATTTTCTGGAGTAACTATATTTTTTGGCCTAACATGCAAATGCAAGGTTTTTGGTTTCATGCAGTTATGAGTATTTTCAATAAGGCATCACTGACCCTATGAGACGAGTTAACATATTGCTGTGTAACTTGAAGTTCTTTTCCATTTGGGGCGTAGACCCGAGTACTATGTGTGTTGCACGACAGAGTACTATGTAAAAGAAAGCCAGGAAGTCAAGACAAACTTTTGAATATGTTAATTTTTGACTCTGTGCTTGAAAGAATGAAATTCTTATAATAACATTAACAGGTACAGCTGAGGGTTCTTTTGATGCGATTATGTCTCATAGACACTGGGCAATCCCCAACTTCCACTCTTTATTTCACTATGTCTTGGCAGGAGATGTCGTGCTCTGACCAAACTCACAGGCAAAATGAATGAATGTTCTAGAAAATGCACTTCCTAGCCTGGCACTAGTTTACAGAAAAAATCATAACCTTTACTTTTCACTCAAAGCTGGGTACAACCTTCTCTGTATCTCATGGTATCTGCACAGTATTCTGTTTAATAAACGAGATCAGAGTGGGTTAAGTCTTAGTTGAAGCAAAAATGAACTATCCATTTATGAGAAACCTGAATAAAATTATTTTATATTTTAAATGCTTATTTTGATTTATTTATTCAAAACTATTTCTTGAAAGTCAAGTAGGAGATATAAACTTTGCTAGGTACTAGGGTTTTAAAAATGAATAAGACATGCTCCCAGCCCTTGAGATGCTTAACTTCCAGTCAAAGATACTCACAGCAAACCCACACTGATACACTGAGATGTGGGAATCTCTAGTGGTTTGCTACTTCTGTCTCCAAGAAACACAGGCCAAAATGCGTTCTCTAATGTCCCAATTAACACATATATACTTCACAAAGTTGCTTTTCTATAGGTTTAATTTCCAATAATGGAAAAATTTAAACTCTTCCAAAACTGTGAAACCCATTTAAATGTATTATTTTTAAAATGTATGTGCCTTTGAAGAAACTAAGCAAATGAATTAAACATTAAAAATTGGAGCATTAAAGCATAACAAAAACTATTTTCTTAGAACTCTAATGAGAAATGTGTCTCTCTCTTGGCACTGGAGAAGTGATAATGAACACCTCCCTTAGGGCTCACAAAAGAGTTTCTTCAAAGGCAAAAAAATGTACTTTGAAAATACTAGCATTATTTATGATATTAAATTTATTTGGCATTAATGTCATTCCTTACCTCTCACCTGCTCTTACAACTTTGATAAAAAAATAAAATAAAAACACAGTTTGTCCTGCTTCTATAATTCAGAGAGAGTCTTTTGTTTGTGTGTGTTTTTATTTTGTTTACCAAATTTGCTTTAGTTGGTTCAATTCTGTGATGTGCAAATTCTCTTTAGGAGTGTGTTTCACAAAATCCAGCGTGTCTTCCATTGTTTCATGGATGTTAGGGTGCCATAATGTTCTAAATGATACTCTGTTGGTTTACATTAATGAAAGTGCTAAAACTACATCTTTGATTCCAACCAAGAAGAACAGACAAACATTGTTTTGTGAATCACAAAAACGATTATATCTGAAATTATATATTTTGTATAATTTTATCATCACCACTGACAGGCCTTAACTAAAGTCTGAACTCTTTTTACCCGAATAATGTTGATGTTTTTCCTTTGAGGAGGCATTTGTGTACATTCCTAGACTAGGTTAGGTGTTCTTGCTATCTGTCCCTTGCTCCAATTCATGGCATATACCATGTCCATCATTAAGCCATGCTTCCTGATGTTAATGTAACTTCTCCCAAATAGACTTCATTTATATTTGCTTACAGAACAGGGGTAGTTTCTGCCTTGTTGAGGATAATATCCTAGTACCTGACCTTTTTCCTTAGAACATTCCAAGTGCTACCTACATATGTCCTCACATAAGAAATTAATATACAGAAGTGATTCAAAAGTCACATTGATTTTAGATGGAAAGGTTTCAGCGACACATCAGGAAATCAAAAGATACGCTCAATTGAGAACAGCATTCTCTCCTGATTATTAATTTAATTTCTGTGAAAATAAGGCCTTATAACTTAATGTACATATGAAATTTGTATAACCTTATTTTATTAAATATTAGATTTATAAAATTTAAATATTGCCAGCAATGTTATACCTACCATCATGTGAGAGTTTTCTTTTAACAAGGAATCTAATGAATGACCATGCCAATTTTTATTTACTGCATAATGGTAATCAGTATTTGTGTCATCCATCAATATGCCTCATATACTTACAGACCTTTTTATATGGTAAATACAAATCAATATTAAAAGTGTTATCTGCATTCAGTACTATTAATTTAAAAAATAAAAAAAATATATCAGAAGCCAAAACACTTCAAAAAATGAAGTTGAGAAATGCAAAGAAGCTTTTACTAGATTAACCAACCATGTGCAAATAGCATCTTTGAACTATAGATACTTTTGCTTAATATGACATCTAACTAAGCTTTTCTTAAGTGCGGTTTTTTCTATAGAATCTGAAAGGCTTTTCCAACTCATTTACAGATTAGATATTTTTATGTATTCAAAGGGAGATGATGCTTGCTTCCTTGCCTCTTCAATTTCAGGTGCTTGCACTCCTAAATAAAATGGATTTTATTCAGGTTAATCGCTTTTAGCCAGAATCTGAACTGCTTCCTATTAAGTTCTTTTGCTCTAAAGCTTAAACTACTTCTTACATGTTCCCTTTCATAATTAAGATAACATCCTCAATTAAAATCCCTTCTGAAATAGTTCTGATTTATTGTCAGCGTACAAGACCATAGAATATAATCTAGTTCACTGTTAAATCTCTAGACTTTATAATATAATTGAAAACATACAATAACTCATGTTCATCTGAGTACTTTTACCAATTATAAGTTGGACATTTCTTTGAGGTTTAATAAGTGTATTCTTTCATCTAAGAATGTTATTTCAGAATTGCAATTCACTTCTACTTCCATTTTATCAATTCTGAAATCTTCAGAAATTCACCATTAATTCTTCGGAGGTTTTCATTTTTGAATTATTTTTAGGAAGTGAGGTTCAGTGCATTGGATTGTTATCTAATCCTTACCTTTAAAATCTGATTGGCATTTGGATCAAATTAGTGTGTTTATGATTCTTATTATTCCAAATCACCACTAAATAAGAACAAGGATATATGTAATTTTAATTTTATAACTGAATATTTCTTGGTTTTATTGTACAAATGTATCTGAATACATCCTATTATCAATGAAAATGTTCTTAATTTATGGCGACTAGGATGTTGATCTTTGCAAACTGGGCATAGGAAACCTAATGATGAGTAAGGATTCAGAGAGTTCTAAACAACTGAACACATTTGAAACTGAATGACAGCATGGTCTTTGTAATTTTGTTTGACTGTAAGTACTTTGGAACATCTAAAAGTTTTAGAAAATTCCATAGTTTCATTATTAAAATTATAATTATGAATCTAGCAAATACATAACATAATACCAAGAGTAAAAGAAAATAGAAGGTAATTTCTGACCTAAGTTCAAGATTCTGTCTATTAGCAAAAAAAATAGGCAGACCTTGTAAAAGCTGTTGGGGGAGGAGACAGGACATTATATTTTCTTTATTTGTTTCCTACATAATGGAAAAGAAAGTCTATATTTTAATATGTTAATTTTATCCTTTCTGGAACTTTTGCATTTGCAATCAGCATGCACAAAAATCAGCATGCACAAAGTGATCAAAATTATTTTTTACCTAGCTGGAGTGGCTCAGTGGATAAGCATCGACCTATGAACCAAGAGGTCACAGTTTGATACCTGGTCAGGCACATGCCCGGGTTTCCTGGTCCATCCCCAGTGGGAAGCATGCAGGAGGCAACCAATCAATGATTCTCTCTCTTTACTGATGTTTGTATCTTTCTCTCCCTTTCCCTTCCTCTCTGAAACCAATCAAAATATTTAAAGTATTTTTGAACACAAGGAAAAAGTGTACAAATCTGTATGTGGTGTTGAAGTATTATACACTCTGTACAACCACATTTAAATGGCCTTTCACTATCTTCTTACCTCTTTTTCTTCCATGCTTAAATATTTTTGTCTTTGCCAATATCTTGAAAATGAGCATGACTTTTTTTTTATTACTATATTACTCTTCCAATAGAGTGAACCTGTTCTTTCTCTAAGGAACTATGTAGTTCTGTGCATGGAGATAAAATACATTTGATATAATATGGTCTTATTAGTCAAACTGCTAACCCAAAAGCAATCCAGGGAATACCACGTAACAAAAAACGGTCAAAGAAGGTCATTGTCCTGGATTAGGTTTCCTTATGATGGGGTTTTGTGAGCTGTAGTTTCAGGTTCAAAGCCTCACATCATGGGCACCAGTTGGCCAATGATATAGTCACTGGGACACACTAAAGCTGAGATGACACTTCAGAGGTTTCCCAAATTGAGACAAGGAAGTCATGTTTTCATACTCCAGGAACGAGAGTTTGTCTCTGAGTGAGGTGGTCATTTTCAGTGGATGCAATTCTTAAAGAGAGTTCATAGCTAAGAACTATCAGCCAACCAACTTCCCGAGAGCTAAAGGAGTAAAACCTTTAGAAACAAAGGTATATCTGGGCAGCACAGCACCCACACAGGCAGTATATCTAAAATGATTATCCGGATATAAAATCAATGCATAATTAAAATTACAGAAAATTTGAAGTTTATAGTGCTTCATCATTTGAAAAGTGTGAGCAAACAGCATTGTCCCCTAAACAGAGTTTATGTTTTTCACCTTCTCCCTTTATTTTATGGACTGTATTCTCCCTTCTAAGTTCTCTCTTTCTGTTTTCTCTCTCTCTCTCTCTCTCTCTCTCTCTCTCTCTCTCTCTCTCTCTCTCTCTCTCTCATTATTTTTCCAGTATCCATTTTGTTCATATTTTCTCTCTGAATTCATAGTTTATTTTTTTCACATTCCAAAGTATCTTGTTTTCTCTAATATCTTGATTTTAACTATCAACCTTTGAGTAAATAATTCTTTTTCAGTAAGGCATGTAATATAACATGTATTATTAACAATTGAATATTATTTACACTATTGGTTATAAAATAACCCTTTGCAAAGCAATTTCCTGTAAAATGATTGGCTTCCATCCCCGTTCATGTCTACTGAACCCCTAAGTCTACCGTATTCTTAACAATCTATACTAGGAAAGGCACCCCCCCCCCCAGTGATTACTTTCCCAAGCTCATATGGGAAAGTACCTATGATTTTACAGATAGAGATGCAGGGGCTTAAGCCATATTTCAAAAACTTCAGAACTTTCTATAATGTCTTGAGTTTAATCAGTGTCCCCATGGCTATCATATAAGCAGTTTTTGATAAATATATATTATATTTTTATAAGGAGAAAAAAAAAAGATGAGAAGTAAATGAAGAATATGAGACTCAGTAATGGAATACCAGTCAACAAAGTCACCAGAAAAGTAGTTATTTTGTGGCCATGGATGAGAAGATATGCATTATTATGAAAATTACAGTGTATAAAATCTATTTTAAAGGTTAGTTGAAAGTTACATCTTTAGGGTTACACTTAGCAGCAATTGAGAATTCCCAGGGAAGTTCACTGAGCTCCTGCCCATCACTTATGACACTTCTGTCAATCCCTGGACAAATAAAATAAGTAAACTAGGTAGGAAGTGGGAAACAGTAACTGATCTAATCATTCCTTCTAGTGGTATTCTTCTAAGAAGGTGAGCAATAGAGCATATCCATGGTCATGTAAATAGTGCTGGATGGTTTTAATAATGACTTTAGGAGTTTTTACACCATTTGGTTGCTTTAGGATTATCAGCTAAGTCTTGTAATACCTCTGAGCTTCTGTCTCCCCAGCTGAAAAATTAGGTGCTTATACTATGTTCTCTGAAGTCTCCCTAAGCACTAACATTCTCTCAATATATGGCTACCCCTTGTTCATTTTTATGGGCATCATGTCTCATGTATTTCCTTGCTTTCTTTATATGCACACTTTAATTTCCCAGTTTCTCATACAGTACTTTTGGCAACCTTACACATCCTTCTGGGTACATTTTATCTTATGTGAACATATTTGTGGCTAAAATATAAGAGTTATACTTTTGAGAATACCTATATGTTTAGCTTCCAAAATATGAATATCTTAGATTATGAAATGCTGAGTCAAACCCTAGAATGTCATATAATTTGCAAATGTTGTATTAACTTCCTATAATCAAAATACTCGAGATCTGAAACATTTCTGCCTCTATGAAATTTACATAAGTATGATAGCCTGAATATATATTTAACAAAATAGATAAAAATAGTATCGTTCTTATGGCATAGATATTGACTTTTAGATAGAAGGGTTTTTGTTGCTTTTCACAGGTTTGGCAGAATAAAACTTTCAATAAATAAGACCTATTGCTCCATTGGCTAAATCATTCCTTCCATAACCTCCTGTTAGTTGCTGTCTTAATGCTTAGCTAGCTACTCAAAGACCCCCAACTTACTATTCTCCCATTGTATAAACACTATCTTCTTACCTTCCACTTGCCCACTAAACTACACATTAAATTCTTAACTTAAAAGCAAACACTTAGAGATTGCAAAGACTCTAATAGCTTAAGATAATTCTGAGTTTTAGGTTTCAGATCTTTTTTTCCTTGTTGCTATGATCCCTCATAATTTTTTCTGCTTTTCAGTCCAGTGAAATTCCCAGTTCGAGTGCCAGCATTAATTTCTGTAGCCAGATCCCACTGAGTGAAGAAAGGCTATTTATTGTTACCGGGCAGCAAAGGCTAGAACCAGAGAAATGTTCCCCAGTCCTCCAAGCTTCCTACAAACTTTCATCTTCCACAGTGCACCTTTTGACATAAATAGCTGTGCTAAAATTATGAAGCGTTGCTGAATAAATCCGCGGTATATTTTTTTAAGAATAATTCTCCCAAACTGGCCCATGAGGAGAAATAGAGCAAACCAATAAGACAGCCACCGGAAAGGATGATCTGAAATACAATTGGAAATTATTGTTTCTCTGCAGGGAGTTTCATAATTAATTCTCCAGATTATTGCTATAATTTGTCAGGTTTTAACATGTTCCAGAAAAAAGGCTATTTTAAAATATAAGATATTTTTAAATAAGTGGCTATTGTATTTTTTAAAACTCCCAAATGCTGTCTGATTGAACTGTATGAAGCCATGCAAATGGCATTCCTATTATTGCATTGGATCCCATAGCTTTCCAAAAACTTATATACCTTCAAACCTCCCAACATATTACAAGTCTCCTATCTTTCTCTCTTCTGTAGAAGTAAAGAAGGGGGGAAAAGAATATGGAAGTTTCTAAAGAACTGAATATGGTCTTACTACACATTGATTCCTCCTTAAGAGTCACAGTTTTTGGGACTTCCACTTTTATGAGTATATAGAGCAGATTAGAAAAGACATCTGAACCATAGAGTCAGATTGAATTGGGTTCCAATGTCAATACCTGGAGTTGTAAGTTTTAAAAAAGTGAGAGTTTCCTCACTTATGTAAGGGGGGGTAATGGTACCTCCATTGCAATGTGACTATGACCAATAAATGAACTTATGCCCAGGAAACACATTTTGTTGGAGCACCTCAGTAAATACCGTTATATTTTTTTAGTAAGTGGGAAGAAAAGCCCTATCTGAGCTATGTGACCTATGCTCTGAGATTTGAAAAAAAAAAGTTTAACTTTTAAAAAATATATATACTGTTATTGATTTCAGAAAGGTGGGAAGAAGGAAAGAGAGAAGCATCAGTTATGAGAGCGAATCATTGAGTCAGAGAAGAATATAAACCCTTTCTCTTAAGTATTTTAGAGTCCATTAGAAAAACATATATCTTATCTAATAATGAGGTAATATACAATTTGACCATCATTCCAACTCATATGATGGCCGCCTCTATATGATCAAAGATGGCTACCCCCATTTGGACACAAGATGACTGCCACAAAATGGCCAGCAGTGGAGGGAAGTTGGGGGGTACCAGGCCTGCAGAGAGGGCAGTTGAGGGGGACCAGGCCTGCAGGGGAGGGCAGTTGGGGGTAATCAGGCCTTCAGGGGAGGGCAGTTAGGGGTGTGACCAGACTGGCAAGGGAAGGCAGTTAGGGGAGACCAGCCCCACAGGGGAGGGCAGTTAGGAGCAATCAGACTGGCAGGGAAGGACAGTTGGGAGCAATTGGGCTGGCAGAGGAGCAGTTAGGCATTGATCAGGGTGGCAGGGGAGTGGATAAGGGGTGATCAGGTTGTCAGGCAGAAGCAGTTAGGGGCACTCAGGCAGGCAGACAGGCGAGCAGTTGGGAGCCAGCAGTCCTGGATTGTGAGAAGGATGTCCAACTGTACCTGAGGGGTCCCAGATTGGAGAGGATTTAGGCTGGGTGGAGAGACACCCCCCCCCCAAGTGCACAACTTTCATGCACCGGGCCTCTAGTATATATGTATATTAAAAAATATGAATATCCTACAAAATATGTGTTATCATAAAGGTAGTCTGTAATTAAAGTAAATTTTATTTTTTACTGATTAAGGTATTACATATAAGTCCTTATCTCCCCATTGCCTCCCAACCCTTCCATTCATGCCCTTACCCACGTTATCTGTGTCCATTGGTTAGGTTTATATGCACACAAGTCCTTTGGTTGATCTCTTCCCCTTATCCTCAACCTCCCCTACCTTCCCTCTGAGGTTTGATGGCCTAGATTTTATTTTCTAGGTTCACAGGCTTGTATTAGAATTATTAGTATTGATGGGTATCTTAGAAACATTATATTTGAAAAATAAAGGATGTCTCTTTCGTTGATTGATAATTTTCCATCTTTGTTCAGGTCTTATTTCTCCTCTTCTTCCTCCTCCTCCTCCATCTTCTTTTTTCTTTCCTAACAATGGGTGCATTCTAGATATTTTGACCTCATGTGTATTTGAAATTGCTTTGGTCTCTGAATTTATTTTTTTAAATTAAATGTGTTGGTATGATACCTGTTAATAGGATCATATAGGTATCAAGTGTACATTTCAATTATACCTGATCTATGCATTGCATTGTGAGCCCATCACCCAAAGTCCAATCATCTTCTGTCACCATATATTTGGCCCCCTTTACCCTGTACTAAGACACCCCAATTCCCTTTGGTAACCTGCAAACTGTTGTCAGTGTCTATGAGTTGCATCACCTTCAACTCACTCTAATTTTACCTATATGACTCATAATATATGCACTATTTTGCTAGGCTTCTTTACTTCATAATTACTTTGAACTATGATCTCTATGTTATCGTTTTCTCTAAATCCGAATATATGGTACAAAATGACGGAAGGAAAGCTCCTATCATGGAAACATCACAGAGATAGTAAGGAGACAGGAAGAATATAAAAATATATTCTTGTATATTCCACATATGAGTGAAATCATTTGGTTCTTAGATTTTTCTGACTGACTTATTTTGCTTACCATGATATCCTCAAGGTCTATCCATGTTGTCACAAATGGCTGTATTTCATCTTTTCTTTGGGCCTATAACCCAGATGAATCCAAACCATCCTCTGAATTTCTTATTGAGAGTTTGACTTGGTATAGAATGCTAGAGTGAAAACGTTTCTTCCTTACTAAGAAGGCACTGCTCATTCACCAACTAGATTCAGTGTTGCTGTTAAGTTGTCTAACTTTCTACTCTCTAATTCTTGGTGTATAAATAATTTATTTTTACCCAAGTAATTTTGATCATTCCATTTGTCACTTGTCTTCTGAAATCTCACACAGATAAATAGGCTTGGGTTTTTATTCTCTATCAATTTCTATAGTTCCATAGATAAGGAAGTTGTATTAGTTAATTGGTATTTGTCAGATAAAACAGAACTACAGCAAATCTAAGAATTAGAATCTTAAGCAAGCAACAATATCTTCTAATTGTTAATAATATAATTTTTGATTACTCATTTTAATCTTTTGTTAAGTAATAATGGATTTTTTTAGGCTAACATTGTTTTCTCTTGTATTCAAATTTTAGGGTGCTAATATTAATAACCTTATAGTTTTACCATGCAAGATACCATCTATGAGACTCGGCTCCTAAACTGCCATTTTCTAATGCATAAAGTCTCCCGCATGTGTTTTATAATATCTGAAGAAAGTGCTTCAACTCCAAATTGGAGGGACAGATGGAATGTGCATGCATGCATTGGCTTCTATGTACCTATACACATATGAAACCAATATATGCAAATAGTGAGAATTAGAAAAAATATACCTTCTTATAATAAATCTTTGTAGTCCATACTATTTTAAACAGAAAAATGTCTAGAAATGAAGTGAATCACAGAGAATTAGTACTTTAAAAAATAGCATGCAATTGGCATTTGTGGTTCAGATACAACTGCAATCATTATTGAAGAGTCATATTCAGATGCTCATACAACTTAAGATCCATCACTACATTTTCATAAAACCTGCAAGCACGTGTCTTAAAGCACTCCATGTAAACTTTAGTCTGGGCTTTAGTTTGTTTAAATTCTTTTCGCCCATGATAAAGTGGAAAAATACATATCCTTAAATTGCTTTAAAACAAACTATATAAGTGAAATGAAATAATTTTTGCCTATTTCTCCTTATCAAATAACTTTTGACTTGTATTTTAAAACAGGCCATCTAGGAGTGAGTCTATGATATGTTATCATAATTATTTCTTATCTTTTGAGCAAATTTCTGAATGCTATTTATTCTATATCTAAAAAGAACCAAAGCCTCCATCTTCTAGATAGTGAATGTCTCCTCTGTCATTTTGCTAATCTCTAGGTGAAAAATGATAGGTTTTAACTGGAGATCAGAGCAAACAATCTTGAGAGGAAACACACAGTGCTCTAGTTAATGGAAATAGTTTTCACACAAAAAAGAAGAACATAAAACACATTCTGGGGGTGAGTCCACAACAATGGGTTCTGTTGAAAGACTTTAGGCAACTAAAAAATCAATGAAAGGATCAAAACCTTGTAAGTGGAGAAGTTCCTAATGCAAGGCCATGCAGAGAACTTGGCACCTTGTTACATTTACCTTAGTGTAAGTTGAAAGACAGTAATGATTTCATTTCAATGCAGAGTTTAATTTTCTGTGGACCAGGGGTGCCATTATTAGAATATATAGTCTTAACCACTTGGTATTTAAAAAAAATATATTAAAATACTGATCTTGTCTGGACAGTGTGGCTTAGTGATTGAGTATCAACCTTTGAACTGGGAGATCAATGGTTTAATTCCTGGGTTGCAGGCTTGGTACCCAGTTGTTATGGGGGGAAGGGGGTAGGAGAAAGGGAGGATGCTGCAGGAAGCAGCCAATCAATGATTCTCTCTCATCATTGATGTTTCTATCTATCTCTGCCTTTCTTTCCCTTCCTCTCTGAAATCAATAAAAATAAAATAAAGTAAAAATACTGTTTTTTCTCATATTATTTAATTTCATTTTTATATGCTCTCCTTTTTAAAAATATTTGTTCTTTATTCAATGTTTTTTTTTTCTTTTAAAACTTTATTGTTGAAAATATTACATGTTTCTTTTTTCCCCCCACTGACCTCTTTCTGGAATTTGGAAAGTAGATACATATATTGTGTTTATTAAAATATTCTTTTAAAAATATAGTTTATTGATTGTTTACAGAGACTAAAGGAGAGGGATAGAAAGTCAGAAACATCTATGAGAGAGAAACATTGATCATCTGCCTCCTGCATACCCCCCATTGGGGCATTGAGGATGTGTCTGCAACCAAGGTACATGCCCCCTACTGGAATTGAACCCAGGACCCTTCAATCCAAAGGCTGAGCTATCCATTGAGCCAAACCGGTTTCGGCTATTAAAATATTCTTTTAAAAATATATATTTTATTGAGTTTTTATTAAAACTATATCTTCTATTATTTGAATTAATTATAACTATAATAGAAGGCTTTTTTTTCCTGAGCATTTACTTGTACTTGGAACTAGGAAAAAATGTTATGTGAAAAATCTCACTTAATTCCCACAATAATCCTATGAAGCTGGTACTATTCTTTAATATATTTTCTGAAAAAGTAATGACTCCAGAGAGATTAAATTGGCCATGCAAGGTCAAAGGCCAGCAAGTGGGTTTCAGGACTGGGTGACCTGTTATTCCCAAGGAGGGGTGTCCTTTTAACACGAAGACCACAGCGGCCTGGGCTTCTTTCTCTCCCATATGCTCTGCTATATGCTGAATCTCTGCTTTCCTGTCGTCCTGGGAATATATGAGGTTTGTGTGCTTAACCCTGTGGCTTTTCCTCACCCCCATGGCCTTTTCTCCTCTGTTCGAATCTGTTTGTTCACTGCTATGATGAAAATTATGATATATTTGACTCCCTCCAGGGGAAAAAAAGGCACTGTGGATTAGTTTTCAAAGGAAAAAAGGACACACACACACACACACACACACACACACACCCCAAAACAATCACCACAAAATAAAGTAAAATTAGTCATACTTTGTGTGCAATTATATGACACTTCTTGAAAGTTCCTCAGTTGAACAAGAACTAGGGGATTATTGATTCATCATTTAACAGCCAATTACCTATAAACTGTACATTACTATAATTTTAATATTTTTCTTGCCCTACTGTACTATATGACTGCACTTTCAGGACTAGCAACATATCAAGAGTATGAAACATTCAAGAATTACTTATATAAGTCAATTAATACATTAAAAATGGAAGAGTCATATTCTGCAAAAAAGCATATGGCACAGCTACTGGGAACCAAACAAAGCAATATACAGAGGTATCCTATCTTTCACAAAACCTCCAAAGTTTAAAGTTCAGAATAAATATTTCCTTTCTCAACATTACTCTGTAAAAGCTAAGTTTACCTGAATCAAAAGACTATAGTAACCAGTCATCCCTATTCCTTAGTCCTATAGTTAGAAGTATTAATTAAGAACACCTACAAAATTTGCCCCAAAGATTGAGTCCATCTAATCATTAGTCCACAGAGACATTACAGAGACCTAGACTATAAATTAGGTTTCTGTAAACCACATCGTGATCTTTAAAATATGGGTGTGCTTGACTTATAGAAACATATAAAATAAATGACTTACCTGGCTGGACAACTTCCCATATCCCACCCTGGCCCTGATTGTGCACCAGTGGGGTCTCTTGACCTGGCCAGTGCTCTTTTGCAATCTAGGATCCCTCAGGGGATGTCGTAGAGCCACTTTTGGGACACAGGCCAGGCCAAGGGACCTCATTGGTGCACAAATTTGTGCACCAGGCCTCTAGTATTTCAATAAAACAAACTGTTTCCTTTTAATACAAAACATATTTACTTATTAAGGCTTGGCATAGTCAGTTAACTGAAAGGTCAATGTTATTGGAGCCCAGAGATCAAAGAGTCGGGTGAGGCACCTGACAAGAGATTTAAGGAAGGGTTGAGCTCTGTAAGGTTTTCTGTAAGGATATTGGTCGTTGTGAGGAGAATTGCGTTTCAGAACACTTTTTTTTTTAGTGCAAAGGAAAAATGGAGGTGTTTTCTGGGAGACAAGTTGGAGTTCTGTCCTCTTTGAGTTCAATGGTGATCTTGGAGATGAGAAAAATAACACTCTTTGAGGAATAGTATTAACAGTACACACTGTTATAGAATCTAGGAACAGAGGTAGAGAGGAGGTATCACAGGCACATCATAGCCTTTCAGCACCTAAAATTATTTTGCTTACTGTAACATTATTTCAAAGAGAATAAATAAATGTGTATTCAAGTAAATATATAATAAAGTGTTCTGGTAATTAAAGTTCTTACTACTTTTTTTTTTTTAAATCCTCACTCAAGGATGTTTTTCCATTGATTTTTAGAGAGAGTGGAAAAGAGAGGGAAAGACAGAGAGAAACATCAATATATAAGAATCACAGAGATTGGTTGCCTCTTGCACGCACCTTGACCAGGGCCAGTCTGGGAGAAATCAGCAACCCAGGTTCATGCCCTTGACCAGAATTAAACCTGGGATCTTTTGGTAGGCAAGCCAACACTCTATCCACTAAACCAAGCCGGCTAGAGCCTTACTACTTTTTTTATGATAAAAATATGGGATTTTGCAAGGTGAAGGATGCTCCTATTATAGAAATATCTGATTGGGGTAGATTAGGGGCAAAAGGACAGTAGTGGAACCAAAAGAGTTATTTCCAGTAATAGAAGCTCCTGGGTTTCAAAAGTACCATATTGAGTGATGTTATACCAAGGACAAACCTCCACATTATATTCAAGACTCTTTTAGTCTTTTTAGCCTATTCTGGCTTCCCATTGGCAGCCACACTCTGCCCAATATGTGAAAAGGTATTTTCTGAATGATGAAGTTGAGTTTATGTTAACCGGAGTTAAACTAATGGAAAGCATTGAATTGATCAGCAGGAAACTCGAGAAAGGTTAAAATGGCCTCCATTTTTATGTTTCTGTACAGTAGTGAGTAATGTTAATTGAAATCCCCTTGTGAGATTCTAAGAGATTTTTCCACAGGCTTCTGTGCTAAATAAAAAGGAAACAATGGCTTGTGGTAAAGTTAATTCAAGCTGAGACACATTAACTGCACCACATTATCGGTTGCTAAGAGTGCTATTAACACACATCACCCACTGAGTATATTTGTGAATTAGGAGGTTTTCTTGTTAATGGAAATGAGACACTTTGCTTGAAAATACCAAGCACTATGGATGTTGAAAACATTTTTTAAAGAAGCACAAGAAGGAAAATAGTACCCTGTTTTCCCGAAAATAAGACAGTGTCTTATATTAATTTTTGATCCCAAAGATTCGCTAGGTCTTATTTTCAGGGGATGTATTATGTTTCCATGAAGCAGGTCTTATTTTCAGAGGATGTCTTATTTTCGGGAAAACACGGTAGCTTTATTCCACATCTGATATAATTTCTCTCTCTCTCTCTCTCTCTCTTTCTCTCTCTTGTTATTACTCATCTGAGGACATTTTTCGGTTGGTTTTTATTAAGAGTGTAAGGGAAAGGGGGAGACAGAGAGAGAAATATCCCTCTAAGAGAGATGTTTCCTGCACATGCCTTACCAGGGCCAGATATAGAGCCTGTAACTGAGGTAGGAGCCCTTGATTGGAATTGAGGCGGGAACCCTTCAGTCTGCAGGCTGACTCTCTGAGTCCAATGAGCTAGGACTAACTCCTCTCTCTCCTTTTACACAGTACTATTTTTTCTACTATTTTCTCTTTGAACCCCTCGCTGTCGTTACTGCCTTAGAGTATGTTTTTTTTTTCTTCCTTTTGTGGTTTTGGTTGGGGATTATTTTGAACACTCATACCATGCAGATACACACAATCAAGCATACTAGCACAATTTGGACTTTCAAAAAGAATAGTTGCATAAACATACCAGGTAAGGGATCAGGAAAGCCAAGTTCAGATCCTGGCTCTGGCTCTGCCTATATAAGTGTGACTGTGCTAGTGAGAAAGAAAAACAATATATATGCAAAACTTATCATGTTCCAGGAAGTTGGCTTGACTTTACTTACATTTATTTTTCTTAGATTAAATGATTTGTATAACCTTGTGACTTTTACACTAGTTTTCTCTCTTTGGTATAGAAGAGTCTGTTGCTCAGAACACTAACTGACCTATACAATGGGAGTGTTATAAGCTAAGGTGAATTCTTTAGTCCAGGGGTGGGCAAACTTTTGGACTTGAGGGCCACAATGGGTTCTTAAACTGGAGCGGAGGGCCGGAACAAAAGCAAACTGACCATGCTGGCACTCTCATCTTGCGCTGCTGGTGAAGGAGTGCAGGGGAGAGCAAGAGAGCCCTCCGCTCTTTTTGGCTCCGCGGGCCCGACAGAACAGCCAAATGGGCCTTATCAAACCGTAGTTTGCCCATGGCTGCTAGTCTCTCCAACACAGAACACTCTACATTCATCTCCGCATCTTCCTGCCCCTCTACACCTTCAGAAACACAGACACTTTGACTCAAAAAGCTAAAGGAAACCATACTATTGGATAGCTTCCTATTTTTCAATCATTTCATATTACAGGGACCTTATGTGAAAGAAACATTTTCAGTATTTTTATTTGTTTAATAGAGTCCTTACTTCTAAACTCAGGCTAAGCATCAGTGTTATTTTATGAGATAGTTCTTACACTTGATCAAACACCAAAAAAAGGATAGAACTTAAAAGCAGTAATTCAAAGCTCTGTCACTGACATTTTTACACTACATTTGCTTTATTCCAAAAGTGGACCCAGGGTATGAATAGAAATGTAGTTCCTCAGCAATTACATGGAAACAAATGACAGTACAATTACATGATTAAAAATGAATTTTATTTATGCTTTTCCATGCATGAAATGTACATACTTCCTGGCCGGTTTGTAAATAGGCTCTGAAGTATTCTTCCGAATGTATAATAGCTTTCATTGGTGAATTTCTCATAAAATTGCAATTATGTGTGGGGGGAAAAATGAGCTTTCAGAGTGCTAAGCTAGAAATGGAGGGGAAGCAACATGAAAGAAATCCAGATAATGTGTTTTCAATTGGCCAAACTCTGTAAATGGCTGTGTCAACTGCATAGATTTATGAAGCCACTGGAGCAATAGAAATATCTCTTTAGCGCATTCATTGATTTTTTTTAAAGTAGGATAAAGTAGGTCCTGGTTCACAAATGCACCACTAAGAATACTTTGCATTGTTATTAATTAGCCATAAGAACTTTCTTTTCTGTTCCATGCATAAAAAACTTTAGCTAAAGGAAACTTTTTTTTCTTTTTTGTCAGTATAGAGAAACAAACAAAAACTATTCTGAGAGATTTTTATCTGGAAAAACAAATAATAAAAATATGATTAAATAAGAAACCTAAGTTTATAAGATAGGGATAAAATCAGACTATGGGAAATGTTCCACATTCCACCTCTTTCTGCCCCATATCTTGGGTATATCATTTATGCCAGACACAGCTAGCTGCTCACCACGATTTCTTTCCTTTATCCCTGGCAACAGAGATAGACCACATGCTCCCATTTCTCTTGGTCTTAGGCTGGGTCCCGTTCTAGTTGACCCAATGTGAGCAGAGCATTATGTGCCCTTCCCAGTCCGGTTCTTAATTCCTCATGAGTCCTCCCTCCCCTGCCCCAGCTCCTCCTCAGCTCTTTCCCTTTCATTGGCTGGGCAGGGAAGCACAGTGGGATTGGAAGCCACGTGTTGAAGAAGGCAGAGCCTCTATCACTGGGTATCGAAATAAAAAAGTGGGGGAAATCCGCACATCCGGCAATCTAGAATGATCCTGGATTGCCTCTGTGAGAACTGCCTTCCTGCACTGCATTAGCCACTACAATCCTGCAGACCTACTGTGGAGTACTTAGCTTAGCTAACTAATAATTAGCCTATTTCACTGTTTATAATTAGAATATAGAGAAGACACATAGAAACATAGTCTGACATGAGAACATCTTAAGAACACAATGAGAAAACAATTAGGTATATTCATGCACAATCAGAAAATGAATTAAAATGTCAATACAATTAGAAAATAAAGTCATTATCAGAACACTACACTTTTCTTTAAGTTCCTCCATATGACCAAACTTAAAAACACACACTCTGAGGTGGCTTCCAGACTCTTCAAAAAGTACAGAAATGTGACTATTCAAAATTATTTGGTCAGGTCACTATAAAAGCAATGCCACACACATCCAGTCTCCCATTTACACAGATGGCAGGGCAAAGGACCATGGCCACAACCCAATCTTAGGGCATTTTGCTCACAACCTAGGTGTTTGGCCTCCTTTGGGTGATTCATATGAAAAATAATACAGCAAGCAATGACTTTTTTCTTTTGACTTCAGACCATGTTGGGTTTGTTTGTTTGTTGGTTGGTCACAGTTCACTACTTATTAGCATTTGCACAACAATGGGTCAAGGAGGGGCTTTAATCCCTCATCTCTACTCCCTCAGCTGTGTGGCCTCCCCATGTCAGTCACAGTTCAACTGCGCCACGGAGGGCACAGATTTGAACTGGAAAAAGGGAAGAGGCAATGGCAGCCGCAGACAGGGGATTGCATTTATGGGGTGTGGCCACAGAGAGAAGCCCAGGGATGGCATTTTAAGGCAACGTTCGAGCCAATTGTTGCTGTAAAGGAAACACCTCCCATCTCAAGAATCCTGGTTTGCAAAAAGCTGAAACTCATTCCTCAACTAAAATCAATGCTTCCTTTCTCTCCCGAACAACAAGGTTTGCTTTCAAAAAGCGCTGAAATGTTCCGCTATTCACCCAAATGCATTCATCCTTTGTCAGATATAAACATTTCATGAAAGGGCATGCTTTAACTGTCATTTTAATTGCTGTTTCCTCAAAGACTCACAGATCTCAGCCAATTTTTTTAAAAAAAAATTTCCATTATAACTAATCCCTTTTCAGACTAGTATTGGAATATACTGCTTTTATGAACCAAAATTGTATAGTATTGCTATATAGTCTTTATGCTATAATTATGTCAGCATAAGTGTCCCTATATATCATTTGTTAGTTTAGCATTTTTGTTGAACATCTATTATATGCAAGATAGTGTGTTAGGTGCTGAGGACATAAGGATAACATGGCACAAACAAGTTCTTTTTATGAATATGAGTGACACAAACATAAACAAAAGGACTGAGCTTTGACCCTGTTGTCCCTGGGAGGGTCTTGTACATGAGAGCCAGCTTCAGGCTCAACAAGAGGCTCTCTAGCTGAAACCGGTTTGGCGCAGTGGTAGAGCGTCAGTTTGCAGACTGAAAGGTCCGGGTTTGATTCCGGTCAGGGGCATGTACATTGGTTGCGGGCACATCCCCGGTAGGGAGTGTGCAAGAGGTAGCTGGTTGATGTTTCTCTCTCATTGACGTTTCTAGCTCTCTAGCTCTCTCCCTTCCTCTCAGGAAAATATCAATAAAATATTTTTTTTTAAAAAGAGGCTCTCTATGCTACGCATTGCGGAATGTTCTGTTTATGTCCTAAAAGTCTGCCCCCTGCATGTTTTATCTAACTCTACAAAGGAAATACTTAATGAGGTAAAATATTAATAATACTAAGACAGTATTTTGAAAGTTTTACGTAAAACTTTAGTCACCCATGAGATATTTTAATTTGTTAGGGTAACTACCAATTAAAAATTGGGATTCCATTAAATGACATTGGTTTCTACTATATTTGCATACTGCTTGTTTTTTTAAATTTGTGACTGATAATCTAAGGCTGAGACATGCTTTCCTTGTCCTGCATAATCAAACATAAATTAGTTTGACACAGATGACAGAGGAGCCTAAAACTGTATTCTTAGGGTTTTTAAACGTTGTTCCAAGTTACTGGCAATAACATTTGTAAGTTAGAAATTTTTCTTGTAAATAAGCAAGGATTTATGAAAGTTACATATTTTATGTATGCATAATACAAAATATTAAATAAAAATCAAATAGTTCATAAATGGAAAACTTAAATAAGTAAAATAGCATGCTCAGTTGAGGAATAAGGAAATCTATGGGATTTAGACCAGGTCTGGACCCCAACCCTCATTTCTGATCCCAGCTCTGTGACTCTTTTTGGTCATGTTATGCAAGTTAGGAGAGCATTTTACAATATCCACATTGGTAAATCAGGGAGTTATATATAGTTCTTCAGAAATTTTAAGTGATAAAATTATGTAATTCAAAATACTTTAGTCAGGGGTCTCTTAGGTACCTAGTGGTAGTTTGAGGTTGAGATTCCTTTCTCAGTCCAGGATAACAGGTATGGCTTTCTTTTTATAAACACAACTCCAGGATATGGGATTAAAGACATGACTATGTTTTTATACATTCAGAATCTGAAATAAAAAGTCTTGTTTTAGTATATTAAAGCTTGTCTATTTATCAAACACTATTTCCAAGATTTCTCCAACAACAGTTCCAGGAAGTAGATGAGAATGAACCAACCCCTTCTCTGGCTCCTGAGTTATCAGGTGAAATGTGGAATCACATCCTGTGAATGTGACATAAAGTTTTATGTTAACAGTATACTAGACACAGATCCATGGTTATATTTTAAGCTTGGGAATGAAACTAGAGCTATTTGACTTTCTTATTGAAGACACATGAGTATTATAAGAAAATAGGGTTGCATTAAGACATACATGGGCTCAATTCCTACTTTTGCCGCTCACTTGCTATCTGTTGAAATCACCTGAGATCTGGTCATTGGAAATGTGTTTCTAATACAGTTATTATAAGAACCAACTAGAGGCCCAGTATATTAAATTTTATGCGCTGAATGGGAGGTCCCTCAGCCTGGCCTGCCCCCTCTCACAGTCTGGGAGTCCTCAGGGACTGGAGGTGACTAGCAATGAGGGGAAGGTGATGCCCCCATCATACCTCTGCTGCTGCCACTGCCAGCAGCACAAGCCTTGGATGGCTCTGGTTACCTGAGCCTCAGGCAGCCCTGGGCGGCTGGGAAGCTGCCATTTTAAGCATGCCTACACTTCTGGCCAGCCCTGGGTAGCTGGGGGCTGAGGGTGGGTCCAGCCACACCACATGCTGACCAAACCATGGCAGGGCTCAGGGGAGTGGGAGTCACCATCTTGAGGCTATGGATGCTATCATATTTGTGATAGTGTGATGGTAAATTTGTATATCCCCTCTTTGTTAGATAGGATAAGGCAACTCTGCAAAGTATTGATGTAAATGTTAGTGCCTTCATCTTTACTGTGTGTTATATCTGCTTTCCTTTCTCTTACTTTATCACTCCATTAAATATAATCTCTAAATATTATTAAGTGTTAGAGAATAGGGTTATGATAATCTGTTCTCTCGTCAGTCTTCACTTCTGAATTTTATGACTAAGGAATCATAAACTCTAAGAACAATTGCCAATTAATTTTTAAAAGTCTAAGTTTAGTGCAGTTTTTAATAGCCCACAATTCAGGGATTAGTGAATACACTGAAGCACCTGACTGACTCAGGGAGGCTAGCTAAGTTTTCTTCTCTTAACCTGTGATTCCCTGATGTATCTAACATTTTACCTCTTTACAAATATGTGGTGGGTTTGGAAGGGACTACAAAAGGTGTAAAAAAGATCAAATAGTTTTAGTTTTAGCTAGTCTACCTAATAAGGAGATATACTCAATGACTGTTCCATTCTCTGCCCCTTTATATTTAAAACATGAACCTTGGATGGGATGGAGAAAAAGAACTGTTTCTCTATCCATTCCAAAGATTCACGGTGGGGGAGGGGGTCTCTCCACCTGACCTGCACCCCCTCCAATCTGTGAGCCATCAGGGGATGTACTACTGACAGCATAGGTCTGCTTCCCATAGTTCTGTGCTCTCTGTGGACCTGCCTGCTTGATGCCATTGCAGGCCCTAGTGTCTGCTCTCTGTGGGGGCCTGCTTGCTCTTAGCTGCCGGTGACAGGGGCAAGCAGAACCCTGCTGTCTGCTTGCTCACTGTGGGTGACTGCTTGTTGGGTTAATTTGCATACTCACCCCTGATTGGCTGGTGAGCATCATGGGGGTATGGTCAATTTGCATAATTTTCTTTTATTTTTGTAGATTCCATAACTATGTTTGTTCACTTTTTCAAAATAGTTTAGCACTTATAACTATACCTTGTATTATAGTATTAAAAAATACACTTCTATTATAGCAAAGCTACCAGGACAAAGGTAACAAAAATTTAAGTTTTATAATTTGGGAAGCTAAAATGAATAGGAATTATGTAATAAACTTTGTAATGCATAATCAACTGGAAAGAAGAATAACACAGCTTGTTTGCAAAGGCAAAAAAAAACCAAAAAACACTACTCTCCCAAACCCACATCGTTTGCACTATCACAAGGATGGTCACATGCCTTGTTAAATTTTTAAAATTTTTATAGTCATATAGTCTTTGTTTATGAAATGAAGAAATCCATGTTTCATTTACAATGTTAGTGTAATTGCTATAGGATTCACTGAAAATGATCAAAAAGTAAAAAAAAAAACAAAAAAACTTCTTGGTTTATTATTTAACAATTTCAATTTATTGTAAATGTATATGAGAATTAGGGAGCAACATATAGCCCCAGTTCATCTGCTGTATAGCATTTCTATGACTTAATTCATAGTGTAAGGTTATCAATGAGTTTGCCTATGATTCATGGAAATCATTTTGACATACTTGAATTCTTACTTTGGTACCCATTTTCTTTCTGTAATTAAGAAAATTTAGCAATTGAGAATCAGGGTCTAAAACCAGAATATCAGGGGGGTTCACAAATTTTACTACATATTGACTTTGTGACAATGGCCAAGTTATTTCACCTTCATTATCTCATGTTTCATACCTTAAAATGTGATAAGAATATAAATGGGATGTAATCTCATACGGATTACATTGATACAAAGTCTAGGAATAATGCCTGGAAATATAATATGCACAGTTTAAGTACAGTAATTCTGTCATTAACCAAATTGCTTTGAAATTCACTCTTAATGAATCTCATTGGTACAAGCATTCCCCCCCCCCCCAGGAGAAAATGAGTGTTAAAAGGACAAGGGTTTGTCTATGTTGCTATATTATAAGAGTTTAGGAGTGCCTGTCAGGTACATACTAAATAAGGTAAATGAATAAGTGAATTCATAGTACTTTAAATAACACAACTTTTATTGTTCAATTACCATGTGCCAGTCTTGACTACATAGTTTAATAGAAATCCTACAGGGACCTTATAGGTTTATTACTATTATCCCCATCCTATATAATAAAGAGCTAATATCCAAATGGTTATCACGACCTCACATTGTCACACCATAATGACTCAGACACTCAACACTGGGGAGAGAGGAATGGGGACCTGCCAGGCTGGGGCCTGGGAGAGGGACAAGCTACCTGCTCCACGGTCCCAGGCGCCTGCGGCTATGGCCCAGGCAAAACCGCATGCCCACGGTCTCCTGCCGGCTGTGGCTGGCCTGGCCTAGCTGAAGTTGGCCTGGGTCCTGGGTGTTTGTGGCCAGCCAGAGGGAGGGAAGCCTGGGTCCTGGGTGCCTGCAACAGGCCAGAGGAGGGAATTCTGGATCCCAGGTGTGGGACAAGACAGAGGAGGTTTTGTAGAGATCAGGCCAGTAGGGGAGCAGTTAGGGGCAATCAGGCAGGCAAGCAGAGGTGGTTAGGGGTGATCAGGCAGGCACCCAGAGGGGCTAGGGGAGATCAGGCAATCAGGCAGGCAAGAGGTTAGGAGCCAGTGATTCCAGATTGCCAGAGGCAGTCAGACATCCCCATAAGGGCTACAGATTAGAGAGGATGCAGGCCTGGCTGAGGGATACCCCCCACACCCCCATGTACAGATTTGTGCATCGGGCCTCTAGTTTTACATATGAGAAATTTGATATGAAAAAAGATTAAGTATAAGCTATTCAAGATTGCCGAGAAAAATCTTAGAGCCAGGATTTATGCCCAAATCAAGTAGGACTTCTAGACAAAATGTGATTTTGCTCTCATTGACAGGGAATACATTCATTTTCAGATTTCTACAGATATCGTTATGCTATACAATATCATATTTAAGTTAAGTTTAGAAATTAGAAGTTATCATTTAAAAATATAAAGTTTAAAATGCCCTCCGTAATGAATCTTTCAGTTATACCCAACACACCCAGTTAAAAGGGACTCACGGTGGAATCACAGGAAGATACAACCCCTTAAATGTTAAGAAAGGGAGTTTCATCAATTTCATCCTGACTGAAGGCCATTTTGAAATAAGCTGGCATGTAGCTCATACAACATACAATAAAAAAAACAACCAAAACACCAGAAGACCAATTTGAATTTATCCAGCAGTCAGAATTTTAGAGAAGAAAAACTACACAGTCTGTCATCAAATATAGGGTAGGGATTAATTATTTTGTACCTGATGAAAAAGCAAATCAAATAATATTCTTCAATTTAAAGATATAATTAAAATGTATTCACCAGAGATATATTTTTTCCTAATTTTTTGCAAGAAAGGATATTTAAACCAAAATAAAATAAGTGATATTCCGGTGCCAAATTTACAATAACATGCTTATCAAAAGTTTGTATGTATTTTAACTCATAAAAAGAGCCTTGATAAAATGACAAAAATTAGACAGTCATCTTAAAGTGGTAAAAAAAAAGACTAAAATGGTCAGATATGCCTGCCTAATTGAACTACTACCTAAATGCATTGCTTCATATTCCTCTAAGTGGAACTTCAGATTAACAAACATTTGTTTAATCTTTAAAATTTATTAGTAGAAGGATGTTAAAAAATTCTGAATCAATTATATGATGAATTTTTTAAAGCATAGATATAAAGTCATAAATATTTATGAAAAAGATATAAGAAAAAGAGTGAGAACAAAATATGTTAATTCAACATCTAACAGATGTTTATTAGCTGAGCAAATGTTAGAGCCATACACCAGGCAGTATCTTCAGGTAAGATAGACAGATGATATAGACAAACAGTTGAGATACAATTAAGTATACATTGACTCAGAAAGGAAAATGTTTTTAATTGTACATAGAGAGGATAGAGGAAACTCCTTAAGAGTTGCTATTTTTTCCCATTATCAAAGGAATAAAAACTTCTCAGACAAGTTGAATAAGAAAGGTGAACTCTCTGGCAGAGAAAACTACATAAAAATGTATATCTAGTTTAGGACTAATTATTGAGCTTAAAAAAGCATGATTCCCCAGACTATATGGAAAATTTATAGTAATTGAGATGAGAAAATTATGTCAGATTTGGAGAGCCTTGTTCTCACATGTAAGGGGTAATAGGGAACACTTGATTGATTATGACTTGTCTTACCAAAGATCACTGTCGCACCAATGGGGAGAGCTGTGTGTGCAAGGGAGAAGAAACAATAACCAGAGAACCAATAACAGGGGAATTACAATGGTTTAAAACAGAATGTATAGAGGCCTGGATTAAGGTAGTGACAGTGAGAAATATGTAAAGATTTGGTTTAAAGTTATAATTTTAAAAAATGGATGCGAAATTATCTTTTTCTCCAATAAATAAAAAAGGAATAATTTACACAAGTGGTTCTAAACCCTTCTCCTCTTCATTATACACTTCATTATACACATTATACCCTGTTTGGCACATGCTAATTTTACATAGAATTTCAGGTATTTTTTTCTCAAATACTCTAAAACTCAAACTTAATTTATCAATCAGGGTTCAACCAGTGAAGCAAAATCAGTAAGGATACACTTCTATCTCTACCTATCTCTATTTCTATCACCAATATGTATGTCTATGTAATTATAAAAAAAAAGGCTTACACAATTCCCCATAACAGGCAGTTACAAGGACCAACTGGACCTCTCAGGCTTGGCTAACACTATAGATTGAGTAATAAGATCATTCTTACCTGAAGTGATCTGATTATTGATTTTTATCATATCTGCAAAATATTTTTACAGATTAATATTGAGTTAAATAATTCTGGACTCTAACTTATCAAGTTGCCAAAAGACCATCAAGCTCATCTTAGACCTCAATTTAAAAATCTCTATCCTCAAATGATGCCTAGATGTCTTGTTTAGAAAATAAGGATGATCATCCTGTGACTAATCAAAATAGGACAGAGAAAAGGAGAATGAGGATAAATAGATTTTTCAAGAGTAAGATTTCTTATTTGAGTTGTTTATTTTAAATCCACAATGGAGTATTAAATGATTAAAATGTGTTTAATATTTTAGTGAATGTAAAAGTGCTCTTGTATCATACTAACATATGACAACAAACTTAGCATGTTTCCTTAAATGTGTTGTATGGTAGAGAGTGCAGTGAGGTGAGGATGAGAAACCTCGGTTGTAGTCAATGACATGTCACTAGGAGGCAGTGTGTTTGTGGAAGAGATGCAGCCTCTCTAGGCTTGACTGTCCTTATCTGTGAAATGAGAAGAAAAGACTACATGATATTAACATGATATTTTCTAAATAACAATAAACTAAATAATTATCTTCACATTTGGAAGTAGGGTTGTTATTATCCAGCTTTAAAAATAAAGTCTGTAGTCAGTGGTAGATAAAATGCAGTTAAAAACAGATCAAAGGATGGATAGGAAAAAGACAGGGATGACCAGAGGCTATAGTGCTTTCTCTGGCTACATCTAATTATTCAGCCACTTTTTTCTCTCCCCTTTTAAAGTTCTATATTCATAGAACATTGGCACTCAGTCAAACTTTTGAAGCCAAATGCTTGTAGGCACCCCCTATTGCTCTCACATATTTTTTTCCTTTCAACTTAGATTTAAATATTCTTATTTAAAAAGAGGAAGAAGAAAATAAAAGAAGATGAAGATGAAAAGAAAGACCAGAGAATGGAGACAAGGAAAATATGATGGGGAAGAAAAGTAACCAGGAGTTACTTCTAGAAACAAAATCAACATTAGTTATTCGATTACTTTTGCCTTTGACATGGAAGAAAAATAAATTTTAAATAACTTATAATAAAACATTAAATCTCACTTAATTTTTTTTGTGTGTAAAACTTCCTAAACCAATGGATTATTGTTTGACTAAAAAGATGTTGTGTTTGAGCTGCTGAATTTATACTCTCTTCTGCAATCCTATCTCCCAAAATTATGGCTCAGTATGATCCTGCTTGTGTTTATATTTGTAATATATTGTCCCTGATTTCATACATTCCTAAATATCGATCATTGCCAACTCATCTGTTGAGACTTTTCATTGAAAGCTATGCCATTATAGGTAAACTGGTCATTTGGAGTAAGATAAGCTAAGAAACTACAGGATGAGTAGACTTTATCTTCTTTAAGCAGTTTATCTAATTTCTAACTGTGATTTTCCAACATATTCCAGTGATAATTATGGGCATTTACAGTGAGATTTTAGTAAGTGAAAAGTCTCAAAATAGGGCAAAGAACAAAACTGAGTGAATTGAGCAAAGTTCTCCTGAGGGGGGGCTTTGCTCATTAGAATCTAATTATCTTCAAAGTATATATGGATGATATTAACTAAACTGTTCTTTTCCAAGTGGCCCAAGTTACTCCCTCATTTTCTGTTTGATGATAATCAAAATACTTTTAGCAAATAATGCTTCACATAACTGATTATTTATAGAACTCCTGTTTTTCACAATCTTATTAATGACATACTCAAATGGCAGTGAGTATTGGCATTAAAGCTAAAAATTTATTTTTTGAATTATATTGGTATTTTCTTGTTTATATATATAAATATATATATTATCTACTAGAGACCTGATGCATGAAGATTCATGCAAGAATGGGCCTTCCTTTCCCCTAGCTGTTGCATAGTCTTTGCTCTGGCCAGAGCCATTTTTCCACTTTCATATGCATCCCAGAGGCCTGTAGTGGCTGGGGTGGTGCAGAATGCAAGCATCCCACCCAATCCCCAGCAGCTCAACAACTGTTTATGCAAATTAACAAGATAGCTTTGTTGGGTTAATTTGCATACTCTCTCCTGATTGGCTGGTGGGTGCTGTGAAGGTATAGTCAATTAGCATGTTACTCTTTTATTAGGTAGAAGCTTTTTTTTAAAAGAATTTTAACATAAGACCTATGAATTAGTATGATTTTTAAGCTACTATCATGATATTTCAAAATTGTCTGCCTAACAAAGAAAATCAAAGATTAGAATGGTCTGAAATGATACTCATTATAAAAGTAATGTTGATTTCACTATAGAATATAGTTTTGATTTTATATATTCCCACAGTTTCTTTAAATGTATGGGCATTTATCCACAGTCTTTAAAATAATAAAGCTCCTTGGTCCTCCATCTTCCCTTAGCTCTAGGCTGTCATTCAGATAAATTGTGAGCAGAATTAGTGATGATACCATCAAAGATTTTACTTGCTCTTTGGGACTGATAATTCCTCTCTAATAATCTTTTTAGAGCTATTTGAAGCTCAAGTATTTAATCATATCTAAGGCATTTAAGATTTAAGTAACTAAACTTACCTTAGAGATGAACTTGAGAGTGGAAATTGCACTTTTTGAAATAACATTAAACTTGACTACTTCCTCTTTGTGCAAGCTCTCATTTTACCACATTTTAGGCTCACACCTTAAATATTAATTTTTACATAATTAATTTAGCTGTGTTTTATGCAAGCAAACCTTAAGTCAATTTGTAAATATGCAAAACTAAACAATAACAAGAACATAAACTAAAAATTTGCCATTTAAAATGATGCCAACACATTCACATCAATGCAGGGCACATGTAGTCTCAAGACCACCCCAAAAAGTGAGAGAGCTGTGATTTAAAATGTAGAATAGAAAAGGCTACTTTTATATCACACTATCAAAAAATTGTAGTAGAGATGCCCACTTACTGTAAAACTCTGTTACTAAGAAATACAAGAAATACAATTTATTTTCCTAGTTTATTTTCTTTAGTTACTCATTATGTCAAGTTGAGCCTCAGGGTTCTCAGTTTTGAAAACTGTTCTTATGGGCCACTCTGCAGATTAAAATAATATGGCTAATTTATAAAAACTCGGTGCTACCTTATAATAAGTATCCTAATATACACATTTATTCATCTCCCCTTTCTCTTCCTATTGTTTTGCTTGGGGGAGATCTTACTGGTACTAAAAAAAGCAATGATTTTGGATAACGTAATAAAGTACAAAAAGCTTGTCCTTAAAAAATACTAATTTCTTTGCATTTATACTCATCCTTCCTTGCCCTTAACCATTTAGGAAAATTCTGGAGGTGTTTGTTTTTTGTTTGTTTTTCTCAAGGCTATCTATTTATTTCTAACACATCAAAAATTAAACTGTTTATGATAATTAATTGGGAAGGAGGGATCCATTCATCTACTCAACATTTGCACATTAATCACCTATGGGACTCTAGACAATGTCCTAATCCTGGATTTATGAAACTTGCATTCTAGAAGGAGAGATATACCATAAGCACAAAAGTGTAAAACATAATGACACCTGGTGATAATTGGTATGGAGGAAAAGGAAGAGAGTGACAGATTTGGAGAGGACAGGGACTGTTAATCTAGAGAAAGAGGTCTTTATATATCATCTGAGCCCAGACATGATGAAGTGAGGGGGTGAAGAGATAAGATGAAAAAACAGTGAATGGAAAAAAAAAATTTCCTCTAACCATCTTGAATTTCTTGGCATGTTTCTTGGCATGTTTATCAAAACTGATAAAAGAAGAGAAACAAAAGCAGTACTTATTAGATACCCAGGCATTGGAATTCACAAAGAAAAATGTGATTCAAGGAAGTAGTCAGAGATGCAAATCAAAACAACAATGCGGTACCATCTCACACCTGTCAGAATGGCCAACATCAACAAAACAACAAACAACAAATGTTGGCGAGGTTGTGGAGAAAAAGGAACCCTCGTGCACTGCTGGTGGGATTGTAGGTTGGTGCAACCACTGTGGAAAACAGTATGGAGCTTCCTCAAAAAACTGAAAATGGAACTCCCATTTGACCCAGTAATCCCACTACTAGGAATATACCCCAAGAAACTAGAAAGACCAATCAGAAAGGATATATGCACCCCTATGTTCATAGCAGCACAATTTACAATAGCTAGGACTTGGAAACAGCCTAGGTGCCCGTCAGCAGATGAATGGATCAGAAAACTGTGGTACATCTACACCATGGAATACTATGCTGCCATAAAAAGGAAGGAATTCTCATCATTTGCAGTAACTTGGATGGAATTGGAGAGCATCATGCTGAGTGAAATAAGCCAGTCAATGAAAGAGAAACACTACATGACCTCACTCATTTATGGATATTAAAGATCATTATAAACGAATGAACAGAAAGATTGATATAGTGACAGTAAAACAACAGGCAGTCTGTCAAATGACAGCGGGGGGGGGGTAGGGAGATCTGGGGGAGATAAGAGATCAACCAAAGGACTGGTATGCTTGCATATAAGAATAGCCAATGGACACAAAACCCTGGGGAGGGAGGGCATCTATGGGGGGGGGGGCAATGATAAGCTATGTATACAGATAATACCTTAATAAAAAAAAAAAAAAGAAACTAAAAAAAAAAAAAAGGAAGTAGTCAGATAATTGGGGCTTATATACCATCTTAAGCTAAACTAAGGCAAAGAAAGGGGCTTAGGAATTCTGTGCAGGGTAAGCAACTTATGGATATATGACTGGGAAAATATGGTTAATAAGAGTTGTTAAGAATGTCTCTCTTCTTAGTATGGGAGAGGGAGACATCTTTGCAAGTAGACATTTTCTTTATATACGCAAATTTCCTTTATACAAGGAAAATGTGTGCCCTATATTTAAAGATTTTTTTTCTGGTCTGCTGATTTTTCAATGGCCCTTACCTCAAACTAATCCATATGCCAGTGTCCTTTGTTGTAATATTACATTGCAAAGAATCTTATCCAAGATTTGTTTGTATTTCGCTGGATACACACAACCTGGAGAGTTCAGTATTATAGATGCTAACCAATATGCAAGTAGATCAAACTCCATTACTTTCAAATAGGGTTTCTCCAAAATTATGAGCCAGCCTTATAAATCTTACTTTATTAAGCTTTATCAAATATAAAATGAGCCTGAATATGAAAACAGAAACTTACAAGAATTGCTGATATACAAGAAATCTTGAGAATGGCCAGAAAAAAAAAAAATAAAAGGACAAGAAATTAGTCAGTAAATAGCACAAATGCCATGCTCTGAGGTAATATGAAGTATTTTAGGATGAAGCAGCTGACCTTTTTTCCCCTTACTTCTCACTTTATCTATCCAATCAGCTAAAACTAGAATGCCCTGAACAAGTGAAAGCATCAATTCCTCCCAGATCTCTTTCCATTGTGTGTGGCTCAGCAGGTAGCTTTTTAAAGGCAACATGTTCCTAGTTGTCATTAACAATAGGAGAGATCTGTGACCATGGAGAGTGCTTCCTTTGTTCCCTCTGGAACTTTCTCTGACAGCTTTTCAACTCTCACTAGTAAAAATTGAATCTATCTTTTCCAACGCTTCATCATTGGGTAATTGCATTCCTATTTGGGTAATTATCTCTTTAATGAGAAAATTACAATTCTTCTCCATCCCTGCTATATTCCTAAGAACCAATTTATTTAGTTCAGTAATAGTAAAGGTCACCTACCTAAAAATGTTTACCTTTTTAAAATCTTACATCACTTTCAGGCTAACTCACTTGATTTTTGACTGAACTACATCTCTGTCTTCTTGAAACACCTGATATCATCTCTGACCAAATGATTATTGTCTTTATTTTCAGATTCTTATGAAATATTATTCTTTGAATAGTCATCAAAGAAATCATTTTTTCCCTTTAGTTCTAAGTTTTGAAGAATAGTTTCTATTTGACATATAAATTAAGCTTTCCTATTTAGTAACATAGTGACTTTGGGGCTTGAAATTAGATGAAAAGGTATTATGTCACTGTACTACATATTTGCAATTGCAGTTGAAGACCTAATCATCTTTCAAAAGAAGTAAGTTGTGAGAAACATAGGACACAGTTTCATGTGCATTCAGAATTTCAAAAACTTTGTACAGTTCTTGACCACATGAAATGCACTCACATTAATTGTAAAAATGTTTCTTTTATACCATAATGATGCATTTCTAATGATGATCTTGTACTTCTACATTAAAGCCAGCCATTTCTTTCTTGAAAGGTTATCCCCCCCTTCCCCCAGAAACTGGTGGGCGGAGTTTAACACATGACCAGTGTAAGGTACTCCCTCCTCCCAAACTGGTGGGTGGAGCTAACACATGACTGGCACCTGCCACAGAGACATCTCCAAGACTTTGAACCACCAATCAGCACAGGCCAGTGTCCTTAGGGCCTACCCCTTCCTGTTCCACCCTGGGCCCAACCCCTTCCCTTTCTGTCCTTTAAAAGGGACCCCAGGAAAGACGCGTGCTGCTGCTATTGCTGATCCGCCATCAGCACAGCTGGGTCCGGTCCCCTGTCCCCCTCACCCTCCAATTCTGATCTCTTTACCTCAGTGATGGGTTCTGCCCATTACCGGGGAATAAACTTTATTTTAAATTCCCCCCTAGGTCTGTTTCCTGTTTCCTTTCAAACCTAACATTTCTGTGATAGAATTTTTAAATTTTCAGATATATACAAAATAGCTTTAAATATTTTTAAAGATGGCACAACCTAACATACATGTTTCAATTTTAAATAATATCCATGATAAGTATTAATGTCTATGTGTTATCAATGGGGTATTCTGTGTCCCCACCTGTTCCTGGTGGGATTGGGATTCTTTGGGTGCTACGGGAACAAGAATTTCCTGAGGGCCCCATGGGAGGATAAGGTATTGTGGAAAGCACTATTTCTGTGGTATTAAACCCTTGGGTTTCCAAGGTCCTATCGCCTTGGAAAAAGTCTCATCAGCAAGGTTAAGATCAAAGCCAGTGCACAAAGTTTCTGGCCCATATTTGCACAGTCCAGTGCAGCATGCGGCTAGGATAACCTGTGTTGCAGTCTATTGCATGTAGAATCTGCATGGCCAGGGACCATATGGCTTCTAGGGTTACATGTCTATGGAGGTGAGGAGATAGAAGAGGGATAGGCAATCAGGGATGGAACCATAGGACAGAATTTAGGAATAAAGGTGAAGAGGCTAGTTTTAAATATACTGCATTTCAGACTCTTATCTACATCTAAGGTAGAATTGTTGGATGTTTTGTAGAATGTGTAAGCCTGCATTCTTTACCATAGAGATAGTATTTTAAAGGCATTCAACTGGATGAGATTACTACAAGAATGAGTGTGGATCAAAATCTAAGAGGTCTAAGGTACTTTCAACCTTAATCAGCAGAGAAATAAGGAGAAGACAGGGATAGAATGAGAAAGAGGAGCTACTGAAGTAAAAGGAAAACAAGGAGATTGTGATATCATGCATGCCAAATGTAATGTTTCCATGGAGAGAGATTGTGCTAAATGGTGCTGAAAGGTCACGGGAGATGGATGTCATTTGTAATCCTGAAAATAGTAGCTGCAGTGTATTGTTGGAGGCAAATAAAAATATTTGTTGTTTATTTATTTATATAGAATTATTATTTTATTATGTGTTTAATCTTCACCCCAGTTAACTTATCCATTAGAAACTTTACAATCATGGCATTCTTGATAACATATCTATCTTTGACTTCATTTCAGAAGCTGAGCATTAAGCATATTCCATCACAGAGTGATAGGCCACTGTTGTTCATGTTATTACAACTGCAGGATAATGACAAGAGTTGAATTTTTGAGATGTTGCAATTTATTGAAATAACAAATATTTTTCTAGCTGGTGTTTTGAGGTTTTATGCTTTTTGTTTTAGCCCAAAGCAAAAGTCTTTGTCAGCAAGCAAGAGGGACTCATTTGTATCACAGCAGGAAAGGAAGATAACAAAAGAAAAGTGTAAACCAACTCCAACCTCCTTTCCTGCTATTACTTTCCTTTCATAACCAGAGCTCAGTAATTAAGGAGTCTGGATTATTTAGTGGATGCCTTGAAAAAGCAAGTTAAGGTAGAAAATGTTGTAGCTTAAGGGAAAAACGGTTATTTTTAACCTAAATTACTAACTACTTGAAACAACATTATAATTGAATAATTGTAGAGAGCTATGGAGTATCCATTTTTATGACAGCTTTCTGGTAGCTGTTTTTCAGGAAAATGCTAGCATCTTTTTCACTGAAAAATGCTGACATTATCCTTTACCTTCATTTTTGAAATGCCTAAAGCAGTAATGTCTCATTTTTCTCTTGAGACCTAGAGACAATCTCATCATATATCCCAAGAGGGAAGCTTTGAAATGTGACTATGGACATGGTGTGAGGGGAAGTCTGAAAAGTTAGGAGTCAGATAAATTTAATTACACAGGATTGGGGCGCAGGCAGTGTAGGCAGTTCTATTAAAGTCAGCAGTTAGTTAGATATTAATGAAAGACAAGGGAGCCAGGTACCTGAGGTAGCTGCATTAATTTGGGGAGGTCAGTTTGATAGCCACTCCAGGGAATAGGCAGCATATCTCTGCGCAATGAACATCCAATTGGGCAGGAAAGACCAGCTTTGCAACCACTCCTGGGATCAACAGGCACTGCCTTTCTGGATTAATGGGAGAAGGAAGGATGGTATAGGGGGTAGGTGAGGGGGGTCCTAAGGGTTGGGACGGTAGAAGCCAAATGACAAAATCCTTTACAAATGTACAGATACTTTTTTTTCTAGTCCAATTTGTTTTCATTTGACTCAAAATCACATGATATGTTGGTATCTATTTTTTAAAGAAATAAAAGCAATATTAAAATTTTATTAGTGATAGGATAACATAAAAATGACCAGAGCAATAATAAAAAGTAAAATAATCATAGAAAATATAAATATTAAAAAAAATTACTCATTAAATGTTAATCCACAGGGTGAACTCAAATAAAAAGAAAATTGGTGAACCGATTGTTTAGGTTTAAAGAAAATGCATAGACTATTGTAGAGAAAGGAAAGAGATATGAAGTTAGCTCAAAAGTTTTAAACAAGCCCCAGCTGGTTTGGCTCAGTAGATAGAGTGTCGGCCTGTGGAATGAAGGGTCCCAGGTTCAATTCCAGTCAAGGGCACATGCCCAGGTTGCAGGCTCAATCACTTATGGGGGCAGTGCAGGATGCAGCAAATCAACGATTCTTTCTCATCATTGATGTTTCTCTCTCTCTCCCTCTTCCTTCCTCTCTGAAATCAATAAAAATATATTTTAAAAAGTTTCAAACCAAAGAAATTAAAGTTTTATAAGAAAGAAAAGGTCATGGGGAGAAGGTAATGTTCAAAGGAATAGTGGCCCGGCCTTTCCAAAATTAAAGGAATAAAACCTTAGTATATGGACTGTTGTATTAGGAATGGTTAACCCTTGATACTATTGTAAAGTGTCAAGGAAGCATGAAGAACCACATGGTTTTACAACTGGGTGGGAGCTTCGAAATGACAGAGTTTCAAACCTGACTCCATTGACTCTCAGAGATATTGTTGCATATGGGCAGGTCTGCTCCATTCAGGCATTTAGAACAGGGCTGAGTAACTTCGCGAGTTTCCATTATAAATTGACCGCAACATGGATCACGTCCCTCAGAGCAACGCAGTGCACTGACTTATTCATTGGTCACAAGGAATGCCCAAGGTCAAACCCTCAAGATTTAAAAGTATAGCCAGAGATACCACTTATACAATTTGATTCTACTAAATTGTGTTCTTCTTAAAGGCATAAGTATTAAACAGACATCATTGTTAAAGAACCATTTTGGTGTGACAATAATTTCAAAATGAAATAATCATGACTTGTCTACACCCTTCTCACCCTTACCTTTGTTGACTATAGCCCTGTTTGAAACAGACTTTGTGCCATAGATTTATTAAAGCTCTAGGTGCTACATGGGGAAAAATAAAGCTTATATGTGGAAAAAGAAAAACATTAGGGCTATTGATTGGGTCATCTAGCCCTAGAGAATTACTAAGTATATTATATCCCAGCTCTGTCCCCAGGATCTGCCCCATGGAGGTGTCCTCTTTCCTGCAGAAAAGGAAGAAGTTCTGCCTGACTTTCTACAAACATGACATTTTGGTGTTTTTTCAATAACTGAAACATCAAAGAGACAAATCACTAACTCAAAAAAAAAAGTGCAATGTAATTCTGAAACTGGTGGCAGAGGTTAGAATGGCATGGAGAATGAACATTTTTCTCCTGACTTTGTCTGATACATCTCCATGATTGCTTTGTCTAAAGTTCCCGATCTCTACTTTGCTATAGCTCTTGTTCGAGGGATGAAAAGATAAATCAATTTTTGTTTCCATTGTAGGTCTGTGTCACGCCAAAATCACTCAAAAGTTTTGTAAACCTGATATTTCTTCTCTAGATGTACAGCAGACAATTATATCAAAGAAGACATCAATTTTATGATTTAAGGGTTCAGTGTCAGCCACCAAATACCAACATTTTTGTTCCCTTTTGGGCATCATTGATGGAGAGGAGTAGGAGCTCTTACCCTTGTTTTAAGCTACGTTTCTATTTTAAAACACCTTATGCCACCCGAATAACCTTAGCATTCTGTAAAATCCTTAGGACATACTCCCTTCTCACCCAACTGCTGTATTGAAGTTCAAATTAAAACTAAGTTAAATAAGAAGGGAGGACAGAGTTCCTTTATCCTTTGTACTGTGTAACTTTGAACTTGAAACCAAATTCAGTTGCCTGGTGTCTGCTTGCTGTGAGGTAACCTCAAAGGCAAAGTCTTTCAAATGACTGGTTTTCCAGGTTACTTCTTAATGGTGCTGCCTAACCTCTTATACCCATGCTGTATGGCCTTTGTACAATTGGCTTAATGAGTATATCCTCTAATTGGCCCCCGAAGTGGCTTTTCATCAAGAGCATTAAGGATTTTACGAGGTTAGTCAACCTTTTGAACTAAGATCCGTCCTTGAATTAAGCATGTGTGTACCCAATATACATTATTTATTCACTTCTAACAGGACAATTCCTGACATAAACCTTTAAAAATTTGTTTTCATTATCACAGAGCAAAGCATCTTGTTTTTCTAGGTTGCCAGTTGTTTCCTCTCCTCATTTCTTTATGTTATTTTGCCTTTAAAGCTCTCACCTCCTAGCTTTACAGTACAAACACGCAGGCTGGCAGATAGTTAGGGGAAAATATTTATTCAATATCCACAAAGAATGTTTAAAACACCGAGAATGGCTACAAAGAATATAAATAGAATAATAGCAGAGTAATGGGACAGTGGGGTTACTATTTCGGCAGGGAATATATTGAAGAATCTTATGAGAAAAATTGATATTTAAATTCCCAACTGATGAGAAAAAGGCAGTCATGTGAAAATTTAGGATGTAAAGAGGGGATAAAGTAGAAGAGAAATCAGAGTTTCATACGATCTGAGATCTTTAAGACTATTGTAAAGAACCAGGGATTTCATTCCATCTCATTATATTCTATTTCACGGGGTAATAATAAAATGCCTTTAACAAAGAGGTGAGTGATATTTCAGAAGTGTAACTACTTTCTAAAGGAAGTCGACTAGCAACAAAGCAGCACGCTACTTAAAGCTATAAAGGCAGGCTTTGTTCAGCAACTACTGCACTTGGAGGAAGAAACTTCAGCAGCAAGAGAACTGAGTTCAATTCCAAAGACAACTGTGACTTTATGTAGCCAACAAGTACAGTGAGAAGGTGAGTGGAGGGAACATATGAAGAAGAGATAATAGGAGTATGGAGATTCTTACTCAACTGGCCTAAGGAGATTTTTGTTAAAGACAAGCCAACTGACTCAGACATCAAGAGTGGGAAATGAAGAATTTGATCAGATATGAAGAGTGATCAGATGTCAAGGGCGAGAGATTCTTGCTAAGGTGACTAGCAGGATTCTTTGCTAAAATCAGCTTACATGGGTGAAGGACAAGGCTCATGGAGGAGACCCAGTCCAAAGGAGGGCCCAGAAGAGACGGTCCAAAACTTGGTCAAGAAGAGACTCTGTCACTTCCTCTATAAAGTACTATAAGGAGGCTAAATAATCAAGGTAGGAAAACCTATTAGGCATTTGTTATGTTAGTCTAGAGGAGAGATCATAGTAGCTTTAGGAGAGAAAAATGCAAAGAAAATGTTCTTTGAGGATATAATTGTTAAGATAAACCTGACTAACCTTACTATCAGAAAGGAAAGAATTCAAGGAGATCCTCAGCTTTTAGGCTGAGCAACTGGGTAGAAATAGTGTCCATTACAGAGATGGATAGATTTTCAGAAAAAAAAATGTCAGGTGTGGGGTGTGCAGGTAGATCAATAGTCGTTTGTCACCAGGTTCTAGCTGAAATGCTGCCCCATAATTCAATTAAATGGCAATGGATAGTTAAGTTTGGAGCAAAAGGGGTAGAGCAGGCCTGGGGATACAGAGAAAGAAGCCTTTGACAGAAGTGGGGTTTAAATCCATGGGACTAGATGGAATCAGTTGAGTAACAAATATAAAGCAATATAGTTTCCTCTACCTTTTGGTCATAAAAGTAAAAGAAAGCACTCAAAAGCCCTCATAACCAGTATTTTAATGCAATCACCATGTAGGAAATGTACACAGAAAAATGTAATAAGCTCACACACACTATGTAATTATTCACTGTCCATTTCATATTTTACAAGAAAAATAAGGAGAAAAGAACTAAAACATTGAATCTTTATTCTGCCATGACCTGTGATCTATTTTCCTGAAATGTTTTCCCTTGAATTGTGTACAGAAAGGAGTAAATTAATATCACCCCAAGTATATAAAATTAAAATTTTCGCAGTGATCTGTTCCCCGGACTATATACAGTTAAGAAAATTAAGGTCTAAAAAACAGGGAAACTGGCTTTAAGGTGAGATTTTAATTCCATTGTATATCTCTAAGGCTCTCTGTTTTCCCCAAGTTACCTCTATGTGGCCACTGAAGTTGGGAGCATCGAATGGAAAGTGATGAAAAATGGAAAGTTTTACTATTGTTTAAGATCCCATTCCAGATACACACATGTCCTTCCAAATTAACGATGACCTTATTTGTTTGAAATAAAATGCCTTATTTCACTGTTTTATGGCTCATTATGTTGCACATTAAGGAACTATGTACGGGTATTTGTTTTACCAGAGTGTATGAGGCTGTGTCCAGCCAATGTGCTTTTCTATATTTCAGCCTCCTTTTCTCTGAGGCATATAACAGGACTGACATTTACTTTGGATTCATAATCAATTAACAGTTTATATAATTGACTTCTATTCTCTAGATCCGCCTTTCCTATTGAAAGTGTCCGACCTTGCCATGTCTTTGTCATTCTACTATGAATCAATAGCCATTTCTTCAAATAACACAGCTTGAGGAATGTGTGCGAAAGGATGGGATGCCAATAAAAACACATCTCAATTTGGTGTTTTCAACACAATTCAGTACTTGCTTTGATATTGTGTTAGCACTGGCACTGGATGAGATTTTCATGTTACATTTATATTCTTAAACAATCTACTATTCTGCTTTTTTCAATTTTTATTGGTGAGAACACTTGAGCTCTATTGTTTTCAAATACTTAACATAGTGTTATTAGTCATAGCCATCACGTTTTACATTAGACCCTCAGAACATACAGAATTCTTCCTAGACATGAAAGTGTGTAGCCTTTTACTAGCCTCTCATTTCCCCCACTTCTTAGGGCAACCACTTTTCTATTCTCTTTTTCTTTGATTTTGACTTTCTTTCTCTCTTTAAAAAAATATTCCTCATATAAGTGATGGCATGCAGTGTTTTTTTTTCCCCTCAGTATCTTTAACCCATGTCACCAAATAGATAACTTATTATAAGTAAGAAAATGTATTTAAAGTGTTGAGTGTACCTATTGCATGGTTAATAAGTGAGAAACAAAATGAATTGTGGGAGCGAGCCACCTGAAAAATTGGGTACAGGGATCAAGGCAAGACTAAGTGTAAGAGTCCTAAGGCAGAAGCACATGACATTTCAAAGCAACAGCAGAAGCAATAGTATGGCTGGAGCAGATTTAGGAATAGGAGAGTAGTAGGTACATTTGGAGTGTATTCAGGAACCAGATAATAGACTTTTAGTGCACAGTAAATACTTTGGGTTCTATTGTAAGTGTGATAAGAAGTGATTGGAGGGTTTGATTAGGGTGTAGCATGATTTGTCTTATGGTTTATTTAAGTGATCATTAACTACTAAATAATTAATATCTGTAAATACAAGGTGGGGCAAAAGTAGGCTTATATTCATCCATATGAAAAATATAATAATTAATAAATAGCAATAAAAGAATACACTCTGTGTTACACAAACACACAACTACAAACCTATTTTGCCCCACCATATATATATTTACACATATACACATATACATTGGGTTCATATATATATATATATATATATATATATATATGCCTGATACAGATCAGATACCTATATTAAAATATGCATATCAAATTATATATATGTATATATAGATATATCTGAAAGAAGTCCTTGAACCCAATTTATAATTCTTATTATAAATCACAACTAATTTATATATATGGTTAATGCATATAGCATTTATATACATAGAGATAGTTAATTTATATATTATATAGAGAGAGTTAATTCTATTTTGGAACCCATGTTGTATTTTTAACTCTAAAGAAATAGGCAAAAAAAATTCCTGAATTCTAAGACATTTGCAATCTAATAAAGCAGGCAAGATTTGCCTGCGAGATGTACAAACATGTGAATGGATTGAGGTTTATTTATCTGTCTCAGTGATCTCGGATCTGCCACTTGTTATTTCTATAGCCTTGGATTTGGTCTTTAGCATCATTGTCGTTTTCTTTTCTTTGAAATATTAAAAATAGCAGTAGTTATTTCAGGTAACAATAGTATATTGGAAGGCACTGGCTCTAAAGCACACTCTTCAAAGGCTTGTGTGTGGTTGTGATTGTGTGTGTGGGTATGGGGGTGTGTATGGAGGAATGGATATAAAAACTAGCTGTATAATGTGTAGAATAGAGTTGCAGGTATTAATAAAGTCTTAGATATTATTGTATTTAAAAGGAAGAAGACAGGAAGAAAGGAGGAGATAGAGGGAAATTTAGGGTATTTTCTAAATATGTGCTAAATTTACATTATCACATAAAGATAGAGTAATAATAGCTGATACTGAGTGCTTTCAAATTTCATGCATTGTCTAACTATTTTATATATCTTAAGTCAAGTTTGCCATCAAATCTTCTATATAAGATGAGTAGTGTTTATATTTCCAGTTTAAAAAAGAAAAATCAAGGTACAGATTTTGGATTAATTGTCCAAGGTCAAATAGTAAATGCTCTGACCTCATGATTACATAAGACATCCTGGTGATACAAATATTAGTAATATTCCACACTTAGCTATTAATTCATCAGATCCGATGTATTGCTTAATACATACTATCCATTCCGTATTTTGCTGGTTTCCACTGATTACACTTATCTCTTGAGTATCCTGCTGCTATATTTGGAAGAAAATTTCTTATAACTGATAACACAAAAAAATGGTATAGTTTCTTACAAAGTAACTGTAATCTAAAAGGAGAAGAAAGAAATACAACCCCCTACTTTGTAGCCATGGTCCCTATGTCCCCATTCCAGTGAAATAATCACATCTTATTTACCTAACTTATTAAAGAGTAAATGATTTTTATTTTAGTACTAAATAAAATGACAGTAGTTCTTCAAGCATACTCTCTAAGAGTGTACTTAACCTAAATATCATGATCTGAGATTCTGATCTTTTCAAGGTATTTAATTTCATTTATTACTTCCAATAAGCACTTTTTTTAAATGCACAATTTAGAATGTTTACATGTTATATTATTATTAGAGGCCCAGTGCACAAACTTTGTGCTTGGGGGGGGGGGTTCCCCTCAGCCCATCCTGCACCCTCTCCAATCCGGGAATCCTCGGACATCCCTCTCACAATCCTGAACCACTGCCTCCTAATAGCTTACTTGCCTGCTTGCCTGGTCACCCATAACTTCCTCCTCTGCTGGCCTGATAGTCCCTAACTGCTCCCCGCTGCCAGCCAGGTTGGCCCCAACTGCCCCTTTCCTGCCAGGCTAGTAGCTCCTAACTTCCCCCACCGCCAGACTGGTCACCCCCAACTGTACCCCTCCAACCAGCCTGGTCACCCCCAACTGCCCACCATTAGCCTGATCACCTCTTACTGCCCCCACCCTGCAGGCCTGGTCACCCCTAACTGCAGCCCCTATGCCACCCTGGTCACCCACAACTGACCCCCCTGCTGGCCTGGTTGCCCCAATGGTCTACCCCCCTCCTCCCCTGCCAGCTTGGTTGCCCCAAGCAGCCTGCTGTTCAGTTGTTTGGTTTTTCCTCACTAACCCCCCTGCCAGCCTGGTCTTAGGCAGCTATCTTTGTCTGGGCGTGATGGTAAATTTGCATAATACCTGTTCATTATATAGGACTAGAGGCCCAGTACACAAAAATTCATGCTTGGGAGGGGGTCCCTCAGCCTGGCATGCACCCTTTTGCAATCCAGGACTCCTCAGGGGATGATGTCTGACTGCCAGTTCAGGCTCAATTCTGCAGACTGTCGGACATCCTCTTGCAATCTGGGACTGCTCGCTCCTAACCACTGGCCTGCCTGCCTGATTGCTCCTAACCACCTCTTCCTGCCTTCCTGCTCACCTCTAACTGCTTCTGCCTGCCTTCCTGCCTGATTGCCCCTAACTATCTCTGCCTTGGCCCCGCACCCAGGGCTCAGGCTTTCCTTCTCTGGCCAGCCAAAGGCAACCAGGACCCAGGCTGGCTTTGCCCCGGGCAGGCACCTGGGACCACAAGCAGCTTCCCTGCCTCTGGGTCAGCTTCCCCTGAGCCTGACCCAGCTTTATCCAGGAGGACATTGGATGTCCGGAAGATGTCAGGTCCATCTGGTCTAATTAGCATATTACCCTTTTATTAGTATAAATAATTCACTATAGCTAAAGAAATGTTATTAAATCAGAATAAATATCATGTTCTGTGTGTGTATGTGTCTGTGTTTTAACTAAAATGAAGAACATTGTGGGTGAGTTATGGAGGAAATCGCACTGGAGAGTGTGTGAGGATTAGAGAATGTCCGCCAGCAATTATTCACACCATCTCACCCCATTAGGAAGCTGTAATAAAGTGCTCGAAGACGTGGTGGACTCTCCCTTATATGAGTTACTGGTCATTGTTGGTTTTTTTTTGTGTGTGTGTGTGTGTGTGTGTGTGTGCGTGTGTATTTTTTCTTTTACAGAGAACTCATATTTATCCACAGGATTCAGGACTCTCTAGATATTAATACACTACATTCACCATGTGTCTCACTATATATGTAATAAATGATTCTCTAGGGAAATTATGCATTGTTTATGTGCTGCACGGATTGTGCTGGAAAACAACAGGCCAAGAGGATTAGTTAAAATTTGTAGGCTTGTCTACAAATTAATTTGAGGGCATTATAGGGAATCTTACTCAGATTGTTCTCAGGCACATGACCCATGATGACAGGATAGGAAGCTTTTAATTGGAAATAATTATGTTTTCCTCTATGGCTCTTGGGATAATGAGGACTCTGATGTGTTAGGAATTAATCATTTTTGGTGATAAAGTTTTCTGTAAATAATGGGAGTGAGTTGCGTGGAGTGGTGATGGATATAGACACGTACATGCTCAATCTCACTGATGGACAGTCAGAAAGCCAATATCAACCAATTTAGAAAAGCAACCAATTCAGCTTGGTTATCGTCAACAGTGTCCCCCATGAGCCCCCAGCATCAAAGTGACAGTTCTGGTGCTGACACAGGGCAAAGCTGTGGAAGATATCAGAGGCAGTTAAAGCCTTTCCATCTACACTGGGCAAATAAGACTGGGTGATGACAAATGCAATACTATGAAATAAAATGCAAAAAAAAAAAAAAACTTTAAAAGTTGCAAAATAAATTGTTTTTCTTTACATACATAGCAAAAGCTTTCATTTTCTTCAAGTTAAGCCTGAGTTAACTGAGAGGTAGATTACAAAAAAATAAAAAAATAAAAAAATTACATTTCACCTTAGGCTGTCAAATACAGCGGAAGTGGTAAAACTCCATGCCTGTATCCTCAATGGGAGTAGGGTCAGAGATGAATCTTGGCAGTTAAAACTGAAGCAATTTTATGGACTAGCTTTACTTTCTAACAAATGTGTGGACAGAGGAAGAGCGTGGCCCAAGGGCATTCCTATGGTCTAGGCTAGTGGTGAATCACAACGTGGATTCCTCCTTCCCCTTACTGGCTGTTTATATATTGACAAAGTCAGGTTAATGGGAACATCAGGTTAACCACATAAAGGAAAATACTTTCACCCAAGGGCAGCCGAGGGGAGATGGATATTTGTTGATAGTGAACAATGGCTGTTGGCCAATTGCCCCCATGTGTAACCTTGTGCTCCTAGCAAAGGCACCCCATTATCCCCACATCTTACCCTTTACCCTCATTGTCTCTAATTCACTCAGAACAGATTTGGAGAGAGCTACTGAAAAATGACAGTGTATTAAAAATGGTTCTTACCCTTTCAAAAGAAAGATGAATTGTAAATAAAATAGTTTGTTAAATCTTGGTTGTTGAAATAATAAACCATATGTTCAGTATTTATTTTGGTATGATAAGAGGCTGGCAAGTATCTGAGGCAAAAGCATTTATCCAAATCATTACATTTTTTTTCTCACAAAATACATGCAGGAAGCACACTCATTTAAAAAAAAAATAAAATAGGGACTGAAACCGGTTTGGCTCAGTGGTAGAGCATTGGTCTGCGGACTGAAAGGTCCCAGGTTCGATTCCGGTCAAGGCCATGTACATTGGTTGCGGGCACATCCCCGGTAAGGGGTGTGCAAGAGGCAGCTGGCCGATGTTTCTCTCTTATCGACATTAGTAGTTCTCTATATCACTCCCTTCCTCTCTGTAAAATATCAATAAAATATATTTAAAAAATTAAAAAATAAAATAGGATTCTGAACAGAAGATTTCTATTCTTTTTATGAATACTTAGCTTGCTTCATATCTTAATCTATCAACAGACTATTGCCACAGAAGAAGAATGATAAATTTTATTAAGTACAAAGAAACTGTTAAAAAAACATTTGTAAAACAGTTGTAGAAGATTTCTCTGCATACATTTAGACCAATTTAACATCTTGATCAGTTGCATTTATCGACGTTGTTGGAGATCTTAGCTCTGTTGGCTAGTAAGAAGTCCTAACTGTCATGTCATCTTGCCTGGTCTTTCTTCTCCCACTCCTCCCATGCCCCAGGAAGGAATCAGATAACTATAACTCTTAAAAATATTCTGTCCAAAGCATTGTAGCAAGCTGGTCTAGGAGATTATGTCTCTGAAGTTGTCAGTGCTGAGATTCTTCTATGGAATGACCTCGAGAAGCAAATATCACTGCAATCACTTGCTTTTCACAATAGGATCTGTGAGGTGAAGGGTGGCCCTGAGCCTGCTGTTCTGCAGTTACACCAAAGCCAAAGGAAGAAAGAGCATTCTTGCTCTAAGCCATGTGCAAAGGAGGTTGGAGAAAAGAAAACATTTCCTGAAAATGGATAAAGCTTTACCAACGAAAGCTGTTCTGAAAAATCTTTCACTTGAATTCTCTATGTATAAGAGCAATTGTTACCATTAGCACCCTCACTGGAGGATAAGCTTACTGTCCAAACAGTTGAAGAATGGCAAACTACGTGTAGAAGTGAACCTTCTTTCATCAGCTTTCATAAATATAGAAAAGTGAAGGAAAAAAATGCAGCACAGGGAAATCCACTAGGGTTCTCACAGCTGGCCAGCAGTGTCACTACAGTTGTAGTCCTCAAAACACACAAATGTAAATATGACATTTTCTAAAGGCAGTCCAGGATTTGTGTGGGTGCTTCTCGTGCATGGGAATATAGATATACATGATTATAAGTCTATTTTATTTTTATATGTGCAGTAAATATTACCAAAATAGTTAAAGAAACATCAGCATTAAAGGTAAAGGACTAACCTATTTTATTAACCAACGTCACTCTAGAAAATTATATATATATATATATATATATATATATATATATATATATATATAGTAAAGGATGAAGAGGCTGCTTTAGTAGGTCACACTTTATGTAAATGTTTTACACACCAGTGCTCCACCTCACTACTGACCAGGAACTCTCATGCTATTCCAAATCGGGCTTCTTATTAACCGAGAGAACTAAGGCAGGTATTTCTGCTGAATTGGGCAAATTGTGTGGTAGCTTTGTGATTTGAACAAATTTTCATTAGTTTCCAGGAAGAAATCACAAAATTGATTTCCATCTGTGAACTATAAAAATTCTCCAGAGAACGAAAGAAAGAAAGAAAGATTATAGGTGCTGCACGTAATTATTTCAGGATATTTAACATGGGATATAATTTAATCATGTTCTAATGAAAAGCGTGAAAACTCTAATACATGTAACATGTTTCTTACACAGTTTTGTATTATATGTAATATCTGTCCATAAACAGTAATAAAAACACCGAAGGTATATTTAGGTTGAAGCTGGAATGTCCAAACCACTTAAATGTTTCTTCAAGCGAGATTTCAATCCTCCCAAACCAATCTCCCAACATAAGTTTCATGAGCGTAGACACTTAATAAGTACCTTTGAATGATGATTAACTTCCCAAATTACTAACTAATGAATCTGCTGTGAATTTAATTGATGGATTCAGCCCTCCAAGTCAGAAGCTAGTAGGGTGGGCAGTCTCAAATTAATTTCTCTTGAAAAATTAGAAAGCTAGAAAAATTCTATTAATTTGTGCTAAATATAACTGACTAGAGAAAAATATTTTCATAAGGTACAGGTTATTGTGTCATTTCTTTTCATTTTAGTACCAGGTTGGTTCTGCTTTTAATGGTATCCTACAATGAAAGCTGATCTTTAACTCAATACCATAGACTGAGAAATTCAACTTAGAGGACTTGCAATTTGGCACTGCAATATAATTTTGAAATAAATATAAGTTCAGATGGAAGAGCCTACAATACAATATTCTGAGAAATCAATAAGAACAAAGTATTTGTACCAGGCCACACATGTTAGGAAGGGTCAAAATAAGTCCTTAATACTAGGTGTGAGACTGATTTTATGGTTTGGTCTCCTGTCAGGAAAATTATAATTAATAAATCACAAATAAGTATCATTTGTGGAGTATATACTATGTCCATGTATAATTTGTAAAATTACACATTATTTATAATTTCTAAAGTTCCTTGGATATTATTGAAAATATTTCATAAATGAAGAAATTGAACAAAGAAGTTAACAATGAAAGAACTAAAGTTTAAAGCCAGATGTGTGTAACTCTAATACCTGAGGTTTCTAAACTTTCTTCCTCCTTCAAAAATAAAATAAAGCAGATCAAACCAAAATAAAGCAAAACAAATAAAACATACATATATTTCTATAAACACTCCAGAAAGTGTGTCTACAGTGTTCTCACTTTTACCACTCAATATGTTGATCTAAAGTCAGCACAATGGAACTACTTTTGTTATTTCACAGGTGTTTTTTTCTTTGTTGTTTTTGTTTTGTGGGTGTTTATTTTTTGTTTTGTCTTCTGTTTTCTGTTTTTTGCTATTGATATAGCTTCAAAATGCTAACTTAGGTGTGAGAGAAGCAGGGTTGAGAATTATAAAAGGAAAATCCCAAATGAAAATTTATTTTTATATTTGGCTTCCTGGAGAACACATGCATTTTGAGTGGAAAGGAATAATTTTATGTTGGATTCAATAAGACAGATAAATTACAAAGGGTCACTGTACACTCAGTTTGCCATTCTTGAACTGTTTGGACAGTAGGCATATCCTCCAGTTAAGTGTGCTAATGGTAACAATTTCTCTTACACGTAGAGAATTCAAGTGAAATATCTTTCAGAACAGCTTTCATTGGTAAAGCTTTTCTTTTTTTCTTTTTTTCTTCTTGAAACTGCTTTGGGTATCAAATTGCTAAACTCTGAACAAGCTCAATTAGTCAGAGTCTGGGGAAGAAATATTCCTTAAGCAGTCTTCAAAGAGCTTAACACACTGTTGGTATCTCCTCTAAACTTTGAACAAACCTTCACCTCTATCCTGACCTGGAACTCCCACTAGGGACAACTGAGTTGCTCTTGAACTGAGTGAACTAAGAAAGGTATTTCTATATTGGGCAAATCGTATGATAGTTTTGTGAGAGGAGTCCCTTATTTTTATAATTCACCATTTTTGAACACTCTTCACTAATAGCTACCTGACATGATGGTGATTCTATTCTATTGTAATATAGAAGTCTGGGTATAAGATTTCACTATTCAGGCAGAATAGATTTAATATGTTTTTCTTTTCTTTTTAATTCTTAATTATTTTATTAATACTCAGTGGAGTATATGTTTATTGATTGATTTTTTTTTGAGAGAGAGAGAAAAGCATCCATATAAGAGAGAAACATACATCAGTTGCCTCCTTCCCCAGCCCTGATCTGGATAGAGCCTGCAACCTAGGTATGTGTTCTGACCAGATTCAAACCCTCAAGCTTTTAATGTACCAGACGATGCTCCAACCAACTGAGCCACTGGTCAGAACACAAGCTTCTCATTTATGCTATGCGTTTCTATTTATATCGGTGATGCAAATATGAGAAAACGGATACCCGACAATGTTGTTTATTGTTTACATCCATTTATCTGCCTTCCTTGTGGGCCTTTTCCTTTGTGTGTCCAACTTGCTATTACATAACTAGGAAAAGTAAGCTTTGTTCTGGTCCATGGGTTGAGCATGCTTAACCCAAGTTTAAGCCAGGCACAGTGTCCCATTTGATTTACTGGTAATGAGTATGCGACTCTGTTATAGCTAATGTATCATGAGGGAAATTCATTAGAAATACTTCTAGGAGGTTTTCATTTTTAAAAGGCTGAGAGGAAGGAAGGAAGGAAGGAAGGAAGGAAGGAAGGAAGGAAGGAAGGAAGAAAGGAAGGAAGGAAGGAAGTCACCACTTTTTTTTCAAATTTAATGTGATATATATATATATATATATATATATATATATATATATATATATACACTTATACACCTTCTTCTGGAAATACTAAGGGTTTTACATTTCCAAACAATTCATACAAAATCTATTCTGATTCATTACATTTAACCACAATGGATTAGAAAAAGACAATTAAATGATAGACAGATAGGTAGATAGATAGATAATAAGAGCTAAATTCAGTAGATTTGCAGTTGTTTTGTTATCTATAATCTTTAAAATGTTTAATGACGATTTTGAGGTAGACTTCTATGCACCTAGTTATTCATAATAAATGCCAGCAGTTGAGTGTGCTAAAGAATGTAGTAATCTTATTTATCTTAGTGTCTAAATAAATTTTTACAGTGAATAAATTATGTAGATCTCAATTATGAAGAGGCTTAAAATCCCAAAGATCAATATAAAGTGAAGGTCCAATTGGCATTAAGTAAATCACCAAAAAGGATGATGGTAATGCAAGTTTTCAGCCTTTCGAGGTACAATTATACAGGTAAATGTTTGAATTATTCAATAATCCACATGAGATTTAATCAGTTTTATTTTTTTTTAAATCAATGAAAGTCAGATGGGAATAATAAATGCTTGTATCAAGTATTTAAGAAAAGTTAAACCTCAAAGTCATTTTTAAGACATTTTTGTACTTTGATTTGTGAATGTTATTTTTTAGATAAATATATCTACTTAGAGAAGCAAATTGAGCACTTTGCCCAAGTGGTCACAATTTTAATTGACTCCAGTTGTAGGGCACTTCACCTCCTAATTGCTTTTCAAAAGAAAAGGGTATTTTGTAAATAAACACTGAAATTTAACTTTAGGGAGATGACAGACAAGGCACATCAAAGTAATTATCGTGTCTCTTGAAATGCCTAGAAATGAAAAAAAAAAAAAACATTTTAAAAAACATGTCTTTAAAAGGTGTACTCTCAGGTAAAACTGAAGTTTGTTTTTTTAAAATAAAGAACTCTTAAAGATACAAAGCAGGCAGATGAAAACAAAAATCTCAAGTACTTGTCTAAGAATCACTATTAGGAGCTCCAGTTTCAAAAACCATAAATACAAAGCACAGCGTAAGGACCTGCGGCAACCTCAGCATGATAAGTAATCCCAGGCTGAACTGATCCGATTAAGTTGCTCTTTCCTCCCTTCCCGTGCTCTGCTTTGGGTCACTAAGGTCCTTATCCACAGAGCAAAGCAGCCAAGAGCTGGGTGTTTGAGGTAAAGACACTATGAGGCTCCCCTATAGCAACCTTCTCACCACCCCCAACAAATGCTGCCACCTTAGACCTCCCGGCAGCACATCTTTTCCAGAATTACTACTAATATATTCCTAAAATCAAAAGGCCATTTATTTTTATTTTTTATTTTTGCTTCAGTCCCTAAATCTTGTCCGAGTTCCTCTAAACAACTTCAGGAAAGTACAATGACTCTGAAAACACAGAATCCAGCTCCTCTCAGTTACATTAGTACATTTCAACACATTCCCAAAGTGGCTTGGAAAAAAACAGCAAAGATAATACAGTTTTGCCAATTTCCAGTTTATATTAAATAAATAAACACATGCAAATATTTTAAAAAAAAACTGACTCTGTCTCACGAAGAAAATACTCTTATAATTTAAGTTACCTATTTTATCAAATAGGAACATTTTCAGTGAGAAAATAGATATTATATTTTACCATACATTAAAATGCATCGATAAGGAATAGTAATATGAGGTTTTTAAATGTTTTCCTATGCAATAATGCCCTGAACACATTAAAAAGTCAGGTTGTAAGTGGCTTTTGGGTTGTATATGTCCTCTCACTAATTGAGTCCGAAAGCCTACTAAGAATAAATGTGTGGCATAGGATTAGGATTTCTGAGTTTGTCCAGAGCTGTTTTCCCTTAGGAAAGGAAGCAGATTAAACAGACTCGCCAGGTTACCAGAGGGAAAGGGGAGTGGGGTAGAGAGTAGAAAATGGCAAAGGAAGTTAAATATATATTGTGGTCCTGGCCGGTTTTTCTCAGTGGATAGGGAGTCGGCCTGCAGACAGAAGGGTCCTGGGTTCGATCCTGGTCAAGGGCACATGCCGGGGTTGTGGGCTTGATCCCCAGTGAGGGGCCCATGCAGGAGGCAGCCGATCAATGATTCTCTCTCATCATTGATGTTTCTATATCTCTCTCCCTCTCTCTTCCTCTATGAAATCAATTAAAAATATACATATATGTTGTGGAGGGAAAACTTGGGTGGTGAACACGCAATGGAAAATATTGATGAAGTATTATAGAATTGTACACTTAAAACCTATATAATTTTATCCACCAATGTCACCTCAATAATTAATAAAAAAAAAACTAGATACACAATATTCTAGGCATTTTATTTAAGAGAAAAAAGATAGAACAGCCCTAACTGGTTTGGCGCAGTAGATATAGTGTTGGCCTGGGGCCTGAAAGATCTGAGGTTCAATTCTGGTCAAGGACACATGCCTGGGCTGTGGGCTCGATCCCCAGTAGAGGACATGCAGGAGACAGCCAATCAATTCTTTTCATCATTGATGTTTCTCTTGCCCTCTTCCTTCCTTTCTGAAATCAATAAAAATATATTAAAAAAATAAAAAAAAAGAACACACACGTGCACCACACATATTCCCCATGCTGGGAAGAATCATGCCTCTCACAGATGTCTATGTTCAAATCAGTGGAATATCTCAAAATGTTAGGAGAATTATGGTTGCAGAGAGAATTAAGGTTGCTATCAATTGATCCTAATATGGGGAGACTTTCCTGGCTCATAGGTCCGGGTCTAATGTAACCACAATGTTCACCAGTGGAAGAGAGAGGCAGAGATGGCGGCTGGAGTGCAGCATGGGAGAAGGACTCCACCCGCCACTGCTGGATTTGAAGATGAAGAAAGAGGAGCATGAGTCACACTATGCCCAGGTCTTGGACTTCACTCATCTGGCTGAACAACGTGAAACAGGTTAAAATGAAAGATAATGGCCATACTTTTTGGAAGAAAAAAACAAGAACAGAGCCTCAGGCATGAAATATATATAGGACTAATGAAAATATGACATCGACTGTGAACTGTTTCAGGAATATAAAATTCAGTCAAATAAAAATGTACCAGCAAAAAGGAAATAACTAGAGTGGAGGAGAGAGTGTTGCATAACATGACCTTGCCTGATCGGTGCTGGATGCTGGTGCTAGGTCTAGCTAATGGGGTCAGGCATGAGACCATTTCCCATAATGCCCTCAGAGATTATCCAACCCTTCCTCTGCCCACATGTGCTGGTTCCTGGGACAAACCCTCGCCCTGCATTGGGCAACTTGAAAGCAAAAAGGCATTGCTTAATTATTGCTGGTTAAACGGATTAAATAAGTAGTGATGTTTAGGAATCATAGAATTGTAAAAATTACATAAAATGATAGAATTTTAAAGGACCTAAAATCATCTAAATCAAACACTTAAGTGCAAGAATGCCCGCTATAATACAATATCATATTGCTATTAATCGCAGCCATTTGTATAAGATTCATTATTTCAAAAATTGAGAACATTCCTATAAATTTGGAAAGCTATAAGTTTCAGAATGTTTTTCCTTATATTGTAATATTTGCTAAATTGTAATATTTCATACATTTCATATTGTGCTACATTATAATATTTCATGTATTGTGCATGTTTATCAGAGTTCATAATAATAATAAAATGCATTCAGTGTATTTTCCACGCCATGCGTTGCAACACAAACTCATAGAATACAAAAAATATTTTACATAAATAAATCAAATCTCTTCAACTTTAATATGCTAACACTTTGAAGTGGACTACTGTTGCCTGTAAAAGAATTATGTAATTGTCTGAAGAGATGCAATATTCACACCACATACATAAATATATTTCCCCTCCCAGCCTTTAGGTTAAATGTTAAACTCAACACCACCTGACCAGGACAGTATAATTTAGATACAAAACATCTTGGCTCACTGAAACCAATATAATTTACCCACACCAATAAAAGTAATTGCTGAAAAGAAAGATTTATTATTCAGTCAATTCGATATATTATAAACACAAACCAATATACAGTGAAAATCAATTTATTATAATATATAAAGCATTTCATGTGGAAACCAATTTATAATAAACCAAAGACTTAGTGCTAGCCACATTTTTTAAAAAGCTTGATATCATATTCACATAAATTCCATGCAAAAAAAAAATAAGACTTGACTTTATATCTATCCCAGAAAGAAACACTGCCTTTTTGCTTTCTACTGCAGTCAACTTCCAAGAGAGTAAAAACTTTGCAAAAACTAGGTTTACCACCCTCCCCACTCATTGTGAATATGAAAGGAATCATTAACAAAACAGAAGTGGATTCTCCTTTAAAACATTGAGAACTCTTCAAGCATGATAAGTAGTGGCAGTCACTATGAAGCAGAGCTATAGAACCACATTTTTGCTGACTTCCATTTTATATAAAGAAACAACTTAGCTTGGATTTTGCAAACACTCACACATTTCTCCCATTCACATTGGAGATTTGCTGTAGCCAGAGGAGCACTTGCCAAAGTAACAAAGCCTTTGCAACTTGAAATGGGTTGTGTTTCCAAAACATTCCCATTGTTCTCTCCAGGCATTCGAGTAACACAGCCAGACACTGGTTTAATTTATGCAAAACGAGACAGCTGGAGGCAATGACCTCTCTCACACAATCACATCTCTTCTGTCCTCTACACAGGGATAATTATGTGTAGAGATTTCTTGGGATTATCAGTTAAAAAAAATATCAGGCCGGACACTATGAGAGGAGAGCTTCCCAAACTCATTTCAATGGGATTGAATTAACTCATACTCATTAAGAGTCTTAGGGTGTGTCCATCAGCATGCTAAGGAGGGCACTAAAAGTAATAGTCCCAGTAATCAAGGGGGTGAATCCCTGACCCCAAGTGTCTTTGGGGATATCCTTGAAAATCAATGAAAACAGCATTTGCTCTCAAACTTATGAGCATAGTTTATGCAGGACTAACCCTAATTTTAAGACATTTAATGTATTCCCAATATGAATTATATTATACAATTAAAATCAGTTGTAATTTATAGATAATCTGCACTCTACCTAGGTGGTTTATGCTTCCTTTTGAAGCATGGGTGGGGAACATCCAGTAAGACTGCAAAATCATTTGGTCTGGCCCTGCCAAGGCATTAGGGGTAGGTTAATTAAATATTTGACCAAATATAGCAGGATAATTTTTAAAAATATATATATTTTATTGATTTTTTTACAGAGAGGAAGGGAGAGAGATAGAGAGCTAGAAACATAGATGAGAGAGAAAAATCTACCAGCTGCCTCTGCACACCCCCTACTGGGATGTGCCTGCAACCAAGATACAAGCCTTTGACCAGAATCGAACCTGGGACCTTTCAGTCCCCAGGCCAATGCTCTCTACACTCAGCCAAACCAGTTTTGTCCACGCAGGCTAATTGTTAAGTCGATCATTTTGTATGGCCCACAAATGATGTTATAAATATCCAAATGGCCCTTGGCAGGAAGAAGGTTCCCCAACCTGTTACACCCAGACTTCATGATCCCCAAAGACTACCAGAGAGCTGAGTCCAATGCAATAGCAGAAAGCCTGTATTCCATGCTAGCATGGACTCTGTCCCACCTCACTTGTGGAAGTTCAATCTCTCGCTAGCATGGCTGGCGAGAGATTGAACTTCCACAAGTCAAGGGGTTTTATAGGGGTGGTGATGTCACTGCTTTGGCTGACCCTGATTGGTTGGGTGAGGACTAGGGTCCAGTTACACAAAATGGAGGATAGCTCCACCCTGCCCCACTGTGGAGTCAGGAGTTAGCCTCACCCCGCCCTGCCCTCTCAACCCCTGTTTTAAAGTAATAATGAATTTTATAAAAGTAAGCTTCTCATTGTCCCTTAATTAAGGCTTATTAAATTAAATAAGAAGTTTATTTAATTAATTACCAAAACTGAGGGGGCTCTAATGCCATGGTGGCCTGCACAAGGGAATGAGAATCTAAGACAGTAAACACATGAAGGTGATAAAATTAAAACCTAAGAACAACCAATCATTAATAGCCAAGTAGCTTTTAAGCTATAGCCAATTAATAATTTCCTTACTTTGCTTCCCTCTTTTCTCTATAAGTCTCTCCCATCTCCTGTATAAAGTGCCCCTAAACACTTCCCGTTTGATGCTGCCAATTAAAATCAATTTTGGAAAAAAACAAACACACTCTTAAAATATTATTGTGCCTCAGGTTTTACCTTATAGGATCAGTTTTAAATGTTTTTACATAGTTCATCAACTAGTCAAAACAACCTGGTCACTTTTCTTCTTCTCTTGTGTTGAACTTTATTTTATTTCCTTTCTTATACCTTCCTACTGTTTCTTACTATGAACCATATAATTTTAAGTTTGGAAATAATATCTAAGAGCTAAAATGCATCCCTTAATTTTAAGATGTGCAAAATGAGGACTGGGGTGAGAAATGACTCAGCTTATCATCAGCTAACTGTTAGGCCATCTTTTCACACCATGATAATGCCTGTATGTAATAGATTTAAATGTATATATAACTTATTTTTCACAGAGAGTAAGGGAGAGGAATAGAGAGCTAGAAACATCAATGTCAGAGAAACATCAACCAGCTGCCTCCTGTACACCCCCTACCAGGGATGTGCCTGCAACTAAGGTACATGCCCTTGACCAGAATAGAACCTGGGACCCTTCAGTCCACAGGCTGATGCTCTACCCACTGAGCCAAACCGGTTTGGACTGTAATAGATTTTTTAAAAAGATGATTTCTTTGAACTCTATTGTCAGGTACCTTTCTAAGAACTTCATATCCAATAGTTTATTTAATAAAAACAATAAAATTATGAGTGAAATCATATTATTTTTGCTATCATTTCAAATAAGGAAACTTCTTCAGCTAGGACATGTATTAGTTGACTAAAATCTACCATATTTATAATAAGTAGGAGACCAACGCACAATTTGAAATTGTGCGGCACTGCCCACCCTCCAGTTGCTGGTCCAGCCCTGCCTCCCTCACAGGCCCTTGAAGGAACTTAGGCCTCTGCTGACCAGGCCCCCCTCCTCCAGTGCAGGTGCATGGAGGTCCCTGCCACCCCACCCCCGACGCTGAGTGCAATCTTCTCCTGTTGGTTAGACCCATTCTGTGTCCCAGTTAATTAGCATATTTCTCTGACACACACACACACACACACAAACACACACACACACACACACACACACACACACACACACACATATGGGGAAAGGGAGGGGGAGGGAGAGAGAGAGAGAGAGAGAGAGATTAAATAGTCAAGATCTAAAACTCTTCCACTTTTCTCACACTAATTTGAGTGTGTAATTCAGATGCAAAAAAAAAAATGACTCAGTGTCACTCCCAGTCCAGGCCCATATTTCCTCATCCATCCAACTTCTCTATAGAATTTTCTGTTCTCAGACTGCTGCTGTGTTAGAGAAAATACACACATGCACTGAAGAGGTAAACAGCGACAAGAAAAGAAAACACACCTTTGGTGATATGTGAATATATGAGAAATAATCTAAACATTTACTTCCAGGAGAGTTTACTGAAGAAATCCATTATTAGGACATTAAAGTGGAGATAAGTATGAAAGTAATAGGTTCAGCAAGGTTACTGTTAGCACCCAAAATGACTGAGTGTTAGAAAAAGTGCTCAATCCAGATAGATAAGTAAAACTAGATGATCAAAGTCCAAGCCCATAGTATTAACCAATCTATCTTTATCTCTTGAGTGCCTACAAGTATTTAGCTCTGCAGCATATGTTGTAAGTATAAGACCAGGAGCTTCTGTAGTTGTAGAAGTAGGTACAATACCTATAATGTTATTATTAAAATATAAAATACTAGAAAATGATCTTATTATGATTAAGTATTATAAACATAACTGTCATCATAAGAGATGGAAGAAAAAGAAAGATAGTAGCTGAATGGGCCAAATACGGTGTATTTGACATCATCCCACACCAATTCCAACTTTTCACCTATTTAAATTCATCTCTCACTTTCATTCCCAACTGCTTTGCTTTTCAGGTCTTATCTGGGCTTTGTGTCCCACAGGAACTGAACAAAAACTTAACTTCAAATCACAGTTGCTGTGCAATTTTCACCTAAGTTAGGTGATCATGTTTCCTGAGAGTTTGAATTGGAAATCCATGATATATGAATGTGAGATTCCTCAGGTAAACCATAAAATAGTCTTTTTTGGGAATTCTAAGCCATGAGCAAAGGAAAATTTCCCTTGAGAAAAATTCTTCTTTCTTAGGAATTTAGGTCTTGTGTGTGATTTATTATAACTTAGCTATGCTTATAATAATATAGAATGCTTTATTCATGTATGTATATATTTACAAACTTGAATTTATCGTAATTCCCTCAATACTTATATGCTAACTGAATAGAAATCCATAAGCATACTATTTGCTTTATATTCCCCAAAACCATCCATATAAAAATTGAAAGTTTAAAAATTTAGCACAGACATACTAATTAACACTTTTAATCCTGTCTTATTAGTTACTGAACAGTTATTACAATGCAGTTGCTTCAGAAACAAACCATAAACAAAATTGATTTTATATACATTAACTTTTTTTAATATTTGCTATTAAGTAGAGGAGAAGAGTGAAGAGTAACTAACACTTATTTTGCACCCTAATTCCACTGACCAGTAGAAGTTCTAAAAGTTATTGATTACTAATCTATATATATATAAAAGCCCAATGACCGAACGGAAGAATGACAATAACTGGTCGACCAGTCACTATGGCATGCACTAACCACCAGGGGCAGACGCTCAATACAGGAGCTCCCCCCTGGTGGTCAGTGCACTCCCACAGTGGGAGCACCACTCAGCTGAGGAGTATGAACAGTGCTTCCTTAGCAGGAGTAGCCGCTCTGAAGGTGGGTCCATGGCCACTCAGCTGACCAGGATGAGCAGTGCTCCCACAGCAGGCCAATCCCACAGGCCACTCCCTCCACCAGTGCACAAATCCAGGTACTGGGCCTCTATTAGTGTATAATAGTACTTAAAATAACATGAAACACTTACTGAGGGCTTATCATGTGTCAGACACTATTTCTAACTCATTCACTGTGTACTAACTTAATGCTCACAATGATGCTAAGAATTATATTTTAAAAAGTGAGGCAAAGAAAGGATATATAACTTGCTTAAGATTATACATCTAGTACCAGTGGCATCAAGAATCATGCCCAGGGGATGTGATCACATCACATTCTATGCTCTTATCTTATATTGCTTCATGTTGACTTATATTTGTATACATAATAGATTTAGAAGGCAGGGGCTGGGAGGATGATCACATTTTTGCCTTGTATTCTTCTAGCCCCAGAAAGATTTGTCATGATGCAAAAGAATTTTTCCTCAGAGATGATAGCACATTACATTGCAGATGTTGTCTTATCTAGTTAAAAGTTTATTTCAGGCAAGCCACTAGAGGAGTTGCAGACTTAAAATCTTCAGGTCAAAATGAACAAAAATACTGTTGATCCTTGGGTAACCATTGTCTTACTAGGAAGGACATGCTTAAAGATTGCTATTCCAAATGAGTTAACTAGACAAAAATTCTTATTTTAAAAAAGTGTGAACTTCTATTTCTTATTTTAAAAAAATTTTATTGTTGAAACTATTAAATATATACCTCTACTTTCCCCCATTGATCCCTTCTAACCTGCCTGTGGCCTCCACCCCATATAAGTATTTTAATTAAATGTGCATAATCTCAACTAAAAGAGTAGCGATAAAAGTTTATTGCTAAATAAAAACTATTGTTTTAGGTAATGCAAGATGTGAGCAAATTTGTGCTTATTAGGTAGAGTTGTGCTAGTAAAAACTATTTTTTGGCTTTAAATATTTAATAAACAGTACACTACTTTGCAAATTCTCCTAAAACATATATTACAATGATGTGTTCAAAAGGGAAAAAAAGAAAAAAAGCAGCTGATGTAAGGTATTTTACATGCATTTTACATTTCTTAATTTTCATTGTCATTACCCAAGTCATTACAAGTCCTACCTGCTACAGGCAGCTAAGAAAATTAGTTGATTCTCTCCCAGCCCTTTCCTGATAGCCCAGTGACATCTTGTAGAGGTATGTTTTGACAGTCTCATTAACAAGGTAGTAGTGCATTCTCCCCTCATTATATTTAGTCAGTGGCTTTGAGAATGTGTCTGAAAAATTACTGCTTTTATTCAAATGAAGATATTTAAAATATTTTTTTAAAATATATGACAATTAAAAATATATATATATAAAGCAAATACTTAATATGAAAATATGTTGATAAGATGTGTATACATGCAGAAAGTATTTTCCAGGTTTTATTATTATAAGAAGGCTGTTGAAATGTTTTATTATATGATTTTTAGATTTAATCATCAGTATGTATCTATATATAAAGCATATTTTAGCACTTTAAAACTGTCACAAACATAAGAGTCTTATTCTCTAAGATCTCCCAGTATGAATTAATTTACTATATTTAACAGATATTTCATTATATTTTTAAAAGATCAAAAAGTCTTTGAAACTTTCATAATACAATTACTAATAGAGAAAAGTTACTACCCTAAAATCAAAGCTATCTTTTAAATTTCTTCTATTTTTATTACTATCATCATCATCATCATCATGTTCTGTGGTAGCCATCCACCATTACCAACTTCCTCTTTCATCACAGCTGCTTACCAGCATTACATATTTTTTAAACAGCTAACCCTTTATATACACCTGAATACAAATGATTAATACTTGTTTTCCCCAACAGAAGTTAACCTGATCATTTTCTTCACATATTTTAAGATAGACTTTGATCTTTCCTCTTCTTTATATTCATCTCTATGTTCATAGTCTCTCCTTCCCATCCTATTTTCTTCCACTTCTTATTTCCTTTATTTCATAGCAATTGTAACTGGCAAAGTTCTTCCACTCTCTAGTCTAGTAGAGGAGACAGACAAACAGGAAAAATACAGTTTGACAAATGTCAAATTAGGGTAAACAGAAGGTACTATATGAATCTACATAAAGAAACTGTATCAGTCTTGATGGATCAGATGTGACATCTAAAAAATGTATTTTAAGCTAATTCTGGAAGTTCACCTAATACTACCAAAAATTAATGATGAAAATACTGATCCTTGATGCTTACTTGCAAATCCATTTCATATTTTTCAGCTCCATATTTCTAGAATTCTCATAGAGACATACCAGTCTCATCAGTTTGTAATTGACTTTTAGAATTTCTCATCAGTTTGTAATTGACTTTTAGAATTTAGTTGGTAAGAGCTCACTAATTCACCTTAAGGATTACCTTGGAGTCACAACTAGGTCTTTTTTAAAAACATTGATTTTAGAGAAAAAGGAATGGAGAAGGATAGAGAAATAGAATATCATGAGAAAAACATCGATCGGCTACCTCCTGCACAGGCCCTACTGGAGAGTGAGCCCAAAACCTGGGCATTTGCCCTGATCTGGAATTGAACCAGCAACCTCCTTAGTATGGGATGATACTCAACCACTGAGTAACACTTTTTGGACACAAAATAGGTCTTGATCTATAACTATAAGATAGTATCAGCAACAAGTGAGCCAATGACAAGTAAGACACTCAAACTTTTTGTCTTCTTTGGCACATCTCTGAAAGAAAATGAAATTACTTGGAAATTCAATGAACATTCTCTCCTATCACTAGGCAGTCTTCAGTTAATATTGTGCTATGATACACAAGAATATGGAATAATAAATGTAAGCTTTTATACTGCATTAAATAACATTTTATGAACAGAAATAGTGAATATAATATTTGAGGCAAAGAGGTAGAACATGAGAATGTGGAGAAAGATGTAATTTATTTTCTTCAAATGGCTCTTGTCTATTGTATTTCAGTTTTATCTCTCTTTATAATAGATATTCTTATCAGACATTTATCTGCCACCACTTTCTGACACAATTCACATCTTGTGATTTCCAATTTTATCACATAATAAACTTCCTTTATGTTCTCAAAAATAACATGAGTTAAAATTGACTAAAAATAATCCACAGTATTACCATAGGTATTTCAAGCTGAAAAAAATGATTCCCTGTACTGTAACTGCCTATAAAGAAAGGATTTGGAGGACTTTGAAGGATTCTACTAAAGCATCCTCCAAGGATTTCACAGATTTTATTTATAGTTAAATTACAAAGAGAATTTTTTCTCATTGTTACATGAAAACAAAAACAAGACAAAAAAGATTTATCTTTATATTTCATCATCTTTTGGCACTCCATATGAATAAATGTGGTTGAAAATATCAGTATTACAAAACTTCTTTGAAATCCATCATTGTGTTAATTTGCTTGTGACCCACCTTAATTAAAGAGAGACAACGACTTCCTGCTTGCTTCTATTGCATAACTAAAAGTAGGCCGAATATCAAAGCATCACATCAAATGATACTCTATCCAAATTCACCAAATGTGATCATTTTTCCCTCTTTCAAAATGTCTCTTTTTTCTCTACCTTTACAATCATCATCAACATCATGTTATTGATAGTTTCTAAATCTGGTTTTGTCTAACAAGCCATATCAACAAACAAAACAGATCTGTGTCTCCTTCCTCTTAATTAATCCTGAAATGCTCATGGATCCTTCCTCTTGATCTTTTCTTACAAATGGAACTGAAATTGTGTACTTTCCTACTCTTGGCATACATGATTATTTTGAAAAATGCAGAACAAACAAATAATTGTTTATCTGTAGATGAGATATCTGGATAGAGTGCATCTACAAGATTCTATGAACAGTTTAGAGAAGTTAAACATTCAGACTTTAGAACAATTCTTCTGCCAAGCATCTATAATAATAAAAACTCAATATGCTAATTAGATCTGTCATCCAAACGACCTTCTGGACGCCCTTCCCAAGGAAGCCAGGACTGTGAGGGCCCAGCCCCTTGCACACACATCGTGCACCAGGCCTCTAGTATAAAACAAAAACCTACTTAGGGAATATTTGAAACCTTGCTCCCTATCATATATTTGCCTCAAATAAATGCATAAACATCCTTTAAAAAATAAATGCTTATTTGAGTGGAAAATTCTTTATTAACTAATTATGAAATCATGCACTTGCTATCTGATCATTGTCTATTTTCTTTATGTCTCTTCATCATCTATATTAAGTGCAGATAATCTTCTGTAGTAATATAAATCCACTGCAAGTGGCCTGACACTTTTAGAAACTTTTGAATGAGTATTTTCCTGCATCTGTACAAATTTCACGTGAAGAATCTGACATGTCAGACAACCAGCGTTTGAGTCCTGAACAAACGCCCCTGGCGGTGTTTGCTGTAAAAGGGAAATAATAATAGCACCACCTCAAAAAATGTGTTGGGTAAGTAAAAAAGATAAAGCACTTAGCTGAATGGATCACATATAGTAGTTATACGTTAAGTGTTACTTATCTGGCCAAACACACAAAAATTCATTTGTTATCTTATAAATAAAAACAATGTTTTGTATATAAATTTGTTAGTGTATTCATGTTTTCTATTTATTTCATAAATATTTACATATTTAAATATACATGCAAATTATATGTAATGTATAAGTATATAAATATATAAAAATAAATATATGTAAATATAAATATATATATATATATATATATTATATATATATATATATAAATATATATATATATATTCTAAACCAAAAATGACTACAGGCCAGAGATGACTCTTGAACTTTTCCTCCGAACTATATAACACATAATGTCTATCATTATGTTTTTTCCTGATAGGTTTTATATTTTTTCTAATATATATAATCCCAGAGAGCTTAGCCTTTGTGACCTTCTTGAAGGAAAATGGGAAGATAAAATGTCATTTTTTTGTCCCATTTCACGCATGAGCAATTCTTTTAATTTATTTCTTTTCAGAGAAGAAGGGAGAGGAAGAGAAAGATATAAACATCAATGATGAGAGAGAATCATTGATTGGCCACCTTTTCCATGCCCCCTACTGGGAATCCAGCCAGAAATCTGGGCATGTGCCCTGACTGGGAAGCAAACCATGACCTTCTAATTCATAGGTCAATGCACAACTACTGAGCCAATTTGGCCAGGTGAGAAACAATTGTTAATGATTAAACAATTTACTCATGGTTAAAAATTTGGGATAAAACCAGGTTTAGGGGGCCAGAATTTAATTGTGCTAATATTTTCTCTGTTGACTGGCTATATTGTTTCTGAAGCACTTTTTTTGATTGAAAGTTGAGGTGGCTCATGTATTAATATAAAATAAATACTGATACTAAAGGAAACATACTCTAATCCATGGATATTACATACTTTAGGGGATTTATATAAAGGTTTTTTGACTAATATGGATTCCATTTTGATAAGTCCTCAGCATGTGTTCTTTGACAAGGGAGTGATCCTCTATATTAGCACTATTTGTTTACTGTTTTGGTTCCCTACCTATTGCACACTTCTATGTTTAGAGTAGGATATAGCTTTGAATAAGACAGAAAGTTTCCTCTTCCCCTAGAATCTACAGTGTAGTGAAGGAGCCACAATAAAGAATAAACAAACAATGATACATGGCAATGGCTGATGTGGTAAGGTTATGGTAGGGCATAAGCTTCACACAGGAAGGTGGATCAGGAGAATGACTCCTGCTAAAGTCATATCTAAGTCCCAATTCTTGAAAGTGAGAGAGCCAGATAGGTTGATTTGGGGATAAAAACATTTTAAACAAAGGGAATGACCAAAAAATCAAAATCCTGAGATAAGAATGACCTTTATATGATTGAGATCTAGAAAGAAAGCCAGCCTGGCCAGACTCTCTTAAGGTAAAGGAGAGGCTACCAAGAAATGGATTTGAAGATGGGAAGAAGAGCCAGGTCGTATGGCACCTCATGCAAGGTCAGGTGTTTGGATTTCATTTTAAGTGTAAGGCTATTTATTAAAATTGTTTTCATTAAAAATGATTTTTGTAAAGTTTTATTTTTAGTAGTTAAGCAATAGTTTTAAGGTTGGAAATGGGGAATCTGACTGAGATTATGTTGAGTTGGGCTAGGATGATGGTAATGAAGATGGAATAAGATATATATATATCAATACCTTGGGGTTGGAGCTAAAAGCACTTCCTGATAGATTCAATGTAGTTATGCTCAAGTGGAGAAACAAACAAAAACAATCTCTTCTTTGCCACTGATAGATTGAGAAGTTCTGTTCTTTGTAATATCTGTATCTACCTCAGCTTGAGGAGAGAAGATCGGGGAAAAACATTTCAATCTGGCAAGCTGTTTACTGACTATTTTCCACAAATTTTATTGTGTTTACTTCCAGTTAGGTAAAAATGAAATTAAATTAATATTATATGTGGGGTCAGCTGTGGAGTATATTTTATTTTAAAGTTAAAAATATATTTGAAGGTAACTTTATAGAGATCAAGTCATTTTCTTTTGTGTGTGTGTGTGTGTGTGTGTGTGTGTGTGTGTGTGTGTGTTAAGTACCTTTTGTCTCAATTAGTAATATAAAGTAATTGAGCTTAGTCATTAGACAGCCACTCCTCTGGCTTAGTATTATAAGGATATAAAATAATTACCCAGGAACCTCTGTTTCTTATATTGCAGCTTATCAAGGGGATGGGCCAGTCAGAAGCTGGCTCTGTTTTGAAGGCTGGAATAAGATGGGAGCTGAGGGTGAAATTTTTCTGTTAAGTTCTTCATGAATGTTCAGGTCATTCTTTTATGGATTTCCCAGGATGAAAACATTGGAAATCCATGTGCCTAAGCCTGGCCTAGGAAATTCACCAACATCACATGGCCATCAGTCACATGATCACAAAGAAAAGAATATCTGTATTATGAGAATATCCTGTTGGAAACCAGGATAGACAGGGGCTCAGAAAACTGGTTGGTATTATATTTTCTTGACTCTTAAGTGATTTGATTGCAAAGAAGTCAAAATAAAAAATTACAAGAGGGATTGGAAAGTTTTGGATAAACGACTCCAGAAAACATTTGTGAGCCAATGCAGTCAGGCAATGCAAATTAAAAAAGAGTTATAAATTATATCAGTGCGACGGAGAAAGGAGAAATTAACCTGTATATGTTCATAAGAAGCACAAAATTCAAAAGATATAACATTAACAGTTTGATAGATTTACACTAAAATTAGTACTAAGTATGAAATATTATTCTATGTACCCAATTTCATTCCCTCAAATTTTAAGGGGATTTATGCTTGAGAATAAAGTTTCGTACTATGAAGAATTCCTGTCAGAACATGTTAAAATTTAGAAAAAACAATCCATGTCTGACAGCTCTATTCAAAACTCTGTTACCAACTTCCCATGCAGTGCAATCAGCTCTCTTCTTTTATTTCCTATTTCTACAAAGGAGAACCTGTTTAGTTTTCTTTTCTTTTGGCAGAATTGGAATAGAGTATAATTGGCAACTTCACCCATGTGAAGTTGAATGAAATCGGTAGAAATTTTTATAGAAGATCCCTTTCCATTAGAAATAAATGATGTATTCTCCTTTTCCCATTTTTTCCACTGAAGAGTTTATAAAGTCCAATTTAAATTTAAGATATAATTGGGTTCTTTATTAGTTTGTTAAGACTTTCTGGTACCTTTGTAGGTATTTTTCTAAAAGAATAGCCTTTCTTTTAAGTGGTAAGTTTCATTTGACCTTGAAATGTCAGAATGTTTGAGTGATATTTTGGCATTATTAATGTAGGTATATGAACACTTTCTTTAAAAAAATATCCATTATTTTATTATTTTTATGATCAACTAAAATTATTTATCCAGGTATGACCTAAATCCTGAAGAAATTGGATGTCATTATGCAATACAGAACATAGTTAATTAAATTCTTAATATTTTAATTTCTATAAATCACATACAAAATCATAGAAGTAATAGGTCAATGTAATTAAACATACTGATATATTTTCCTTTTAACCCCACCGAGTATAACATACAAAGAGATAGAGAACATGGAAAGATAACATGATAAGTGCAATTAGTTTTTCCTTCTTCATTTGTGAAAAATTCTGTTTTTCTATATTAGGACCCAAAGAAGCATCTTGGACATATATTATCTTTGGAAACCTCTATGCTTGCTTACCCTCTCTGAATCTTAAATTGGGGCTAGTAAATCTACCAGAGTTGTTATAAAACTTCAATGAGATAACGCACGAACTCACACATTATGAACTGGAAGGCTCTATGTAACTGTGGATTATCCTATTTGTTTTTTTTTAATTTTTGAAAAATTGATTTTAGAGAGGAAGGGAGAGGGAGAGAAAGATAGAAATATCAATGATGGGAGAGAATCATTAATCAGCTACCTTCCGCACACCTCCTCCTGGGGATTGAACCTGAAACCCTAGGATGTGCCAAGATCTGGAATCAAACTGTGTCCTCCTGGTTCATGGGCTGACGCTCAACCATTGTGCAACACTAGCCAGAATATATTTGGGTTTCTTTTTGTTGTTGTTGTTAATATAGTGTCATTGATTTCAGAGAGGAAGGGAGAGGGAGAGAGAGAGAAACATATTGATGAGAGAGACTCATTGATTGGCTGTCTCCCACCCCAAGAATTGAGCCCTCAAGCTGGGCATGCGTCCTGGCAGGAATGGAACCATCACCTCCTGTTTTACTAGTATACATCAATGCTCAACCACTGACCCACACTGGCCAGTCTGGATTTCTTGATATTTGCCTCTATTTCTTCTTCATATAAGACTTGACATATTTAATTATATTCTTACCAAAAGGGAAGTTTGCATACTTAATTTTAAATTATTGACTATGTAGATTGTATATGTGCTCGAGGAATTAAACTGCTACGTAGGTCCTTTTATTTACATTGATCTCTAAAATAATTGATGTCTCTTTTGTTTTGTTGGTTTTTTTTCTTTGTGATCTAGAGCACATGTATTTTTCACAAATTTATCAGACACCTTCTTGAACATATTATATTTTCATCCTTCACTACCCTACCAATTTATTTCATAATTTTTTTCTAGCCTTTCCTTGACAATTGGCCACTGTGGTCAGAGGCAAGGATTCAGGATCCAAAATCTATAAAGGGTCAAAAAATTTAGTTATGTCCCCAAAGGTAATGGGGGGCGTTTTTATTGCAGCGCCCTTCTCCCCAGCAGCTTGGCTTTCTTTGGCACGGGGCTAATCCAGAAAAGACAAACATCTGTGTGGTTGCCCAGAACCAGGGAGAATTTCACCGCCCTCACTTAGCGGAGGGACTCCACAGGGAGAGCAATGTGACATATCACCATCTTTTCAAACAAGTGCGTTTTGACCCGCGATTATACATGTCACAGAAACATTTTCTCTCCTAATGTGACACAGCAGGAGGCAAGATTTGGGTTTCTCTCTTCTGCTGAGCCTTATCAGTTTTCTGATTTTCATGGCTTACAGCAGACCTACCTGGCATTCTCAATGTTTCTAACCACCCCAGACTGCTGGGATAAAGATTAACATTGTGCTTTTGAAAACTGCAAGTTGTGGTAATGTTTATTAGTGAACATGTGTGGTTTGGTGTGGGAATTTGTCTGTGAGCCTATCAGAGACAACCTTAATTAAAACAAAACCCTATAGAACGGAAATAGATGTAACTGGCTATGGATTTATTTAAAAATAATTCACAGCAAATACTTATTCACTGCTTAGGACAGTGACTGGCAATAAACACTCAAAGTTATTTTTTTTGAAATAATAATATTCAAACTAAAAAAAAATCATTAGTTTCTATTATAAAGGTATGTCATATAAAACATCATGTTTTATATTTTAAATATTAATCTTTATAGAAAGTACTGATTTATGTGTTAAATATGTAGCGAGGCTGATTTTACTCACAGATGATAACTATCAGGGGAGTTTGTAGTCACATTTCACAAGAGGACAAATTAAAAATAAATGGTCTCTTTGGCATTTCTTTGTATTGATAAGATATGAAACTTAAATGAAATTCTCATTATATCTTATCAAAAATATTTACTGCAAATAATCTTTCAAAATTACATATAAGATCAAGATATCTTGATACAGGTGCTTTTCCTCAAAATTTAAATGGATCTCTACCACTTCAATCCTAAATATTATTTTCTTAAAGGCTCCATGGAAGATCTCAAATAAAATTTTATAATTTGATTTATCATAAAAAACACTGAGTATGAGCCAAACACATACTTTTAGTAACACCAGAAAATAGTATTTTAATCTCTTGCAATCTATAGATTATATAAATTGAGTTGAGGATAATTCTTAACGTTATGATTCTTTTCTCTTTCCACCCTTTCTTCCTTCTTTTCTTTCCTTCCTTCCTTCCTTCCTTCCTTCCTTCCTTCCTTCCTTCCTTCCTTCCTTCCTTCCGTCCTTCCTTCCTTCCTTCCTTCCTCAATGAATGCATCTTCGACTCATATATTCTAAATTGGTCAAATTTCTGATTTATCTTCTTGAAAAAGTGCATATCAATGGATGGATCCCAGATCTTGTTTCAGAAACAATAACTCACTTGAGAAAATATCAATGCATTTATAATTAAAGCACTTCTAGGTTAAATAGGAATAATATCAGGAATAACTCTTGGCAGGTAAAATGTATTTAGTAAACTGTTAAAATAAAATAAAACTTACTATTCTACAGATATAGTTTACATTTTAAATTAAATTAAATTTTTATAGTTTACTTTTGAACACCATTTTGTCAAACACAATTTTATGATTTTATAAGACATTCAAAGTTCAAGATCTTATGAATAGTCTTTTCAAAACACTAATTTTATAAATTAGAATGATGACTTATATTTCTCTTTCTCTTTCTCTCTCTCTCTCTCCCTAAAAAATTAAAACAACAACAACAACATATCATTGGGTGAGGATTTTAAAAAGTATATTTTTAATCACATTCTTTCCACTAGAATCTAATTTTCTTGACTCCTAAGCTTGTTGCCTTTCTAGTAGTTGTGTACCACTTTTATGTTATTTTCTTCAGTGGTCTTATAATACCCAGCACATATATAATATTTAAACTATTGTGAATTTTTGTTTGTTTGTTTATTTGGCTTTCGTTTTTTACCTTTCATAGAACAGGGACTATTTTGTTATTTTTTAAATTATAATTTCTACCAGGAATTATAGCATACCCTGACATAAAGTAATATTAAATGATGCTAGTTAAATAATTAAAAAATAAAATAATAATGCTAACTTTTTTATTGGTTTACAGTTTTAAATGCACTTTTTAAATGTAGATTTTATTTCATTAATAAAAATGAAGATGTATTGCCTGAGAAACATTGCAAGTAAGGTTCATGGCAACATAATAGTCTCAAAGCAATTTTAGTAACAATAGTGATGTTTGCAAATACATATGAAGTTAAACTGTGATCTTTAACATTCTTGAATTTAATTTTAATAGTTCCTCCTCATGCAACATTCTTATCTCCAAACCTAGCTTTCCTATACATAAAGAAACATTAGGGGACATTAAATCATTCCTTCTACAATTAAAATATACATTTTATTAATATAATATGCACAAATTATTTTAGCATTTTTAGTTTAGAAACTTTTTGATTTCTCAATCCTGATTTTCCAATAACCAAGGAATATCTCCTCTCATTAATTTGACAATTTTGACAATTTTGTCAATATTCCTTGAATGTATTTCACAGGTCAGCAGTCTCACTCCAATATAGATCTGCATCTTAGATTGGATCATAATTTGTTTTCTGCTTTACCTTCACCTTTGCATGCCATTTCATATAATGAAACATTAAATCAATAGAATGCTTGTAGTTGGGTTCTGTAAAAGTAAACAACCTACGTTCTTCATAATTATAAAAATCATTAAAATAAGAACATGATATTTCCAAAGCTGATTTATTCTTACAAGTTAAATTTCTCTAAAAGCTGTGGGGATTATTGTCCTGCAAACAATCTTAGTTAACCAAAACCATGCACAGGCCGAGTCCTCTCTGATCCCTGTCTCCAAATGAATAGGTTTTGCACGTCAGAGATAAGTAATTGTTCAGTTATAGTTGGAATTTTCACCTTGTCTAGTACTCTAAAATTGAAACAAATTTACATTTTGAGACAGAGAAAATTTCTATTTTCTTGTATGATTTATGAACGATATGATTACAATGGGAAAAGACTGTCTTATAAAAGAAATTGTGGATATGTTTAGAGTTGGTATGTACAAGTACTCACATGTACATAGATGATTTAAAATTTATCTATACACATGAAACACACTTTAACTTGCAAATATGTCCATCTTCTCTGTGATCTTTTATCAATAAATTAGTATTTTATTTTGCGGAGTTGAGACTCATAGACCACTGAGGCCTTCAGATTGGACCATGGTTGAGTAGGTAGGAAATGACCTAAGAAAGTAGTACTCTCATCATTCATGGAAAGAAGATCACCCAGGGAGTCCAAACATTAGGATACATCTGGAATCTTTTCTCACACATATTTCTTGCCATGCCTATGACTGTCCTAATTCACTCATAACAAGAAACTCTGCAAAGGGCACAATCTCCTGGAACCCTCCATATTGGACTACTAATTTTACTTACCATTGCGCATTACCATTTACAGGAAATATATTTTAAGATATGAGTTAGAGCCAAAACTGATTTGGCTCAGTGGATAGAGGGTTGGCCTGTGGACTGAAAGGCTCCAGGTTTGATTCCAGTCAAGGGCATGTACCTTGGTTGCGGGCACATCCCCAATACTGGGTGTGCAAGAGGCAGCTGGTCCATGTTTCTCTCTCATCGATGTTTCTAACTCTCTATCCTTCTCTCTCCCTCTCTGAAAAATTCAATAAAATATATTTTTAAAAAATATAATCTAGAATGCATATTTAAAAGCAATCTCCACATGTCAATAAATATTTTTTTTGAAAATGCAAAAACAAAATAGAATAAAAAACAGACCAACAAACCTCATTGTTCTCCCCGAACTGATTTGTTTCAAAGTTTGGGCATAAAGGCTTTAAAAATAACTCCAGCATGTTTTAATTTCCTGTCACAAGGTAACTCTCTGGGTTTCAGCACTGGGTCAATAATGAAAGTATGTAGAATATTATTGTACTGGTAATTGATTTTTCTTAGAATTGATTTACTTAAGAGATCAATGAAATATTGTTAACTTCTGGGCTTTCCTGTTCCATTAAGAGGTTAATGTATTAAAAGGAACAGTGGATTAAACTGCTGGACCGAAATAGGCGTTTCACATCATCATCAAAGTGTGGTGTCTTCCTGTGGCATTGGGATGAAAACCTGCCCTGAAAGCTATTACTCTTCCATACATCTGGCCTCCCACTCACAAAGGCTGCCTTGGCCTCAGGAAACAATGAAAATAAGTATCTCCAAGGAAGTAGGAAGTATTGTTGGGCCGCTGGTATAATTGGATGAGATATATTTATGTTCTAGTAGATCAGGGTTAGAAACTTGAATTGACTTTGAAATTGCCTTATAATTCTCCCTAACTGGAAAAAAAAAAGAAAATTGGAAGAAATGACCTCTGGAATTACATATTTAAAATGTGAGCAAAGCAAGTCTGTAAAAACTGCCTCTGAAATATACTTCCTGCCAGGATCAATATTGTAAGTAAAGATTTCCACATTATTCCTCACTACAAGTAGTTGATAATAAAAAAGTGTGAGTCAAAGAAGAATATGTTTAAGAAAGCATATTTCTCTATATCTTTGTTCTATCAGAAGATGCAAGGTATTGGGCTGAGAAGCAATTACTGTTGAGATATTATATCATTTGAAATGTTATATATTCTGTTTTTATTGTTATTAGAAATACATTTGGAAATACATAAATATAATACATATAAATATAGCAAATATATCAAACTGTATACTATTTATATATATTTTTATCGAAATAAATAAATATTAGTAATTTATTTATCCTTCTTAAAATATTATTTCTTAGAAAAAGGAATAGGCTGCTGCAGCAAACAAAAGGGGACTTTAGACCAAAGCTTAGTACATTGAGATTTATGCATATACCAAAGCAGGATGAATATAGCAATTAATAATTTGGGATGCACAGTTTTGAAGTGCCGATGTAATAATATGGTCATATAGAATAATTTTTAATACCTTTCCACTTTTTGGCTTTATCTAACACATATTCTACCAAATTTCTACAAAAAAATGAGATACTAACTTTATTATCTCTATAGAGAAATAACAGAGTTATTGGACTAGAAAACTATAGTTTTCAAAATAAGGTGGCCTACAGGGTCACCTGGATGATAGAATGTCCTTTCTGTATCAAGACATTGTATCATGGAGGAAAATAAACAGTTCCTTTATAATGAAGTGAAACCAAGGGGCATCATGAAAGTGGCCTATGGAAGAAAGAATTTGAAAATTCATGGTCTAATGATAAATTGAATGTGTTCTCACTCTAGAGGCAAGAAATAAAATCAATGCTATGTTTTCATTTAAAGGTTATACCTGCAAGGTTTAATGGAGGTTTTATATTTACGTAGAATGAACCTTTTGACACATATGTCACTTAGTAACTTCCATTCTTGGGTGAAGTTCCTCAAATTCTATTGGTTATGTACTGCAGTTTCTTCATTTTACATGTAAACATTTTGCTGAACACTCTTTATCTTAGTTTCTTCATCCTTGGACTCAACTATTTAGTCATTACACTTAACAAAAACAGAAATTTTGTCAATATTAACTAAAAACTAAATAGCAAAATCCTACTTTTTGCTATGGTTCCAGTGCATCACCTGAAATTCATATATTGAACCTTAACTGCTAAGGTGATGGTAGCAGAAGTGGGAGGTTAGTAGGCCCTGAGGGTGGAACCTTCATGAATGGAATTACTAATGTTTTTAAAAGCGACCCCAGAGAACCCCCCTTGCCTCTCCTAGCACAAGAGAGGACCCTCAACTGAACCTGGTCATGCTGGCACCATGATCTTGGAGCTCCCAGGCTCCAGAACTGTGAGAAATAAAGGTCTATTATTTATAAGCCACTCAGCCTGCAGTAATTTTTTTGTGACAGCATCCTAGACAAATTAAAACACCTTTCTATATGTAAAAATAAAATAAATATATATGTATAAAATACCTAGCACTATTCCTGGAATATATATAAAATAAAATGGGGGGGTGTGTGTGCACGCACACACATACAGAGAAGCATATATACAGTTAATATAGGAACAAAATATTTTTGGAAAAATAATTTATAAAATGTTTAGTTATAAACATACTACAGGCCCAGTGCATGAATACATGCATGGTAGGCCTGGCTGGTATTCAGGACTGATTGGTGCCATCTCGTCAAGTCCTGATCAGGGTCAGGCTGATTAGGACCTGCAGGCTGGGGCAGAGAGGGAATAGGAGGAGAGACCACAGGAGGTTGGGTGGCCAGCCCTGAGTGGGGCAATCGGGGTTTCCAGTTGGGAGAGGGACTGGCCAGGGAGAGGCACCACGGGAGGATGACTGGGCTGCTGCAGGGGGTTGGAGGGGGGCGTGACCAGCCGTGGGGAGGAGCTGTGGGATGTTGGTTGTCCACAGGAGGTTGTCTGTGAGAGCACACTGACCACCAAGTTGCGGCTCCTGCATTGAGTGTCTGCCCCTTGGTGGTCAGTGCACATCATAGTGACTGGTTGGTCATTTTTCTGGTCATTCAGATTGTTGGGTCATAATGGTTGCTTAGGCTTTTCTATATATAGATTCCCAGGAATGAGATGGGAAAATTTTGTGGAATAATGTGATCATTTCTCTGTCTCCTTTAACAATCTTTACCAAGTAATTAACTAAGTCGCAATATCAACCATTTTGGTAACATGCGAATCTTAGTGGAAATTGTGAACCCACTATACTCCTCTTTTGTTTCCTAGGGTCTCCAAGAGTTCTCAGTAGTCATGAAGGGGACACTAGGAAAAACATACCAATTCACTATGAATCATGGAGATCAGAGTTTTTCAGACCCTTTCTATTCAAAGATTGTTTATTTCTATTTGGGGTTCAGGTAGCATCCTGATTTGTCTGTAGTGCCTTATGTATATCTTATTTCACCATAACTCTTCTTCAGCCTGCACCCCAGGTAAGTGATGATTACTTTCTTTCTCTTTGTTTGGGAAATTCATAAATCTTCTTGTAGATATATTTTTAGCAAAGTATTACAACTTACGGTGTTCAACTTAATGAAGAGTTCTTTTATTAAACAACTTGCCATCTATATATATAAAAGGCTAAGCGACTGTCAGACCATCCAACTGGCTGGTAGGTATGATCTGCACTGACCACCAGGGGGCAGACACACAATGCAGGAGCTGCCGAGCTGTGGTGACTTGGCAGTAGAGTTATTTTGAGTGACAAATCTAGGAACCAGGGAGATGGGAGCCCAATTCCAGTATGTGTCACCCAAGAACCACCCTCTTGTAATCTTGGACTCCTTGGGGTATGTCAGAGAGCTGGTTTGGGCTGGATCCCCACAGGTCAGGCCAAAGGACCCACCTGCCGAAAGGACCCCGGGCACCATCCCAGGTGCAGCCAGCCAGGGAGGGAGCACAGAAGGTTGGCTCCAGGGAATGTCTGGCCCATCTCGCCTCCCCCCCGCCCAATCCAGCCCTATTGTTCACCTTCTAATTAATTTCCTTCCAATGTGCACAAATCCATGCACTAGGGCACTAGTGTTATAATTAAATATTATATTGATAACCACCCATGGCAAACTTTCAAATCATTTTTATATGAATCCACTTTTTCCATCTTAAAATACTGAGCTTCTTCAGATTACAGTACCTGTGTATCTTCTGAAACTCCTGATATCACTTGTTAAAACACAAATGGTTAACTAGGGAGATATTCTCATACAAAGCTAACAAAATGCATGCTGATTGTGATAAAGGAATCAGGTACCTTTGCACTGGTGGTTTCTTTACCACGACTCCATCAAAATATCTTAGCAAAATACTGTATATTTAGTGGGCACCTATAAAAATTAATGAGGATTCTTATCACCCACAAAGAGACTTCACAATATGAAAAAGGTAAATTAAGACATGGCATTTTTAAGTTAAATGTCAGATATACATTGTGGGTCAAAGCTTCCTCCCTCCATGGAGTGAACTTAATGTAATAACTAAGAAAATAGAAAAAGCTTTCGACTGAGGACAGAGCCTTTCTATTTCCTCTGGCCATTCGGTTCCAACTAAATGGTGTCTTTTGAATCTGAGATCCAATTATCATCATTTGGGGAAAGATTCTGACTACCAATTTAATACAGTTCTTTTTTTAGCAGTCTGTGGGAAAATGGAGAGAATGTAACCATGTCCTTATTTAGTACTAAATTATATACTTCTTGTAATAAGCAAATGTTGGACACAAAGAAAGGGTATTCTGTATTATTTTTTTTTTTCAAATGACACAGATGGGATGCCCAGTAATTGGCCCAAAGTCCAGATTTCTGGTCAATTACTTACATTGGAGACCACTTTTTATATATCGACTTTCAGCCTCTCTTTCTTGAGCTTTTGCCCATTTCATAGAGTAGTTTCTATTTATATAATGCCTATCTCTGAGGCATTTAATATAATTTGCATTATTCATTAATCGTGACAATATAACTGAAAATTTCTTCCTAATTCCCTTACAGTGATGGAAACTGAGGCAGAGGTAATTTCAGTGGCTCTCATATAGTTCTACTGTCTCTCATTTGTGACAATTTGCTCTCTTGGAGGAATTGTCACCTTATGTGTATTCAGCACTGGTAGGTCACCATATTCAAAAGTTTCCGTACAGACTGGCTCAAACTTTTATAATTGTCAGCTCATTAACTTGGAGAGTTGCTTCACTTTTTGCAACTGCACTTAAATCTGGTGAGAAAAATTTCCCCTGAACTCACTAAAGCACACATGAGGAGAAGATGGCAGGGGTTCAAGAGCCACACTGGCAAAACCAGGGCAGATTTTATTTTCTCATTATTAACCCATCATATTAGGTGGTGAAGCAGGTACAGTTGGTCCCCAACAGAGGTCTAGTAGTTTTATGTCTCAGGCAATAACATATGCTGGCAACAAGGACCAGGACCCAGGTCAAGCAATATGAGCCCTTGGAATCCTACTGAATACATTTCAATTTTCAATCCATTTAGTAAAATAAAGGCATTAAACCTTCAGTGGGAAGCAACATAGATGACAGTCACAGCTCCTTGTGACTCGTGAGTCTCTGAGTCTATTTTTTTTACTGTATACAAAATGAAAATAATACCCAGTGATTCTCAAACTTTTCCTTTTTGAATAATCATTCTGAAAGTAGGCAATCAGGCACCCAAACTAAAATTTGTGCATGAGGGAGGTGTCCCCCATCCCAGCCTGAACCCTCTCCAGTCTGGAACCCTTTGAGGGATATCCGACTGCCCGTTTAGGCCCAATCCCAGTAGGACTGGACCTAAACGGGCAGTCGGACATCCCTCTCACAATCAAGGACTATTGGCGCCCAACTGCTTGCCTGTCTGCCTTCCTGATTGCCCCTAACCGCTTCTGCCTGCCAACCTGATCACCCCCTAACCACTCCCCTGCCAGCCGGATTAATGCCTAACTGCTCCCCTGCCAGCCTGATTGCCCCTAACTGCTTTCCCTGGAGGCCTGGTACATGGGTGGGCCCATCTAGTTTGCCCTAAATGGTGTCCTGGATCAGTATGGGGATTCCCTTTGGCATGGGGTGGCCTGGGTGACGGGCCTATGGTGGTTTGCAGGTTGGCCATGCCCCCCAGCCACCCAAGTGGAGGCCCTGGTATCTGAAATGTATTTATCTTCTATAATTGAAACTTTGTAGCCAAACTCAAGTCTCCTGCTCACTCCATGGCTGCAGCTATCTTTGTTGAGTCAATTTGCATATCTGTTCCTGATTGGCTGGTGGGCATGGCTTGTGGGTGTAGCAGAGTGATAGTTAATTTGCATATCACTCTTTTATTAGATAGTATAGTGGATGCAAGCAAGAAATAAAATTTTCGTATGAGAGCAAGCACATGTAGTAATCATGTTGAGTTTAAAATAACCGAACAGTAATAATCATAATAATTACTCAATGGTACTAAAGAAATGAAAATGATACCATAGGATGTAAGTTACAATTATTGATCCTTAATAGAGCACTGCTTAGCAATACTTGCTTTAAGATGCTATTGTTCTGGTAGAGACATTTCTTCAGATTCCTTTGATACCTTAAAATGCCCCTCTTTCTCATGAGTGGCCTAAATTTGATCTAAGTTACTAATGCCATATTTGAATGCTATCCTTAATTTTGATATTTTTAGAAAATAAGCAGTGCTATCACATTATATAGCTACTGAATGGCACAAAATTATTACAACCTCTAAATGTGTTATTTTTAATAGAGCCATGGTTAGTATGCATTAATGGAACAATTTGGAGAAAACAGAGAAAACATGCTCACATGCTCATATTTATCATACCCTTCACAGAAGGGAAAAAAACAATCTCTATGTCAGATAGCAGGAAGTAAGCACCATAATTTGCAGTTAGAGATATAACACAGGCAACTTTGGCTCCCTGGGCTGAAACGGGAGCATCTTTGAGGGATGTGAAGGAATACAAGCAGAAATGATAGATGGAGGATTTCTGCTTGAAACAATGCATGGAGAGTGTTATCCAAACCACCCTCTGGGAAAGCACATGCTACTGATTGTTCTCTTTGTAAAAGCAAGAGGAGAAAATCAATACACAGTTACAGAATATAGTATTAATCATTTTTTTTCCAGGCTTGCTTTTCCAAAAGGCTTTTTTAAAAACATGGTCAATTGTACTTATTACTATCCCAATGTTGTTGAGATCTTAATATTATGCTTGTATACATTTACAGAATGAGTGTGATGCAATATAATTGCTGCCTCAGATATAGTAAAAGCACTTTCAGATTCCAGACTTCATTCCAGATGTACTGACTAGGACTATCCTATGCCTTTTGCTTCAGTAAAATTACCATAAACTTTGTATTTTAAAAACACATAAATGTACTCTCTCACAATTCTGGAGGTCAGAGCCCAAAAAGAGGTCTCACTGGGCCAGTGGTGGGCAAACTCATTAGTCCACAGAGCCAAATATCAACAGTATAACGACTGAAATTTCTTTTGAGAGATACATTTTTTTTTAAATTAAACTTCTTCTAACACCACTTCTTCAAAATACTCTCGCCCAGGCCATGGTATTTTTTGAAGAGCCACACTCAAGGGGCCAAAGAGCCACATTATAGCTCGTGAGCTACAATTTGCTGACCACTGCACTGGGATGTCAGTGAGTCAACAGGGCTGGTTTCACCTGAAAGCTCTAGGGACAACCTGTTGCCTTGTCTTCTTCAGCTGCTAAGGCTCTGGCATTCCTTGGAGCTTAGCTCCAACCTCCATCTTCAGGGGTCATGGGTTAGCATCTTCACATCTCTCTTTCTCTTCCTGCTTCCATAATCAGATTGCATTTTATGATTCTGACCTCAGGTCTCCTCTTTTAAGGGCCCCAGTGATTGATTATATTGGACTGGAGAAGATCCTTCACTTCAGCTTGCCAAGTCCCTTTGCTACACAAGGTAACAAATCCACAGGTTTTGAGGATTAGGCTTTTGACATCTTTTGGGCCATTATTCTGTCTACACATTTGATAAAACTAGATGATCTCACTCAGCAATTAAAATTCTCTAATCCTAGGTATCCACCAATATTTTTGTTGGTACATATAACAACTTATTTATTTACCCACCCATTAATTAATGTATTTATTCCTTAATTTATTGATTAGCCAACAAGCATTTTTTTACACCTACTAGATGTGAGGCATAGAGCAAGTCTATCTTATATAATAAAAGAATAATATGCAAATCGACCAAACGGCAGAAGGACCCATTACTATGATATGCACTGACCACCAGAGGGAAGATGATCAACACAAGAGCTGTCTCCTGGTGGGCAGTGCACTCTCACAGGGGGAGAGCCACTCAGCCACATGGACGGATGGCTGGTGGGCGTGGCAGGGGTGGCAGGAGAGGCTCAGCAGCAGTTGCTAAGGACACCCCTGAGGAAAGAGCACAGGCTGGGCTGAGGGCTCGCCTCTCCCCGATAGTGCATACATGTCATACACTGGGCCTCTAATAAAGACATAAAATTAATTAAAAAAGAAATATCTACCCATATGGAATTTTATCTTTTAATATAGTTCCTAAACAAAATTCATCTATTAATCACCTTATTTGTGCAGGATATGGTCCAATTACAAATAAGTAGACACAGTTGAGTCTCATGTATTAGATAAGCATATAATGAACTATAATTTTATTGAAATGATAGTTATTCCAGAAGCAAATTCTAAGATAGTGTAAGAGCATATCCATGGGGATACAGCATAGAATTGCTAAGTTAAAAAACAAAACAAAAACATGAAGTCTATAAGACTACAGCAGAGGGAACTATACGGAGCAATTGACATGCTGCTAGGGTGTCAATAAAATCAAATTTTACCCGTTAGAAGAATAATGAGCTCTTTCCTCTCTACACTCAAGGGAGATTAATTCAAGAACATGTATTTTATGCATGTTCCTCACCTCTCTCTATAAAATAAAAGTACTAAAAGTGGTCACTTGGGGGTGGATATTACTTTACTTTTTATTCTTTCTTCTGAGAAAAAAAATGTGTTGTATAACTTCTATTACACACAGAATAGCATAATAGACATTCTGTTATTTTAATTCCTGGCCAAGTGATTTCATGAATGTTCAATTAAAAGAATATGTGTTTTTTATAATGATCATATCAGAACTGACAGAAAAGTTCCTCTGCTGAGTGTCCAAAGTTAGGCAACGATCTGTTAATGGAAGTGACAAATGACATCTAGACGCCTGGCAGGTGTGGCCTAGTGACTGAGCATCCAGGAACCATGAGGTAAAGTTTCAACTCCTGGTCATAGCACATGCCAGATTGCAGGCTTGATCCCAAGTGCTGGGCGTGCAGAAGACAGACGATCAATTATTATTTCTCATCATTAATGTTTTTATCTCTCTGTCCCTCTCTCTTTCCTTCTGAAATCAATAAAAATATATTTTAAAAAATAACAACTAACGAGTCACATTAAAAATATAACAGATGTTTTGTTCTTCCAGAATTTGAAAATTTCTTATCCTTTCTGTTCTCATTCTCCATAGACAACCTCAAGTATTCCATTTTCTCATGAGCTCATATTCTCTATCTCTACAAGGATCTGTCTTCCCTGGTGCTACCATACATTTTGATCATAGCTATTGTCCATTCCTCTTCAGGGATACTAGCAAAGAAGCTTTAGGTATTACTTCCACCCTACACTATATGAGAAAAATTTTTGACTTCTATTTTATCTCAGGTATTCTGTGCTTTGAAGCTGCTTCTAAGATACGTAAATATCCCTATGAGTTTACTTCATGCTTTGAACTTTTCCTGGGCACTACTATTTCTCCCAAGTTTGCCACAGTGTTTTTCATTCTCTTTACAATTAAACGAAGAAAGCCTGATGAGGTGATTTGAGCTTTTTGTTAATATGAACTCTTGGCTTTATGAAATAACACTTTAGAAAAACAATTTAATTTTTACAGGAGCCATAAAGACCAAAACCCCATGCCTCCAACATCTGTGGATTAATATATGACATATCTGTCTGCAACATTCATTTTACATCATTCAGATTTAATGTTCTATAAGTCAATGGATTCACTCCTTTTGTATGATTGAATAGAATATGCGATTTGTGGTAGACGTCTTAAAGCCAAGTCTCCAACTGCAAATAAAGTTTGTCCTTGTAACAGGTTACTTCAGGAGCACCTAGCTCTAGAACCCTCCCTACAGAACCACACCGAAAACATATTTGACTTATCTGCTCTCAAGGATATTTCTGTAGATGTTTGAGAGTAACTGCCTACAAATACTAGAATTTAGCTTTGTTGGACCATCTTTCAGAGCCTTTCATATTTTTGTCTCTATCAAACTTAGGCCTGAAGGGGAGAAAGTAGATATTACTGTTGAATTATATGTTTTCTTCAATAGTAAGAAAAAAAGTTGAGAAGCAAACTTGGCTACATAAAAAAACAAAACACACAACTGGATAATATTGATAAAATCATTTTTATACCCTAGCCAATATTTTTCCTGAACATTAAAAATATAACAGATGTTTATTCTTTGATTCTAACATCCTCTCAGCTGCAAAGAACATTTCTTATTCTTCTCATTCCAGAATTTGAAATCTTAAGAAAGAAGTCTATTTGGTATGACTTCAGTCCCATGACCATCCATTCAGTCAAAGAGCAATGAGTTAGATTATTTTTTTCCGTTCTGTGTAGCCAAGAAGGAAACAATTTTTAAAGGAAAACAAAGAAAAGGTGTTGGAAAAAGAGAGCAAAAGCTCCTTCCCCTCTCCCCCCTGGATCTGGGTTCTAAGAGCATCCTGGGTTTCTGAAGTGTGTGTGCTTACACCCTAGCAGGAGTGTTTTACAACATGTACTAATTTTGTCTACCCAGAGTATTCATCACATAAATAAATTTTAATAAAGCTATCCAATCAGCTGGGGTTTGAAGGGTCAAATTTTCCTAAGTTACCATCCTTTTATAAAATTTCATTGCATAAAAACCAGCAGCCATATATTATATCAAACAATGTGTACAGATAAATGAAATGGTTATTTCACATTGCCTCAAATTACTTACTTTTCAAGAATGGCCTAATTTATATCTCTCCCCAAATGTTATTTCCCCCTGAAACCATGTTTGAGGCTTTCTACAAACAGATCATAATGGAGATATACATTAGGAAAATGTTCAAATAAAATAAACCTATCTCTTCTGTTCATAGATAGACTTTATTTTGTGTGAGGGTATCTTATAGCCCTTTACTTTTTAGAACAATGAACTGTTGCTTCCCATAGGCAAGTACCTAATGTCTATAATAAGTGTATCAATTATCTTTATTGGATGGGATATTAAAAAAGGACAAGCCCAATGTTATTGGTTTTCCAACTACCACACATGATCAGTATGCTAATGGTTATATTATTTTTAAATATTTTAAAGTAATTAAGAATTAGGTACTTTGATATAGCTGCTATTTTCTGGCTATATAATATTTAAAAGAAGAAAAAACAATGACTGACTGATTTCTATCCATCATAGTATATAGGAATGTAACACATATGAAAACGTGTTAAATATATATTTGGATGTATGTGTGTGTGTGTGTGTGTGTTTGCATATTAGAGGTCCAATGCATGAAAATTCATGTCCTTTAGCTCGGGCTGCCTCCTTTCACAGTCCAAGAGTCCTCACAGGCGGTCCAACCTGGAAATCAGGGGAAGATGATGCACTCATCACACCTCTGCTGTTACCACTGCTGGCAGTGCAAGCCTCTGCTGGCCCTGGTTATCTGAGCCTTGGGTGGCCCTGGGCCACTGAAAAGCTGCCATCTGAAGCTTGCCTGTGCCTTAGGCCAGCCCTAGATGGCTGAGGGGCTGAAGGGACTAGGGGACTCCAGAGACAGGAATGAGGAGTGGCTGAATCCACCTGGGGATGGGCCTGGCCATGCCATGTGCCTGCCTCCCCAGCGGGGCAGAGGGGACTGGGTGCCACCATCTTGTGGCTGTGGGTGCCCTCATCTTTGTGAGGGCATGCCAGTCAATTAGCATATCCCCCTTTATTAGATAGGATGTTTTCCATATATGTATATATACATGTGTGCATTTATATAGACTATATACTTTAACAACAAAAACTTACTTAAAAGATCTAGCTTTAGACCCAATTAGTGAACCATAGTGAGTCCTATGTGGTTTTAAATGAGATCTCTATTAGGGAGGGTAAAGGCAGTGAATTTAGAGAATTGCTTTGTGGATGTAATCTCTGACCTTGAGAGTAACTCTGTCATAGGTACCAAAACCCTTCCTTCTCATTCATATTTATAGTTCTTTTGTGTTACAGAAAATATAAAGAAAAAAAGTAAACAGAAATGTTTATCAAAAAATTAATCTTGGGTATTTTATTAGTCAAATTCTGTTTACTATATCATAGGAAAGTTGTTCTGCGTCTTGCTCTTATAGAGAAATATTTTTTTATTTATTTGTTATTGATATTTTACAGAGAGGAAGGGAGAGAGAAACGTTGATGAGAGAGAAACACCAACCAGCTGCCGGGGATGTGCCCGCAACCAATGTACATGCCCCCAACCGGAATCGAACCCGGGACCTTTCAGTCCGCAGACCAACGCTCTACCACTGAGCCAAACTGGTTTTGGCCTTATAGAGAAATATTGACTAACATCTTACAAACTAAAATATTAGTGTAGCTTCCTCAATCATCCCTCACATAACCATAACAACCCACATGTAAAAGGAGGAAGATAAGATCTCCTAATGCTGTCTTGTCTAAGTGTACTGTCTAGTATTTGATATTCCATATGATTTATAGCTCCCCAAAATTATGCAGGTCATGTTATTATTTCTAAATTATTTAATTATTCTTCTGGCACTTGAAATTACAATGAGAGCTATGAAGACAACAGATTACCAACAGTACCTTGATTTTAAATCTTTCTATCTTGAATATTATATCTGTGCTCTTGTAACTGAGAAAAAATACTGTCTAGAAGACTGGACTAGTATCTCCATAGAATTATATGAACCTGTAGCTTAGTCTTCTCAGATGGAGGTGGAGTAAATAAACAAGATCAGGAAGAGAACATGTGGTGCAGTAGAAAGAGCAAGAACTCTACACTGGTATTGCTTGTTTTGAACCTCTATCCTACATACCCTATCCAGAAAGAATTTAGGCTAGTTACCTCATATCTGAGTCTCTGCTTCCCTGATTTCAAAACAGGGATATTGATTAATATTTCTTAAGTACATTGAGATAAATTAATGAGATTACATATATAAATCTCCTGGCATACAGTGAACTGAACTATAAAAATATCTAGCCAATGATCTAAGTCAGTCTTCCCTGTCTTTCAGTAATCACAAGACAAAGTAGAAAATTAGAGCTGTAATGCTTTTCGGATGAGTGACAAATACAAAAGTAAAATTCAGAAAAATAGTATCTCCTCAGCTAAAGCTAGAGTTCCTGTTGGTATGTGGACATCGATTCCAATGTGACAAAGCCAGATGTTGCTCTGGATATGTCTCTTGAATGGTCTATGAATTTTCTGAATCTCAGTCAGCTAGTCAGTGCAGCTCTTCTCTTAACAACATCTGGAGAAAGCAATTTGGAGAGGTAGTCCCACTGATCTTTCCAGGGTGATGGTGATGCTTTAAACCATTTAAAGGAGCTGATTCTTGTCCGGGCTGATTTGGCTCATGGGTTAAAGCATTGGCCTGTGGACTGAAGTATCTCAAGTTTGACTTCAGTGAAGGACATGTCCCTCGGTTGCAGGCTTGATCCCTAGCCTGGTCAGCATGTGAGGGAGGCCACCAGACAATGTATCTCTCTTACATTGACACTTCTCTTTCTGTGTCTCTCTCCCTCCCTTCCAATCTCTCTAAAAATCTATGCAAATATATCCTTGAATGAGGGTAAACAAAACAAAAAGAGCAAAGGTTATCTGCTCAGCAGGGGTCTGTCAGAAAGGAACAAAGAAAGAGAGAGAGAGAGAGAGAGAGAGAGAGAGAGAGAGAGAGAAAGGAAGAAGGAAGGAAGGAAGGAAGGAAGGAAGGAAGGAAGGAAGGAAGGAAGGAAGGAAGGGAGGGAGGGAGGGAGGGAGGGAGGGAGGAAGGAAGGAAGGAAGGAAGGAAGGAAGGAAGGAAGGAAGGAAGGAAGGAAGGAAGAGAAAGAATCTACTAGCTGGATTGGATCCTTTAAAGGTCGAGACTCTCCAGAGCTGCAGTAAGAAAGCAGGTCTGGAGACTGGGGAATATGGTTCCTCGGTGGTTCCCTCAGTATCTCACACTGTTCCATGGGGCTGATACAACCCACCTGAGATCTGTGTTCATTGTGCACTCTCATATTTCCCATGGCTGACAGAACAGAATGCTATAGCACAAAGCCACCGGTCCCACCCAAACATTTCTCTCCCAGGCATCAAAGGAAATTGGAAAAATTCACAAATATCTCTTTAAGAACAGCCTCAGAGAGCCCCAAATTCCTTCAGGTTAGCTGTGCAAAAATAAACTTTAGAACAGCCTATGGATTATTATTTCAGTAACCATGTTCTATTCTGAGAAGTGGATTTTAAGCCACCAAGGTCATGGTGATATGTTAGCAGTCATTTTCTAGTTGTCATGGGGAGGGAGGAGTAGCATAGGGCCTGCATTCTGGGTCAGCTGACAATGGTTCTAATCCCAGCTCAGTCACTAGGCAATTACGTGAACATATGTGAATCACTCAATAGCTCTGGACCTAAGGGCCCTCAGCCATGCAGACTACATTATTTCTGAGTTCCCACCCAGGACTGAGATCCTACAATCTGTACTCTCATTTTGCTCTTACTTGGATAGCCAGGCAAATTGAATGCTCTCTCAGAGGTGTTAACTAGCTTCCTGAGAACACTCACACACAGGTTATTAGGTAAATAAAAAAGTGTTTCCATTTGTAGAAATAACCTCTTTGCACTATGCTTCACATTAATATTTAGTGCATTAATATTATAAAGTTTATGTACACAACACTGCCTATTCATTTCATTTTAGTCAGCAAATGTGAATTTTGCAAACATGATATTCAGGGCAAATAGATCAAATATATAATAAGTATGTAATTTATCAACCTTGAGGCTCTTTAAATACTTCCAAAGTGAAAATACCAATTTAATTCTTTTTTTTTCTTTTGCCAGCATCCAAATTGGGAAATAAATGTGAAACTGTTATTATTTGCAGATGACATAATACTGTATATAAAGAATGCTAAAGATTCCACCAAAAATCTACTAGAACCAATAAATGAATTCATGTAAAGTAGCAGGATCAAAATATATTCCAAAATTGGTTATATTTTTATACAGCAATAACAAACTATCATAAAGGGAAACTAAGAAAAAAATCCAATTTACAATTGCATGAAAAAAATAAAATAAAATACCTAGGAATAAATTTAACCAAGGGAGCAAATTATCTGTACTCAGAAAATGATAAGACCCTGAAGAAAGAAAATGAAGAAGATACAAACAAATGGAATCATATACAAAGCTCATGAATATGAAGAATTAGCATAGATAAAATGTCCATACCACCTGAAACAATCTATAGACTCAAGGCAATGTTAATCAAAATACAAATTGTGTTTTTTGCACAACTAGAACAAATAAACCAAAATTTTATATTTATATTATAAAAGGCCTGTGGCTGTAACACTGTAATGCCTTAATGACCAAATGACTGGCCACCCAGGGTGCATTGATGGGTCCTGCCCACGGTGTTGTGGCAGAGGGAGTCTGAGTCTGGGGTCCTGCCCATGGAGGCACAGCAGAGGGAATTTGGGTCCCAAGGCGCGGGGGGAGGGAGGTCTCACACAATTTTATGCATTGGGCCTCTAGTGAAATTATAAATACCCGGAATACCTACAGTAGTCTTGATATAGAAGGATTAACTTGAAGGTATCACTCTAACTAATATCAAGCTATACTTAAAGGTTACAATAATCAAAACAGAAGGGTATAAAAAATACCTAGACAATGATAAATGGAACAGAGTAGAGGGTTCAGAACTAAACTCATGCCCATATGGCCAATTAATATTTGACAAAGGAGGCAAGCACATATAATGGGGTAAAAGCAGTCTATTCAATAATTGGTGCTGGGAAATCAGACAACATATACATGAGAAAAAATAAAACTAGACAAGAATATTCAAGAATAAACTCAAATTGTATTAAATATTTAAATGTAAGATTCAAAACCATAATACTCCTGAGAGAAAACATAGGCAGTCAAATCGCAAACACCCCATTAGGCATAACACCCCATTAGGAAATAAACAAACAAACAAAACAAATGGGACTACATCAAACTAAAATATTTTTGCGCAAAGGACATCATCAACAAAACAAAAAGATAATCTCCGATGATACAACTGATAAATCTTTAATATAAAAAATATAAAGAACTCATATTACTCAAAAACAAAAAAACAAACAATTAATAAAAAATGAACAGAGGACCTGAATAGACACTTCTTTAAAGAGGACATACAGATGGCCAATACCCATAAAAAAGATGCACAACATCGCCAATCATCAGAGAAATGCAAATTAAAACCACACAGATATCACCTCATGCCTTCAGAATGGTTTCACCAATAAATCCCCTTATGACAAGTGTTGGTCAGGATGTTGAGGAAAGAGAATTCCAGAGCACTGTTGATGGGAATGAAGATTGATGCAGTATGAAAGTTCTCCAAAAAATAAAAAATAAAACTATCTATGACTCAGAGCACTTCTGAGGATTTATATGTAGAAACCCACAACACTAATTTGAAAGAATATGTACATTCTATATTCACTGCAGCATTATTTACAACTAGAGGCCTGGTGCACAAAATTCATGCACTTGGGGGGGTCCCTCAGTCTGACCTGCTCCCTCTAGCAGTCTGGGAGCTCTGGGAGGATGTCCGAATAATGGCTTAGTTGCAGCTACCCCCAAGGCTGGATCTTCTCCAGTCCAGTCAGCCTCCCCATCTCCCCGGGGGTGCAGGGGCTGGGGTACGGTGTCCGTGAAGGGGTATTGGAGGATTGGAAGAGCTCCCTGTGATTGCTTCCCCTTCCTTCTTTGCAGTCCAGACTCCTGTCAGGCACTCTTCTCAGACCCTTGGGGAATTTGGCTCCAGCAGCCTGCCCCCTACTGTGTGCACATCAATATTCAAATTGGTCATTACGGAGACACGGTAATGGCAATTACCTCTTTGTATGTATAGATTACCCATCGATAGATGAGTGGATAAAAATGTGAATGCAAATATATATAATGGAATATTATTCAGTCATAAAAAATAAAAATCTTATAGTTTATGACAGCATGGATTGATCTAAGGTAGAATCACACTAAGTGAAATAAGTCAGTCAGAGAAAGACAAATGCCATATGATTTCACTTATATGTGGAATTTGAGGAAGAAAATAAATGAACAAATGAAATAGAATCAGACTTAAGACATAGTGCATGGACTGCTGGTTGCTATTGTTTTGGGGGACTGGTTGAAATAGGTGAAGGGATTAACAAGTACAGATTGGTAATTATAAGATTATCACAGGGCTGTAAATGACAGCACAGGGAAAGAGTCAAGAATACTGCCATAGCTATGTATAGTGGCAGGTGGTTAGATCTAGTACTTAAAATATCAGAGGTTGTACTTTGTAAAGTATATGATTGTCTAACCACGATGCTGTGTACCTGAAACCAACACAAAAGAATATTAAAAACATACACTATTTTCTCCTTTACCTCTAACTATTTAACAATTGTCTTCATTTTTGTTTTGATGCCCAAATTACATTTTGATTAATTTATTTTCAAATTCTACATATATTGTGCCAGCACCTCTGGTGAATCATTAGTTCGCCAATTGTATCACCAGTGGATAATATAATGACTTAAGTTTACCAGATCTGCAGCTGTTAGTCATGAATGGATTTCTTCATGACACAGAGCTAGCCATGCTCATGTACTATGATGCCAGTAATTGTAGATCACAGCTTCTACTGCCTTTTATCCCTGAGCACTACATGGTTATACTTCTTAAATTCACATCTATCATACATCATTTCTATAATATTTCATTGGAGCCAATTTCTGGATATGGTACAATATTATCTGCAAATTCATGGCAGCCTTGGCTCATGATAAATGATGACAGACCTGAGGCTAATCACTTCCATAATTCTAGTACAATTGCAGATGTAAAAATAGTTCGACAAAACATACCAATGATCCATTTGAAATGCTTTTGTAGGGGCAAAATGTTGCCAGTGGTATATTTATAGATATAATCACAGAGACAGGAAGAACCTGTATCTATTCGGATCTAATTGTCAATGTCCATTTTTAAAAATTTTATACTTTAACTAGATGTCTGGGGTGCAAAATTTCATGCACATGTGGGTTCCCTCGGGGTGGCCTCGCAGCCCTGCAGCCCCACCTAGCACCCCACCTTGGCCAAGCACCGCCTGCTCTCCCCGCCACTGCCACCGCTGATCACCTTCTGCAGGCTGAATGGCCGGGTGATCGGGGCCCCAGCTTGCACCTGCCTTGACCTGGCGCCTTCTCACCTGCTCCACCATCCCACTGTGGTCCCACTCTCCTCGGGGCCCATCGAGCAGGCAGCACCTCCACTGTTGCCTGCTGCCAGTGCTGCATCACCAATGCCTGCCATGTCCCATGCCACCCCCTGGTAGTCAGCGCAGGTCATAGCCAAGGGTTGAACTCCAACCCAAGGGGATAATTTGCATATGAGGCTTTTATTATAGGATGTGTTAGAATTAGTGAGCCCCTTTCTACAACCTGTATTCATAACTACAATAAAATAGATGCTGAAGAAACTATAATGAAGAAAGATGAACTAATAATTGCTTTATCAACCTATACCAATATATCTGATTTTAATTTAAAGATCGTATGCTTTTCTACACAGAGAAAACCCAGATAAAGAAACACATAGCTTATTCTCTTAGGCATATTTGGAAGAGTCTTTAGGTATATCAACAATAATCCCTTGAGAAGACACAGAGAAAGGTGTCTCATCTTCTTGTGCACAATAAAATAAGTAGATTTAGATACTAATGTCATCTATGGGATACCTATCTTAAGCCAGCCACCCTATTTCACATAATATGTACACTGAAGACTGAGTCAAGGCCTTGGTCTCAAAGGCCTCCAGCAGCGAAGAAAACAAGGACGCATATAGATGCCAATACTATGATCTGTGCTCTTTTGCATATCATGTGCAAATACCTGCTGAGATGCCTAGCTCTATGTGAGGAGAGCAGGAAAGGTGTTACTTATGAGGAACATCTATCTTTTTCTGAATATCCCAAAAGTTCTCAGATGGACAGAAGTATGTCAACACAGAGGCAATAGCATATTAATAAATTTGCATCTTGACTTACATATATAGACTTTTGTGAACTTTATCAGCATACCTCAACCAACCAAAGTCAGTTCACAGAGAAGTGAGCTCACTAAAGCAGTTTTCAACATCAGGAAACCATGACATTGAACTTAGAGTCACTGTTAACTTTTCATGGAAATACAACACCAAAAACCACAAGGCTCCTCTTTCTGTCTTAATTTCTTGGCATCCTAGGAGCCGTAACATATATGAATCAAGTAAATAATAATGTGTTCATGCAACCACAATAACAGTAAGGCATATTCCCAGCTCTTGACGCATATATATGTATGCATCAAGAGCTGGGAATACCTGTGGCTAAGATAAAAAGAGAAGACATTTAAGTTAAAATGTCCAGTACTGTTTGACATGTAATTTAGTAGTGATACACAGAAGAAACCGTAAGATGCCTACACAGTATCTCAGATCTGATTTACACTAGTTATTCTGACTATATGTACTTTTGCATGATTTCTCTCCTGTCAATGATAGACCATAATGGAGAATTGATTTAAACTGTTCGATATATCCGGCTGGAGACATTCAGGCAACATTCAAACTGCAAAGTAACATTGAAAGTGCAAATCAAATGCCGTGTTTATAGAGCAACTGGTTTCAGAATTATGCATGTGATATATATCCCACATGTCTTCGTGAATGCATCCCTTAGCTTCAGGATCATGCAGAATGTGGATGGACAAATCCAAAATTGCTACCAACATGTTATTAGAATTGGCTGAATGCTTTCATTTAGACAATGCCAACTCTGATAAAAAGTCACTAGAGTTTAAAGAAGTCTTAGAGACGTTTTTGCTAGAGTTAAATATGAGTTTTTATAAAAAGGAAAGGCAAAAATGTAAAAGCTACTTTTACTAACAAAAGAAAATTTTCATGTAAAGGTGTAAAACTATAGCTTTTAAGGTGAGAACATTGGAACTGAGAAAATATATAGTACTTTTAAGAAAATAGAAGACGAAATGATCTTGAGATGGATCAAACCATTTACAAAGGTGAAAATATGATCCTAAGTCAGAAATGGTTAAGCTTAAAAAGTCCATTTATTTAAAGTTTGAATGTTTTCACGTTGCCATAGCATTATTTTCATTAATTTGTTTATTCTTCTATCCACTTATCAAGGGTTACTTAGTTTATTTTTTAATATATTTTATTGATTTTTACAGAGAGGAAGGGAGAAGGATAGAGAGTTAGAAACATTGATGGGAGAGAAACATCAATCAGCTGCCTCCTGCACACCTCCTACTGCCCGCAATCAAGGTACATGCCCTTGACTGGAATTGAACCTGGGACCCTTGAGTCCACAGGCCGACGCTCTATCTACTAAGTCAAACCAGTTAGGGCAAGCCTTACTTAGTTTTATTCTATGTATACTCAACATTTATTGTTATCCATGCTAACTATTTTACTACATCCTGGGGTGGGGATTTTGAGATTTTGATAGATAGACAACAGCAATTCAACATAAAATGACCATGTGAGAGATAATTATGTTGTCATTGAAGAATTATTTTACCTTTTATGTAACATGATTTGTTTTTTGTTTTGTTTTGTTAACCAGATGTATCTTTATAGTATCCAGTTTCTTGTGGAATTTGTGTGCTGTAAGGGAGAAGGGTATATATAAATATTGTTCATTGGAAGTATATTTAATTAGAAAGTATAAAATGAAATTATGTTTCCTTCCATCCAATATGTAATAGTTCTCAAAACTTAAATTCTGAAATGAGAGTTCATTGTTTAAGACCTAGACCACATTTGTTAAAGGTTATAAAAAGAGAGAGTCAATATCATATTTTTCTATCTAGTTAAACAAAGTTAAAATGCTATTATTTAAAAACATACTTAACCCTAACTGATTTGGCTCAGAGGATAGAGCGTCAATTGAAGGGTCCCAGGTTCAATTCCAGGCAAGGGTGTGTGGCTTGGTTGTGGGCTCATCTCCAGTGGGTGCGGGGGGTGGGGTGTAGGAGGCAGCTGACCAATGTTTCTAACTCTCTATCCCTCTTTCTTCCTTTCTGTAAAAAATCAGTAAAATATATTTTTTAATTAAAAAATAAAATAAAAACATACTTAGCTTAAACACTACCCCCAAGAAGCCATCTGCTCTCTTTTGTCTTTTGAATCCATCCTTTATTCTGATGTTAAACCTCAAGTATTTTCTCACAAAGGCAAATTTCTAAGTTTTAACCTCAAGAGCTTGAAAGAAAAAATACATAAAATCTCTTAAGCACACCAGGTACATTTCTCTAGAGTGTACTTGACATGGGGAAATGACACTTACATAATGATGACACTTAGAACTGAGAGAAAATACACATTAGCACATATTTGCTTGAATGAATTAGTCAATAAGCATTTATTCAGTAATATGCCTTTAAGTTATTTCTCTAAAAGGCAAAATAGAGCCCTACTTAGTTTGGCTCAGTGGATAGAGTGTCAGCCTGCAGACTGGAGGTCCCTGGTTCAATCCCTTCAAGGGCATATGCCTGGGTTGCAGGCTAAATCCCCAGTAGGGGGTGTGCAAGAGGCAGTTGATCAATGATTCTCATCATTTATGTTTCTCTCTCTCTCTACATCTCCCTTCCATTCTGAAATCAATAAAAATATATTTAAAAATAAAAGGCAAAACATATTAATCATAAACAAGCATAGTCCTTGATTTGTAACTTTTCTGTGTATACTTGACAACTAATGGTATTTCTTTAAAGGCAAGCCATTCCACTTAGTGTTTGTAGAATATTATTGCATTATTTATGCTATGACAGCAGTTTTAATATAAAAGCAGAGATTATTTATACAACAGATTTGGCTCTGCCTAGGTGGCATTGCTTCCAAATGCTATAATGAAGAACAAGATGTATAAGACACAACACCTATTGTATGTATGCTGATTATTTAACCTTAGAGGCAAGTCTAGCACAATTGTCTGCAATAGAGAAGTCCTGTGCTAAGAGACAAATGATCACTTCAAATTTGTAAGAGATCTTTTCTAACTGTTAGAACGGAAATGCTCAAAACTTCTCTAATTATATACAAGTTATTTTATTATTTAGAATAAGGCTTTGCACAGAATTCATATCTGCTTCTTCTTCAGTATTATTAAATGGTCATTAGAGGCTGCTGCATATGAAATGTATAAGTGAAATGATATGAGAGGTGCAGTGTTTCCACGGACAAGATGATACATTGCTTTGAAAAGAGTTGGATCAAAGCAAAGCAGCAATAAGAGCCTACAGTAGATGCAGCCTTCATAGAGAACACAATAACTTAGCTATCACAGGTAACTGCCTTCTTGGAGGGCTGACAATAAAATAAGTGCAAAGCTAATTCTATGAAATGACTCAAACCATAGGCTTAAAAGTACACTCTCTCACTAATGTCAATGTTGCCACATGCTCATCTGGACCACTTCCCAACAAACATAGAGATATCCTCACTCATGAGATTCAAAAGGGCATCAATTGGCATTGGTCCACAGGTTTAGAGCATGGGCATGACATTCTGAATTCTGAAAGAAAAATTGGAAATATGTTCATTTGATTTTACAATCACCTTCATCTTACTCCTTATAGATGTTCCACTAGGATATGAAAAAGGAGTTGGGATAACAGTGAAGTTAGACCCAAGCACTAGAAATACTGGAATTTGTGAGGGAGGCATTACTTTTCCCAGTTTTTTTTCTCTCCTAGAGGATCCTGGGAATGAAAGGGAGAGAAAGAGAAAAAAAGAGAGAGGGAGAAAGAGGGAGGAAGAGAGAGAGGGGGGGAGGGGTTTTCTGGAATCTATGCAGCTCTTTCAATGCAAATGAGTTGATGCTACTTGCCCTAGAAACGTGGTCTGCAAACTGACTCCTGAGCCACATGTGGCTCTTTGGCCCCTGGGTGTGGCTCTTCCACAAAATACCACAGCCTGGCCATGTCTATTTTGAAGAAGTGTTGTTAGAAGAAGTTTAAGTTTAAAAAATTTGTCTCTCAAAAGAAATTTCAATTGTTGCACTGCTGATATTTGGCTCTGTTGACTAATGAGTTTGCCAACTGCTGCCCTAGAAGAAGCTTAACTACACACAGCATAGGTAGATAATAAGTAATACAGGGACAGTGTTTTAATGCAGTAGTTTTCAACCATGACACTTTAGAATGACCTAGAAGAGCTAGTTTATAATAATCCAATTCTGGGTCCTAACCCAGACCAATTAAATCAGAATTTCAAGAAATATAAATCTCCATAGGTACTTTTAATATGAAGCAAGGGGTGGGAAACTACCAGTATAAGTATATAGAATCTTGATAGGATTGAATACTTATCATGTTATTTGAATTTATAAAATTTGAATTTGTAAACATTCTATGGTGATTAAAATATTCCATTCCTCAACCAACAGATATGGGTATAATAAACATTGTAAGAAGACCCACTGTCCTCACAGCACTTCAAATAAATATAATGAGGTTCCATCAGATGATAAACAGTCTTTACATGCTCTGACATAATGCTACCCCTTAAAGGCTAAGTGTACAACTTGTTTTCCCATTGCAACATATGTGTATTTTATCAGCTGTCAGACATTTAACAAATTTTATTGATTATGTTTTTTGGTATTTTTTAGTGTAACAACAAGTGTGAAGATAACTTAAATGATCTAAGATGCATGCTATTGTCCTGAACTATCACTAGACTTAAGTTATAGTTTAATTCTCAAGGTTTTGGTGACAACTTTTCATATTTTGGTATTATTATCTTCTTTCTAAAATTGAGTTAATTTCAAACATCTGAAGTAAAACTCAAAATAAAACAAACAAACAAACGAATAAAAATAAATAAATTTTAAAAACAACAATAGCTAAAACCGGTATGGTTCAGTGAATAGAGCGTTGGCCTGTGGACTGAAGGGTCCTGGGTTCGATTCCGGACAGGGGCATGTACCTTGATTGAGGGCACATCCTCAGTGGGGGATGTGCAGGAGGTAGCTGATCGATGATTCTCTTTCATCTATGTTTCTAACTCTCTATCCCTCTCTCTTCCTCTTTTTAAAAAATCAGTAAAATATATATTAAAAAAACAACAACAAAAGAAAAACAATGAATAGCTGCAGCAATCCCTCGAAAGAAGAACAAAGTTTGAGGGATCTCAATACCAGATATTAAGCTGTATTACAAAGCCACTGTTCTCAAAACTGCCTGGTACTGGCATAAGAACACACATATAGACCAATAGAATAAAATAGAGAACCCAGAAATCAACACACCACTATACTCAATTAATATTTAACAAAGAAGGAAAGAGCATACAATTCAGACAAGAGAGTCTCTTCAATAAATGGTGTTGGGAAAATTGGACAGATACAATGCCAAAATAATGAAACTACACCATGCATCAATTTACACCATACACAAAAATAAGCTCAAAATGGATAAAGGACTTAAACGGGAAATAGTAAACTATAAAAATATTAGAGTAATCCAGAAGCAGGAAAATATCAGACACATGTCAAACCATATCTTCACCAATATAGCTCCTAAGAGGCAATGGACACTAAAACTAAAATAAACAAATGGGACTACATAAAAATAAAAAGCTTCTGTATAGCAAAAGAAACCATCAACAAAACAACAAGAAAGCCCACTGCATGGTAGAATATATCTGCTAATATTATCACCGATAAGCATTTAATCTCCAACATTTATAGAGAACTCATGCAACTTAACAAAAGGAAGATTAACAACTCAAAAACAAACAAACAAACAAAAAACAAAGTGCAAGGGATCTAATTAGGTACTTATCGAAAGAGGGCATAGGAAGGCCAAGAGGCATATGAAAACATGCTCAAAGTCAGTAATCATCTGAGAGATGAAAATCAAAACAACATTGAGCAAGCATCATACATATGTCAGAATGGCTATCATCAACAAATCAACAAATGACAAGTGCATGTGAAGATGCAGAGAAAAAGGAACCCTCATGCACTGCTAGTGGGAATGCATACTGGTGAAGACACTGAAGAACAGTATGGAGTTTCCTAAAAAAAAATAAATTTGACCCAGTGATTCCACTTCTAGGAATATATCCCTAGTAACACCAATCATAAATGATATATGCACCCCTATGTTCACAGCAGCACAATTTATCATAGTTAAGGTTATGAAACAGCCGAAGTGCCCATCAGCCCGATGAGTGGATTAAAAAAAATGTGATACATTTACACAATGGAATACTATGCTGTGGTTAAAAAAAAAAAAAAAAAAAGGAGAAAGGAGTTCTTACCATTTACAACAGCATGGATGAAACTGGAGAGCATTATGCTAAGTGAAATAAGACAGTCAGAGAAAGATATATATCACATGATCTCATTTACTTATGAAATATAATGAACAACATGATCTGGTGAACAAAAACAGATCCAGAGACAGAGAAGCATTGATCAGACCATCAAATATCAAAGGGAAGGTAGGGGAGGGTGGCAGTAAGGGGGAGAGATCAACCAAAGGACTTGTATGCATGTATATAAACCTAACTAATGGACACCACCAGGGGATGAGGGCATGAGTGGGGGAGTGGGAGTAGGGGTCAATGGGGGGATAAGGACACATATGTAATACCTTAATTAATAAAGAGAAATATATATAAAAGCCTAAGTGACTGAACAGCCAAATGACCAGTTGACCAGTTGCTATGATATGCACTGACCACCAGGGGTCACAATCAAGGAGATGCCCTCTGGTGGTCTGTGCACTTCTACAGACAATCTTCCACTGCCGGCCAACCTCCTGCTCTCCCTACCCCCAGCCAACCTCCCTCAGCCACTACCCCAAGCTGGTTCCCTCCCCCCTTAACCCCCATGATTGACCTCGATCACCAGCCATGCCAAGGGACCCCACCCATTCATGAATTCGTGCACTGGGCCTCTATTAAAAATAAAATAAAATTGAGTTAATAATATTTACCATGATCATATAGTATGGCCATTTTAAAGAGGAAGTAAAACATGAAATAACAATCTAGAATGCGGATACAAGTAATATTTAGCAAGAGTTACTTTGATATACTATTGGCATATAGTATATACTATTGGATATACTATTGGCACTTACTTAGGTTACAGTATTGATATTTCTCTTATATTGAGCATATGTTCATTTGGCTTATAAGCTGAGGACCAGGCATGATATGTGATGAGGCTGAGCTAGTTATTTCCATTTTGAGCTGGGATGATGAGGGTGAAGCTGTAGTCTTCCTGCAAAGTGAGGTTCCATCTTATCCAAAATCCAAGGAATAGAGGGATAAGAGAAACTTCTGATAGTTTTTAGGTGATATGAAAATAAAGGACCATAACTCTTCACATCAGACGAATATTCTGGGAAGATTAAAATTTTGTGCCCAGAAACCCATGGGAGAAGGAATGTTGAAAATTAACATTAAGTAGAGGATCTGAGCTCCATCAGGGAGTTTCTGGAGCCATCAGAGTGGTCTTCCAAAAAATAACAAGTGAACATTGCTAGACCTCGTGTTTGGGAAGAACACTGTTTTTTTGTATGTATGTTTGTTTGTTTTATTTGTTTGTTTGTTTTATATGCAACCTTCATGCAATAAAAGATGAGACAAGACCAGGCATACTTCAGTGGATTTCAGGGTAGAAAGATAGCAAATAAGTGCCAGATGTTCCCTCCTTCAGTCCTGGGGCAAAATGGAAGCATTTCTACTAAGATGCCTTCATACTGCAGAGCAGTGGTCGGCCAACTCATTAGTCAACAGAGCCAAATATCAACAATACAACAGTACATCGATTGAAATTCTTTTGAGAGCCAATAACCGACTTCTGGACATGGGCCTCAAAATGGGCCTCGAAGTTTCAATTGCACTGTACTTGTCCACCCGCATGTGATATTTTGTGGAAGAGCCACACTCAAGGGGCCAATGAGCAGCATGTGGCTTGTGTGCCGCAGTTTGCCGACCACTGTTTTAGGGAATACCAAGCAAATGGTTGACACTTTTTTTTTTTTTACCAACCAACCAAATTGAATTTAAAATAAAAATTAGTTTGGTTATTTTGTGCTAAAATCAAACTTCACGCTTGCCTAGATGTGTGGCCTAGGTTTGCACCTAATTTGAAATGTTAGGTATATAAACACACACACACACACACACACACACACACACACACAAATATATCATGGAATGAACATCTCTGAATCTCTCTAGATTACTGATAACACAGACTTCAAATAAATTTTGCCAAGGTAAATTTACCATAAACTCGTTAAATTTTTACCCTATTTCTGGATTTTGTGTGTTGTTTCTTATTTCACAGTTATCTCCACTGTTTTCTCAGTGTTAGACTGACCTGAACCTCAACCATGCCACATCTTTCAAGTTGCTTTTGGTCAAGTAGGCCACCAACCTGAGACCATGTGGCTCATGGATTAGGCAAATTCAAATTGAAATATACTCTTTATGCAGTATTGCCCAGTAACAAAGAACAGTGCCTGGCTGGTGTGGCTCAGTGTTTGAACATCAACCTATGAACCAGGAAGTCATATTTTTTAATTCCTGGCTAGGACATATGCCCAGATTTTGGGCTCGATCCCCAGGGTGAGTCATACAGGAGATAGCTGATCAACTATTCTCTCTCATCATTGATGTTTCTATTCTATCTCCCTCTCCCTTCCTCTCTGAAATCAATAAAAATACTTTTAAAACAATAAAAAATAAATAAAACAAAAGCAATGAACACTGTATCACGCACAACAAGTTCATCACAGTTCCATTATGCACAGCTAGGATATGAAATGCTTCAAATCAGCATGTGAGGTAATATCTTCAATATATTAATTGAGCGCAGTACTGGCTTTTCCCTTAGGAAGATTAACAAAGCTGAGCCTATCTAGAAGAGTAGTTAGAAGGTCAATTGGTAACTAAAATTAGATGAAGAGGGAGAATGATCAGGGATCAAGAGAGAGCTGGGTCCCTCCATCGCAGACGAGCAAGGAGCAGAGCAAAAGTCATGAGGGGATGAGCCGCCTCTGAGCAAGGACGCCTGCCTACTCTGACTTGCCATTCAGCCACAATGTGTGCACATGTAACCCCGCTCCACACACCACCAAACACAAAAACAAGGGAAAGAAAAGGGTGAGAGACCTAGATTCCCACCCTAGATAGAAAGTGAGTGCATAAAGAGAACGCTTTGACTTCCATTTCAGAAAGCAACCATTCCTTCGACTAAACACTATTTTTATCTAAGGTGAAAAGTAAGATGCTACAACACAGAGAGACTCAAAATTATAGTGGCTAAGAAAATGAAAATACACAAGGGTATTTCTTTCATATAATGGTACTTATGTCTTAAGTTACAGTATTGCAGGGATGATTAAGAATGGAGGGGGAGAGGGCTGCTCATCTAGGGTGGAACTTAATTGAGATAATAGGGGTGCCCCTGCCACCATTAAACTAGGCAAACTAGTACTACCACCACTCAACTAGGCAAAAGGGAAAAAAGTATAGGCTGCACTTTCTATCTCCTGAATCAGAATGGCTATGTGCCAGTTGCAAAGAATATGCTGTTCATGAGCAAGTCAGAATCTGTCCTGTTAAATGCCTATGGAACAAAGGTCAGCATCTGCTCTGTCATTTGAGTTTGATAACCGAAAGACAAATCTGAACAGAGTTCTAAAGTGGCTTTCAGAATAGGAGAGGGTATTTTTTTTTTGAGGAAATAGTCACTGTACTGTTAAAAATCCACCAGCATCAATCATTTAGACCAGTTATTTTCTACCTTTTTCATCTCATGGAACATATAACTAACTAGAGGCCTGGTGCATGAATTTGTGCATGGGTGGAGTCTGGCCCTGCCCCCAATAGGGGGTGGGGGACCAATTGTGGGTAGGGCCGGCCAGGGGAGTTATTACTGTCAAAGGTCTTTGCAGGGCGAATAAATGTTTGCTGTTGGCTTTCGGAGGAGTTGAAACTTCAAAGGTGCTGTAGTGTGAGGGACACTTTCTGGTTCCATTTCTAAGCCTCTCCCTAGACAGGTAACATGGTTTAATTCCCTGCTGACAAACCCTCTAAAGAGAGGCCCTGGTGTGATGTGGCTGCCCTCTTTGGTAGTAAGCAATGGAGAGAGAATGCAGGAAGATGGTGGTTGTACTGGGCACCTCTCCTGGACACCTGACTGATGGTCCAGACTGTGAGCAGTTTTCTTCCTGGTCATTCATCATTCAAGTTCCTGGCCTATGAAGGCTAGAGAGCATTTACTTACTTAGAATCACTGAAGGTCACACCTCATTGATCGGGGGGTGGTCAATCAAGGATGGGGCAGGCAGGAGGAGGGGTGATTGGCTGCTGCAGTGTGCATCATAACCACCACTCGTTCTGGTCATTATGTAGTTCAGTTACTTGGCTTTTATATAGAGATAGTACTAAAATTCTGCAGCACACCCAAAAAATATTTTATATGCTTTTCTGATCTGACAAAAATAGGTTTAATTTTAAAAAAATATATTTTATTGATATTATACAGAGAGGAAGGGAGAGAGATAGAGAGCTAGAAACATCAATGAGAGAGAAACATCAACCAGCTGCCTCTTGCACACCCCCTACTGGGGATGTGCCCGCAACCAATGTACATGCCCTTGACCTGAATCGAACCTGGGACCTTTCAGTCCGCAGACCGATGCTCTACCACTGAGCCAAACTGGTTTCGGCAATAGGTTTAATTTTGATTGATTTGCAAAAGAATAATAATAGCAATTACCTACCCTTTTTGCTCCAATGTAAGGCTTTAGAAAATCAGGTGCCTATATAATATATGTTTATACAGATTTCTGGTACCAAGAATTTACCAGTCAGATGCAACCTTATTTTGCAACATGAGCAACAAGATGCAACTCTGTTATAGGACCTATATATTTATGGTTCAAGGCAGGGCATTCACACTAGAAGGCTTGCATTGGCTGTTGTCATTTTCATATTTAATATTCTAAAAGAAAAGAAGTCAGTGCCCCTGATTGAATAGTCAGGTACTGCATGTTTGTTTTAAAAACTCTTGCAGTACACCAGTGTAGCACGCTGGTTTAAAATCACAGATTTAGACCCATCTGTATATCCATAAACATCCTGTTATTGGTGGCAATTAATTTAGCATGTTTTCACTCTTTATACACTTATATAGAGAAAGCATATTTGACTTAAAGCTGAATTTCATTGTTTCATTTATAAATTTAATAACTTTACATATCCTGAATATGTATCTTCCTCATTCTCTATTTATAAGCTGGTCTCAATGCCCTGAGGTGTATTAAATGTTATAAATATATTGCAACACCAAAATGCCAGGAATGCATATAATTTCAAGAGTGAAAATGTCTGGAAACCATGAAATCTCATTATCCATACGTCTAGATATTTAAATATAAGTAGTTCCTGCTATCTGGACTGTGACAGATGTAAGTCCCATTGTCACCTCTTAATTATCCCTAATAGTAACTTCATTACTTCTTTTTCAGCTTTAAGAGGACCCTGTGTGAGCTCAAGGGGCTCACGTGCTTTGGGTGAGAGAGCAATGAGCACTTCTCCATGGGTACATGGCAGGGATTTGTTGATACACATCATGGTTCAACCCCAGGTTATGCTAAATGAGCGACTAAAACCATCCTTGGAGAGCTTTCTGTGTGTGTGGGCTCCCGAAGAAACCTAAGAGCCTAAAGCCAGCCTTGCTTATCACATTTTCCAGTCTCTCCTTGTTATATTATCTTGTCTCCTGGAGCCCAAGGTACAGTGTTGTACCTAGAGGGGTATTTTGCTTTCTCAGATAATGAGTCTATTTTAACACCAACATTCTTTTCCTACTATTGAGATACAATTTATTTTTTAAGAAACATATCCATAGTGTCATGCTGTATTAAAACAATGGCACGTTAACTTCCCCAGAAGTATATAAAGGCTGAAGGGCTGAATTAAAAATACAAGACCACATTTCCTGAGTTGCTGATAGACATGACACAGTTAGCTCTGCCTCGTACATGCACTTTGGGGCATGTTTTGCTGGTAGTTGATATTTTTCAATAATACCCTCTTTAGAATGTTCCTGTCTCTGATGAGCAGCTGATAATCTTCAAATCCCTTTGCCCTTTTCCATCCAGATATTTAAGCTCCTTCATGTATAGGTTCACAGAATTTATTCTCTGAATGCTTGTCAGAGCTGCAGTTTCTTTTAATAGAATCTTTCTTGGGCAATTGCTGACTAAAATTTTCATCTGCATTGAAAGAAACTTAGTTTACATTGAAATTATGTCAAAATAGCTCATTGGATAGTGAAAGAAAATCAAGGTATGGCTTTTAAACTCTACAAGGAGTTAACAGACATGGACAGTTTCTAAATGGGCCAAGCACAACACCAGTCATTAGGCAAATGTAATACCCAACACACGCACCCTCTTTCAACGTAGATAGGTTGAGGGCATCACGTGAGCAAATGTGAAAAAAAGTCATATGTAATACAAGGTGCTGATAAAATGAGGGCCCTCTGAATCAGAACTTACTGTAAAACCTTGGGCACATTACCTATTTTGAACTTGGTTTTCTCATTTGCATAATGGGATAATAAAATTAATGTCTGCTCTGAGGCAGAAACAAGAGCATAAACGTAAAGTTCTTAGAACAGTGGCTGACATAGTAAGCATTAAATAAATGTCAGTTGTTTTTACTATCATCCTTAAAGCAGAGTCAAAATACAGGATTGTGCTCAGAACCTGGGAGCAAAGAGGAGAGAGAAATGCATCTCTAGATGTAAAAGTAGGAAAACATGATCAACTGCATAGATGATGAGTAAATTGGTTGGATCTTTGTGGCTCAGTAGAAACATCCTCTGGTTTGGCCAGTTGTTAAGATGGGTATGTGTATGTTTGCATGTGTGTGTGTTGGGGGCTGGTCAGAGATAGTTCTAATTTGCATTTTGTTTCATTTATTTTCAAATAAAGCACTAGTCTCATTAAATCCATGATATCATTTATAAGTCTTTGTTTGCAACATAACCCTTGACCACTTACTCAGAGAGAAAAAGTATTGGAGGTTGGGGGAATGCACAGGATCAAAGGAAAGGGTGAAGAATCAGACCCAAAGGAATAAGAAACCCAGCTATCATGATACAAGGGCCTGCTCAAGATTACCCCATGGGTGCCTCTGCCAGAAGGAATAGCCTCCAACTTCATTTTTTATGCTTCCCCTCAAGATTTAAGGTTCTTGTTACAACTCTACTTCTGTCTATTGGCAAGTCTACCATCTCCCCACTTTAATGTTGTCAGTGTCAAGAACATATTAGGTCAGGGAGAGGGTCATAAGTAATTAAATGGCTTATTATTTCGGGGCTATACAATCAAGGAGAGTCCCTAGGTAGAGGGGCCCACCACCAACAAGAGGAAGAGGGGAAGAGAAAGCATGTTCTTCAAATACATGTTACAGATAATAACTTTTGTCATATGTTATAGGAAAAGAGGGAGAAAGTGTGTTATTTAAATATATATTATAGATAACTAGATTCCCCTTGCAGAAAGACTCCAGCAATAGGGCCTCCTGCTGCGGTCTCCACTGCCCTGCCTGTTTCCCTTCCTTCTCCACAGCCCTGCTTGCTTGCTTCTCCGCAGCTTCATTCCCTTCTGCAGAGCTTAGCTTCTTTCTATGCCATCTTCAGTATTCGCTCTGGCCCAAATATGCAAATTAAGTGCCATCTTGGTTGAGTAATTTGCATATTCAACTTGATTGGAGGATGGGTGTGGCTTGTGGGTGTAGTGAAGGTGCAGCCAATTTGCATGTTTCTCTTTTATTAGAGAGGATAACTCTTGTCATATGTTATAGATCAATGCATGGTAAAGATGAAATGCCCCACTGGAAGACTATTGTGCAAACTTGGGGAGCACTGGCAGCAGTGTTAAGATGATTCCATGTGGCAATTATTTGCATAAATACCAACTGAAATTCAAAGGACAGCTTTCCTGGATAAAGTGTGGTATTGCTTAGTATAAATGAATTTCCCAGTTCCCTTTTTCACTGGTCATCACCAAGGATCCATGTCCTACTGCCAATGAAGAATACTTCATTTGGTTCTTAAAATAATTATTTGTGTGAGAAAGAACTTGCAGAAGCCAGTTTTTATAGCTCTTTGTCCTCCACCAGAGCACTCTAAATTCCTTAACTCTTAGCAATTACTTTTGTACCAGATAACTATCTTCCGAACTCAATCACTTTGTCTACGTTTTCATCACTGCACAGCCTTTAATCTGGGGAGAAAAATCTGCCTGGATACCTGGGTGAGGCCAAATTTCCATTTTAGAGTTGTGAAAACTCAATTTCTTTAATAATGTTCTTTTTCTAATAACCTTCCCTCACTTCCCTCAGGCTTCATAGACCATGTAAAAAGGTTTTAAGTAGTTTTAGATGAGTAAATACAACATTTCCTCTGAATTGCTACAGGTGGGGACTTAGACAGGACTGCTGGTGCTTCTTAGCAATATTTACATGAGAGCTGATCCCCTAGGCTCCCAGTGTGCCTCCACCAGAGGAGCTGTTTATACCTGCGGGTGAGGTTCTAACTGCTAACACTTCCTGAAGGCAGGTGAAGGGTTAGCAAGAAAGGGAAAGAGAAAAAGGTCAGAAACATATAACTGCACATTTCCCCAGAGTCCTAACAGAAAAATATAGAAAATGGGAGATTCCCGCTGCATTTTTTCATGGGAGGTTTTAAAGGAGTATTTGCTACATTAGAAATTTACAATTCTAAAGATGTGAGAAATTCTGAAAAGGATGTGGATTTATAATGTGTTTCTATTTTTATTTTTAAATATAAGTCTCTAAATTTGTGAGATGTTTCTCCTCGATCTAGATCTGAGACATTAGTGTTAGTTACACCTGAGGTGAGAAACTGGCAGGGGCCTGTGAGACTCTCTGACGAGGGGAGTGAATGCTGGATTGATTCAGCCGGGGCGAGTACAGAGACTGGAGAGCCAGACAGGTCTTCCTGGGACTCACAATTTAGAGGGTTTGCACCCTTGGTTTAATTTTTCCCTTCTCCAAGCTCTGAATGTTGAATTTATGGCTTTGTAGTAAACATGATAGGTAGTACATATTGAATATTTATTGGAGTTTGCACCAAATGAGAGTTTTATCTCCTTTATCTGTTTTAATCCTCTCAACAATTTGATGCGGTATATCTTGCCATTGTATTATTTTTTAAACAATGGATTGGAGTTTTATAGAGATCACACAGTTTTCTCAAAGGTGCATTGCTGGCAAATGGCAGAGTTAGAATTCAAACCCAGGTAGTCCCATTTCAAAGGTCACATTCACATTCATTATGCTTTACTACCCACAGTATTTCTCACCTAGTTGATGGTGATGTGAAATATATGTAAGAAGTATTAGTTGACTATTGATGTGTAATTAGAATACCATACATTTATTTAATGGAAAAAAGCAACATCTAATTATTAGCTTGTAGTTCCACAAGTCAGAACTCCAAGACAGAATCTGGGTTTTCTGCTCAGGACTGAATCAAAGTATAGCTAGACTGATTTCTCATTAGGTACTCTGAGAAAGACAGAAAGAAAATGCTTCCCATGTCATTACTGTGGTTGGCAAATCTCAGTTGCTTGTAGATGTAGGACTAAGGTCACATTACCCCAGAGCACTGTCATCTGAGCATTGCTTTCCTCTCCTGGAAGCTATCCCTTTCCTGGGAAGTTGACATGAATATTGGCTTTCCTTCAGGCCAGCCAGAGTGGGTATTTCTGACTTCTTGTTGGCCAGTGGAAGAAATCTCTCTGCCTTTAAGGGGTTGTGATTAAATCAGGCCCACTTCATAATCTCCCTTTTCTTAAATGCACATAAGTGCCACATAATAGAACCTGACCACAAGGATAAAAGACTTCTTATTCATAGCACTGGGTGTAATGTGGGGATCTACACTGGTGGAAGGAAATCTTGATCACCATCTCAGGATCCGGCCTGCTACCTCAGGGGAAAGTAACGCTCTGAGGGGGCAGTGGAAATTCAGGGCAATAACCTGAAATAATAAATTTAACGTCAGGATGAGCACATAGCACTTTATGCGTGCTAACAATGATGGTGCTGCCAGAAAAAGACACTTATCCTTGTGCCTCAGGGACACACATGGAAACAAATACAGGAAATAAAATCAGAGAGTCAGAGCCAAACAACCCAGGTAAAGAACAAGACTGAGATGCGCAGTGAGCTTTCATATTTTGTTGTTGGAGACCAATTTTTGTAACTAGCAGACTCTACATGTTGGATACTGATAGCTTGTTATGAAGGGGCTAGATCAAATTTTAAGGCATAGCAAGGAAGTCAATAATATCCTTATTGATAATTAGGCTCTGTATTGCTAGCTTAGTTGCATCCACACTATGCAGCTTCTCTCCAATTCCACCTGATAATCTTGGAATAAGCTACATCCTTCTCTAGCTTAAGAATTCTATTAGTCATGCCCCAGCAGATTTGGTTCAGTGGATAGAGCTTTGGCCTGTGGACTGAAAGGTCCCCAGTTCGATTCCGGTCAAGGGCACATGCCTGTTTTCGGGCTGAATCCCCAGTGGGGGACGTGCAGGAGGCAGCGGATCAATGATTTTCTCTCCCTCTCCCTTCCTCTCTGAAATCAATACAAATATAATGAAAAATAATTCTATTAATCCCATTAATATATTACCAAACTCCCTGGTACTAGATAATTTTTATCTATCCCCTGCTATTATCAACTAATACATTTCCCAATAGAAATTTTATAGCATCTGCTTGATACCTTATCAAGTGGTCACATTCACATAAGAGCCCTGGTAACTACTGGCTAAAGTAAGTTAGGAGCATGTTAGATAAAGCTTTAATATGGTTCCTATTAGTTCAGATTATGGAAGTTGTATGGAAGCTCATAATTCTTTCTCCTCTATATTTTATCACAGTTTATATAAACTTAAACTGTAAAAAATAATGTTAGAATATGCTACTGTTAATAATCAGGTTTTTCAACAAAGCAATAATTATCAAAATATAGAGGTTCTATATCAAGAATTGAAGGCATTAATGAGAACAATAATTGTTGAATGACAATGAGCTTCCTTCTTTCATTAAAGAGAGCCTCCTTTGTGGTAGGCACTGGTAATATATAGCAGTGATGATAGTATCTGCTATCAAAGAGATTGTGTTGTATTTGAGGGTAAACCAGGGAAGTAAATCAATGATTAAAAACTTGATTATTGTGCTCAGAAAGCTATAGAGACAAATGCAATTTTAAAATCCTGGACATGCTATATTCTTTGATTGTAGATTGTATATGCTGTAACACTAGACTCCAAACTTATCCTATTCTTCACTTTTTCTCTCTTAACACATATAATAAGTATATACTCATATATGTTCAATAAGTGAGTGAAAAAATGAATTTTAACAATTAATTGTCTACCCGTGATTATCTTTCTTCATTTTTCTTAATTACCCTTGGAAATTACAGTCTCTGCATGCCATTTTATCCTGCTCTACTCCTGGTTTAGGGTTCAGACCTAATTCTATCAACCTCTAATCTATTGGTTCTCATCTAGAAGCATTTGTCCATTTCAGGGAACATTCAGCACTACCTGGAGACATGTTTGTGAGGGGGGAGAGAGTAGAGTGGGTTACTACTGGTATCTGGTGCATAGAGGTAAGGGATGTTATCATATCTAGAATGTAGGGAACAGTCCTCTCTCCCCATTTGGGGGCGGGGGGGGGGGGTGGCGGGGATCTGCCTAAAGTGTCAGTAGTACAATATGGAAAACCTTGATCTAATCTCCTTTCTAACCCCTGAAATTGGTTCAGGGAGGAGCATCTGATCTAAATGGATCTCATCAAACCAAAGGTTAAGGGGTTATCTATATGGTCAGTGGAAATGAATCTCTAGCAATGGTATATAAAGGTGGAAGAATACACTGAATGTCAAACTACCTGGAGCTGGAACCTAGGGAAACAATTTTAAATCACAAAGGAAAAGTTAAATTAGAGATTAGGGTCCACTTTCAGGAGGGTTATCTGAGAAATATAAAAAGAGACTAGTATAATTTGAACAAGGAGATTAAACATAGCCAGAAGCTTTGCCTACCTCTGAATGTTTTAGTAATGTAACCCAATACATTCAGCTTAAGTTATTTAAATCTCGAGGTTGTAATAATTTGCAACAAAGACCCTTCAAATTGATAAAGAATAAATGAATTATAATTAGGACAGGTTAAAAGGAAGTGAAGGAAGGGACAAGCAAAAGTGAAGGGAGGGTGAGTCAGTATGATTCATTCCAGCATACTCCCTCTGACATAATCTAAGCACAATGAAGAGCATAATTTTATGAAAAGGCAGAATTATTGATGTCACCAGCATGTTCAAAAAAATTTCAGCACAATTCTCCTTGGCTTTCGAAGATTCCTTCATCAGAAAGATATTCCCTATTCCTATTCCTCACTGTAGTCTGGAACTGTAATTCACATTCAGAATGTCCTTTAAATAAAGGCTCACAATACAAATTCATATGTTTGTGTATCATGAATTTGTGTACATAAATTGCTCTTACTCACTGAAATTCCCTGTAATGTTTTCTCTCCTCTTCTTTTTCATCTGATTGGCTGCATCCTGCATGCGCCCTACTTGGGACTGAGCCCACAACACAGGCATGTGCCCTGACAAGGAATCAAACTGTGATTCCTGGTTCATATGTCAACACTCAACCATTGAGAAATGCTGGCCAGGACTATCATGTGTTTTCCAAATCACTCTATAGAGCTTATCATCACATTTAACCACTTTCACTGAAATTAGAATAAAATGCAAATTTTGTTCTGATAATTAAGAAAGACTCAAGATTTAATTTCAGGCCATTTTCCTTCCCAGTTTTTGTATGGTATAATTCATTTGTCTCCCCCATTTGCACTATCATTTCAGTGACTGGTCCTTCCTAATACTTTAAATCGCTTCTAAAATAGTATTTCCACAGAAAAGTCATCTCTTATAATTTCACTTCCTAAGTTCTTTATCTCCCAGAATATTTTCAAACTGAGTACCTTGCTAGTTTCTTTCACAGCATAAATGAGTAATAAATTAATAATATTTCAGTTTACAAGAACTAGAGGTAGCTCTACAGAAACTATAAATAAGTAAATAGACATGTATAATTCTGAGTGATAAAGGTATGATGATGGTGTAACTGCAGGTGAAATAATAGCTAATAAAAATGCTAAACCTAACCCAATACCTAAATTTCCACAGAATGCATAAACCAAGATCTATAAGATTAGTAGAGCTGACGACCCAAAGAGGGAAAGTTGAGGGTTGAAAAAAAAGATGAACCATGTAAGGTTGGGGGATGGTTGGAAGGTAAAGAGATTAAGAATACATATTGCCAGCCAAAATACTCACGGGGCTATAAAGCACAGCACAGGGAATGTAGTCAGTAATATTGTAATAACTATGTATGGTACCAGACTGAAACTAGACTTATTGGCATGATCACTTCATAAGTTATAATATCTAAAAGCTATGTTGTAGAACTGAAACTGATATACTATTGTATGTCAATTGTGATTTAAAAATAATTTAAAAAGCAACATATAGAATGGAAATACATTATGAATTGAGAGGTAGAAATAAATAAAATAAATTGAGGCATAAGCAAAGAACATATTTTAGAGTCCTGCCCATACTACCTGGCTTTTGGCCCTGTTCAAAGCCAGCAACTTCTGGTCAGTTCCTTCTCACCTTAGACTTCTGTCCTATTTCTCTTACACATCTCTTCACCCACTCTCTTCTGCCTGTCAAGGGCCCCAGTGACTACATTGGCCCTTCTGTATGATCCAACTTTCTCTTCTTAAGGTTAGTTGATAAGTCATCTGAGATCCATCTGCAATTTCTCTTAGTTCAGCATCTGACTGAATAACCAAGGAAAAGAAATCCTGAAGAAGCATCTTTTGAATTCTACCTTCAACATGAAGCAAGGAGAAGCTGTACGTTGTTTGACTGATGTAAATCAAATGACAAGGTGCCTAGACTAGAGAAGTAGCATGAGAGATGAAGATAAACAAAAATGTAAGTGATAGCCAGTTGAATGTAGAACAAAGCAAACAGCTGGATGAAAGATTTTAATATTTTGGCTTGGAATCTGGGTGGATAGTGTTACTTTTTTTTTCTTTTAGCGAGCACTAACACATTAGGAAAAGTTTGAAGAAGGATCTTGATTTCAAATGGAAACTAATAAATTTATAAGTTTATGAACCATCCACATGAAGATATCCAAATATATATATATATATATATATATATATATATATATATATATATTGATTTTTTTACAGAGATTCAGAGAGGAAGGGGGAGGGAGAGAGTGTTAGAAACATCTATGACAGAGAAACATTAATCAGCTACCTCTTGCACATTCCCCACCAGGGATGTGCCCAAAACCAATGTAAATACCCTCATCTAGAATTGAACCCTGGACCCTTGAGTGTGCAGGCTGACACTCTATCCATTGAGCCAAACCAGTTAGGGCACATATAGATTTTGGTAGTTGGCAAAGGACATATGTTCTGGGACATACAGTTACAAGCCATTAGTATCCTATATAATAAAAGGCTAATATGCAAATTGACTGAAAGGCAGAATGACTGGTCATTATGATGTGCATTGACCAGTAGGGGGCAGACGTTCAAGCAGTATCTGCACCCTGGTGGTCAGTGCACTCCCACAGTGGGAAGCACTTCTCAGTCAGAAGCATGGCTCATGGCTGGTGAGCACAGAAGTGCTAGTGGGAGCCTCTCCCTCTTTCATGGTAGCAGTAAGGATGTTCAACTGCAACTTAGGCCCACTCCTCATTGGCCTAAGCCATTAGTCAGACATCCCCCGAGGGCTCCTAAACTACTAGAGGCACAAGTCAGGCTAAGGGACCCCTGATTGTGCACAGATTTTGTGCACTGGGTCTCTAGACCTATATAATAAAAGCCCAGTGACCAAACAGAACAACCAGAACAACCGGTCACCCAGTCACTATGACACACACTAACCACCAGGGGGCAGACGCTCAATGCAGAAGCTGCCCCCTAGTTGTCAGCGTATTCCCACATCTGGAGCACTGCTGGGCTTATCAGATGAGCAGCTGTCCCACAGCAAGAGATCCCCTCAGGCCACGCCCCCCAACAGTGCATGACTTCCCTACACCAGGCCTCTAGTGTAAATACAGTCTGGAAAACTGGAGTGTATGAAGTTGAATAACAAATCTACATCATATCTACATTTATTATACAATTTGTCATTGTGCGTGGTTTTCTTTCATTCTATAACAATGCAACAAAATATGTATATATTTTTTTAATTCTACTATATGTCAATTATGGTTAGAAGTTATAAATGATAATGGCAATATTACTAAAGAAAGAAAAAGCAATGAAGATTGCAATCAAGAAGAATTAAAATATGTAATCTAGCTCATTCATACACCTAGTTCTATTCTCAAAGTTCAAATTTTGTTGTGTGATTATAAATAAAAAAGTCAATTCCCATAAGTAATAATTCTCAACATTGGGTGAATATAATATAAAATTAGTTGGGGAGCTTTTAAAAAGCCAAATACCCAGGCCACTCCTCCGAGCAATTCAACTGGATTCTCGGGTTGGCGTTCATACAGCAGTACTTTTTAAAGCTCCCCAGGTGCTTACAAAGTGCAGTCAAGGCTGAGAACCCCTGCTTCTCGGTGGTATTTTGCATTCTTTATTAAACTGCACATATGTCTATGCATGGATTTGTGTATATGTCTGGGGTTTATTCCTACAGTTTCTGTTCAACTGATTTGTTTTCTGACATCATAATATTTGAACTATTGTTGATTTTACTCATGGGCTACTATAGTTTAGAACTAGGCATTTTTATGTTTTTCCTATGTATTTTTATGATTTTGTATTAATTTTTCTTTTTAAAATACCCAAATTACTTTATTTCAATTTACTTTCACTAAATAAAACAGAATTCACTCCTATGAATCAATTTTGGTTGCTATGATTTATTCATTTTAATAGAATTGTTAGTGCCTGCCCCTCCCCCCCCCCCATTTTCTTCTTCTTTTTTTTAAATGTCTTTATTGATTAAGATGTTACATATGTGGCCGAAACTGGTTTGGCTCAGTGGTAGAGCGTAGATCTGCAGACTGAAAGGTCCTGGGTTCGATTCAGGTCAAGGGCATGTACATTGGTTGCGGGTACATCCCCGGTAGGGGGTGTGCAGGAGGCAGCTGATTGGTGTTTATCTCTCATCAACGTTTCTAGCTCTCTATCTCCCTCCCTTCATCTCTGTAAAATATCAATAAAATAAATATTTACAAAAGATGTTACATATGTGTCCTTAACCCCTGATTACCTCTTCATCCGCCCCAAACATGCCCTCTCCCCCCTGTTGTCTGTGTCCATTGGTTAGGCTTATATATGCATGTATATAAGTCCTTTGGTTGATCTCTCTCCCTTATCTCCACCCTCCCCTGCCTTCCCTCTGAGGTTTGATGGTCTGATTGATACTTCTCCATTTGTAGATCTGTTTTTGTTCATCAGTTTATGTTGTTCATTATAGTCCATAAATGAGTGAGATCATGTGATATTTATCTTTCACTGGCTTATTTCACTTAGCACAATGCTTTCCAGTTCCATCCATGCTGTTGCAAATGGTAAGAATTCCTTTTTTACCTCAGCATAATATTCCATTGTTTAGATGTACCACAGTTTTTTAATACACTCATCTGCTGGTGGGCACTTAGGCTGTTTCTAAATCTTAGCTATGGTAAATTGTGCTACTATGAACATAGGGGGTGCATATAGCCTTTCTAATTGGTATTTCTAGCTTCTTGGGGTATATTCCTAAAAGTGGGATCATTGGGTCAAACCGGAGTTCCATAATTAGGTTTTGAGGAAACTTCATGCTCTTCTCCACAGTGGCTGCACCAGTCTGCATTTCCACCAACAGCGCAAAAGGATTCCTTTTCCCCCGCATCCTCTCCAGCACTTGTCATTTGTTGATTTGTTGATGATAGCCATTTTGACAGGTGTGAAATGGTACTGCACTGTCATTTTGATTTGCATTTCTCAGATGATTAGTGATTTTGAGCATGTTTTCATATGCCTCTTGGCCATCTGCCTTCTTTCAAAAAGTATCTATTTAGGTGTGTTGCCCATTTTTTGACAAGAAGAAGAAATAAAAGGCATCCAAATTGGAAAAGAAGTAAAACTGTCCTTATTTGCAGATGGCATAATATTATACATAGAAAACCCTAAAAACTCCATCAAATTTATTAAACTTAATAAATGAAATCAGCAATGTAGCAGGATACAAAATTAATGCCAAGAAACATATGGCTTTTCTATGCATCAAAAATGAACTTACAGAAAGAGAGAATTAAAAAAATATCATTTACCATCACACCAAAATAATTAAGATACCTAGGAATAAATTTAACTAAGGAGGTAAAAGACCTATACCCATAAAACTACAGGAAACTGAAAAAAGTGATAGAGGAAGATGTAAATAGATGGAAGAACATACCTCGTTCATGAACTGGTGAATCAACATCATTAAAATCCCCATAGTACCCAAAGCAATCTATAGATTCAATACACTCCCCATTACAATACAAACAACATATTTTGCAGACCTAGACCAAACTTTCCAAAAAGTTTATTTGGAATAGGAAAAGACCCTAAATAACTGCAGCTATCCTGAGAAAAAAGAAATAAAGTAGGTGGGATCTCAATACCAATTATCAAGTTGTATTACAAAGCCTCTTTTCTCAAAATAGCCAGTTATAACACAAAAACAGACATATAGATCAATGGAATAGAATAGAGAACCCAGAAATTGACCCAAGCTACTATGCTCAATTAATATTCAACAAAGTAGGTATGAACATACAATGGAGTCAAGACAGTCTTTTCAATAAATGGTGTTGGAAAAATTGGAAAGATAGATGCAAAAAAATGAAACTAAACCACCAATTTACACCATACACAAAAAATAAATTCAAAATGGATAAAGAACTTAAACATAAGACAGAAAACCATAAAAATACTAGAGGAATCCACAGGCAGCAAAATCTCAGATATATGCCAAAGCAGTTTCTTCACTGATACAACTCCTAAGGCAATGGAAACAAAAGAGATAAAAAAAAATGGGACTACATCAAAATAAAAAGCTCTTTCACAGCAAAAGAAACCATCAACAAAACAAGAAAGCCCACTGCATGAGAGAACATATTTGTCAATGTTATCACCGATAAGGGTTTAATCTCCAACATTTACAGGGAACTCATACAACTTAGTGCCTTATATAGTTCTTAGTCTAGATCTTGTGATCAGTGAGTCTAGCACTTAAGTTCCCATGCAGAGCAATCTTGTAAATAAATCATGTGACTTTTTAAAGGTAAGGTGGTACCTGATCATGGAGTTTTTACCCATCTTATTACCAACTGTAGTGTGATTATGGAACATTTCTAAAAAAAATATGAAAGCTATAACATTTGCTGCATAGGGTCCCATCAATTTCCAGGGAGCATAGTGAAATTTATATTACTCTTCTAAGATACCTACTTCATAAGTTTGCAAAGTCTTTGTATATATTTCTTGCATAAGTATAACTGTATCATATTCTCTAAAAGAATAAAATAGTTTTCAAAAATTACTAGTAATTTCTCAGCATTCTCTACTTAAGACAAATAATTTCCTCTTTTAACCTTTCATTAGACAACATATCCCTTCTCCATGATTAAGAAAAGAAAAAGAAAATAATGATAAAATAATGAAAACGGAGGACTTATAGAATAAAGGGTTAATATATATATTTTATCACTAAGACTCCTTTAAAGAGATTTGCCTTTCAGCTTACTAAGTACACAATGTTTACTGATTTTGAAGGCAGCTTTAAAAAATTTCAAATTTATTTGTGACTTAAAATTTACCTGGTACACAAACTGTAATTCTATAATAATTATTAACATTCACTGAACACACACCGCATGCTAGGCACTATGCTAAGTGTTTAAAATAATAACTGATTATTATTTTTAAATGTCAGCAACCCTGTGAGGTAAAGCTATTATAATTTCCTTTTTACATACGAAGAAACTGAAGCTCAGAAAATAAAGTAGCATTCTCAACTAGTATGTGACAGATTTAAGATTTAAAATTTTTCTCTCTGATTCCAAAACTTACATATTAAAAATCTTGCTTTTCATTTCCTTGTTCAGCAATGAAAGATGATTTACTCCTATTAGTGTTAAGGTTAGTTAAACACTAGGGGCAAAAAGACAAGATAATGTACCCATCCTTATGAAATGCTGATATACACCATGTAAACTGATAGATATTTGTCAATTATGTAGCAGTGTTTCCCAAATTTTTGACATATGTGTACCCCTTCTATAATTTTCATAACACTGAGTAACCCTCATCAAAAAGGATATATTTTAATAACAATCAAAATATATGTATTTTTTCCTTTTTTGTACATACACAAAATAATAATAAACAAAAAAATAAAATTGTTCATAATAAAATATAAATAAAAGTTATATTATAAATAACATTTATTTGCACACCGGACCATCTCATGCCTCACAAGACTGTCTTGACTTGACTCATGAGAATGTAGAATTAGGCACAGCTAAGCACGGTGCAGTGCGTACCCCCACCAAACTCTTCCCGTCCGTACCCCTGGGGGTATGTGTACAACACTTTGGGAAACACTGATGTAAGATAATATGGTGAACCTTTCATTGGCATTCTTGTCTTAAGTGCAACACTTTAAATGCATTTAAAAAAATTAATTTTCTTAGGTAGTTGGCCTCGTGTAAAAGGGACTAAATTGGCATATTCTCCTTTGTTATCACTCTGGGGATCTCTTAAATGTTAGTAATTAGTCTTAGAGTAAATTAAATAAGTAAACATATAAAACAAAGCTGAGTCATGGTCAGTGATTTGAGCTGGCACTTCTATCACTCCCCAGTGCCTGGTTTTGGTAGGGGTGGTTAGCTTTCTGTGGCTAGAAACACTAGAAACATTCCAGATTGACATTTCTCTGAACCACGTTCTTCTGATGCATTTTCTCTGATCGCTGGATTGTGTTTATTCTTTCTATTCTCATGTAGTGAGATTAAATAATGGTCGGCATATTGTTAAATGCACTTAATTTTCTTAATCTTAAACTAGAGGCCCAGTGCACAAAATTAGTTCATAGGGGTGTGTCCCTCAGCCCAGCCTGCACCCTCTCTAATCTGGGTGTCCTCCAGGGATGTCTGACTGCCTGTTTAGGCCTGATCCCACCAGGATTGAGCCTAAACAGGCAGTCAAACATCCCTCTCACAATCCAAGACTGATGGCTCCCAATTGGTCACCTGACTACCTTCCTGATTGCCCCTAAACTGCAGGCCAGGTCACCCCCAACTGCTCTCCCCTGCAGACCTGGACCCTCCCCCCACAACAGTCCTTTCCTGTATGCCCACCCACCCTCAACTTCCCTCCTCTGCTGGCCTGGTCATCCATAACTGTCCTCCCCTTCAAGCTTGATAACCCCCAATTGCCCTCCCTTCAGGGATGGTCCCTCCCAACTGCCCTTCCCTGCTGGCCATCTTGTGGGACAGGATCTTTGACCACATGGGGGCAGCCATCTTGTGTGTTGGAGTGATGGTCAATCTGCATATTACTCTTTTATTTTATAGGATAGAGGACTGGTGCATGGGTGGGGGCCAGCTGGTTTGCACTGAAGGGTGTCCTGGATCAGGGTGGGGGTTCTCTTGGGGTGTGGGGCAGCCTGGGCTAGGGGCCTGTACTGGTCATGCCCCCAGTGACTCAAGTGTAGGCCCTGGTATCTGGTATTTATTTATCTTCTATAATTGAAACTTTGTAACCTGCAGCAGAGCCAAGCCTTCTGCTCACTCCGGGGTGGCAACCATTTATGTTGGGATTTATATATATTCTATAATTGAAACGTTGTGGCTTTAAGTGGAGGCCTGCAAAGGTAGGGTGTGCAGAAAGCTTGGCTTTCTCAGTCCCAGGGGAAACCCAAGCCTCCCTCCTGCTATCTCTGTGGCCACAGACATCTTGGTTGGATTTATTTGAATACTTGCTCCTGATTGGCTGGCAGGCGTTGCTTGTGGGTATATAGAGTGATGCTTAATTTGCATATTACTCTTTCACTAGATAGGGTCCATGTCTTAATATGAGCAAATCCCTCATCTTTAATCATTCACTCTGTTCCTCTGAATTTATCTGAATATTTCAGAACCTATCCCTGCTTTCCTCTCACTAATATCACTGCTCTCGTTCACCTATATGTGTTCTTTCTCTGTCTCTGACTGGTCTCCTTGCTCTAATGCTGCACCTCACAGAGCACCCCTATTCCAGCCCCCATATTATCTAGAAGTGATTAAAATGAGCTAAAGTGAAAATCTATTATAGCATTTCTATTACCCAATATTCCTACATCTATAATACTTTACTGCATTAAAAAAAGGTTCTATTCCCAAATTATTATGAGGATGTATATCTCACTTATCTATGAACACTCAGTAATATCTACATTACAGTGATACTCCGAAAACAGATGTTCACACAGAACTGAAATAGATGTGTGGAGAAAGAAGAATTAATAATGTATTTGGTTTGTTATCTTTATCCTTTTTTTCTTCCATCCTTTCTCCCTCCCTCCTTTCTTTCATCCATTCATTCTTTGAGTATTTTTAAGTGCCCACTATTGCCAGGCTCTTAGTGTTTGGGATCCAATAAGAAAATAGTCTCTTGGGCTAGACACTAGGATTTAAAATATTTTTTCTATGATTTTAAACCCACAGCAGAACAAAATTGTATAATGAAGAATTAAAAATAAGAATGGAAAATATATGCCAGGACTGGTTTAGCTCAGTGGACAGAGCATCAGCCTGTGGACTGAAAGGTCCCAGGTTCGATTCCGGTCAAGGGCATGTACCGTGGTTGCGGGCACATCCCCAATGGGGGGGTGTGCAAGAGGCAGCTGATCGATGATTCTCTCTCATCCATGTTTCTAACTCTCTATCCCCATCTCTTCCTTTCTGTGAAAAATCAATAAAATATATTTTTTAAAAGAATGGAAAATATAGTAAATTTATTATCTAATATATTATCATATTTTAAGTCTTATGGGGAAAATAAATAAAGTTAAAGCAATGTAAAGATAATCCAGAACTCCAGAGAAGAGAGCTGTAACAGATTGATGTACTAAACAGGCAGAGTCAGAGAAGATCCCACTGAGAAAATGAGATTTGTGCAAATATGTGAGGGAGATGAAGGAGTGAGCCAAAGATAACCTCAGTAAAAATCACTCCAGGCAAAGAAAAGAAGTGTAGCAGAGCCATCATATTATATGTGACGTCTCCCTTTACCTGACCCTCAGTGGGGAGAGATGCAAGTCCAATCTCCTCTGATGGCCTTCAAAAAATTGAATACTATTGCATATGAAATATGATTTTCCTTACAGGGCATGGTGATAGAATTTGTATTGTAATTTTCATTCACTTGTATTAGTTTCTGTTTCTAAGCAGATGCTCTAAGTACTCAAAGGAAGACTGAGCCAAGAGGAAGAAGAAAAACTGTGAACTGCTCCATCAAAGCTATTGTAGAGGCAGGGCCAAGGCCCCAGAAAGACCAGGGAGTATAAAACATGATGAACTCAGAGTGGCTGAAAGTGAGGCACCTAATGCTGATGTGGGAAAAGGTTTTAGTAGAAGAGGCAGCTTTCAGAAACATTGATTGCATAATATGAAGACAGAAACTCAGATGTGAGGAAAAGCAAGAGAGAGAAAACAGGCAAGAATTTTCCCCAAATCACATCAAGTTAAGGAATAATTATATTCACCAAATATTACTGTTCTGTGAATAAGGCATTAATTAAGAATTCCTAAAACCAATGCAAATTGTGGGAACAATTAATAGGTCCTCTTCAGAGTTAGGAGTATGCATTAGTGAACTTGCCACATGTCAGAATATTTTACTTTTCAGGAAAAGTCAAATCAAGAATACATTATTTCCTACATAATCATTTTGTTCTTATACAACGAATTATAAAAATATAGCAAAGTTTTATTTTTAATACTTAAAAAAACTCACAGAGCCTTTCAGAAGAAGTTGCAAAGATAAAATGTCTAAATACTATAAATGAACAACATAAATCCTACCACTTATTTTAATTGCAATTTAAGAAAACAATCAGACATGCAACTTAGAACATTCAGAAGACACACTATAAAATTCCCCTTCTTATTCTTTACTCTTTATTTTCCTTCTTTTATATTTATTTACTCAATTAGATTACACACACACACACACACACACACACACACACACACACACAAATCCTTTGATAAAAGAGTTTTATTTCTGCCTGGTTGGTATTGCTCAGTGGTTGTGCATCAACCTATGAACCAAGAGGTCACAGTTCCATTCCTGGTCAGGGCACATCCTCGAATTGCAGGCTCAATCCCCAGTATAGGATATGCAGGAGGCAACTGATCAATGATTCTCTCCATTATTGATGTTTTTCTATCCTTCTCCATCTCCCTTCCTCTCTGAAATTAATAAAAATATTTTAAGAAGAGTTTTATTTCTCAGGTTATGGATATGTTTTGGGCTATCTAGTTAAGGTTAGGAAAAGTACTAGAACTGATAGTCTACCAAATGGGTAATCCAAACAAGCAAAAAAAGTGTATGGGGACAGTTTCAACTCAAGGAAAGAGAAAGTTTGTCCCTAGTGATTAGCTAACAGATAGAGACAACAACAAGGAATAAACCAGGATGGTAATGCTTCTGGGGACACACAAACATAAGGAAAAGTCGCTGATAAAAGAATGGCAAAAAGAGCTCAGAGAAGCAGATGACGAATTAGAAGAAAATATGCTAAAAAAAAAAACTTGGGAAAATATGATTTTAAGACAGTCTAGACCAACGGTGGGCAAACTTTTTGACTCGAGGGCCACAATGGGTTCTTAAACTGGACCGGAGGGCCGGAACAAAAGCAACCTGACCATGCTGGCACTCTCATCTTGGGCTGCTGATGAAGGAGCAGAGGGGAGAGCAAGAGAACCCTCCGCTCTTTCAACTCCGTGGGCCAGATAGAACAGCCGAATGGGCCAAACCCGGCCCGCAGGCCATAGTTTGGCCATGGATGGTCTAGGCAATGCTTATAAAAGTTACAGAAAGGCAAAATATAGTGTGTACTGAGAAGAAGTCCTCCTGTGAATTCAGTCATTACAAAGACATCATGACTAAGCACAAAGCAGGGAGAAAATGAGGAAACAAATGGAGTTGAGGTTGTTTTCAAAGGATTTGCAATGAAAGAATAAAACAGAAAGGAAATAATTATATAATTGGGAGAATTGTGTGGGTCACATAATTATCTATCAAGAATAAGAGAATTGCTGAAACCGGTTTAACTCAGTGGATAGAGAGTCAGTCTGTGAACTGAAAGGTCCCAGGTTCCATTCTGGTAAAGGGCATGTACAATGGTTGCAGGCACATCCCTTGTAGGGGGTGTGCATGAGGCAGCTGATCAATGTTTCTCTCTCATCGATGTTTCTAGCTCTCTATCCTTCTCCCTTCCTATCTTTAAAAAATCAATAAAATATATTTTTAAAAAAGAATAAGAATTAATTCATTTTTGGGAGTGAGGTTAAGGTACGTAAAAGACATAATTTAAAGGACTAACAAGAAAGATGAGATAATTAGGAAATAACTGTCTAATAACAGTAATAACTACCATTAGAATAGATGCTAAATTAAGTGCTTTACATATTTTATCTCTTTATTTTCCTCCACAGCAGCAACTTTCAACCCTTTTCAATTCATGGTACACATATACTAATTACCAAAATTCCATAGCACACACACACACACACACTATATATATATATATATATATATATATATATATATATAGAGAGAGAGAGAGAGAGAGAGAGAGAGAGAGAGAATCTGAGAAAAAGATGGGGATAATTTTGATTCATTCACACCAGATGGCTATTATTGTGTTGGCCATTGTCATTTTTTTAAATTTGACAATCTAAGGGAAAGAGGTTAGTGCCTCTGACTGAATAATCAGGTAGTGTATGTTTTACAATTCTTAAGGCACACCAGTTTAAAATCACTTCTTTAGAGTTGTCTCAACTTCCATTTTCCAAACAGAGAACTGAAACATTTATTACATGACCAAGATCACACAACTGACACATTATTCAAAAGAAATATTTAAATCTAATTTTGCTAGAGCAAAAACTATGGTCTTTATTCCAAGGCTCATGGGATAAGTAGATGGAGTCAGGATCAAGGGGACAGTGAAAAGCTTAGCATTGAAGTTTAATAATGATGAAGGGATGAAGAGGTAAGAGTATTGGTGTGTGTGTGTGTGTGTGTGTGTGTGTGTGTGTGTGTGTGTGTTTGGGTGATTTCAGTGGTAAAGAATTTATAAAGCCTGGAATGGTGCTATTTAGAGGATTTTAAACTTATAGAACAGATATCATGGGTAATTGGGAATGAAATTGATTAAAGCTAAATGAAATATATGCTGAGCAATGTTGAGAGACTGGCTGGTGAAAAATATCAGATATACAGCAATAGGGAGCCCAGAAAATAAAGTGTGCAAAATTGAGTCTTCCTAATCACCATGTATAGGACACCCAGCTCTGGACTACTTCCATTGTGTGCCTGGAATAGGGTAAGAAACAGATTTCCTTCAGGAATCTCAAGAGTTTGAGATCAGCAAGAGAGGTTATGAATCAGCCTCGCCTTCAGTACCCACACAATGAAGAGAGTGGCACCAGGTGCACTAGGGCCCTCAGAATGCACTTATGGTCCCCAGTATTGTGGAAATCTAGAGAATTAAATTTTTCTTTTCCTGTAGTTTGGCTTCTCGAGCAAAATGAATTGACATGCTAGAGAATATCTCCTTCACTTCAGATCTATTTATTCTTTATAGTTCAAGTAAGTTAGATCTAAAGCCATCTACTCCCATTCGAAAGATAATAAAAGTTATCTGTCCCAGAAATTTCAGAACTTGTAAACTTGAAGGCTTGTCTTATTTTCTCTCTGAAGATATTGACATACATTCCACAAGGTAAGGACATAAAGTCTTTTCTCTTCCTCAAGAGAATATATGTATATTAGCGAGATTAAGCTTTTCTTCTTCCTTTGAGAAGTGAAGGAAGCAAGGCCTGCATAACGTACCTGATTCATATTTCCAGGGTTCCTCTCCTGCAATGCAGACCCTGGTACCTATAAGGGTGACATCTGGCTCTCACCCCATTGCCCTAGCAAAGAGAAGGATGGGCCAAAAAGGAATCAAATGTGGTGAATTCTGAAACAATAATAATTTCTCCAAGCCTAGGAACCTTGAGTCTACTTTCAAGGTAATAAGAGGAACATAGACATTTGAAACTCATCACATAGCCATGTACTGTTTGTAGGCCAAGCTTGAAAATTAAAATAATTATCATTTCTATTTGTAGGTCAAGCTTGAAAATTTTAAAATAATTATCATTGTGGTGATAAACAATCTTGGTTTGGGTGCAGTTATTTCTATGAGTTGTCTGAGAAAGTCTAGGCATCCAGATGGCAGAGAAGAGGGACCATGGAAAATTGTGGTCCCTTCACCTGCAAGAGGGAGAAAGACACAGACTCCATGGAAAGCATAACTGGAAGCCACCTCTTCTGTTTGGAGAAAGAGTCCTGATGGTTCAGACTTTTATTAAGCTTGAATTGGTGATGGGGTTCTTTTCAGACAGGCCTGTTTCTTACATCACAGAAAACAGAAGTGTAGTTGGTTGTTACAGGTCTGGCTCTGTGGAGGCTGCATGATGGTACAATTAAATAAGAAAATCTACGAATGGAGGCTGTTAGTGGAAATATCACTGAAATATTTAGCAAATTTTTTAGATTAAATAGGAAGTAAGATGAAGTCAGATGAAATTCTAGTATATTGAAATACTGGAAAGTAAAGACTTATTTTGGCCATGTGAAACTGAACACCAACTTTAGCAGGAGAAGTGTGGGGATTTTGGAAGAATAGTTATTTAGAATCAGTCAGAGGAATATTGGGTTTTAAGACATGAAAGAGGTTACATCTCTGAGCAGTGAGGCAGTTTAGGATGTTATTCTAAGAATAGATGGTTTAAGTAGAAAAGAGCAGAAAGTTGTTGAAGAAAAAAAAGGTGAAGGAGAGCACAACTTCAAATGGTCTTTTTGTGCAGATCTTACAGTTGTCAAGCATTAAAGGAAAGTGTTGGAACTAGTCTATTATCTAGGTGCCAAAGGTATGAGTGAAAAATGATGAGGATGAGATGGAATCGGTATAACTAGGAGAGGTAATTGTCAAGAGGTTTTTGCAAAGAGCAGTCTGGAAGCAAAAGAAGAATCTAGAAAAATAGTAAAATAATGTCAAGACCTCTAAACTGGAAGGAGATGAAAGCTAAGGATATGAAAAGTTAGAAGCGTGTCCCTGACACTATTCCATGAAACCTCTTTTTTTCTAAATTATATAAATAACCCTTTAAATTATCTGGCAACTATTTCTAATTTGAACTTAAAAGTAGTTCAAATGAATGAATTCATCAAACCAACAGTACCACTCACTATGCATAACTTTTCTAATCCCTAAAATATGGATGTTAATGCTTAACACTGTGTTGCTTGGGGTGTTAACTGAAGTAGTATGTATAAGCTGTATTGACCATTTAGCATAGGGCAAGGCATGGAGTCAGAGTTCAATGCATGGTTTATATCATTATCTTCTTACTTTCTCTTTCCCAGGAATAGCCTCATGGCCAAATCCATTTGTTTTCCTAGTGTTCTTTTCTCCTTTTTCTAACTTTCATTATATTATCTAGCTATTCCGGAGATCACAGGTTGTTTTCTAGTAGAAGATACTGAGATGGAGATTAATATTTATTAGGTATCAACGCACATATAAGGGAGGGGAAAATGGAAGAGTTAGGCATGTAAAAACATTGAATTGTGATGTAGACTCAATAAGCTTTGTTCAATCTCATGGGAGAATCTGGAGTATCACCTGTTAGCCTTGGCTATGTTGGACCAACATATCACATATTATTGATACTAGAGGCCTGGTGCATGAAGTTCATGCACTAGAGGGGGTCCCTCAGCCCAGCCTCCCCCCACTCACAATCCCAGAGCTCTCAGGGATGGTATGTGACCCAGTGAACAGGGGAGGTGGCACCCCCATCACATCTCTGCTGGCAGCACAGGCCTCAGCCAGCTCTGTTTACCTGAGCCTTGGGTGGCATTGGGTGGCTGGGCAGCCACCATCTGAGGCTTGCCTGTGCCTTGGGCATTGCCTGGGAAGCTGCCATCCAAAGCTTTCCTGTGCCTTGGGCCAGCCCTAGGCATTTGGGGGGCTGAGGAGACTGGGGGACTCCCAAGGCAGGTATGTAGCAAGGCTGGGCCCAACTGGGGGTAAGCCCACACTTTCCTCACACCTGTTGCCCTGGTGGGGCTGAGGGGACTGGGCACTATCATCTTGTAGCTATGGGTGCTGCCATCTTTGAGGGTGGGGCTATCATTAGCATATTCCTTCCTTACTGGATGCGGGTGCCACTATCTTTAATGATGGCATGAGTGTCAATTAGCATATCCCCTCTTTATTAGATAGGATGCTTTACTCAACCAGTCACCAGGTATGACAGCCAAAGCAATGGAGTAAGCTCACTAGTAAAGCATCTCTCTGCAGTGGAAGCACACCCCAGGGCAAACGTAAGGGGCCAGCAGCTGGAGGCTGTCGTCAACCACCTTCCCAGCAACTTGGACAGGTCCTTCATTCCAGAAAATTCTGGAAGCTTTTTCCCAAATGCACCATACTACCCTATGCTTTACCTTAGACACTGGTTTAAAAAGTCTTTATTTATGCTATCATTTTTTAAGTTTCTTTCTGGTATTCCCAATTGGAAATGAAGCTACATATTTATATATTCTTACAGGAACCAAGATCAAAGTTTCTTTTGAGGCCATCATATCACCATACACTATGCCAAGCAAATAAACATGAAGAAAGTATCTACTTTGGAACCTCGGATCACATAATTCAAATTATAGCATTTCCTTTATTTATAATTGAATGGTTAATGTCATTATAGTCTATTTATTTTAAATAAACAATAGAGTCTGTTTTAAAGGGTGAGTCAAGTATGTACTTGAGGATGAGCACCAATAACACAACATTTGTGGCAGCCTTTGTGTAAGTACGCTTTAGTCCTGACAGAAGACAGTATTTCAGATACATCTATTAGGTTCCTGTCATATATCAAGTGCTGTTTGAAACCTTGACAACTCAGCTGTTCTCAACCTTAGGAATATGACCTTGTAAAGGCAATGTATCCCGTGTATGCTCTTAAGGAGATTATATTGTGGTAGAATTACAGGGGCCTTCTGAAAAGGAGCACTGCAGCCTCAACTACAGAACACAGAAATACATTACAACTCACCTGGAGAAACAGAGGCTTCAGGGAAGTGGTGAGGAACAATATATACACTCAGAGGAATGCTCATGGTACCTGGCCCCTCAGTTAGGGCAAGCTGGAACGTTGCTTATCCCCACTAGAGACCACAGTGCCGGATTCTTAAAATTTCAATCACAGCTTTGGTTTAACCCACTAAAACCAACAATTTCCCTTTGGATCTTTAAAAGCACCTGGTGGCTTCTGTATCCTCTTTCTTTGTGCAAAACATGAATCTCACCAGCACCCATACCCTGCCTTACTCTCTTTCTTCATCTGAAAGTCGGAAGAGGTCATGTACCAAACACTCATTATCTATTTGGCATGTCGCTAAAGCAAGGAGTTGAGGTAAGGGTTCCAACTCAGAAAAAAAAAAATTACATGACTTAATGAGTCTGGCTTCCAGGCAATGTGGATTTTTTTCTAGGTGCCCATCATGAGACAAACATTTATTTAAACTGCAGCAATCCTTTGATTTTCACTATTGCCTTCATTCCTCAGGAAGGTTTTGCATTCTATGACCACCAATAGGAGTGTTGTTTACCTGGCAGTGCTCAGCCAAATAGTACAATAGGCAAAAAGGGTTGGAGCTTAAAAGATGCAGTGTGAGCCAAAACACAGGTTAGAATCATCCTCTTTAAAAACCCTTTCACCCTGGGAATGTCTTCTGGAAGTGTAAGCCAGCCCTTGGGAGAAGCTGGAGTGCTCAGAGAGAATTTGCCCACCTGTGATTTTGTCCCACAGGAGCCTGCAAACACAAACCTGTGTTAGCTCCAGCGCTGGTCTTGCTGAGACTTAATCATGTTTAATCCATGTGAGTTGGTGTAGTGAAATACAGTGCAAAAGCAGAGGATAATACCCAACGTTCTTCCAAAATGAGGAAATGAACTGAAGGAGCATACAGATTGTGCCAACTCTTGACATAGGTTATTTCATATGCTTATGCCTGAGGATACACCAAGGATTTTATGACCACTCTACACATGGATATATAATTGTTATTATTATTGTCATACTAGTAGCTCTGTGCAGGAATTCGTGCACCAGTAGCTCTCTGCAGGGCCTGGCCACTCTGCGCCCGCTGCCCAGAGGTTCTCTGAGGCCCAGAAGCCCATCTGCAGTGACCAGGTGTGGAACACTGCCCACTCTCAGCAGCCGCCTACAGAATTCCTACCCACTACAGAAGATTTAAATACACAACTTATATACCATCTGCTATATTTTTACTGTATGTTATGCTTGTCTAGGCTATTCTATTCCTATTTTCCTATCCTATTCTACCCCATCCTATCCTATCCTATCCTATCCTATCCTATCCTATCCTATCCTATAATCTTATCTAACTTATTCCTTTCTATCCCATTGTCTTTTAAAGAGACAAAAACAAATTGGGGAGTACATGTCAAGATCAATTCATTGAACACAATAAACCATAATTTGAAACAAAGATTGCTTTTTCCATGCTTGCTCCAAAAATAAAGTACATCCTTCTAACTGCCTTTATAATGATTTTTAACAGGCAGTATTTTTCTTTATAAGTATATTAATTATAGTCCTCTAGACCATGCAAATTGTTATTTGGGTTATTAAGTTTTGCCAAAATATCATTACAATCCCCAGAAATGCCTATAAAAATGCATGTTAAAAGTGTAACTGATTACTCATCAGATTTAAATAAATAAAAATTCATAAAATAGCAAATATAAACTTAAGATTCTGATTTAAAATATTTGCATGTCTCCTCCTGAGTTAAGGTAGTCAAGAAAGTTTGATTCAAGAAATTAGTTACTAAACAAAAAATTAAACACATATATTCTACTCTAAATCAGAATTTGCAAGGCAGCCCATGACACATTTGCTAATGATAGCAGGTCTTTGATACTAATTTCCCTATAATTTTCTGTCTTTGTTTGACCTGGTACACTTTCAAAATAAACCATATACATAAAAATTCTGTAAACCTGGTGTTAAATCACTTTACTCCTGTTATTACTTGTATCAGCCACAAACCATCTTTCTTTTAACTATGACATTTATAGTAAAAATTAATTAAAAAACAAAATTGTTGCTTTGATATGGTTGTATATATATATATATATATATATATATATATATATATATATATAATCTTGAGCTTCAATTTAGTGGATTTGAATTTTATTGCTCAATGTTAAAATAAAACAAGCATTTAAGTGTTGGGTACTTCAAAACTTCACTTTATACATTATAATAATTAGACTAGCAAAAATAGTTCAATGTGAACTTAATGTAAAAACAATTTTTTAAGGAAAGTTTGTGAAAGTATTAGACACATGTATTGGATTGTTTGTATTTAAATTAAAAATAAAGATATGAATATTGATTTTAAGAATATTTTTAAATTGATGTGTTGAAGTTTCTTATTGAAATATATCAGGAACTATGTGTATTTTAGAGAAATGTCTTCTTTCCATTTTGAGAGCCTACTGTATTCTAGACACATTATCAGGACTTAAAAATAATGCAAGAATGAGTTAGATATATTCTTGGTCCACAGAATTTGAGAAAAAAGGGAAAATATAATTATCAGCACAAGTTTGTCACTATTAATAATGAGAGCACTTTCATAAAAGAGATGTATTTTTTATTTCAGAAATAGCATGAAACCATATATTAAATGTTTTCTAAGAGAAAATAGATCACTACACACCTATTATAATGGCAAAAACCCTAAACACTGACAACACCAAATGCTGGTGAGCACGTGGAGCAATAGGAACTTTCTCATTCATTGCCAGTGGGAATGCAAATTAGAACAGTTAGTTGACAAGACATTTTGGCAATTTCTTAGAAACTTAAACATACTTGTACCATATAATTCAGCAACTATGTTCTATAATATGTACTCAACTAAATTGAAAACTACTTCTACATAAATCCTGCAAACCAGCTGTTTCAAGTAATTATATTTACAATTAAAAAAATGGAATCAACCATGATGTCTATCATAATGTGATTGATTAAACTGTAATACATTCAGATGATAAAATATTATGCAGCACTTACAATATGCTAAGTCATGAAAATATATGGATAAATCTTAAATGCATATTACTAAGGGAGAAAAGCCCATCTGAACAACCAACATACTCCATGACTCCAATCATACATCATTCTGTAAGAGATAAAACTATGGAGACAGTCAGTGGTGGTTCAGGGTTGGGAGGAGAAACAGTATTTTTAGAAAAGAGAAACTATTCAGTGTGATGATAAGGCTGGATATGTATATTATACACCTGTAAAAATTTATGGGATGTAAAACACAAAGAATAAACCATAATGTAAAGTATAAGCATTGACTGATGATGTATGAATGTAAGTTTATCAATTATAACAAAAGTACCACTCTGCTGCCTAATGTTGACAATGGGTGAGGATCTGTATAGCAGGACAAGGTGTATATGGGAATTGTCTGTATTTTTCCTTTCTAATGGGATCCTAAAATTGCTTTAAAAATATACTAAAATAAAAAAGTGCACAAATCCTAAATGCATTTATATAAAAAATCTTAGGCAGATTTAATGAAACTAAAAAGTGCCTTCTTTTAAAAAGTCATGATAGAGTTAAATAAAAAAAAATGTTTTTAGAAAATATGTCCTTGTTTTATATGAAATAAATTTCACATATTAAAGTATACATAAAAATTAATCATGGGTATCAGCAAACACTGTTTTATAAATTTACCTATCACAATATTAATTTAAAGAAAACAATTTAAGTGTTCCTAAATATCTAACAGCAGAGGTTATTTATAACAAACAACAGGATATTTTACAATCTTTAATAATGGATGCAGGGAAGAATTAATACAGGAACAAGTAAAAAGCCAAAGAGTACATTAATTTTTGATTACCTCAAATGCCATTTGTATATTTGTTCATCAGCATTTAGGAAAACAATTCACTGTCTACCCCCTCCCCCAGCTTCCAAGAAACAAAGGGATCTATTCCTTCATTATGTTGCCAAGAAGCCAGGTTGGAAATAGATATTCCAGCAGGGCTATCCCCTGTCCCCTCACCTCCACAATGAAGTAACAGCCAAGATTAATCATTAGCAAGCTATCTTCCTGTCTTAAACAATCTATCAGAAGCAATGAGAAAGGAGTTGCGAATAGAGTCGAACAGTTGAATAGCTGATGTGTGTGTTTATATTTTGTTAGATGCAATACGAGGATAATATATATTACCAAAATGGGGAGTCAAAGACTGAATGTATTGTATTTTATATGGAATATGGCCTGCAGGATCAGGCCCAAACTGGCTCTCTGAAAATCCCCAAGGGGTTCTGGATTGAGAGAGGATGCAGGCCATGCCTAGGGACCCAACCGGTGCACAATCAGGGCTGGGGAGGGATGGTGGGAGAGATCCAGGGCATGTCCAGCAGGTCTCAGTCCCAATCCACTGGGCACAAGCAGTAAGCTAACCTACCAGATGGAGCGCCTGGCCCCTGGTGACCAGTGCACATCACAGCAAGTAATTGAGTGGCCATAGTATATCATTAGCATACTATACTTTGATTGGTTGAATGGATGACTGCACACCTATCATATTAGCCTTTTATTATATAGGATATTGTACTATATAAAATACTAAAATGTGCACTCAAAAGTCATTGTAAAAGAAAGCAAAATGAGAAAATTAAAATCACAAATTGATTCACCAAAAACATTTAGGAGAAAAGAAAACTTACTGACTATACTCTAAGCCAATACCTCAGAGAATTGAAGCTTAAATTGGATTAGATAAAAACAAAAATAAAGTCTACAAAATGCATTTTGTAGATAAGTAATAAAATAAACTAAAGAACAAAATAAGTCCAAAGGCATATATAAAAGGAACAGACTCACAGATCTCAGAGAAGAGGGGTGGGGGAGGACTTGAAAGAGATTAATTGAAGAACATACATACTTATATGCACAGCCCATGGATACAAACAATAGTGTTATAAAGGTCTGGAGTGGAGGGTGGGCTGGGTGAAGGAGGGAAAAGTGGGGGGGAACGGGGGACATCTGTAATAGTCTCAATAATAAAAATATGTTTTTTAAAATTTTTACATTTTAATTTGAAACCTTGATTAAGGGACACTATTTTAAATCACAGCGTTTAATGAATGATTAGAAGTGCAAAGGTCTGAGTCACCCAGGAAGCAGCTATGTATTCTAAATGAGCTCAAAAGCAAAATAAGATCAAAACCAATTCCAACTCTTATTTTATTTCCTGTCTTGTTTATATGATATATAACATTAGTGGTGTTAAACAGATATTAATATTTCTCTCTAGCTAGGTTCCCTCTACATTTCCTGAGTCTCCTTCTTCCATGACAAATAGAATTTGGAGGGAAAACAGAGGGGTGAAAAATCATAAGAACCTTAGACAACAAAACAAAAAATCCTGTATATTACTTTCTCTTAATCTGGAAGGAAAAGAGAAAACAAAACAAAAGGAAGCTCAAAGACCAACAATAACAAAAAACAATGTATATTACTTTGTTTAATATTCATCAAATTATTTAGCTGCCCTCAAAGTGGCTATTGTACTTCTCTACTTTTGGTAACAACAGAATATCAAAACCCACCTTAAGGAGCCAGGGAGTAAGCTCTTTTTTTCTGATATAATAACAAAGGTTGCCTCTACCCTTCAGTAAAGTAGCACAAGGCCCTAGAAATTTTGGCCCCGGAGTCATTAAAATAAAACAAACTAATGAATACAAACTCACACAAAACAGTAATAAGGTAAAGCAATGCAAAGTATCAAACCAATTTTAGACCAAGCCTAGGAATTTAGAATTCACCTTCTGTGAAATATGTGCTGTCCCAGCCCAGTGATACAGCTGTGGCAAATACTCCCTTGTTGCTGGAAGCCGAGACACAGAGCACAAAAGGTCCTAGTGCCTGATGAACTCTCCTGAGAAAATGGCACATCGGTCCAAGCTTTTCATTCTCTTGAAGTCAATAAACTTCCAAATGTCTCTGGGAAGCCATGCTTCTGGGCAGACACTTGTCCTTGGCAGATCCATGTGCCCCTCTGGTCTATTGACTGTTTCAAGCATTGAAATAATTGATTCTCCTAAGGACATGGGTCCTTATCTTTTCAGCCCAGAGCTCTGAGGATCTGAGGGATGGTGAGTAGAGAAGAGAGTCATGAGGGAACATATTAGAACAGCATGAGGGGCAAGTGGAGACTGTGGAGGTATATCTATATCTATATCTATATCTATATCTATATCTATATCTATATCTATATCTATATCTATATCTATATCTATATCTATATCTATCTATATTATATTACATATCTACATTATATATCTATATTATACATATCTATATTATATATCTATATTATATATATCTATATTATATATATCTATATTATATATATATATATATATATATATATATAGAGAGAGAGAGAGAGAGAGAGAGAGAGAGAGTGCTAGGGTCCGTAACATCCAAAACAACCAAAGGCTTGACCAAACCAGGCTGTGCAAGCAGCCAGCTCCGGTGGGTGGGGACTGATGAGTGGGCTGAACTCCCGACCTCTTGGTCCCCCCACCTCCTTCAATGGATCAGCAATGGTGAACGGGGGAATCAGGGTGGGTGGTGGGAGGACTGGGCTGGCTGTCGGGCTGTTGGGATCCCCAGCTCATCCCCAGCTGCTCTGGGGCTCAGGTCTGCAGGAAAGCGGGTGCAGAAGACTTCACCTCCATGCATGTGTGTCTGGCCTGCACTGCTGGAATGCACAGCCTGCTTTCCTACAACACCACGACCCCCTCCCCAGGCTGGCTCCACCCCCCAGGGAGCGGTTAGGGGCTCCCCTAGGCAACAGGATAGGGTGTGATTTGATGGGGAAAAGTCAACAAAAATAGGGCGAAGGTCTTAAGAGTCTGCCAGTTGGGGTGGTCAGCCAGAGTAGGTTTGGAGTGCTTTGGGGAAGGAAGAGGAAGGCCCAATTGGAAAATGGCTCAGCACAGTACATTTCTCCTTGCGAACCAGGACAGCACAGCCTCCAACCTGATGGAAGTGCCCGTGCCCGGCAAAATAATTCCTGCTCAGTGGAGCCTCTCTCACCCTCAGGCGCTGGGAAGAGAATGCACATATGGTGTCACTCTCCATCCTGGACACCAGGCTGAGACAACCTGGGTGTGGCTGCACTGGCGTGGGAGTGAGGGGTGTGGACCAGGGGCGGGTGGAAGAGGAGTGGGAGGATAGTGGATGTGCAGCAAAGCTGGGCAGAAATTGGTTAATATTTCTCTAGAAGCTGTTTCGCTCAGTGCCACTGTGCTTCAGTGGGCTCTTCTGAAGAAAACAGGCCTTATATCTCTCTGCTTGACCGTTGAGGGCCACCAACCTCGGGCTTCCTCAGCCCCAGTCAAATGAACCTCTTAGTGCCCATTCACACCAGCTTACAAGCCTGTAGAGGATTCTGTGGCATCTATACTAATAAAAGGGTAATATGCTAATTAAACTGGACATCTTCCAGACATTCTTCCAGAGAAAGCTATGGTGGCAGGGGCCGAGGCAGAGGTGATTAGGGGCAATCAGTCCTGCAGGGGAAAGCAGTTGGGGGCCAGCGGTCCCGGATTGCAAGCAGGATGTCCAGCTGTCCCTATGGGATAGGGCCTAAACTGGCAGTTGCACATCCCTGGAGGGGTCTCAGATTGGAGAGGGTGCAGGCTGGGCTGAGGGATCCCCCCCCCCCGATGCATGAATTTCATGTACTGGGCCTCTAGTATTATATAAAAAAAACCTAAGTGACCGTTACCACCAAATGACTTGAGTGAGAGGTCCACCAGTAGCTATAATGCACACTGACACTCAATGCAGAAGCTACCCCTTGGTGGTCAGTGCACTCCCACAGCCAACCTCCTATGGTTCCTTCTCCCAGCCTGCTGGGCCCCTCCCCCCTCCCCATAGGCCTCAATCACCAGCCAGGCAGAGGGACCCCACCTGTGCACAAATTTGTGCACTGGGGCTCTGTGTTTGTGTGTGTGTGTGTGTGTGTGTGTGTGTGTGTGTGTGTGTGTGTGTAAAATTTGGGTGGTTACTGCCTCTTTTCACTCCTATACTCATATCAATATTTCACAGTCCCATTTGTTCACCTCCCCCACCCCTCCTCCATATTGAAAATATATTCTAAGTCCAACTAAAATTCTATGTGATAGCAAAAGCAACAATATTATCTGCAAAACAGAAGCTCCCCTCAGACACATTAAAAGCTGGGCAGAAATTGGTTAATATTTCTCTAGAAGCTGTTTCGCTCAGTGCCACTGTGCTCAATATTGTGGACTCTCCCCATGGGAGGTCATAACACTTAACTGTAAATACATTCGTGCTCCATGAAATCATAGACAACTGAGCTAGGGATAAATCAATTAGTACTTTGCATGGGCTTTGCCTTATTTCAAAAGTAAAATCAGCAAAATTTATGTTTAAGTAGTGGATTTAAAAATATTAACATTATTTTCAGAACAAAACAGTTCTGATTTAAGAAGGTGCTGCACTGAGAATTTACAAAGAAAACCATTTCCCCCAATGAATGGCATCTATTTAGATTTCCATGAGGTGCAAATGATTGTACAAGTTCAACAATTTTTTACAATATAATATTTAAATGTCATTTGCTTAAGTCTGACTCACATGATTCACATAATTTGTAAAAAATATATTCATGTTAATCTACAGTGTGTTTCATAAATATATACTCTATTACCCACACAGGCATCTCCTAGATATCACCTATTCTTCCATCAGGAGGTATATTAAAGAGTAAATTCAGGCCCATAACACTTTATTTAACCCAAACAAAAAATAAAAAATAATTTGATATTTACAGAGAAAAAGGGTAAGGTGCATCAAAAAATTTAAGAAAGATTAATTTCTTCTAAATGTACCTTTTTTGTAATTATTTTGGCTGTTTTATCAATTACTAGTATTGACTGAATCACTGCATTGTAGTTAAAAGCAGGCTCTGAAGCCAGTTTGCCAAGGTTGACAATCTGTTTCCTCCATGTATTTCCTGTATGATATTGGGGAAGTTTACTTAATTTCTGCTGCCCAGTTAATTCATTTGCAGAAAGAAGATGATAATGTCAGTAAACCAGTTTCATAGGCATATTATCAAAACATAATATCAGATGTATGTAGCAATTAGCAATTTTCCTTTGTGATATAAATAATGGATGGATGAATAGATAGGTAATAGATGGATATATACACACATAGATGAAAATGTCACAAATACATTAGCCATAATTCCTAAATTAATTGGAACAGTGTGTCCTATCAAACATTGAGATAATCTCTAACACTAAGTAGATATTGTTTACAGATCAAACCTGTTGCCATAATTCTTGGAGAAAAGTTATTTGCATACACTTTGTGACAAACATGAAACCTTCAAATCATCTGTCAGTATTACAGATGCACACATTATAAAGGACCTCAGACCAATGCACACAGTTCTTGATACACAGAAGGCATGCAGAAAATGATCTCTGACTTGAAGTAAGGCAGAAGCAAAAAAGATCTCTGTCATTTGATACTGATATTCATGCTGGTTGAGTATCTGCTATGGGCCAGTCAGTCACCAAAGTTAGGTTGGACTCAAGGATGCAAAAATAAGTTTTTAAAATGTGAGACAGTGTTTTTTCAGTGTTAGATGTTGGATAAGCAAGGCATTTTGAGTCAGGAAAATGGATATTAAAGTGACAATGAACAGCCTTTGAAACATGAAACATTGGTTGAATCCCACGGAGTTGAACATAAGTAAATAGTCATGGCATTTGGAAACCTGACACCAAGCCTGGGAGGAATATCTTGGAGAGACAGGTCACGACCACCCAATCTACAAATGCCCTTCCTCAAAGTGCCCAGGAATTAGTTCCTCATCTTCATTTGAGGCTCCTGCCAAAGTCAAACAGATGTGTCATATAACTAAATTTTTGCTACAGAAGGAAGAAAGAAAATTTTGTCAATGATATACCTTGAGCATAAATGGATGTGAAAAAGCAGAAATGTTAGGTTTAAAATCTTTAAAATTCTGACACAGTTGAGAGGCACTGCTGGCCTGGTCTCCCCCAGCTGTCCAGGTTTGACTCGGTGGGAAGAGGTTGACCCAAGGACCAAAGAGTCCTGACTTTGATTTCGGTCAAGGGCACTTACCTTGGTTGCAGGCGCTATTCCTGGCCCTGGCCAGGGCACTTGTGGGAGGCAACCAATCCATGTACCTCTATCAGTGCCATGTCTCTCTCTATCTCTTCTCCTCCCTTCCACTCTGTGGGTGGTGGGAGAAGCTGTGAAGAGGTCAATAGCTGGGGGAAAGGAGACTTTTATACAATACTTTAAACAACAAAGAATTTAAATTTTTAAAAAATCAATGGAAAAATATCCTCAGGTGAGGATTAACAAAAACTACAAAAGATATAATTAAAGAACTGTGGGAAGAATTTGTAATTAGTAAGATTATTTAAAATATGGAATCAAAGCAAAATCCTAAGGAGAAGCTTGAAGTGATTTGGTCTTGAATATAAAGGAATTATAAATATGATAAAACTCATACTTCAAAAAAAATGGGGGGGAGATATTTAGAATTCCATTATTATTTTATAGAGTAAAACCACTGAAATGGAAGAAACATTTTTCTTTGCTTGTCCAGATGTTCAGAAACTGAAATAATAGCCAGCAAAGGCATTAATATTTTAAAATTAACTGTAAAGCTTACAATTTTAGGAGAAAAATAAGAGCAAAGAATGTATGCCTATCAGAGAAAAGGAAATGATGCACTCAGGACTAAGGCACATTGACTGCAGGTGAAGTGGGGTCAGATGCCTGTGGGGGTGGCAGACAGAGTTTGGTAAGGAGGGAAATTAACTTGTGGTATTGCAACTAGCTTCTTTCCCTTGACATGGTGTCTTTTTTTTCCTTAAGGTGGAGATATATTTAACATTTTATTATATAAAATATAAAAGTAGATCAAGTCTGAAGTATTTATGTGTTCCCTTCTACATTGCATATCAGAAAGGCTAGTTAGCAATTGATTTCAAACACATAATACATTGAAATAAAGCTTCAAAAGTGTATTTGCATCATAACAAAACATCAAATATCAGCATTGTTTGATTTTCAAGTATTCATCTTATTTTATCATTATCATTTGGCCCTGATGGACACATTATCTTTTATTATCATTGTTAGCTATAATTTTTATACTTTGGAAGAGGTTCCCTCACACACCCTATTTGCTTTCTACTCTTGACAATTTTCTATAACTGATATATTAAAAAGTTAACTGATAAATACTTCCTTTTCTGGCTCTTTTAGCCTTTCTTCTTTCTGGGCAATTATTTAGCAATCATCACTAAAACAAATTCTTCACAATTAATATTGAACATACTGGTAATAAAACATTAATTAACACACGAGAGGCCTGGTGAATGAAATTCGTGTGTGTGGGGGGGGGTATCCTTCATCCCAGCCTGCACCATCTCCAATCTAGGACACCCAGAGGGATGTCTGACTGCAGTCAAACATCCTTCTCACAATCTAGGACTGCTGACTCCCAACTGCTCACCTGATTGCCTGACTGCATTCCTGCCTGATTGCCCATAACCGCTTCTGCCAGCCAGCCTGATACCTCCAACAATTCCCCTGCCAGCCTGATTGAAGCCTAACTGCCCCTTGACAGACCTATTGCCTCTAACTGCCCTCCCCTGCTGGCCTGGTCACCCCTAACTGCCCTCCCCTGTAGGCCTGGTCCCTACCAACTGCCCTCCCCTGCAGGCCTGGTCTCCCCAACTGTCCTCCTCTTCCATCCCAGTCACCCCTAACTGCCCTCCCCTGCTGGCCATCTTGTAACAGCCATCTTAAGTCCACATGGGGGCAGACATTTTTGACCACATGGTTGCGGTCATCTTGTGTGTTGGAGTGATTGTCAATTTGCATATTACTCTTTTATTATATAGGATAGATTACTTTGACTATTGTTTATTTTTATTGGATGAGCATTTATATGTTTTCTCTAAACTATCATAACACTTGCTATTAAAACTTATCAGTTATACAGACCATATCTGAGGCATGATAGTGACTTCATATTAAAACTTTGTGTTTGTGCAAAATAATGCAGGATAAATGCATATTGAAATAAATTACATTCATTTCACACACTTCCTCCTCTCCCCATTTTTTTTTTCTCTTCACATCTCCCAGAAAAGCTTTATGTCTTATACAGATTGGGTTCTCACAAACATTTTTGGAATTTCCTAATTCAATTTTAATTAAACACGTCTGGGCTCAAACTTCTTCCAAATGCCATTCTAGTTGGCTCATGCCTGTTTCCTGACTCTATTTTAGGGGCCAACAGCCGAATACTTCTCATTATATTTTTACCTGAAGATAGATTCAGGAAGAGAAAGAATCATTTATCTTTTTGCTAGAAGCTATGTTTTGAAACAAATAATAATAGAGAAAAAGTGAAGATACATATACCGTATTTGCCGGCGTATAAGACGATTTTTTGGCCCTGAAAAATATGCCTCCAAGTGGGGGGTAGTCTTATACGGCGAGTATATAACAAACTCTGTATTTTGAGTGGAAATGTTAGGGAGTCGTCTTATACGCCAAGGCTCTTATACGCTGGCAAATACGGTATTTTTCAGGGCCAAAAAATCGTCTTATATGCCGGCAAATACGGTAGATTTCAATTATCAATGTTAATCCTGTTAACAATTACTTGGATAGTTTAAAAACAATGATATCAATAATATTATTAGTATGTTTCAATAAAAAATACCAAGTAACCTAAACTTCCCCAGTCTCTATTAAGGAATAATAATTACATCATACAAATATTAAATGTCGCCGAAACCAGTTTGGCTCAGTAGATAGAGTGTCAGCCTGTGGACCAAAAGGTCCCAGGTTTGATTCCTATCAAGGGCATGTACCTTAGTTGCGGACACATCCCCAGTGGGGGGCATGCAGGAGGCAGCTGATCGATGTTTCTCTCTTATCTTTCTCTCTCATCAATGTTCCTAGCTCTCTATCTCTCTCACTTCCTCTCTGTGAAAAATCAATAAAATATATTTAAAAAAAAATTTTTGTTTTGTGTACATCCTATTCCTAACTAAAAATTTATAATTTAAATGACATTTGGCTTAGAATAATATACTTTTGTGTTGATGTTAAATATTTACATAGACATTTTAGTCAAAGAATACATGTGATATTCTGAATGACTAAAGAATCAGTAATACATGGGAAATAGAAATATTCTCTTAGGTATGTGAAATACTCTATATTTCTTAAGCAAAAATCATATCCTGTCACATGGATAAAATAATTTGAGAAACTGCTAGTTAGTTTTCACCAGAGTTGATGGCAGTTGTTAATGTGTGATTGTGTTACAAATTGAAATCATCTAGCATACAATCTTAGACTGATTATTCATTCAAAAAGTATTATTTTTAACCATTACAAAAATCAGCTCTTATAACCCAAGCTGGTTGGCTGAATGGTGTTGGCCTGTGGACTGAAGGGTCCCAGATTCGATTATGGTCAAGGGCATATACCTGTGTTGCAGACTGGATCCCTAGTATGGTGCATGCAGGAGGAAGCCAATCAATGATTCTCTCTCATCATTGATATTTCTACCTCTCTCTCCCTCTCTCTTCCTCTATGAAATCACTAAAGATATTTTAAAAATTAGCAGGTGTATGTTAATTTAAAGTTTAGAAAGAGCTTTTATAAACTTACCCTAGTTCATCCTTACCTCTTCTCTATAAGTCATAGGAAAGTCTTTTGTTGAAACTGGTTTTCTTAAGTAGTATTAATTAGCATCCCCACTTGATTGAAAAAATATAGAAACACAAGAATTTTTGTGATTAGGCTACATTTTATGGTGTTTAATACAAATATTCTATCTCTAAATTCTCATAGTTACTCTCTGGATGAAAATGGACCCAGAAGAACAATCTCTAACTAACTTATATAGTCTTTTCAATAAAATCTATATATATAAAAGGCTAAGTGACCATCCAAACACCCAATTGGTAGCTATGATGCACAATGACCATCAGGGGGCAGACATTCTGACTTGTAGCTGTGATGTACATCCTGCACCGTCTCCAATGTAGACAGCAGGGTTCAGCCTGATCCCCTCAGACCAGACCGTGGGACTCCACCTCCCAGAGGGATCCTGCTCATCTTCAGATGCCATTTGAGCCAGGGCACTGCCCCAGGTGCAGATGGCTGGGGAGGGACCACAGGAGATTGGCTCCAGGGTATGTCTGGCCCATCTCACCTAGTCCTTCCTGGCTGGCCACCTTCCAATTAATTTCCTTTCAATGTGAGCAAATCCATGCATGGAATCACTAGTATAGAGAAGAAAGAGAGGGGGTCTGAATCTACAACAGTAGCACATAAGGCAAAGACAGCTTCTGGTTAGGACTTAAAACTGTTAGAGTTTATAGTTCTCACACCTAATGGCAAAAACAACCACATAAGCTGAAAATAATATAACGTGAAACCTACTAGAAAGCTAAAGATCCAAGTAAACCCAAATAGCCCTAAATTTCAAAGAAAAATAGGCTGTTTATAAGAAAAAAGAGAGTCTCAGCTGTTCTTATACCTGGCAGGACAATGGAGTGGGGAGAAAATAATGACCCTCCAGAGTGGCATAAGAAAAAGTCAAGCTAAATGTAAATGAGCCATTCATGTCCGGGTGTGAACTACTATGGCAGAATAGAATTCAAAAACAAAACAAAACAACAACAAAAACAAAAACAAAACCGTGGTCACTGTAATTCTTCCCCATCAATCTTTATCGTGGGTTTGAGTGCACTATACCAAAAATTGGGTCAATCCAAGAAAGCTGAGATAAACCCACACAAAGTACCTTGAGAGCTCAGGAAGCAAAGGCTGAAAGGGCAACAGGTAGGAGAGTGGAAATAAATCTGAGATATTTCAGGCTTTCCCCTGCATAAGGGTGAGTGCTGTACAGAAGTAAGAAACATCTTCTCCAGGTTTGCAGAGAGTAAGACATTCATCAAAGCAGGGAAAAGCAGACACAGAGAAAGAATTTCTTCTGTTATAGAAAGCTCAACACAGATCTAAAGAGCAAAGAGTACCCTACCACAGCTAAAAAAAAAAACTGGTGGCTAGATTTACTAGCATATCAGAGATAGAGATCTTCCATAGAATACCACAGGACATTCAAACAAACAAGTGAATAGAATCTCTATTCCAAAGAAGGTGTTAATAGACACAAACCCACAGCTGGCCACGTTGCTGGAATTATCAGACAGAAGACTGAAAAAAACACACATGTGGGCCTCGTGACAAATAGGAACAGCTGTGCAATGATGGAAGATTGTGGCAGAGACATAAAGACCACACCAAATATTTAAGTAGAATATATGTGCGTAGGTATAGATTAAAGGCAGGTATGTAGATAATAGATAGACAGGGTAAGAGATAGATAGATAGATGGACAAACTGGCAATATTATTTTAGCGGTCAAAATAATGAACATATGTCCAATCTGTAGTGTCTAGGGGCCATGGATGTTAAATATCTTACAAAACAATTTTTTTCTGCCTTAAATGCTCATACATACACCAGTGAGAAACATTGGTGTAAAGAAAAAAATATTATATGCCTATCCTTTCGTCCTCTGTCCTGAGGAATTGTTGTGTAAATAGACATAGGTAAACTTCAATGTAACATAAACAGCAATTTTTAACTAACTCACAGTATCACAGAGGTAATTTTTGTTGATATTGATATTTTATTTTATTAAAGTAATCACATGCAAATAGCCAATTAACTGCTTTTATTTGAACCTGCTACAAGGTAAATTCTGCATCAAATTTCAGCTACTTTTTCACCTTTAAATTATCTATTTGCCCCTTTACATTCTAACACTATTATTTCAGAGTCAGTCACTGTCTCTTCAGTGTTCCTTATAAAACTTTGTACTAACTTATATTACATGAGCACCATTTGTATTTCAGTGTTTTCAATGTATATGTCTCACACAGGATTATTTGTTCAACAAAACCATGCAATTTATTCTACACATTTCTGAATCTCCTGTATCTGTTTCATTGCCTGAAGCTCAGAAGATGCTCCATAAATATTTGCTGAATGAATCTATTTTGTTAAGCAAAGAGCATTTGCACTAAAATGAGTGTCCCAGTGTTTTTAAGAAAAGGCTTCTCTTTCTGCAAATATTGAGACAAGATCAAATTTCTATAGTGTGTGACATACACACGTTAACCAAACACAAACAAATCTCCACCATTTTTTCTCTCCTTTATTGAAGTGAGAATTGTATACATTAAAATTAAATTACTTGTATCATTTTAACAATGAAAGATAAATGATGTGCACATTGGAAAGGCTATCTTATCTGAAGGTGGGCCCTGGGGGCAGTGAAGGCCTTAGTTGGGGAGGGAATTGGTGATGGGCAATGGAGGGCGGGGGAAGAGTGATATCTGTAATATTCTCAACAATAAAGGTTTTTTTGGGGGGTCATTTTTTTAAACAAAAGAGCATTTTTGTCTCCACAGTTGGATTTAGCGATTATCTCTTAAATGTAAGACACTCAGCTAATGAAGCTAGATGTATCCTTAAACAAAATTTGAAATTATGATCAATCTTTTGTTCCTTCTGACCTCTTTCCTTCTACCTCCTCCCTTATTTCTCCATCCTGCTGTTTAGAAGTCTCTGAAGCATGATCCACACAGAACCTAGAACAATTGTGTTGGATAAGTATTAGGAACTACCAAACAATACCAAATAATTGTGAGTCCCATAACTCTTGACTTTCCTAAACCCCTATCAAAAGTGACCTCACTTTTGTCTACTCAGCATCCCATTCTTCTTAGGAGCTAGCAAGATAAGGTTCAAGAAAAAAAAAATGGCAGAAAATACCTTGATCCCTATGCCTCACATCCAGTGGGGCCTAGGTTTGGCCTTATTAATTAGGTTTTTCTATCTGTTAGGAAACAATGTGGATTTTAAATAATCACATTTACTGATTTGCCTGATAGTAAACATTTCAGCAAAAATTTCAAAAGGAGTTCTTGTTGGCCTCTTCAACCTACTCTCTCCTTCAACAGAGACACCTCATTCAAGAAGCTACAAATGGCTGCTGCACTCATTGGAATCTTCCTTCTTAGGGTCATCAATGAGGTAGGAGTGAGAGCATTTGCTGTCCTTATTGGGTTATGGAAGCCTTGAAAGAAAATGACAGCGCAGGAGGATTGCCAGGCACAGGGCTGTTGCTTCTTGGAGGGCCAGGGAGGCTGGGGGAATATGATGCTTCTGGAATAGAGAAGTAGAGGCTGGAACACCACCCAACCCATTCCTCACGCTGAGCCACAGGGCCATGCCACCGGAATGCTGGGGCCAGGGACGAAGTGCCTGCTTAGCACTGTATGAACAGGACACCTTGAACAAGTATTTGACAGTACCAACCCATGATCTCATCAACACAGAACTCATTACTTTTTTTTTTCCTTTTCATTAATGTGTATAAGTTCATGTCAGGAAAATGCTGCAGTCCAATGGACTGAAGTGTATTCTTAGCTGAATATACTCCCATAATTTAAAAGATCAAAATAACTTCGCCTGTTCCATTCCAGTTCAGGCGCTCCTATAGTGTAGCCTTGCTGACTCTGAGTTTTGGTGATTGGGGTTCTGAGCTTTTAAAGATATTGTCAAATTTGTTTCAGAAAAATACATACTAAAACAAACCCCCTCTACACATATACACACACAAACACACACACACACACACACACACACACACACACACACACACAAACACACACACAAAATCTCAAAATAAAACACAGAGGATTGTTACTCTGATTAAGATAAGGGGAAAAATAGCATATTTGACTCCTAATTAAAAACAGTACAATTTGATAGTGTGTTTCATAAGAATTCATATAATAATGCATTTTAATAAGATTATAACTTTATTTTTATCTCTTTAATTTTTTATTAATGTATTATATGTGTACATATCTTACCAATTCCCCCCTTCTCCCATACATGCCCTTCCTCCCCCAGAGTTGCAGATATTACTGTTATTGTGGTCATTTCCTGTGTCTAACTTGAAGGTCAACTTTGTGGTCACTGTCCTCTGACATATGAAGTCTGGTAGCAGATTGAAAGCAACAACAGATGATAGCAACATCACTAATTAAGCTTCCATGAGGGAAGAAACAAATAGATTGACTGCTTTATCCTCCATGTACTATCTCTGGTAGGACTAAGGTTATCGAGCACAAAGGTTTTTAAATTGCCAAGGTCATGAAAAGAGAATCTCTTACAAATGTACTAAATATGTTATTATCATCCTTTTTAAAAAATATATTTTATTGGATTTTTTTTTTACAGAGAGGAAGATAGAAGGATAGAGAGCTAGAAACATTGATGAGAGAGAACTATCGACCAGCTGCCTCCTGCACACCCCCTACTCCAGATGTGCCCGCAACCGATGTACTATGCCCTTGACCAGATTGGAACCTGGGACCTTTCAGTCTGCAGACCAATGCTCTACCCACGGAGACAAACCAGTTTCAGATGTTACCATCCTTTTTTAAGATTTTTAGGTTTCTATCTTTAGCCAACTTTTTTTTTTCTTTCTTAGAATAAAAAAAAAACAAAAACAAAGTGGGTATATATTTATTTTTTCTCCATGACATATATATTGTTGGGTAATGTTTGCAATTTATTAAACTCACTCAGTGCTAAATTTGTAGCAAAGTGGAAGAAATAATGAATGCAATTTTCAGGCTTAATATACAAGGTAACTATGAGGAAGTAAAATTTCTAAAATGACTATGGGACATAATGAGATTTAGCTTTGGCGAATTCATAACGACGACATTTACTAAAACTATGTTTTCTATTAGAAAATGTAAATATCTCAAAGAAGAAGGCATTACTATCATTTAATATGATCTTTATTTTCAGAAATATTACATAAAACTGAGAAAGATTTTTACATTTATACTTCCTTCCCCCCACCCTCTCTCTCTCTCTCTCTCACACACACACACACACATATATATGAGGCTTTGATTCAATCGATTTTTAATGAGGCAAAATCGCAGAGATTTAGAGTAAAATGCCTAAAGGCCTTCTATCAATTCCTTTCTATTAAGCTAATGACTTTTTTAAACGAATTATTTTAGGGAAAAGAACTAATGGGCTTGCTACTGTGGTTTTCATCATGGTTGAAAAATCTTCAGGCAAGTAATGCTTTATATAAAATAAAAGGTTTTTGTTTTTCTTTAATCTTATGTGCTTTTTCAATTATTGAAAAAGAAGAGATGAAATTGGAGCTGGGAGCAACATCTGTGGATCTTCAGAAACTTGTTAATTTGCAGGTTTTATCTACCTTTACTAAACTCTGATTTGTAAGGGTGTGGAGTTAGAATTTTTGTTATAAATTATACCCATATATGTAAAAATGTCTTAACACCTCAATATTAGTAGATATATGTGGTACTAATTCAGTTATTTACATTAAGAGGTTAAGAACTAAAAAAAAACAAAAACCCAAAAGTTAAAAGTTAAATAACATAAATGTTTCCTGTGTTCTTCTGGCTATTATTTCCATTTTATAATGAGATAACTGGAAATTGAAAAAAAATAAATATATGTTTGTATGTACATATATATACACACATATATAAATACATATATATTTTCATTTCATTTTTTGGAATTTAGTATCTTTCACCTATTAACTAGGACTAAATTATTATTATTTGTAGATTTGAAAGTTCTTGATATTAAAAAAATATTCATAAAATAACAGATTAGTCCATTGTTTCTAACAAGGTTTGCATAGTATTTTTTTTTAAATTCTGAAGATTTTGCAAGATATCATTTAATGCTCAAACCCCTCTAGTAAATTCATTAGGGTGTAATTAAAATCTGCCACAGAGATTATAAAACAAACAAATCAAATAACTCATGACTATCTGTCCATGTTAATGAGGGAATTTTTATTTGACTCAAGGAACTGAGATACTATTAATTAGTATTAATTCAGTTGTTCTTTTGTTGTTCAATTATTAATTCAGTATGATCCATATTATATCCAATAAGCAAAATTTAAAGGCTTTTTGCACTCCTTTTACTGATTCTCATCCTTCCCCTTTCCTTTGCAGCTGGAAATGTTTTGATTGTAAACACGGCTAACATTTTTCAGATTCTTTTAAATCTTGCCATAACTCTGTAATGACTTAAAATGGTATAAGCAGCAAGTAGAAATATCCCAATTTTGATTTCCTTTTAAAATGAGTAAATGTACTGTCTCACATAAATAGAAGCCCAGACATGGTAGCATTTTCAGGATAGGTTGATTGAGTGGCTATTTGCTTCAAGAACTCAATTTCTTCCCATTTCCAGCCCTGAAGTCCACATGGATAAATTCATCTTAAAGCTTCCTCTTATCTTGAGTGCAAGATGGCTCCTACTATCCATCAGTGCTACAAGCTTTCTTACGCATTGTGTAGTATTAAGATAACCACAAACAATCTGACATTCTGTTCATCTTGACATGAAGTCTATGTAACCTCCTCTTGAACCTGGGTCTGTGACTACTGAGAAAGAATAGAATATGGCAGAAGGATCTGGATCTTAAAAGATGGGTAATTTTGATTCCCTTTCTCTTTGAACACTTCCATTTAGAACCCAGTAGCCATATGTGAAAAAGCCTAATCAAACTTTGAAAGGCCCCTGTGAAAAACAACTGAGTTGTATAGGCCTTTCTTGGTACTTAGTCATTAGAGTATCCTCCCCAATATGTCAACATTTTAGGTTAGGGCACATGCAACAAGCAACCAATCCTATATAATAAAACTCTAATATGCAAATCAACCTAATGGCAGAATGACTGGTTGCTATGACACACACTGATCACTAGGGGGCAGACCCTCAATGTAGGAGCTGGCCCCTGGTGGTCAGTGTGCTCCCACAGAGTGAGTACCTCTCAGCTGAAACTGGGTTCAATGCTGGTGAGTGCAGGGGTGGTGGCAGGAGCCTCTCCTGCCTTTGTGGCTGCGTCAGGGACCCCTCAAATGTTGTCCAACTGCCTGCTTAGGCCTGCTCCCCTAAGAAAGTGGCCAGACATCCCCAGAGAGGACCCAGATTAGAGAGGGCACAGGCTACTGAGATTTTTCAGCTAATCCAGAATCCTCATAAAATCCATCCCTATCTCAAATGCCTCACTGATGCCACATAAGAACAGAGTTAAGCCATCCCCATCTAGCCCTGGACAGATTGCAGGTTCATAAACAAAATAAATAATTGCTGTCTCACCCACTATGTTTGAGGGTATTTGTGATATAGGAATAGATAATCACAAGTCATATTTGTCAGAAGACAGAGAAATATAATTCCTTGACTTCAGTGAGGTGGAGCCAGCATCATCCCAGTGCTCACCTCAGGAGTCACTCAGTGAATTCCAAAGCTGACTGTCTTTGCCTAAACTAAGGTTACCCATGGGGATCCACAGTGGAGATTAGATCTGTTTCTACAGATGTTCCTGGTATATCACAAGGGGCTACATTAATAAAGGAAGAGTAATTTGTTCCAGGTAAACAATCTTTAGTATCCACTGCTATCTCCAACCTTCTTTTAAGAAGAGAGAGAACTCAGACTCTGTTATATAATTCAGAGATGTCACAACTTTTACAAATGCCCTTAAGTGATAAACATAAGGAAGGACTAACAGAGCAGCTGAGGTGATTCATGAAAGATCATGTTAAATTTGAGGCTCCATCATTTGGTGCCCTTATTCAACAGAGAAGAGATCAGATTAAGGTGATTCAGAAATTCTATGGGCCTAGTCCATTTTGCTTTATTGAAGAGACATATCAGTAAACCCAACAACAGATATTTAGTGCTATATATAAAACAAAACAAAACAAACAAACAACAACAAAAACAATGACATGTAATCAAACACCTAGATAAACAAAAATTATGAAAATCATGTCTTAATGCCTAGCTGAGATGAAAGATGCATGAGCCCTTATGTGAAAGGGCTGACTCACAAGTAAATTTCCAGAGACTTCCTTCCTACAAGGCAGACACCTTGTACTCAATGCATGCTTTCTCAACCCTTTCAAGAGTAGACCACACACAGTGAGATGGTGCAGTTCCCAAGCTAGAGTATGAAGATGACATTTACTTTGTGTGTGAATTTAAAAAAAGTTACTCAATTCTGGAGCTTTCTTTATCCATTTAATAATGCTTTATTGACCAGTTATGCTATAATAGGCCCTGGCTCCTCATGTACAAAAGGAAAATAAACATACTTTTAATTGCTGTGTAAATTACACAAGATCCTATTTCTTATTTATTATGCTCTTTTTTAATTATGTTGCTAATTTTCCCATAATCTTTTTATTTATCCCTCTACTCATTTTGCACTTACTTATCAACACTATGTTAGAAACTGAATAAACTTTGTTAATAAGGAATCAATTTATTTTATTAGCTTCTTTAGGGTGTGAGGAGCATGATTTCAACTAGATTCCCAGAATAGAATTGTGCAAAGTGACTTGATAGCATACATTTGCCTCACTGCCATTTAGATTATAATCTTCCTTGAGTTCATATTAAATGTAATCTGAACACATGCTGTAAATAGACGTTATAATACCATTACAGTTACTGTGCAGACAACCCAAACAAACTTACACATATGTGCACACAATTTTCATTCATCTTCCTTGAAAAAAAAACAACACAGAGATAATTGTATACAGAATGTTATAATCCATTGCAGGGCTCTCTCTTTTTAGCTCCTAACTCGTGTGCTCTTGGCTTTCCTTGTATTCACCTGTATGGCCCACAGCCGGGCCGACCCCACACACAATTGAGGAATGACTGCAGCAGGAAACACAAGCTAAGCTGGCTGAAGCCTTGTTGGGCTGTGTAGACATGGAATGGGCACACCGTATGCTGGCTCTGATTTTAGCTTGGCTGAAACCCCAGTGACACTTCTGTGACTAAACTAAGGGACACGGGCCTTTGGAAACCCAGAGATTTAACTCCACACAAATAAAAATCACTAGTTCTCCCATGCCAGTGACAGGAAATTACTTTTCTGAGGATATATCAAAAAATCTACCAGCAACAGCAACCAGAGGAGAGAAGGCACTCTCCCCTCCCTCAGCACAATGCCACTAACCTCAGGGGTTAGATTAGGAATCTTTAGAACTGCTTTCAGTCTACACACTCAGAACTCATTCAAAAGGTTTCACCTTTCTCCTCTTGGAAACACAACAGAAGGAAAGAATCAAGCAAAAGAGAATTCTCTAATCCAGTCTTAAATAATTATACAAAAAAATGAGCCTTATTTCCTCTGGGTTACTTAAAGAAAAAAAAAAAAAACGGGTTGGGGGGCATAACTCAGCCCTCTCTCTTTATATTGACTACTTGGGTAACACAAAACATTGAAAAATAACAACCTTACGCCTGGCCTAAAAAAGTCACCTATTATTCTCTGCCGAATGTATGTGGAAAGTAACTTTTACACATTGCAACAAGAACTTTTTCACTCCAATCCAACAGAGGTTAGCTCCTTCCTAAACTTCCTAAATAAGATTTCACTTTGTAGACAGCTGTTGAATCTTTTCCCATCAACTTCAGTTACACCCCAGAATCTTGCTTTATAAATCGAACTCCAATGATGACCCAGCAAAGATATGACAGGAGAGGTTATGAATGTCAGTTCTTTAGAAGTATAAACGCCAAAGCGGTAGCATCGACTTAACTACTTGCAACATTGGAGACAAGTTCCAAGTTTCTCTTTTAGTGTATAAGCTCAACTTAATAACACCAGGCACTGAGAAGGTTTTTAAGTAATTGACTTGAAGAGATGAGAAACGAAGTTTCTTACCTTTTAGCTGTCCATGAAGTGTCTTACCTTTTAGCTGTCATTAAGCAAGAGACACCCAGCTGTTCTGGAAGCCATGTTTTTCTCCTTTCATAAAAAGAAAAAAAAAGCTATTAATTCTTGGGCTTTAGCATCAGAAATAATTGCATCTAAATGCAAGTTTTTGCCTTTATTACCTGGGTAATATGAGGAAGTAGAGAAATCTATATGCATAATTTATTTTATTGAAAAACACTAAAAGTTTAAAAAGGAATTATTTTCTATCATACCAGTGCCAACAGCTGAATTCTGCATCTAAGAAGCAAGCAGTGCTAGGCTTTTCTTCTCTACAGGAGATATGTATATATCTCCACCAAAAATCTATGTATGCTTTACAGCTGATAGCTCAATTGCTATTTTGTTCTTTTCAGATTAAACCCATAGGAACAAATAATTATCCAAAGTGTATATACATTTCATGACACTTTTAGGTTTGAAGAAAAATTGAGAAACTAGTACACAAAGATTCCATGAGTTCTGCACCAAGTTTCCATTATTGTTAACGTATTATATGAGTCTGTTATAGTTCTTACAATTAACGGACCAATAGGCATACATTATCATCGCCCAGTCTTCTTTCTCTGTCCCAGGATTCATCCAGAATACCACATTGCATTTACCCATAGGTTGTCATAGGCTCTCTCAGCTCGACCAGCCTCCCAGAGTTTCCTTGTTTTTTGAGGACCTTGACTGCTTTTAGTTCTAGTTAGGTACCACATAGGATATACTCAATTGGATTTTTTACGATGTTTTTCTCATGATTAGACTGGATTACGGGTATTTTTTGGAGGACAACTGTAGAAATAAAGTGCTGCTTTCATCACATCATATCGAGGACACGTTCTCTCAACCTGACACCGCTGTGGTTAACCTGACCATCTGGCTGAGGTAGTGTTTGACAGGTCTGACAGCTATTGAAGTTACTCCTCCCGACACCCCATTCCATCCTGTTCTCCTTGGATGGAAGCCATTAGGCCCAGCAGCACACACTGAAGGGAGATGTGTCTACATAAACTATTGCAACTTTTCTGCACAGATATGTCCCTTCTCTACTGTTTATTTGTTTGTTCAAGTATTTACTTACATCACAACGACTACTTTATACTCTGTGATTATAATTGAGCAGCACTGGGTTTATTATGCAACTCAACTTTTCCAGCTGTGGCCATCGGCACCTCTTTTAGTTGACGCGTGTAACCCTTTGACATACCTTCATCCATTGGGGCACTGCTGTTATTGTTTGCTTTGCTTTGTTTTATTTTTGAGTGCTTCTTTACTTTTGGGCACCAGAAGATGATCCAGGATTGTCTTATTTCCTGTCCCATCTTAGAATCAGCCTTTTTCTTTATCTTGGGGTATTTTTTGGAGAAGAGTGTAAGAAAACCTGATCTGCACCAAGTGCTGCCTTTAGTTGTTTCTAGGTTCTCTCAGCTGACAGCGCAAGAAAATATATCTGGGTAGACCAACCTGTGTATATATTCATGTCCATAAATATGGATACATGATTTAATGGCTTGACAGCTCATTTTAAATCACTGAATAATATTCCATTATACAAATGTATCACAGTTTATCTATTTACCTGCTATAAAGTATCTTGCTGTTCCCAATTTTTGGTAATTTAAGTCAAGTTACTATAAACATTCAAGTGATGTGTGTGTGTGTGTGTGTGTGTGTGTGTGTGTGCACGCCCGTGTACATAAGTTTTCAAGTAAGTTTTGTAAAGGCCTGTAATGTATTTCCTGGATCATAGGAGAAGACCCTGTTTAGCTTCATAATAAACTGCTGAACTGGTTCCACAGCAGCTATACATTTTGTATCACTGCTAGCAATAAGTGAGCAACCCGGTGCTCTCCATCCCTGCCCAGAAGTTGGAATTGCTAGTTTTTCTCTTTTTTTTTTTTGATCATAGCCATTCCCATCCTATACAATGAAAGGCTAATATGCAAGTTGAATGAAGAGCAGAATGACCTGTCACTATGACGCACACTGACCACCAGACGCTGAACACAGGACCTGCTCCCTGATGGTCAGTGTGCTCCCACGAGGGGAGCACCGCTCAGCCAGAAGCTGAGTTCATGGCTGGTGAGCACAACAGCAGGAGCCTCTCCTGACTCTGAGGCAGTGCTGAGGTTGCCCTGATAGCTCAAGCCGGCAGTCGGACATCCCCCAATGGTTCCCAGACTATAAGAGGGCACAGGCCAGGCTGAGGGACCCCACCACACACACCCAACTGCAGGGGCCTCTAGTAGCTGTATAACAGTATCATATTGTTTTTGTTTTAGAATTCCCCAATGATATAAATTTGGAAGAATTGACAAAACAAAGGGGTTTGGGCTTCAGGTAGCAGAATAGTGAAGTAACAATGTTTTATAAATATTGTTAGTGAAGTAACAATATTTATCCAGCCTTCTCTGCCCTAAATCCCCCATCTCTGCTAAAAAAAAAAAAAAAAGGATGCCTCTCCCCCTAGTGCAGGGAAGGTACCTTTTACTTGGAAATTTTCTTCCTGCTTCTGGGTGAAAAGGAGGGTGAGAATATGCATCTTGCACTGTTTGTTTCTTAAATAACTTTAATTCATGATAACCAGTATGCCAAATGGCATATTTTGGGGTGGCACATTCAATTCTTAGATTCCTGAGTATTAGCATCACCAGGGACTGTTAAATTTTATCAGATGTTTTGTTCTGTATTAATTGATAGAATAATACACTTTTTATTCCTTAGCCTCTTGATATAGTGGTGGCCTCATCGAATTATTTAGAAAATGTTCCCTATGTTTCTGTTTTCTGGCAAATATTTAATGTGTAGAACATTCCATGTGTACTTCACATGGTTGCTCCTTCCTTCCAATGGCCACAGCCTTGAGGTGATCTTTCTTCAGTTTTACCCGTGAGAACCTGATGTGGTCTCTCCACCCCCTCCATCCCCCCCCCCAACCTGCAGACACACACACAGAACTGCAGCCACCAGGTGTTCATTCCTTCAAACCAGTCTACACTCAGCCTTGAGTAACTTGTAAAATTAACATTTCTGTTCCTATCCCTTTATTACTCCAGTGTCTTTGGTCCAAATAAGCATCTATTAGCTGTGACTCTGGATTCTCTCATCTCTCCACATTATATGGTGAAAATTTGCCTTGAGACTACTGTTCTTTCCTGAAAAGTCACAATTGTCAGTTTCTTCCAACTTTTTCTTGATAAAATAATGAGAGTAATGACTTCCAAGTTCTTTATATGTTGAAAGTGAGACTGGAACAAAACATTGTGCTTTTAAAATTTCCTAGTTTTTTTTTAAGTTATCTGTGAATTTCTTCTTCCAGAAATGTGTCATATTTCTTTTCTTTTAACCTCACTCAAACACACACACACACACACCCTTTCTCACAAAAATATTCCCATCTTTTCAAATATATTTATATCATACCTTTTATTTGTATAAATATTAAACACTAGAGGACCAGTGCATAAAATTCGTGCACTGGTAGCGTCCCTAGTGGCTAGCCTGCACCACTGGGGCCTTCTTCCTTCCCACGACCTGCCCATCCCCCTGGTCAAACTCCCAGAAGAACTCCTGGTCAAGGGGATAATTTGCATACTACACTTTTATTATACACTAGGCATCTATTGCAGGAATATTCCTGCAAGACTTCTAGCAGGCTTCCCTCCAGCCACCCCCAACTCTCCTGCCCCCCCACCATGCCTGCAGACACCTTTGCCACCATCTCTGTGGCCACGCCCACGCCCACTGACTCCACCACTGGGGCTGCACACATGCTGCATGCCCCACCCCACCCACCTATCCAGCCACGCTTGCTGTCCCCGCTGCCTCCTACCTGACCAGCTGCCTGGCGCCGCCACCTCAGTGGCAGCACACAGTGCTGCTGTGCACCTGGCGCCGCCCTCTCCCCTCCCGCCACCCTGCAGACTCTGCAAGTGCTTTCCCTCCAGCAGCTGCAGCTGCCTTACTTTCCACTTCCCCTCCCTCTTCCTTTTACGCTGTCTTCAGTCTTCACTCCTCCCTCCCTTGGTGTATTCAATTTAACTGGCGTATTTGTTTGGTTAATTTGCATACTCACTCTGATTGGCTGGTGAGCATGGCTGGTGGGTGTGGCTGGTGTAGCAGAGTGGTATTAATTTGCATATTACTCTATTATTAGGTTAGATGATTGATTATATTATGAAGTAGACAGTTGTTTATATCTGAGCCATATAATATATATTTCATTCTTATGTAACTTTATTTTACTTTTGTTACTGTTGTTTTCCTTAAAGTTAGTAATTGCTTTTTTCAGTAGGTTCATTTTTAAGCTAAATTTCAAAAGAAAACATGGAGGGGAGGGAGGGAGGGAGGAAGGAAGGGTGGAAGAAAGGAAGGAAGGACGAAAGGAAGGAAGGAAGGAAGGAAGGAAGGAAGGAAGGAAGGAAGGAAGGAAGGAAGGAAGGAAGAAAGGAAGGAAGAAAGGAAGGAAGAAAGGAAGGAAGAAAGGAAGCCAGTAATTTCTCATATATATATTCATAAGATGTTAGATTATTTTCCTAATTTTTATTATTTTCCACCATAACATCCCAGGAACCATTCTACCTTATACTATATTTTCAGTTAAAATACAAAATCTATGCCATTCCCAAGATGGCTGCTGAGAATCCTAATGGCATTCTATTTCTCCACTTTTGTATATGATCCATTTATTCCCCAGGAAGCTTTTTAGATCTCACCCGTTCCTATCTTTGGTGCCTGAAAAGTTATCATCAAAAACAAAGCATGCAATGATATCTATATAATAATGTTATTTGGAGGATTAAATAGTATAATAGATGGGAATGTCCTTAGTGTAATAACTGGCTAATATTGAGCATTAAATTAATTTTTAATGGTAATAAAATTGATGATCATAGTATTGTTTATTTTAAATAGGCAGCATAATGCTGTATTATTTTATATATATTCAAGAAATATTTCCCACATTTATCTGAGCAATTATAGATATTATTGCGATCAATAGAACTTTCATTGTTTATGGTAAAGAGATTAAATCTATTTTTAAGTACAGGATATAGAAAGCCAACACAAGCTCTAATGGCTCACAAATCAAGTTCTAAATACTAGTGCTACCTTACTTTAAGATAACATTGAAATATTTAGTAATAAGGCCCATGATTCTTATGTTTCAAGTGGAATTATGCAAAATAATCAATGTTGAGAACTTGGGTAGTAAAAGTGATAAGCAGGTTTCCAATGTTTCTTTCCTTTTAAAAGCTATTCTTCTGTTCATGCATTCCTTTAATTTGTAGGACCCATCTATCATGCAAAAGATTGCATTTGATTTCATATGCTCTACATTAAGAGGAATATAATCAATAAAATTTACCAGGATATTAACAAGTCTGTATGGAAGTAGAGTTAGGAAGCCTGACATCACGTCATGAGAAAGTGATAACAGTTCTATTAAACTTAGTAATGAAAGTATATCACTAATTTACATTACATACATTGTTAAAAGGTGTTTCAAAGTTTAGCTATTTCTTTGTAGTTTCATAAAGCTGAGATAGATATTTGACATAACAAATAATAAGTATATTTATATTTATAATAGATCTGCCTCGAGTTTGAGCAGCATTTGACTAGGATATTATAGCTTTTTTTTCCCCCTCCGAAGATATCCAACCATTGGAAAAGCTGTCAAAGAAGCATTTCAAGCCCAGCTGGAATAGTGCTTTGACAGTTTCATGAGGCATAACACTGCTTGGAGTGCCAATTTATATTCAGATTTCTGGGCTTCACCCTTTTAAGAGTATGATATAATGGGTGATTTTGAGATGTGCTGCTGATACAAGGTTGATACAAAAGCATTTGAGAAATTCTGGTCTAGGGGTATGACATGATGAGTTCTAAGGCTTATTTCTAACTGTATATGCCCTGAATTTAATAAGATAAATTCTTTTAGCAGAGAGGTGACTCAATTTGAATCTCAAATGATGAGTATAATTTCACAGTGAATCTCAATATTGTACAAACTGACATTGCCCTTACTGCCATTATCTAAATCAGATGTCTTTAACTTTGACTAATTTTTAAAATATTATCAATTCCATAGTAGGGATCAAAAATATTTTACCTAATGACAGTATCATTGCAGTTACTATATCTTAAAAACAATAGAACAGAAATCAGTTGGCATTTACTGTTTCTAAGACACTACATAAATGATACCTAACATTGTACACTAATAAATGTGGATGTCATTGTACCATTACTGAGCAAACTACAATATTTATTTCAGAACACAATTGGTTCTTACAGAGAAAAAAACCAAATATATTTAAAACAAGAATATGAGCTATTTCAGAAGCAAACTCCGCATTGTTCTTTTAAAAAATATATATTTTATTGATTTTTTTTACAGAGAGGAAGGGAGACAGAGAGTTAGAAACATTGGTGAGAGAGAAACATTGATCAGCTGCCTCCTGCACACCTCCTACAGGGGATGTGTCCCCAACCAAGGTGCATGCCCTTGACCAGAATCAAACCAGGGATCCGTCAGTCCACAGGCTGATGCTCGATCCACTGAGCCAAACCAGTTAGGGCCTCACTGCTCTTTTGAAAATTCACAGTACTTTACATCCAATTGATTGGAATGGATAACAATAATGTTTTATTCTTATAAGAACCTATTACTTACTAAGACTGCATAGTGAGTAGGGGTATAAGCCACAAATCTATGATTTTCATCTTAGAAATATCATTTTTATTTGAATAACTCTCCCAAAATGCATTTAGAATAAGGAGAACAAGGGCTTTGTGTGCAATTACAATATTTTAGAACTTATAGTGATAATTCATATCTATTAAATATTTAAAACACATTTCTACTTGAATATTTTAAAGGTATTATATAACTAATCTCTCCATTTCTAATTCTACTCTCTTTAATTAATCATAATCAAGAAGTAAAATCAGCTAGATTACAGCAGGATGTGGCTACTTTGGGCACCAAAACAGGCATTCGGCAGAAATTTTGTTATAGTGGCTTAAATATATTTGAGGTTTAAAAGTTAACTGATGTGCAAAAAATATAGTCATGAGTAAGAAAAAATGTAATATGTTTTAAGATAGGGTTACTCTCACTTTTTAAGTTTAAAAAACTGTATAATAATATTTTTAAAATGTTATCTTTATTGTTGAGAACATTACAGATCTAATAACTTCAAAGAAAGAGTTTAAAGTCCCACCTTAGGGATTGTTATGTTTGGTTTTTCTTCTTGTTGTTTGTTAATTTCTCCTTTTTCTATGTTGCTATTTACATGGTTTTTATTGATACATTCTCAAGTGTTATGTTCCAGTTTACAAATGTACTCTTTCATGATGGCTAGCTACATTGTTTTTCCAGCAACTGAGAACACATTCTATTTTAATGATTATGCATGTTCTCTTTCGGTTTCTACTGGTTACTGTTTTGTTTTCATCACTTTCACTTCCATTCAGAAACATGCTTATTTAGTTTGTTTCATTTCCTTGTGTTCTTAAAAGTGTATACTACCCTTCACTCAAAATTATTGAGGACTTAAACGTAATGAGCTTCTATCAACTTGAAGCGATTGCAGCACTTGCCTATACAGAACTCTGGTTTAAATTGGGTAATTCGTGTGAGATAAAGTGCAAATGTCCAGAAAAAGACACCCGTCTAGGTAATAGTTGTTAGAGGAGACCAGATGCCAGAAGTTTCCCTGCATTGAAGAGTCACAGGGGTTCTAGGGCGAAGAAGGCAGAGAAATAACAGGCATAAAACATTTCCTGCATCTTGAGAGCTTAGGATTCAGGGAAAATACGTTCTAATAAGTCAGGGACTTTATGGGAAAGTATCCTAACCTTCGATCTTTATCGCTTGTGCAGGTGCGAACACATCCCTGTGCAAACATTCCAGAGAGCCACACCACTCACCTGAAATAAAGAAGGGGGAGAGGGAGGGGTGGGCATTAAGGCATAGAGGAAAGAGGACAGACCTGCGAATCCGTGGTCTATAAAGACCTTTACTTATGAGGTGTATAATTTTGGGCAAGTAGATTTCTGAGTTTTTACATTTATAAATTGAGGTTTACACATACTAAATTCCAAGAATTTTCTAGTTATTGTTATTTACTTAGCTTTGGTATTCTTTGGAAATGGGAAAGATCTGCTGTTACTAACCTGCATTGAAAATATCGAGCAAATACACTGTGTGATCATGCTTTGCCTAAAAGCAACCCTAAGCCAGTAGTGGTTGAAATAACAGAGCCCCACTAACAATGGAAAAATGGACCTTACTATGCCTTAACAATGTGTGGCTCATATATGAATAACACTATTTCTAGTTTCTTGTCAAATAGCCACTCATAGATACTGAGATAATTCAGAAAAGATTTTGAATGCCTTAGATTTGGGATCTATTCAGCTTTGGCACTGTCTAATCAGTAACCTCTAAAAATATGATAGTGTCATGTTTTTAGAGATTGCCAATTGTTGTATTAAATGTGAACAAAAATAATTCGTGATATATGCCTAGCAGATAGTAGGCGCTTACTAGTATAAATGCTATTATCAAGGAAGAAAAAAGACTTAAAGGAAAATATTCTAGTTGACCTCACTCACCTTTCACTGAAACCCCACTTCTATTCAGGAGAAAAAGTGAATCATCAACTCCCCAGACTGAGCATCCCATTCAGCCAGCCATCCTGTAATGAGCACCAGCATGCAAACCCATTGCCCTGCCATCAAAGCACTGGACCAGCACAGGAGAGCATTTCAATTACTTCCGGACAGATGTCTTGCCAGTGGTCATGGGTATTGTGTTCCCTTTTACTGTCTCCCCACAAAGACTATGGCCACTCAAACTGGAAACTCCTCATCACAACGCCAGACAAAAGAAAGTCAGTTTTAATGGAATCTCTTTCCCGATGGGAAGGATCATACTCTGTGAGAGTGGACCTCCTGTGGTTCAGGTCTTTGCTGCTGTTTTCAGTGTGAAATGAATCACACTGTGCAACACCTCATTGCAGGCGAATTTATGCAAACTGACAATTAAACCCAGGGGTTATTTTAGTCAAGTCAATCAGATATGGTATCTATTTAAAATGATAATGTAAACATAATTGATGGTGCATAATTAATGATTAACCAAGGTTGTGAGTCATTAATTAAATGATGAGAAGGTAAGAGAGGAGAGAGGCTCCAGGAATCTTGGGCTCTAAACAGCAACTGAAGGGGACTTTTGCTTCATATTCTCAAACCGTTGGCACCCTTTCTCGCTCCATTTAAAGCCACATCCACCCACGTCTTGTGAACCTGAAGACTCGCTCATTAATCTCCAGGAACATGCTTGAGGTAGTGAAGTGAAATCATGCTGATGTTGCAGAATTCTGACAGGGTTGGAAGCGGGATCTGTTTGTGTTAGATCCTGGGACTTAGCACTAACTGGAGGCATGGCTTTGGATGTGCTATCCTGCTCTCTGAGTTTTACATCTCTAATTAGTAAAATAACATTATATAGGTTATGGTGCCATCTTATATAATAAAGTGGTAATACGTAAATTGACCCTCATGCCCTCACAAGATGGCTGCCTCCAACCATGCCAGCAGGGGGTTAGTGAGGGATGACCAAATGATTGAACAGCAGGCTGCATGAGGTGACCAGGCTGGCAGAGGGGTTAGTGAGGGACGATCAAATGAGTGAATAGCAGGCTGTGTGGGGCGACCAAGCCGGTAGAAGCATTAGTGAAGCATGACCAAATGATCAACAGCAGACTGCATGGGGTGACCAGGCCAGCCAGGGGGTAGTGAGGGACAACCAAATGACTGAACAGCAGGATGCATAGGGTGACCAAGCTGGCAGGGGGGTTAGTGAGGTAAAATCAAATGCGTGGGGTGACCAGATCAGCAGAGGGGCCAAGAGGGGTGACCAGGCTGGGAGGTGGGGCAGTTGGGGGCAACCAGGCCAGCAGGAGAGGAGGCAGCTAAAGGCAACCAGGTCAGCAGAGGGCATTTGGAGGCAACCAGGCAGGCAGGGGGCAGTTAGGGGTGACCAGATTGGCAAAGGGGGCAGTAAGAGGTGACCAGTCCAGTGGGAGAGGGAGGCGGTCAGAGACAAATAGGCCAGCAGGGTGGGGGTGCAGTTGGGGATGATCAGGCCAGCAGAGGGGGCAGTTAGGGGTGGCCAGGCTGGCAGAGGGGGGCAGTTGGGGGCAATAAGGCTGGTAGGGTGGGCAGTAAGGGGTGACCAGGCAGACAGGCAGGTGAACAATTAGGAGCCAGGGTCCAGAATTGTGAGAGGGATGTCGGACTGCCGCATGTCCAAAGGGTCCCGGATTGGAAAGGGTGCAGGCTGGGCTGAGGGGAGTTCTCCCCACCACATGCAAGAATTTCATGCACTGGGCCTCTAGTTCATATATAATTGTGGTGATGGTTAGATCAAATAGTAAATGTAAAATTCTTAGATTAATAGATGCTAAATAAATGTTTATTATAATTATGAGGTTTATTTCTTTTGAAACCTTCAATTCTCTTCTTCCACATAAAATGTCACCATATGATAGGATTTAAAACATAGAGCTTCAGCTGCCCACTTAACTCTGAGCTGAGAAAACTTTGTTAAAAAATAAGAAGTCACAGCACCAAAATATAACTCATGGGGAAAAAAAAATATTGATGAGCTGGAATACATTAAAAGTAAAAGCTTCTGCTCTGAGAAAGACAATGCCAAGAGAATGAGAAAACAAGCCACAAACTAGGAGAAAATAATTACAAATGCATATCTGATAAATAAATGTTATCCAAAAGAACATAAAACTCACAAATATACACAAAAACATCTAATAGCTTGATTACAACTGGACAAAATACCTGAACAGATAACTCACCAAAGAAGATTATATTTTGGTAAGTAAGCATATAAAAAGATGCCCCAAATCACATGTCATTAGAGAATTGCAAATTAAAACAATAATAAGAGCCCTGCCTGGTGTAGCTCAGTTGGCTGAGCATTGTCCCATGTATAGAAAGGTTGCAGATTCAATTCCCAGTCAAGGCATATGCCCAGCTTGTGGGCTTGATGACTAGTAGGGAGTGTGCAGGAGGCAGCCAATTGATGTTTTGCTCTCACATAAATCATCCTCTCTCTGTTTCCTTCTCTCTCTCTCTAAAAATATAAAAATTAAAAAAACAAATAAATAAATGAAATAAAAAATAAGAAACACCTCTGTGCCTATTAGAATGGCAAAAATACAAAATATTGACAACATCAAATTCTGGAGCCATCTGGAGCAACAGAAACTCTAATTTATTGTTGGTGTGAATGCAAAATGGTAAAGCCACATTGAAACACAGTTTGGTAGCTTCTTATAAAACTAAAGATACACTTACAATAAAATCCAGCAATATCACTCCATGTCATTTCATAAAATGATCTAAAAATTATGTCCACACATAGACCTGACCATGGGTATTTTTAGCAACCTTATTCATAATTTCCCAAAGTTGGAAGCAGCCTAGCTATTCTTCTGGAGATGAATGGCTGAATAGACTCTTGTACATCCATACAATGGAATATTTTTTAACATCTAAAATAAATGAGCTATCTGGCCATGAAAAATCATGGAGGAAACTTGCATGCGTATCACTAAGTGAAAGAAGACAATCTTACTGAGCTGCAATCTGGGGAGGGCCCTATGGAGGCAGTTCATTTCTGCTGCCCAGTAGGCTCAGCTATGTTTCTAATGGTTACGAAGACTCAGTTGACTAGGAACCGAAATAGCTGGGGCTATGCTAACATATTTTTCTGTTGTCATGTGTCTTCTTCAATATGGAAGCTTCAGCTGAGATGGATCTCATGAATCTCTAGGTCATGTCCCCAGAGATAGAGAGCCAGCCAGTGTCTGTATTACCTTTGCTACCTAGCCCAGGGATCCAGGCTGTGTCACTTCTACAACAAGATGCATGTCACTGTATATACTCCCTTCTGAAAGGACAAAACTCAGACTTTATCTTTTAACGGAAGGAGTATCAAAGTTCTGAAAGAGTATGTGACACAAGATATACTGCTGTGGTAATGTTTGGAAAGTGCAGTTGGCCAGAGATGCCCCAAGTCTATCCTCTTGTCATGGCGCCCACCAAAGTGTGTGCAAGCCTCTCCTGCCAGCACCATTTTGTGCAATCTAGCCTTTCAACTAATGTTTTGTAGTCTTTATGCCTTATAAGAAAATTCTATGTGTTCTTGAGAACCCTGTTGTCTTCTGTGACAAAAGACACAGTCATTGAACATGTAAAATGACATTGTAGACATACATTAAATTATTGATATCTAAGAAAGAAAATATGCTCCCCTTTCAGATTATCTGACTATGGATTCTGACTGTTCTACTTAAGATACTTGGTTCCTTATCCATTTTTAAAAAATATGTTCTTATTGATTTCAGAGAGCAAGGGAAAGGGAGAGACAGGAATATCAATGATGAGAGAGAACCATTGATTGGCTGCCTCCTTCACACTCCACATTGGGGATCTAGTCCATACAGGCATATGCCCATAACTAGGAATATAATGCATGACCTCCTTGTTAGTAGATCTTTGCTCAACCACAGCAATACTTGCAAGGCAATTCTTTATCCATTTTATAAAGCATGCCTGAAATTAAATTATTTATTGCTTATAATTTCCCCCTAAATTTGCCTCCTCAAGACTCCTACAATAATGTACTAGTATGAGCTAAGAGAAGATGAGCCTGCATGTTTTATTGATACTTATTATATCCACAGTACATAGAATAGTTGAATGAATTATTAAATTAAAAGTAAAATCAATTATGATTATAAGCAAGTAATGGAGTTATTAGGGAAGTATGGTTATACCTTCAAACACTATGAATACAAAGAAAATAAGTTTTGCCTGTGAGTTTACAGAGCTTGGAGCTACAGCCTTACATGGAGTAAACTTCTTTTCTTTTTGTAGTCAAGAGAACAAAGGTCATTTTATTTGGGTTCTTCATGAGTTAAGATTTATACTGTACTAAACAATGCATGGATCCTTTTTAATATATTCTCAGTGACTGAAAAACTCCTAAAGACACTCCTATGATGTTTATAAAAAAACACTTTAACTAGGCAGGAATCCAAAAACCCTTCAATGTTTCTGAAAGCTCTTAAAAACTGAGGTAAGCCATTTCTATTGAGGTAAGAAGTTTTACCAGCTCTATTTATGAGGCAGGCCAAATATTACATTGAAGGAGAGTCCACTTAAAGAGAAGGCCCTAAACGTTCCTCTCTCAAAGACTGTTTAAATGGAACTATAGATATGAAATTTAAGAAACTAAGTATCATAAGACCACTGTCCTATTTTTCCAAGTGGGCATGGTTATTAAAATTCTAATGCAAATAGGTGTAATTTTAGACTGAGATTTTAACTCCTGAGAGAAGGCCAGGGTGGAGTGAGAGAGGGGAGAGATTAACCAGGGAATTTATTTACATAATAGAGGCATGTTGCACAAAGATTCCTGCAATAGGCCTTCCTTTCCCTGGCTGCCGCCACTGGTTTTCCTCTGGCACCTGGGACCCAGGCCTTCACTCCAGTAGCAGCTGATAAGCCAAACCTCTTCAGTCTTCAATCTTCAGTTGTCTTCAGTCTTCAGTCAACTTCAGTCTTCAGTTTTCACTCCACCAAGCCTGCATATGCAAATTAACCCATCATCTTTCTTGGGTTAATTTACATACTCCTGATTGGCTGGTGGTTGTCACAGAGGTGCAGTCAATTTGCATCTTTCTCTTTTATTAGTGTAGATATGCATAGCCCATGGATTCAGACAATGGTGTTGGTGATGGTTTGGGAGGGGCTGGCACAGGGGTCAATGGGAAAAAAAGAGGGGGGGGGGCATCTGTAATTCTTTCAATAATAAAGATAAACTTTTAAAAGATTTATATGTTTTTTTTAAAAAAGGTAAAAAAAGTTAACTCATATTATAAAACAAACATATTGAACATGCCTTCCACTGCTATCATTTACCACTAGCATAAGATGAATGAACAGTGTGTCAGTGAGAGACACATCTGGACTTACATTCCAACCCCAGCAACTACTACCTGAGTGTCTTTGGGTGACATAACCAGCCTTTATGAATCTCATTTTCTCCTACATGCTTTTAACTGAAGATATAAAACTTAGCTCAGATTTTGGTTTTTAAGATTAGATCAAATAGTATATTTAAGGTGAAGACAGTGATCAATTAAGAAGTAGAAGTTGATCTCCAATTTTCTTCTTAAAATACACCTTTAAAATTAAGTTAGTTACACTCTTTCCTAAGAAAGGATTAAAAAGTGGGTGAGTGAGCACACAAGATTGACATTCCAATCACAGGGGGGCTAAGTGAATGTGCTTCTAGAGACCAGCTTCTCCTGCATGATCCCACCGGGGACCATTAGACTGTAGAGAAATTCACAGAGATATTTAGTTAACAGACATTAAATCTGTGCATACAGCATTCCAAGAACCAAGGCAAGTAAGATACTCTGCAGAGCAGAGCTGCATCACTCAATAGTGCCTTCTGCCATAATGTAAGCACTATGAGGGGCATAAGCTCAGATGCACTTGAGAAATAAGGATCTAATGATAACCTAATGGAGAAGTGTGTTAGTTCAAATGTGATCTTTCCTAGCCAGTTAACTTTTTGACAATAGCACTAAGTTGTAGACCATGCTCATTCTTCCCCCGGGGCCCCAATGGAACACCTTCCGTTTTAGGGGCTGATTTCCTGATAGTGTGCACTCTGACCTTGTTCTCGGAATAGCTCTTTCTAGCAATTCTTACTTTCTTTTTCTTTTATGGAAAAGTCTCTATTTCCCAGAGCAGTTTTTGTTTCTGTAGAATGTCTTCATGTCTTCTTTGAGCATGCTGTTGTGTTTTTTGTTTTGGTTTTCTTTTGTTTGTTTTTGTTTTTACTTATATCATCAATGTGTTTCATTAGCACCCTGTTTACAATAGGTCTGAACTCATTTAGTAAAAATCTAAGAGCACTATTTTTAATCTACAATTTTGTTTAGGATATCAGATATTTAAGAATGCTATGTCATATTATAGAAGAAGTAAGTTTCTATGTTCCATAAAACCAGAGATATTGAAGTTATACTTGAAATCTTAAAAAAAAACACACAAAAATACAGATTTCTTTTTTAATATATTTTATTGATTTTTTTTCAGAGAGAAAAAAAATTGGGATAGAGAGTTAGAAACATCAATCAGCTGCCTTCTACACATCCTCTGTTGGGAATGTGCCTGCAACCAAAGTACATACCCTTCACCAGAATTGAACCTGGGACCCTTGAGTCCACAGGCCAATGATCTATCCACTAAACCAAATCGGTTAGGGCTACATTTGAACCCTTATAAATTTGGTTAAAGTCTCATGGGTGCTTTTTTTCAAGAATTGTTCTTCAGCTTCCCACAGCACAGGCCACCATGACCACAACAGCCAGTCCCTCTGCTGCATAGTCTTCCTAGATCCCCTGCTTCAGCGCACCTTCTGTGTGGTCTCCCAGCTCTCTATGTTTACATCCAAACATTGGTGATTTCCCATCAATTTCTCAACATAGATTCTCTCTACCATGGTTGTGACAGTTTGCTACTACCTGGGACAGCATGCAGCCCAGAGCCTGAAGGGCTTTCTGCAGAACAGAGCACCTTGTGATTTTACCGTGTGTGCACAACAGCAGGGACACTGAAGGCTCCAACCAGAAACTCCACACTCCCAGACATCATAATCACACCATAATTATCATTAAAATTCAACTGGGGACAGCATCTTCTATTTTTTTAGGTTTTGTGGTATATCACAATTCCACCATTTCCAGTATTCTGTTCCATTTTCATCTATCATTCTTTTTTAAGAAAAATGATTTCAGAGGGGAAGGGATAGGGAGAAGGAGATAGAAACATTAATGATGAGAGACAATTATTGGTTGCTTCCTGCATGCCCCACACTGGGGAGTGAGCCGGAAACTCTGGCATGTGCTCTGACCTAGAATCAAACCTTCACCTTCTGGTTCATTGGTCCATGCTCAACCACAGCATGCTCAACCACTGAGCTACGTTGGCTGGGCTACAGTAATCATTCTTAAGGTAAGGTTTTTTGTTTGTTTTTTTAAATATATTTTGTTGATTTTTTACAGAGAGGAAGAGAGAGGGACAGAGAGTTAGAAACATTGATGAGAGAGAATCATCAATCAGCTGTCTCGTGCATGCCCCCTACTGGGGATGTGCCCACAACCAAGGTACATGACCTTGTCCAGAATAGAATCTGGGACATTTCAGTCCCAAGGCCCATGCTCTATCCACTGAGCCAAACCGGTTTCGGCCTTAAGGTAAGTTTTATCACAGATCTGGCAAGTGGTTAAATGCTAGGGCCAGAGCTTCAAAGCAATTTGGTTAAAGTCCCATGGGTGCTTAATAATTCTGCTGCCTTCAGGACCCATATGTCCTATTTCCCAGGCCTGATCTACCAGAATCACTACAATTCTTCCCAGGGATTCCTTCTTAATGAGACTTCTGAAAGGATTATTTAGAATGCAAGGATTTCATTCTTGAAATCCCTTCTGTTCTTGTGAGCTAAGTAGACTGGGAATTAACATATTTTGTATGGATTAATGTTCTCATTGAATATCTCTGTGGAGGTCTCCAAGCATTGTGATGTTTCTTGCATGTTGATTTGAGGAAGCAGGAGACAGAATGCTTTTGTGTTGACATTTTGGTTTTGGTAAATACAGTGACCTTTAGCTTCAGTCACACACTTGAATGGAAGATAAATGAAAGCCTGGAAGCTCTGGCTAAAAAGCAAGTATATTTTGAATGAAGTGTGCCTTGTGCCGAGAGGAAAACACTCATTACTCTTTCCTGCGGTTCTATTTTCCTTTAAAATATCTAGATACACATGAGACTTAGGTTAGATAAACAATTCCTGATCGAACAGTTTCATTTTTCTTTGTAAAGGCATTGACAATATATTTCACTTTAAACAAATTCCTTGAGCACTTGTGAAACTTCCCTGGCATAGCACCCTTATGCATTTCTTCAAGGTGGGTATATTCAGTGTATTCAATTGTGCTAAGTGTGTGTGGGGGAGGCAACATAAGAGAATCAACAACAATAAGTATCTATGTGTTTCAGAAGAAGGGAGACTTTGTTGATTATTTTTGTATCTATGGTGTGAGAGTGCACCACTGTCCAGGCAGAAGTAAACTTACCAACACAGATTCAAGTTTTAAACTATGCATTTGATATCAGAGTAGTTTTAGTCATGAGCCCAGTACTAATTATTTTTCAGAGAAATTCTAAATGAGTTCAAATGTCTTATCTCTGCTCACACCAACCTGCATCTTGGGTTATGTTGATTTCAGAGACAGGTGATAGAGATGCCAGCTTCCCTGCTCAAATCTATATTTTATCTCTGCTTTGTTTCCTGTACCGATTATAGACACTCTCTAGAAACTTCCATCCTCTGACAAGATGTGGCTATAACCACATTGGCCTCATCAGAGAGGTGATAAATTAAAACCCATGTTCTTATACCTCATTCTCATAGTTTTCTATTATGACATTAATATATGACATATGTATGTTGTTTGGACAGAGAGGCAGAGAGACAAAGAGAGAGAATAAACTCCTTTAATCCATTATATTGCAACTAAAGGCCCTGGTGCATTAAATTCTTGCACGAGGGGGTTGGGGAAGTGTCCCTCAGCCTGGCCTGTGCTCTCACACAATCCGGGACCCCTCGGGTAGGTTCCCTAGGCTTGGCCAGGAATCAGGGCTTTTTGGAGCTTTCCTTCCCCGGTGGCTGGCAGCTGGCCCTGCCACTGCCGCTGTACTGCTTGCAATCTGTGTGGCACTGCCCCCCCTGTCACCTTTCTCTGTGGGTGACAGGCATGGGTAGTGATCTTTTGGCTGGCCTGGGCCTCCCTCTGCGGGGTGATAGGTGGCAGGCCCTGCACATCTGCCACAGCATCACTGGCTTGTGGTCTGGGCCCCTCTCTGAGGAGCAATTATGGGTCGATGATGGGGTCTCCCTGACCAATCCCACTGCACCCATCTTCGTTGGCCTGGCACCAGTGCACATCATAGAGTGGTTGTTCAGAAGGTCATCCAGGTGGTCGTTCTGCTGTTCTGTCATTTGCATATTACACTTTCATTATTATAGATGATCTCCAGTCTTTGGGGCACCTTAACCTCTATACATAGAACTTGCTATCTCTCTAGAATGCCCATCCTCTCTGCCCCTGGACAACAGCACACAGTAATTCACAGAGTATATAGTCCGGTCTCTGAGAGACTATTGTTGAATACCTCAGAGACTTTACCAGAACAGCCCAAGAGTGCCTCTGTGATGCTTAATACCATGTGTCAACCTGATCGGGCCTCAAGGTGCTCAGATATAAAGCCAAACATTATTCTTGTGTGTATGTTGATTAGGGTATGTGTGGATGTGTTAATATTTTAATTAGTAGAGTGAAGCAGATCACCGTTCTAATGTGAGTGGGGCCATCCAATCAAGGAGACCAGAATAGAACAAAGAGGCTTAGAGCGAGTGCCTCCTGCCTGACTGCATTCACTGGGACATGATGCCTTTCCAGCCTTTGGGCTTGGGGCATTGGCTCTTCTTACGTCTCAAGCCTGCTAGAGTTCAGCCTGGAACTTGCACCAGAGGCTCAGCTGGAACTGCAGAGTATGGAACTTGATAGATTCCATATGAAATAATAATCACCAGATGAGTCCATTTCTTGTAATCAGTCTCTCTAGATAGGTAGATAGATGGTATATCTTGACAAATTTTTCTATCATTCATCTATCACCTATCATCTATATCTATCAACCTATCAGTCTATCTATCTATCTATCTATCTATCTATCTATCTATCATCATCATCATCATCACCTATCTATCCTATTTTTTCTGTTTCTCTGAACAATATTGGCTTATACAGGCCCCAGCCCCATTAGAGGTCTTATGGCCATAGTGAAGTGAAGTTTATGTGCCTTTTTAAAAATTCTCCTCTTGTGACCTGTGAACTAATGCACAAAGCACCTGTGTGTGTGTGTGTGTGTGTGTGTGTATACACAATTGCATGTACATTCCAAATACTCTGTGCAACTCTATAAAGAAGAGAATGCTCTCCCCAAAGGTCATAGGCCTTCCATTCCCATGGGCCACGTATTGAGTAGGTCTTTCACATCATCACACAGAGAGGCTGTAGTTCCATTCCTTTTCCCTCTCCTTTTCCAAGCTTATTTCCAGGCTGTCCGCTAGAAATAATGCCTACAAAGTTTTAAAATGTGTTCAGGATATTTACTAAAGCCGGGGGCCATTTATGCAATGTACAGACACAGCTCCCAATGCATCAACAGTCACCCCTTAATGCTGTGCCAGTTGGGCAGAAGCTTGGCAAATTAAACTTTTCCCCCCTTGGATATATACATCGAGTTCTTTGGCATTTGTGCTTTTTCTCCCAGCAAACTCCATATGTGGGAGAAAGGCAGTATAATAAAGATTTATTTTGTGCATTCCAAAAAAAAAATAATTAAAATAAAAAGGCCTCCCAGAATTCCAGAGCTTCAGGACAGACCTCACCATGTACTCAGGGCTGGAAGTCTCACTCCTGGTGGAAGCCTCACAGCATCACAAATGCAGCATCAGACAGTATGAGTGCACTGCGGGCAGGGGGTTTGGTCTGTCTGATGTTTGTCCTATGCCCAGCTCTTAACACAGTATCTAGACATAACTGGTGTGCAATGCATAAGCCAAAAAGAATTACAGTAATACCTTTAGTCAAAACACCTTTTCTAAGGGCAAAGTAATACCAGGCACTGGGAGAAAAACTGAGTGAGATGTGCAAGAAAGAATGCTGAAATGAAGGAGACAACATTAACAACAGGGAATAGTCATAGGCAGAGAAACACATTGCTGAGTGATAGCTAAGGGGAAGGGAGTGTACACAGGCAACTCTATGGCCTGGCATAGTTTTCTCATCGTATTTTAAAGGCAGATCACTTTTTCCCCCTCAGCTCATCGTTTTTTATTTTTTATTTTTTTAGTTTTCTTTGTGCTGCTAAGCAATGAGGCAGAACATTTTATCCTACTGTCACCAACAATTTCAATTCTAAAGCTTTCGATGAATAGAAGCATACAAATCTAATTGCTTGAAAAATAGTTACCTCGTAGCAATACTTTAATAATTGCAGCTTTCAAAAAAATAAAATATTAAATTTAAGCAAACTGATTGTGCTATGTTGTTATTAGTCAATTTGGTATTCATCCTAAAATGGTATTTTTTTAATGACAAAAAATGTCAATGCAGCTATTTGGGATAGTTATTATAATGATGGTTTAGCATCAGTTTCTATGAAAACTGTTTAAACTACCTATTGTTGAAGTAAAGGATTTTAAATCTATTAAAGTGGATGGCAGAAAAGGAGACCCATTGAAGATTTGCAAAAAGCTATATATTGCTTCCTGGAGAGTAACTAGGAAAAGTGCAGTCATTAGAATTTATAGATTACTTCTAACAAATGTGAGTGGGTTCGAAAAAAGATTTGAATGGGAAATTTCAGAGAGGTAGGAATCAAAGTTTAATTCCCATGTGAAATTAAACTTCAAAAATGTTAAGTGTTTGGTTTTCAAAGTCAACCTGGCTCTTTCTCCTTTTTTGTCAAAAAGTGTACAACAGAAATAAAAACAATTGCTGTTTATTCAGCATGTGTGTGATATCAAGCTCTGTGCTATGTTATTAAGTTTAAACATCAAAGCAAACCTCTAAGTTGTTTATTCTTACTAAGACTATATAATGAATGAAGCTATAGTGGGATCTCAGGAAGCTTAGGTCACAATACATGGTCAGTAAGTATCAGAACTTGAATTTAAAAAGTTCATTTTCTTACTCATCAGATAAAGGGAGGGAAAAAAGGAAGAGGACAAATTACAAGCAATGAGTCTTAGGTAAATGCATAGCTCTGAGGAACAGCCTGTGTGCCCAGAATGAATTTTCAAAGCATTTTGTCATTGGACAAGCTATTACAAATATTTTTAGAAAGTTCATAAAATAGACATAAGCCATATATATTTTGACCAACAAAACAGAAAGAATAAAAAATAAAAAAATGTATTTATTAATGAATAAGAAGAGTAGAGAACAGCCATTTTGCCTAGGTCAGTTGTTTTGGCAAACTCATTAATCAACAGAGCCAAATATCAACAGTACAACTATTGAAATGTCTTTTGAGAGCTGAAAACCGACTTCTGCGCATGGGCCACAAAGTTTCAATCGCACTGTAAGTGTGCGGCTATACTTAGTATTTTGTGGAAGAGCCACACTCAAGGGACCAAACAGCTGCATGTGGCTCATGAGCCGCGGTTTGCCCACCACTGGCCTAGGCTTTATTATTCATTTTCACTCCATTGTTATAGCTGTGAGTGGCCAGCCTTTTTTAATTAGTCAAAAGTCTTTTCTGGCTCACTTTGCAAAAAGGCGCAGATTTGGCACAGCTGTTTTATTTTGTTTTTCATTTGTGCTGTTGCCCATCAAGCCTTTCAGATTCCGTGAGGGAAGCAAAATACAGATTTGCCAACCCTGGAGAGCACCTTGTTATGGGACTAAATCTACCTGCTGTTTTAGATTGCCCCAATCCAGGACCTTTATGCAATTATTTTCCTCAATTATTGAATTACATTTCCAAACTTCAACACTTTGGAGAAAATGTCAAATACAAATGTCTTTTTTAAAGAAAAACACGTTGGTTTGTAAAAGAGGGAAATGCTGTGTTTCTCTTGACTTCCATAATGTTAAATTTCAAAAGCCTTATTTGAGAGCACATAAATAATGTGCCACAATCAAGAGTTAACAGGCAACATTTGGAAAAGCAGCATAGTGTCTTTGTAAACAAATACCCCTCCTCAGGGGTAGTTTGGTATATGGAGTTCCATATCTAGGATGATACAGAGCTAGGTGGTCTGGTGCAAGAGAATAAACTCGAGTATTTCCGGTGCCTACAGTGCAGAGAGCAGTCATAACCACACCTGGTCTCCTGTCTCACTATGACTTCCCTTGGCCTTCATGAGTCCCTTCCTCAAGTAAGTAAATAAATTACAAAATGCCCTGGTATGATAGTTTGGGCATAAAGATGAATGTGATCCAGGCCGATTATACTAATTTGTGTTTTCTGATTTTATAATAAATTTAAGCATTGTTTTACAGCTTTAAAGTTATCATACATCCAGGGATACTGTGGCTATTGTGCTTAATGGATAAGTTGGCACTTCCGGCCTGGTTCAAAGTCAATGTAGGAGGCTACACACACAGTCTGATTTAGGGGACATTTTGCGGTTCTGACTTCCCAAAAGAACCCATCTTCTATTAACACTACACTCACTTGACAGTTGCCCTAAGACAGTGGTCGACAAACTCCTTAGTCAACAGAGCCAAATATCAACAGTACAATGATTAAAATTTATTTTGAGAGCCAATTTTTTTAAACTTAAACTTCTTCTAACCCCACTTCTTCAAAATAGACTCCCCCAGGCCGAAACTGACTTCTGTGCATGGGCCACAAAGTTTCAATCGCACTGTACGTGCATGCTCACACATGGTGTTTTGTGGAGGAGTCACACTCAAGGGGCCAAAGAGCCTTCGCAAGCCTCCGTTTGCCATCCACTAAGATGTTCGCTTTTCACGGTGCTCATTTGGTTTCAGATCTGTGACTCCTGTAAACATTTTGAAGTTTGATTCAGCCTGGGGCAACTTGGGTTTTCAAGATGAGTTTTCTTGTTTTTTCTGTGGAGCTCCAGGTTTTAACTTTTCAGATTATCTAATAAGAAACAGGCTGTCTGAACAGGTTGGCATGGGAGTGATTGTGCAGAGACTCCTGAAAACTGGGATGGGGTGACCAGAATATCCTCTTACACCTACCAAACCTACTATGTCACAGTCTTTCTCAGCTCAGTCAATGTCAACACTTTCTTTTTAGCTGTTTGGTCAAAACTCTAGATACATCCTTAACTCCTTTCTTTCTTTCTCTCATACCCCAAATCATTCAGTTAAGAAATCACATTGTCCCTACCTTCAATAAAGATTCAGAACACTTCTTTCTATAGTCCACTGCTATTCCTCTGGTCTCAGTAACCATAACCGCTCTAGACTATCACAATCTCCTAACTGGTCTCCCAATGTGAATTATTTTTCTTTTCCTAATCCTTTACAACAGTGTTTCCCAAACTTCTCTCATGATGAGGATCACTTGGTAGAGTTGTTAAAATACAGATTCCTGAATCCCAACTAAGAAGTGCTAAACTAGAATTTTTGGGAATATATAGGTAAAATTGTATACTTAACTAGTGTTTTGTGTATACTTAACTAGCTTAGAGAGAGCACTAGTTTAGTACACAATTTTACCAAATGTTCCCAAAAATTCTAGTTTAGCACTTATTAGTTGGGATTCTGGAATCTGTATTTTAACAACTCCACCAGGTGATTCTCATCATGAGAGAAGTTTGGGAAACACTGCTTTACAACATGAGGGGCCAAAATATATGCTTTAAGGAGTGAGGTATTCTGTGTCATCCATGTGATTCATACCCTTTGGTGCCAACCCCCGTTTTCACAAAGTAAAAGCCCACACCTTTACAATGCTTTATACATCTCAGTACATGTGGCCCCTCATTCCCTCTGGATGGCATCTCCCATTTCTCTCCTATACAAGAACCACCCACTCAAACTTGGGGCTCTTAAAATCTACCTGGCACTCTCTGCCTCAGGGCTGAGTGTGTCCCCTTATTTAATATGTGTTTATATCTCAGCCACTTTCTCAACGAATGCAGCAGTGACCATCACTTTTAGCCTCTGCCCTAGACTCTTAATCATCTTCCAAGATGTATCTTGCCACAGTATTATAACGTCTCAACATACTTTACTATATTTTATTGGTTACTTTCAGTGTCACCAACTGTAATATTATTACCTGATGTAGCTCCGGAACCTAAGACCATTCCTGACTCACAATGGACACTCAACACACATTTAATAAGTGATTGAAGGTAGGGGTGAAGGAGTAGGCGGTGAGTAAAGGGGCACTAGAGTGGTGGGCAGATTCACAGTCAGTTGGCACCTCCAACCTTGTGCATTGTCTCCCCCACAAAAAAGAGAGGGGTTTTCAGCTTTTAGTATTTCACCTGGGAGTGTTGCCAGAAACTAGAATTATGAGAATTATCTTCCTCTATATACATTTTTAATCTAATTTGCTCAGGTAGAACAAAAGTGAATGTTTGGTTGAATCTAGTATATTTTATTCTTCTAATGACTACCTGCGATCCTGATTTAGAACAAGTGCTGGATGGTACACAAAGGTCCCTGTGAGTTCCTGAAACAAAGTGTAGTTTCAATAGATTCAATGACTTGTGATGTGGTTATTACTGCACTTAGTGCTGTCCAACCTGAGATAAGACCAGGATCAGGAGTAAAGAATGGCTCTGGAAGGAGAGTCACTGAGGAAAGAACTGTTTTGGTTTCTCCTTCCCCTCTGCTATCGATGCATCTGGAAATAATATATATCACCCTGTCCCTGCTGGAGCTGGGATCTATGGAAGCATGTCCATGTCTTAGAAATAAGTATATAGAGACATAGAGCTCTAAATTTTAAGATACTCTTTTATCTTTTTAAAAATAATATAACTATTGTATAGTTATTTTTAACACTTAACTGTTCTTAACAATACGTTTGGAACTTTCATGGAGATATTTGAGGTTATGATTCAAAAAATTCTAAAAAGGAATCTGAGCTTTTGTAAGCAAGCCAAAATTATAAAAAAAAAATTGATAAAAGTGAAAGTGTTGCCCTGAAAATCAAAGTCAGTATCCTACTTCAGAAAATCAGCTTGCAAGGAAGCATTGTATCAAAATAGAATAGATCAATTGGTTAACACAGGCATTATCTCCTGTCTAAAGCACCAGGGAGGAAGGTTGCATATTGATTACACATCTGTTCAATAGGATTCCTCTCTCTCTCTCTCTCTCCTTCTCTCTCTCCCTCTCCCTCTCCCTCTCTCCCTCTTCTTCTCCCTCTCTCCTTCTTCCTCTCCCTCTCTCCCTCTCCTTCTCCTTCTCTCCCTCTCCCCCTCCCCCCTTCCTCTCCCTCTCCCTCTCCCTCTCTCTCTCTGTCTCTCACTCTCTCGCTCTCTCTCTCTCTCTAATTTTTGTTTAGTAGCTTGTGCTTTTTCTTTTTAACATTTTTTAATCCAAGTAAGCTCTTGGCAAATTAGAGAACTCTTACTCTGTATTCTTTCTATCATCAATAAGCAAATGTTTTTTTTTTTCTTATAAACATAAAAAGAGCTTTTGTAAAAAATATATATTTTATTGATATTTTACAGAGAGGAAGGGAGAGAGATAGAGAGTTAGAAATGTCGATGAGAGAGAAACATCAACCAGCTGCCTCCTGCACACCCCCCACCAGGGATGTGCCCACAACCATTGTACATACCCTTGACCGGAATCAAACCCGGGACCTTTCAGTCCGCAGACCAATGCTCTACCACTGAGCCAAACTGGTTTCGGCATAAAAAGAGCTTTTAGATGCATTTACAAAAAAGGTGTCTTCTTAACAACTTAAAATAGTAAATGGTATAAGATAGTAAAGATTTGTCAGATGTGCTGCAGGCTGGCTGGGGCAGCTGTACTTCATGCTAAGGTGAGTCCCCATGTCTCTCACTTTCCTTCTGGGCCTCTGGGAATGGCTAGCACTGTTCTTTCCATGGTAAAGGTATAAACACAAGATAATCAGTTGAAATACACAAGGTCTTTTAAGGACTAAGCTCAGAATTTCTTCTCAGTGATTTGTGCCCACATTCTATAAACCAAAACAAGTTTTATGGCAAAGAACAAAGTCAATAGCAGTAGATTACACTTGATTTTTTTTTTTTGCAGGAGGATATTTCAAAATAATATGGTAATGGACCTGCAGACAAGTACACATTACGAATCAAGACCAATATTTTAAACCACTGCTAAATATTTTATAAAGTACCTCAAAGCATCTCACAGGTTTTACTGTATATAAGTATTCTTAAACATCTTTAGAGATATTGCCAAATAGAAGGAATTTTTTTCATGGATTCTTCTCTCACAATGACTAAAATCTGGTAACATTAAAATACAATGTTCCTGAGTTTATTGTTTCAAATCACAAATTAATGTCTCTCAGCCTTTTATTACTCAGAATGAAGGCTACACTATGCCTTTGTTTGTGGGCTAATGTGTTTGTTTTTATTATTATTATAAAAGGATTATGACTAATTATTAAATGAAATTTTCTGAAATGTTATTTTGGTGATTTTCTGAATAAATAAAATGTCAAAGAATAGTTAACTGTTAAATATCACCACTCAGATGTCTTGCCAATATCAACTCGATTTGAGCAATATTCATCATAAATAAAGAATGACAACAAGCTACCTCTGTTCCTATTTCCCTTGTCTTAGTTTAATATCTACAAAATCCTTTTTCTCATGCAAGAAACTCTTGAAATAATCTTAGCTCCTCACTTTTCCTTGCTCTCCTTACCTCCATACCAAAGCAATGCCTAAATTCTAAGAATCTGATGCTGTCAATTGTCCCATGTGCCCACCATCTTACTTCCTTCCCAATGGCCACCAACCCTCTAGGGAGAGCAGGAAGGGGCTGATTGGAAGAATCAGATTCTCCAGGCTTCATAGTCATTTCCCCACTTCCTACATGTGTTATATAACTTCGATGTGTCTATTTTCTCATCTTAAAAGAGGATATCCCACCTCAAGCTCCAATCCTTCTTTAACTGGGGTATAATTGACATACGCTTATTAATTTCCTGTGCACAAAATAATGATTTGATATTTGCATACATTTAACATAATCACCACAATTAGCATAGCTAGCATTCATCACCAAATATTGTTATAAAACTATGTTTTTATTTTTCTCCCTTCCTTATGATGAGGACTTCTAGATTGTAGTCTCCTAACAACTTTCAAATGTGCAATACAGTATCATAACTGTAAGCTGTACATTATATCTTCATGACTTTCTTATGTTATAGCTAGAAGTTTGTACCTTTGGACTCCTTTACCCATTTTTCACTTCCAAAGTTCTAACAACTGCCACTCTATTCTCTATATCTATGAGCTGAGATTGTTTGTGTTTTGTGTTTTTTAGATTCAATATATATGTGAGATCATAGGATATTGTCTTTCTCTGTCTGACTTATTTCACTTAGCATAATGCTTTCAAGGTCCATCTGTGCTGATGCAAATGAAAAGATTTCATTCTTTTTCATGGCAGAATAGTATGCCATTGTTTATGCATATGCTATTTTCTTAATATTTTTTTTTATTTTCAAATTACTGTTACTGTCAAATCATATTTCCAAATCCTACAATGATAATTCATATCATACTATAAATATTGAATTCCTTATCAAGACATTCCTGACACCTTTTTGTTAATATTCATACTTTGTTTCTAATCCCCTTTTACATCCTTACAAACCCTCTGGACAACCACACCATTATAGAAACTCACAGATCATACACACAATTTATTCTTAGCCCAGGCTTCCCATTACCTCATTCTGGGTCTAGACTTAGCCTCCTTTAAGGCTTCCCTAAAATATTTATTATTTTCTAATGTCTTCCCTAATATTGGGGTGAGAATATAGGAGCCTCGGAGTCCTTGTGACACATTCATTTACTTAATAAAGGCACACATATTATTCTGCCTAGTGTTAGATTCAACACTTTTCAGGTTTGCTTACCTATTGATTCTATGTCCCTTGAAAGCAAGATTTAGTCTGCTTTATAATTTTATCCCCCATGTAATTAAGTATAACAAGATTCCTGTAAGTTGCTCACTTGAATGAGATCGACCAGGAGCCTGATACCCATTTTTAGAAATTTAAATGGCTATTCTTGCAGAGATATGGACTTAACTATGTGAATTCAGAAGTAATGCATGGAACAATACATGGAAAGTCAACAACAATTTTAACAGTGTCAAAGATACTAAAAAATGGAAAGTATATTCTTGATACTATTATGGAGATATTCTAATATACACTAAATAAAGTCTTGTCAGAAATATTGAAGAACCCATTAAGGCATCATCCATCCTATATTTCAAAGGTTTCTGTCCTATCTGATATTCTATACATCCATGATTCTGTAATTCATGTCAATAAAAATATACTTTAATCTGTTAAGTATAATCATACTCAACTCAAATGTTTATTCAGAAAAGAATATAATGCATGTGAAAATGCCTAGAACTATGCATGACATAATTGGGAGGTAGTATAATATTTAAAACTAAAACTTAATGTGTCTTTAGAGTTATTTCATATATATATACACACACACACATATATGTATCTACCTATATTTAATTATGCATCTATATATCTAATGGCTTAAAAGTGACAATATCTCTCTGGACTAGAATGTCAAGACCAATTTTGTGCACTTGGATGTAGGGTGTGGGATGTAGGCTCTGGGTCCCCATGTTCAACCATTTAGTGGTTACCTGTTTCTGCCTGTCCTCCAAGCATTCTAAAATTGTCCAAAGCATGGAAACTTCCATACTCCACTAAACCTATCCCTTTTGACATATTCCCTATTTATAATCATGGAGCAATTATCTATCCAGTTGCCAGAAAATTGGGTCGCAATTCTGACATCCTCCTCATTCCTTGATTCACATTAGTTTGGGTTTCCAAGGAGTCATTCAATAAACAAAACCATCTTCTTCACATAGGTTCTGAGCACACAAAAAGCTAAAAGTATTGACAGATAGTAGCCCAAACATGATCTTTATGACTATTAACTTTCTGGTGTTGTTTGAGTGAAACCCAGTGCACATGCTTATTAACCCCAGAAATAGGCAGACTTATCTACCCAGTCTTAGAAAGCATTGGGACTAGATAGGTCCCTGCAGGCTGGGAGGCTTGCTGCATGACACTTGGAGCTGCATTCATTGTCCAATGTGGTAGTCACTAGCTATGTGCAGTTAGAGAACACTTAAAATGTGCCGAATCCAAATTGATATGTGCAACAACTGTAAAAGACACACCAAATTCCAACCAGTACTAAAAAGAATGTAAGTCTTCCCATTAATGTGTTTTCATATTTATTACATATTTAAATATCCATATTTTGAATACAAGGTATTAAATAAGCTACATTATTCTGTTTGCTTTTTTATTCCTTTCAAGCTGCCTTGCTTAATATTCTTCAGTGCACCTTCAGACGATGTTTATGATTAAGTATAAATTTCATAGCAAGGACTATTAGAGTCTTCATGATATAATCAACTCCTTTTGCTGCATCTTCATATTTTCTATTCCAGCCGCAAGAATATCTTTAAGAATAAAAACCAGGCAAATTTATCTTGAATCTGGGTCCTTGTACATTTGCTCTTTTTTTTTCTTCCTGGAACAGCTTTATCCAACTATAGGTCTGACTATAGCCCTTGATCTTCATGGGTTTTCAATCCTAATATGTCATTCATGAAACTTCTAGGATCTTAGGACTCTATGTCCTTCCGAGGTCCTCTTGTAGCACCCTATAATTAACTATACAACTTAATCACACAGTATCTATGCATCCCTCTACTGTTTGTTGTATCCACTTCACTTTAAGATCTTGGAGGTCACCTTATGTCATATTTCTTCTCACCACCGCCCCCGACCCCCCATGCCTAATATCTTACCTTATATAATAGATGTTTAAAATGTATGTGAAATGCAGAAAGGAATACATGAACCGATCAAAAGTCTCTTTCACGTGTTGTGAGAACAAAATTCCTTTATGTATATAAAAAATATTTTGTAAACTCTGTCTTGTGGTTTTACTATGGCTACAAATACTTTTCTTCATCCCCTGCATTGAGCATTTCTCCTAGCCTTTATGTGTGCTTAGAGTGTTTGAATAAATAACTGAGTGACCAAAATAGTCAGCGCTATAGTTTTAAAAAATAACATAAAGTTATCAGAGCATAAAAATACGTTATTGCAATATTGTTCTTTTTAAGCCCGGTTTGTTTCAAGTTGCTTTGCAACTTGCATTTCTTTATTCAGCCGAGAACTTGCACTCTGAAAGTTTCACAATGGCTATTTCTTTCTCCTTGTCTTTTGCTTCCCATCCATTAAGCCAGCACACATCATTTCTACACCACCCAAAGCCAAATCTTAAGCTATTTCCATTATACATTCATTCCAGTGGAAATAATGACTTCACTTACCACAGTGTCAGAGGCCAGTGTAGCCAAATCAGCTGCAAGCTGCATTGTTTTATATACGGAAGATAATGTTATCCCCACTGTAGTTAACAAATGTGATTTCCTCAGAGTTCAAACACTTGGAGCTAAACTGTGATTTGATGTCTAATGGTCAACTCATGTTCTGGGGATTAAGTTAATTAAAACAGTTGCCCTGCTCTATTAAAGCTCCCTGTAGACCAATTATTAAAGTGCCAAGCACCATTACAGACCTACAGCAATTGAAAGCCACGAAGGGAGCTGCTTACATTATGGGGACTCGAGAACTCAGTAGATTATCGCCCATGGAAAAAGAACACGCACACTGAGAAGTAGATTACCTTCTCCACAGCCACCCAGCCATTATAAACTGTACAAAGAAAAAGTCAAGTGCACAAGTATTTGAATTCATCGTCTTTAAACTCTGCAATTTCTAGAGCTGGTCAAATATCAGAAAAACAGCTTGGTAAAGTGCAAAGAGCTCCGTCTACAGAATCGGGAGCATAACTTTGAAGCCGGCGTCTCCCACTGTCTGGATAAACTCAGAAAAGTCCCTTCCCTCTAGGTCTCATTTCCAAGCTGAAGTATATACACGTGACCACTTTGATTTTGATGTTAACATATTATGAGTTAACTGAGGCTTTTACCAAGCAAAATCCCTGGATGAAAAGGCACCAGGGGGTGGCATGAGTGGTGAAAGCAATGTCTAAAGCATGAGACCTCCTTCTCTTCAGAAATCTACAAAGAACTTGGCTGTACGGAATACACTTTTAAAGGCCTTTGTATTCTTTACTGGTGTTGGAAGGAGATGCTTGATTTTGTTTTTCTTGGAGAATCCCACAGAAGTAATACGCAAACTAATTTTTAAATGTTTTATAGTTTTTCCTTAACTTGTTTTCTTACCACAATAAATCAATAGTAGCCACAAGCTATCTAACAATAGAGAAATATGCAAATTGTCCAGGATGCCATCACAGTAACAGTAATGACCAACAGGCTGCCTAGGGAGACAAGGCCAGCAGGGCGGTTAGTGAGGGATGACCAAATGACTGAAGAGCAGGCTGCATGGGGCAACTAGGCCAGTGTGTGTGGGGGGGTGGGGGAGTGGGGGTTGGGGGTGACCATGCCAGCATGGGGGAGGGAGGCAGTAAGGGGCAATCAGGAAGTCAGGCAGGTGAGCAGTTAGGAGCCAGTGATCCCAGATTGTGAGGGGGATATCCGATTGGACCTAAATCTATAGTCAGACATCCCTTGAAGGGTCCCAGGTTGGAGAGGGTGCAGGCTGGGGTGAGGGGGCACCCTCAGTGCACAGATTTTGTTCACCAGGCCTCTAGTAATACATAAAAAATGACGTCTATACTGAAATAATGAAAAAAACATTGGTTTTGAAGCTAGACTGACATAGATTTTAAGTTCAAATGTAATAGCTCATATGGATATAGGACAAATTGCTTTTTCCTCTTGGTGTTTTGCCATATGGCAAGATTATTATGACCACCTGACATTTGTAGGCAAATTAGCCGTACTCTGCATTGTATGGGATATGGAAGCCGAAGGCCTGTTCAAACACCTTTGTTGTCTGCAGTTACCAAGATAAAATGTTTCCAATTCACACAGAAACACAAGGATTGGACAGTTTAGCATTGGAAAAAAAGTCATGTGGTTCGATGAATCGCCTTTCCAGTTGCATCATGCAGATGGCAGAGTGAGAATTTCACGGAAACAGGATGAAAACATGCATCCCACATGCATGAGTACAACTCTTCAAGCTGGTGGGGGCATGTTATGGGTTTGGGGCATGTCTTCCTGGCATGATTTGGGCCCTTTAATTCATGTGGAACAATGTCTGAATAGCACAACATACCTAATTATCATTGCTGATCAAGTTCATCCTATCATGTTGATGGCATATCCCAATGGAGATGGCTTCTTACAACAAGACAATGAGCCATTCCACAGTGCTCTTATTGTGCAGGAGTGGTTTCAAGAACCTGGGGGAGACTCCACCTTGGTTAGGTGGTCCCCACAATCACCAGATCTCAATCCAATTGAGAATTTGTGGGACGAAGTTAAAAGAGCCATCAGGCAGCTGGTTCCATATGTCATCAAATCTCACAGAACTGGACAGAGCTATTCATCTGGCATGGTGTCAGATTCCTCGCATCACCTTTCAACATCTCATGGAGTCAATGCCAAGAAGAATCACTGCAGTATTCAATATTGGAGGCAAAAGGTGGCCCAACGAATTACTGATGGGGTGGTCATAATAATTTGGCCACTATTATTACCTACTAGCTCTATTATAGAGATATGGCCAGATTTAGGTAGGACACACTCACACATCCATTATACAATGGACACTTAAACTTATTTTCTTTCCACTCTTACAGAGAAAAGGTATAATATCCGTTTTAGAGTATGTTTTAATACGACAGAACTTTATTTTATTCTGAAGGCTAGGCTGTGGTTTAAGGCATTTAGTAAGATGAGTCAGTGGCAATCCATGTTGTGTTCTGATAATAAATGCATTATCACAGATAGCGAAATATAAATTTAGGAGACCAGTGGCATGAGAAAAACCAAGGCAAGGAGCTGGCTAGGTCTGTAGATAATTATTCTTTCAAGAATATCTAGGAGCTATCACAGTCATCGGGTCGGTGGCTACTCACTTTACATGCAGCTGATTCTCAAGCTTGCAAGCCATTAAGACACTACAGGACTCCGATCTTTTCATTTTAGATATGTCAGCCCAGAAATATTTTTTAAAAATCAGTCTCCTATATTAACTTTCCATTTATGTAAGTTTAATATCAACTGGTAATATTATTATTGCTAGTCTGCCAGCAAATCAGTTTGGGAATCATTTTGTGTAGTCAATAAATCATTTTCTACAATCCATTTTCTCACTAGAGTTAGCAGCAATACCTATTAGGAAGCAGCAGTTCTCATTATTACTCCGAGAGGTGCTGGGGCATCAAAGTATATAAGCTCCGGTAGAGCTCATTCATCAAGGTAGGAAATCTGTTTCCAGAATTAAAACAGAAGCTGGGAAATACCAGACCGGTGCTTGAGTGAAATAAATAGAAATTTCAAAAAAATAGGAATGAGAGCTACAGAGAAAATATAGTTTATCTAAGTTATATGGATAAACTTTATTTTATGACTTTATCCTTTAAAATCATACAAAAGTGAATGGCTTACTTTACAGAGCTCTATATGTAGAAAAAGGCTACAATTGTGTAAGACATATTTTTAAAGCAAATTCTTAATTTAGTCTTATAAGAAATCTTGGTATTCAGAAATTACGCATAATAATATTATTGATTTATTGATGTTGGATGTGCTATAAAATTTAATAACAAGACAAGCTAACCTGTATGTGAAAACTTGCAGTGAGTGTGAGCCCCAGACCCATTCTGACAGGATCCTTTCAATCCAGTGGCACTGTATGGCACATTTATTTTCTAAGAAGCATGGATTGCAGGGTCACACAAAAATCAGTACTCCTAACTTCCAAGTGGAAATAGACCAGGTTGCTGGTTTCCAACAGTAACAAATGAGATGACACTCAGAATTTACTTATTTATTCATTGCCTTTATGAGAACAACAACAACAATTTCAGGGTAATTTCATTATTTAAAATGTATCTAATCATCCAAATTGATTAATGTTGGTCATGGTTTAAAGTATGCAAAAATGAAGTGATCCAAAATGGCATCAGTCCCCTCAGTTGGGCAAACACAATGGTGGATAACTAATGTCACATAGCAACTTTGACAAGAATAGCATCATTATCATTCACTAATAAGACTTCAATCAACCATGGCCCATCACCTAGCTCAGATGACCACAAATGACTAGTTGTTGACTGTCCACTTATTATTGCCATTATAGTCATCGAACTTGTTGGTGTTTGCTAGATATTCTGGTAGGATAACTAACTGTATATGCCATCTATATCTTCCTGCCCCCCCCCCAAAAAAAAATGGAATAGAACATTTCACACCAAATAACCTTGTTATTTTAAACTTTGGGGATAGACCTATAGGATCACTTGGATTTTTTGGAGAAAAAGGAGAAAGAAAAAAAAGGGAGAAAACCAAATTGATTTATTACCTATCATAGACCTATTTCTTTCTTCCAAATTTGGTTGGAGCTCTTCTCAAGATGAATGGGAAGTCCCGAGCTTCAGAGGTGGTCTTGGCTGTGAAAGATTGGATGGGATTTTGACAGCTGTGGAGAGCAGTAATTCCACAGGCAGTGTCTGGCCATGCCTGCTGACAGTTTAACTCCTAAATGAGACCCCTGCAATGTCTAGCATGGCTGCCACAGAAAGATTCCTGCTCATAAAAGATATGTTTTCTATGAAAGCCTCTCATCTTCAGTGCGATATCATAAATCAGAGTCAGCATCAGGAGCCGCCGAGTGGAATGATTTAAAGATCTGTGCTAAATCACCACCCAGAATTTTACATAAAGCACTTAGTAAATCACAAAAATACAACAGAGTTATTCCATGATAACACAGTAAATAACCAACAGCACCGCTATAAATCAGCTTGTGGCATCTCTCTATTTTTTAGGCCTCCCGTTTCCAACACGAGAGATTCTCAATTTACCTAACATGTCTCCTGCTTGCTGACTAGCTAGCGACACCATTATCAGTTGGAGGGAAAATAAATCTAGGATAAAGAAGTGTGGAAGGACCATTTCAATGTCTGGGAGCAATTACCACCAAAGCACACTATATTTTCTCATTGTCAAGTGAACTTGAGCTGGAACATCTTCAGCGCTCCTGTTTTATGATCATTTAAACGTGTCTCTAGCACACAAGACAGTGGCGGTAACGGGCAACTGGATTTTGATCACAACAGCAAAAATCTAGTTTGCAGCCCTGGGCCATTGCTCTCTGAAAAAACCGCGAGAAGAGTAATAGCAAGCCCAGGCGGCCCAGTGTAATCTGTCCCACAGCCTCATTCTCTGCATGTGCCTCTCGGTGACTTTATTCTCGCTCTTCATATTGTAACTTTCCTAGATTGCTAGGCATATATATATATATATATATATATATATATATATATATATATATATATATATATTTTATAAATATATATATATAATTTAATTTTGCAGCATTTAAAACCATATTTATTTGACTAATTAAAATTATAGAAGAATAAAATATTTTCTTTGCTGAGCATATATTTGGCTATGTAGCTAAATAATCAATCACCAACTTGGTGAAGAAAATGATACACCATGAAAAGCTGCAGATTCTTCAGAGCTATAGCAACATGAGGAATTTCAAATTTTCATGTGTTATCCTATAGAATGGCTTATCATAGAGTTGCTGTAACCCTAACAAAATTTCTGTGTCTATTTGATGCAAATAGGAAAGTATTTTAAGTACATGAGAAGATATGTAGAAATATATTATAGCTGTATCTAAATATTATTATCACAAAATATGTCATAATTTTATCACAGAAACAGACTTTTATAATTGTGAAATAACTTGAGTTAAAATTCTGACTGTTCAACTTGTCCCCCTGTGGGAATGTAGGCAAGTTCTATTTCCTCTCAACTCCTCTCTTTTCCTTATAAAATGTAGAAAACATTTTTCACATCATAGAGGGACTAGATGATAGATGGGCATCAATTCATAGATGCTTGCAAGCACTAAGGTAACAAACAATAACTATCTTAACAAAAGCAGTAACAGTGGGGAGCAGTTCGGTTCTTCTAGTATTAGTCATCATCCTTGTCTATAAGGACTTGAAGTGTACAGGGTTACAACATGATCTTGGTGTCTCAAATCTTCAGACTAAAAACATTTAAATTATTATCCCATCTGAAAGATTTGAGGGCCTATGTCCCCATCTGAATTTAATGAGGGAGAGAAGGCTCCAATAAAATAATTCACAAAGATTAGAGATGACCAAAAGGAATTGATACCAGCATCCTCTCCCTGGGTAAATGTCTATTTATATAGCAGGTTTGCCCTCAGTCCTAGTGGAGAATAGTAAACAGGGAATTGGTGGTAGGTAGTGGGGAAAGAGAGAAAAATGCTAGCAGGAGCTAGCATCCTCAAGATTGGCTTGTAAATGGACATGCATTTTGCACTACTAAATTGAACAATGAAAAAGATGGGCAAGCTACATATAGCTTGGTGTCTCACCCCATGGAACCCAGCACTGACACCAGAATTTAGAATAGAGAAGAGCCGATGGGGACTGTATTTAGAGCAGGTCAAGTCAGAGTAGATCTCCTGAGATAACTACAGAATGGACTGCCATGCTGGGCTCTGAATATCTGAAATGCTCCTGCCAGAAAGCCACCACTTCAGTGATAGTCATTGGTGTCCACCAGAAGGGAAGCAACAGCCAGAAAGCATGTTAGACAGGCATCCAGGCACATATAGGAACTTCTGCATTCTCTCCTATTCTTAGATGACTGATAAAGAAAAGGGGGGAAGGAAGAATGAAACAGAAGATTCTACTACAACCACAGAAAACACACACACACACACACACACACACACACACAGAGAGAGAGAGAGAGAGAGAGAGAGAGAGAGAGAGAGAGAACCAAGGAAAAGAAAGGAAATGTGCGCATGTGACTGGAATTTTAATATTTGGTTTTATTTTGTTTTAAATAACAGAAATTGCTATGGGAGGCTTCTGACTGGTCAGTGACAAGAAAGAGAGACACACAGAGCATATTATTCAAAGAAATGTTAGGAAAAAAATAATTTTATAGTTTCACACAGCTTAAGATCATTTAAAAACTGGGTTGTATCCTCAAGAATGTACTATTTTCAGAGCTTTTTGGAAAGGTTATAGAAAGATTCTTTTTAAAAGCAAATTCTTTCTTTTTCTGGGAGACAGTAAAAAGTGACAGTGAGAGACCCCAGGAATATGTTCTGGGAAATTCTAAGAACATTTAAGTTCTTTCTTCATTTTCTCTTAACATTTTGACCAGGAAAGTGGGTGCCATATATCCTCGGGACACAATTTCTGTAGGTTGGCTTTTTTTATTTTATGCAGCTTTTGGCATACCTTCAGCTGCCAGCTTCCTCCTGAGTGCCTAGTTTGGCAGCACAACTTAGTTATTTTTCCATCTGTTCTGATACCTTTTTTCCACTTTTAAATATTCAGCATTGCATTGTGGATAAAAGTGCTGGCAATCCCAGCCTTCACAAGATCTTAAGAAAAGGAGATTCTTTTTGTACCTAGCATTGTTTTAAAAAATATTATTAATCAACCACATACATAAACAGCAAGAAATCAAAACTCTAAAGGTAAAACGATAAGAAATAGCTTTTCTTATTTATGAACTCTGAACTCAAAAAAAATGTTGAGCCAACAATGTAATACCAAATTTCATACTAATTCTCTCCTCTTTGCTTAACTGACATTTGAAAGCTTTAGTAGTGGAGAGTACTAGAAATATCCATTAATGATTATGATTCTCAAAGAGTTGAAATGATTCTCTGCTGAAACAATGCAATTGCAGAATTTCACTGATCTTTATTTACTTAAAAGCTTTTCCTACCTACTCATAACTTATATTTTTTATGTTCTGTTTTGTACCCTAATTGGCACTCTATATCATGTGATGTGCCAGCTGTTAATTAAGTAAAAAATGAGTTTTCAGTGATTCAAAGGCCTAATTCTTTATACAAGTTGTACTTGCTATTTTCATTTTTTAAGTGTAAAGTGCATCTGGCAGTGGGAGATTCTGAGACATAGATTCCTTTCCCGACCTTGAAAGACTTGTATTTTATTATGAGGTTTATAGCTAACAGGGACCTTCAAAATACATAATTCCTAAGTTGTTTTTTTTTTTTTTTGAATCATGGAAAAATATGACTTAGCAATGCTCAAGCCAAGAGAATGAGCACAGGAGTCAGGAGCATGCATTCTCTGGGCATTTCACCACAGCCTTCAGTTTTGAATGATTCTCCCCACTTCAATGTGATTATTGACTGAATTATGCTATTCTGTCAAAGGCCAATTTCCTCTGTCGTCCTGTGGGAAGGAAGACCTAATATTCAGTTAATTACATGTGTCCTATTAAGCCTGAAAATCTCATTGACTCTCCAAGTTCTCAATTTCTTTTGCTCATAGGTGAGCTTATTGATGTGTGTCGCCACACTCTGCTATCCCCATGGCAGTGCACACTGTCATTCAATTGTCCCTAATTTAAAAGGACTCTCAGGTTCAGCTCTGTAGAATTACAGGGGCCAGAAGTTATAAACATGCTCCTTCCTCTTCTGCCATGCTATGCTGTAGTTGGTAACCTGTGTCTCCAAAGATGTCAGTCGTGTGAATTTACTCCCCTTAAGAGTAAATGGTGTTAAACATGTGATTTAAGGGTTTGCAAATAACTCGCACATATAATGTCATTCAGTCCCCTAAGTATCCTTAATGATCCAGATTTATAGATGAAAAAAGGAAGGCCCAGAGAGTCAAAGTATTAACTGAAGTCACTCAATTTACACATGTGATACTAAAATAGCAATGTATCTGCCCTACTTGATAATTTCCCATTTTTCCTTAGGGTCACTTTGAGAACTCAGACTCTAAAACCAGGGTGCCAACAGGTGACTTCTAGGTCTGGCCACTTTGCTCCAGCTGAGGAGCCCTAGAGAAATGACTTGTTCTTTTTGTGTCCTAATATGTAATGTGAGAATAAAGATAATGTTCCTCTCGGTTGGAATGCCGTGAGTTTCAAAGGAGCAAGACATGAAATTCAAAGGACTTGGGGCCCTTCCTGGCACATCCTTAATATGCTGAGTTAAGTTGGAGTATTATCAAATTGAATTATTTTCCAATACTAAACTAGAATCATGCTAATAGAATACTTCAGAGCTGTATGGCATGGATGTCTGACTGTTCCAGGATGATGACTGCATAGCATTGCTGGCCCTCTGTGAAGACTGGGAACTCTTCAGATAAAAAAGGTTAAGACATATATTTTCTCTTTTGAGACAAGTAGTCTAACTAATGGCATTCAATACATCACAGTGGTTTTCCTACTCTATATGTAAAAATTAGAAAATTGGCACAGAAAATTAATTATACCATAAAGTAGGCCTCAAAGAGGGCTTATAAACAACTTGCAAAGCAATAATTGCTATATTTTCAAATGCTGGTCAAAGCTCTAGCAGCCAAAGAGGTTTAGAAACCCATTATTTGTTTTTGTTAATGTACGTTTACTTGTTTACAATGAGAAAAAGCCAGAGGCTAGGTTAGATGTGAATTGAAATGACTGTATTTAGCTTAACAAAGCTATAAAAATAATAATTTGTTAATCTTCTCAATAGTTGCCTGTTCTCTTTTTTTTATTTAAAAGAATGAATTTGCTACTCAGTTATTTTCCATCATTATAAGGTCTTGACCTAGGAAGATTCCCAGTAAGAACTGATAAGCTGGATGGCCATTCATTCAACACCACAGATGACTATTCCTCCATATTTGTCTTATACTGAGGCTTACCATGCCCAGAAGGTCAGTGCCAGCATTTAGAAGAGGTTGAACTGTGAGAAGTTAAACAGCATCCCTAAAACTCAGTTTACCTGCTTACAAAATAGAGATAGTGATACTCATGTCAGAGCACTACTGTGAGGGTTAAAAGAAAGATCAACAGTGATGTTTTATTTTTAAAAATAGAATATTAAAAGAAAAGAAAGATCAATATAGAAAGGCTTACACACGGTGCCTGACACATAATAAGGTAAATATTTTCATAAACATGCTTATATTATTTTAACACTATTTTATGTACCTTGTTGACAGCTGAAATATTAATGTTACTAAATATTATTTTTAAGTTAATTGCACTTGATTTTTTCAGTAAGATTATACTTATATAAAGTTAGAAATGTCAAAACATTTTGCAAGTCTTACAAGGAAAAGGAACAGGCTCTGTGGCTTCCTAACACCAATCTTCTCTCCTCTGAGACAATTGGTTCAAAGTTTAGACATTTCTCTTAGTCTTTGCCTCTATGTTATCACATGAAATACTCATACTGCTTTTTCTTGATTTTCATTTGTGTGAATAGTTTACTTATACAATTTAGCCATGTGGGCAAACCCAAATTCCTACGCCCCTCTCTTTCTAGATGTATAGACAGTGCTCATGTATTATTCACAATTAGCCAGGTAGAGCACTCTGATTGCATTTATATTTTTAGACCTCGAAGAGCTGTAGTGATCCTGAGAAAGAAGAACAAAATTGCAGGGATTAAAACACCAGATATCAAGCTATATTACAAAGCCATTGTTCTCAAAACAATGGCTTTGTAATATAGCCATTGGTATTGGCACAAGAACACACATATAGAACAATGGAACATAAAGAGATCCAAGAAATTGACCCAAGCCATTATGATCAATTAATATTTTATAAAGGAGGTAAGAGCATACAATGGAATCAAGACAATCTCTTCAATACATGATGTCGGGAAAATTGGACAGATAAATGCCAAAAGATAAAACTAGACCACCAACTTACACCATACACAAATATAAAATCAAAATGGATAAAGGACTTAGCCAAAACCGGTTTGGCTCAGTGGACTGAAGGGTCCCAGGTTCGATTCCGGTCAAGGGCATGTACCTTGGCTGTGGGCACCTCCCTGGTAGGGGGTGTACAAGAGGCAGCTGGTCAATGTTTCTCTCTCATTGATGTTTCTAGCTCTCTGTCCCTCTTCCTTCCTCTCTGTAAAAATCAACTATATATATATATATATATATATATATATATATATATATATAATTTTTTAAATGGATAAAGGACTTAAATGTAAGATAGGAAACCGTAAAAATCTTAGAAGAATCCATAGACAGCAAAATAGCAGACATATATCAAAGCAATATCTTTACCAATATGGCTCATAGGAAAATGGAAACTAAGGAGAAAAATAAAGAAATGGGACTATATCAAAATAAAATAAAAAGCTTCTTCACAGCAAAAGAAACCATCAACAAAACCAAAACAACAAGTAAGCCCACTGCATGGGAGAACACATTTGCCAATGTTATCACCATTGGTTTAATCTCCAACATTTATAGGGAACTCATACAACTTAACAAAAGGAAGAGAAACAACCCAATCAAAAAGTGGGCAAAGGACCTAAATAGACTCCTTTCAAAAGATGACATACAGAAGTCCAAGAGATATATGAAAACATGCTCAAAGTTACTAATCATCCAAGAGATGCAAATCAAAACAGTAATGAGGTACCATCACACACTGGTCAGTATGTCTATCATCAGTAAGTCAACATATGACAAGTGTTGGAGAGCATGTGGAGAAAAAGGAACCCTCATGCACTGCTGGTGGGAATGCAGACTGGTGCAGCCACTGTGGAAAACAGTATGGAGTTTCCTCAAAAAATTAAAATGGAACTCCCATTTAACCCAAAAATTTCACTTCTAGGAATATATCCCAAGAAATCAGAAATATTAATTTGATACATTTGATAAATCATAAATGTTAAATGCACCCCTATGTTCGTAGCAACATTTTGTAATAGCTAGGATTTGGAAACAGTTTAAGTGCCCATTAACAGATGAGTGGATTAAAAACTGTGATACATCTACACAAGTGTTTCCCAAACTTTTGACATATGTGTACCCCTTCTATAATTTTTGTAACACTGAGTACCCCTCATCAAAAAAAAAGAATATATTTTAATAACAATCAAAATATATTTATTTTTGGTACATACACAAAATAATAATAAACGAAAAATAAAAGTCTTCATAATAAAATGTAAATAAAAGTTATATTATAAATAACATTTATCTGGATCAATGAGAAGGATGAAATTGACTTGACTCATGAGAACGTAGAATTAGACGCAGCTAAGAACGGTGCAGTGCATATCCCCACCAAACTCTTCCTGTACCCCTGGGGGTACGAGTACCATACTTTGGGAAACACTGATTTACACAATGGAATGCTACCCTGCTGTAAAAACGAAGGAACTCTTTGTAACACCATGGATGTACCTGGAGAACATTATGCTAAATGAAATAAAATGATCAGAGAAACATAAATATCACATGATCTCACTCATTTGTAGAATACAATGAACAACATAAACTGATGAACTAAAGTGAATTCAGAGACACAGAAGCATGGAAAAGATCATCCAACCTCAGAGGGAAGGGGGTGGAGGTGAGAGATCAGCCAAAGGAATGGAATGCACACATATAAGCATAACCTATGGACATAATAGTAGAGGGTGAGGGTATGTACTGGGAGGTGGGGAGTTGACTAGAGAGAGATCAGTGAAAGAAAAGGGACATATGTAATACTTTAAACAATAAAGAATTAAATAAAAATAATAATAAAGTTTTCCTAGATGTTACTTCTTGATTCTATTGAAACATCTTTTCTAGGTGTCTCTGTCTCTTGTTCCAGTGTGGAAAGGTTGCTTCCCTGGTCTGAACTTCTCATTCTGTGCAACTCTCTTTATCTTCCAAGAATTTCCTTCATCTTTCCTGTGTTGGAAAATCTCTTTCCGAAGTCCCACTTCTTTTAACAGAGGGAAGGATCCCTTTTCCTGTGAAAGAGTACTTGAGAATAAAAGCATTGAGGACACATGCACATAAAATGCCTTTATTAATCATTTGTCTGGGTCTGAAATTATAGTACCAGATCCCTATTGTCTCTGAGATTACAGGGCAATTGAGAAATCCATTGCCATCTGATAATCAACTGCTCTAAGTGATCAGGGTTATCTGTGCACAAATATACAGAGGAAAGCTTGGTGGACCATGGGTAGGTATTCTAGCATGTACTTCACTGAAGATATCTTATGTCATGAAAATCTTTAATTTCATGACTTTTGCTCATGAACATTGTTTTAAAATCATTTTTTCAAATCATTTTTTCTCTTCTAAATGTCTATTATTTAGAGGCTATAGGCCCGGTTCACAAAATTCATGCATGGGGGGAGGGACGTCCCGGTTCCATTGGGGGGATGTCCAACTGCTGGTTTGGCCTGAACCCACAGATTAGGCCTATACTGGTAGTTGGACATCCCTCTCACAATCCTGGACTGCTGGCTTCTAATCACTCACCTGCCTGCCTTCCTGGTTGCCCCTAACTGCAGCCCCCTTCTGACCTGATGGCCCCCTCATTGCCTCTGCATGCCAACCTGATTGCTCCTAACTTCCCCCCTGCTGGCCTGGTTGCACCTAACTGCTTCCCCACCAGCCTAGTTGCCCCTCACTGAAACCCCCTTGCCAGCTTAATCACCCCCAACTTTTTCCTCTGCCATCCTGGTCTCTCCCAACTGCACCTGCCCCCCCACACACTGGTCTGGTCACCCTAACTGCCCCCTTCAGTGGCCTGGTTGCCTCTTACTGCCCCCCCTGCCAGCCTGGTTGCCCCAACTGCCAACCCCCTCTGCTGGCCTGGTTGCCCCACATAGCCTGCTGTTCAATTATTTGGTCATTCCTCACTGCCCCCTCCCGCCCACCCCCTGATGGCCTGTTTGCCCCATGAAGCCTGCTTGCTCAATTGTTTGGTCCTCCTTCACTAATCACCCTGCCAGCCTGCTTGTAGGCAGTCATCCTGTGAGGGCATGAGGCTTAATTTGCATATTACTTCTTTCTTATATAGGCTTATAAAGGATTAGGTTTTCTGGACTAACACTCTAAATTTCTTATTTTTATTTCCTGATTTTCTATTTATTTTTCATTATTATTTTTAACTGCTCGTAGATACTATTAAATGTTATCTTTAAATTCTTTAAACAACTTTCTGCTATTATGTGTGTTCAATCATTTTAGGTTTCTGAATGATTTTTTTTTAGTGTGTGTTCATTTGTGTTTTTAATTCTCCTTTTCTTCTTTCGTGGCTGTAATTGTCTCCCTTGTTTCTCTGGCTATTGTTTTGTGAGCTTGTTTTGTAATTTTTTTTATCTCTTTATTGTTTTTCTTTCCCCTGAGAGCTTTTCCATTTTTTTTTTAAATAATTTATCCAGATAATCCTGGTATGTTGATTATATTTTTTTTTGTGTTAGTTTACTCTTTTGCTTTTGTGATATTTTATTTTCCCTTTGTCCAGTATCTGCTGATTCATGGCTGTCAACTCACATGAAAGAGTTAGGAAATGAAAGGCTAATTGGAGTCTCTATGCACATTGTTAACTGGTGTACTTCAATCTAGAGGAAACTTGATTATTTTATGGCTGGCTGCCCACCAAGCTTCATCATACATAAGTATCCTATTGGAGCTGAGAGCTTCACCAGAAAGGAAGTCACCCAATCTCTTGCCTGGAAGTGTTTTTGCAGTAGAAAACAAGGTTGAGGGAGGACTCATTATTAAATATAGAGATTTCCTTTATTTCCCTGATTTTATTTCTGATATCCCCACCCTCAAACGTGTCTTTAAAACAAAGTAGTTTGATGTCTCCAGTGAGTAAAACTAGTGTTTGCTATAGTTGGGTGTGGCGAGGTGGGGATCAGGAAGTCATCAAGGTGTTGGGGAGGGGTTGAGAGCATTCAGCATTTCCTTCTCAAATATTTAGAAAGGATCCAATTTCCAGCCCGCTGACTTCTGAGTTAAGTGGGTCCCCAATTCCTAAGCCTTACTGGAGTGGTTTGAGCTGATCATCCTGCTTCTGGGCCTCCACTCTACTGGCATATATGAACTCCATGTATACAAATTCAGTTCCTGCTGATCTATCTGCACTGCAGCTTTCCAAATGTCGTGCTGCTGTCTCCTTTCCCATTCTCTTTGTCCTGTGGCTGTATCACTTTATTTATCTCCTTACAGTCATTTTAATGAGAGTTAGGAGGAGGAAGCATGAGCAGTCAGTAACAAAATATGAAAAGTACATTTTTAGTATAAAAGAGAAAGAAACAATTATAGAAATTAATAGATGTAAATGCCATCCCGTGTTTATCATACTGTCATACCCCAAACTTGATTTCTACATGCTTTTGACTCCCCCATTCCAAGCAGCCACAAACTCCCATTTCTATAAAATCCTAATCATCGAAGTACAGGCCAGAGCAGCTTGCCAAGAGCAAATGACCATTAAATAAAATACCAGTTTGGTCATCAAAGAGCGGCATACATACCAATGACTATTTCCCCTCAAATGCCCGACTTGGAATGCTCTTCATGCAAGAATGATTAGGTTTTCTGGCCTAATCACCTAAATGCATTGTTTTCCCTCTATCACCCGCACTTGTCCGTGGTCACTTCCATAAACTCAGCTATCAGCCGTAATACCCCTAAGAAACGAATGCACCTGCCTCAGCTCTTTGCCAAAACCTCATTTTTCTGATAATGACCCTGGGGCATTTTTATGGTAGCATTTCTGATAGTTTGTGATGATTAACCAGTATAATACGAGGACATCCAAAGAGGTCTTCAAAGAAAACCCTTCCATCTTCCTGTGAAATGGCCCCACTGTGCTGTCCTGCCGGGTACTCCCTGATCGCTTGTTCTCTGGGATGTGGATAAAGCAGAGCACTTCCCTGACACACAAGTCTCAGGATAAAACCCCACAGTGTCTCTCCTCCCGGCATTGAACTAACTCGCAAGGCGGCAAGAGAAAGTGACAATTTCATGTGAGGCTCACTGTGCAGAAATAAAGGGCCTGCCAGCAGCCCGCTCCCCAAGGGAAGAGCAAAGCCTGCACATCAGACACTGAGCCAAGTGGCAGGCGGCTCTCCTCTGAGAACCAGGGGAGGGGGGCCGGCACCGCCCCGGGGGTGTGTACAGGAGGCTCCAGGCCAAAGGCTGAGGGCAGGCAGGGAGGGGCCGTCCATCAGGGCCAGCCCAGCACCCTGGCGAGCGTGGTTATGACAGCTAAATGAACCTGTCTTAATATTTTCATGCATAAGAGAGGGAGATAATTATTTATCCACATGTTGCACTACAGAATATTGCTCAGACTAGAAATAGATCTTACACATTTCGCATGGAATGGATGAGATGGAAAAGTGATTTGAAAAAGGGAAGCTTTAATCATGGCAGCTAATCAGCTTGCTGTTTCTTTTCTGCCCTCCTGGATTTTTCTCAACACACACACACACACACACACACACACACACACACACACACCGTCCCTTCTCCCTCTCCTCTGTGTCTGCCTTTCTCTCTGCCTTCCACCCCTGTCCCCTCAAATCTAGCTTTCCAGGAAGCTTTTGGGAGCACAGAACAGCCCTGTGTGACAGTTCTCGGCTACTTTCATTCAGACCAGCCCCTTTCATGCATTAGATTAAAGCTTGGTCACTGACACAGACATACTGTACGTCTCTGGCATGCCCACGTGCCTTCTTTGACCCTAGATATAATTAAATTATACCATGAATTAGGCAGTGGAAAGTCTTGATGAGAAAACTGTGTTTTACTTTTTTATTCAATTGTATTCTTTCTCTCTTTATTTATTTATAGAGGGATGAACTGTTGGAGCCAGTGTCTCCTAATTACACATAACACCACCCCCTCATTAGTTCATGTTTTATATATGCAACCTCCACTAGGTACCAGGTTCTGTTTCTGACATTGTTTCTGTCTTCAAAGGTACCACCAGTCGAGTTAGAATTTAAATGAAGGAATCTTTGGAGTATTGTAAGCACTCCAATAAGAGCCTTTATAGGGCTCTCTACTTGCAAATAGAAAAATATGTATTGATTGCTCGGTTTGGGAAGGATTCCTAAAAGAGAACAGGCCTGTGTTTAAATGAAAGGAATAGTTCACCAGGTGGAGCCAGGCAAAAGCATGAACACTGTAAAGCTTGTAGATATGAAAGAGCTTTGATCATTCGGGGAAAAACTACATGTAAAGCATTTCTGGAAAACACATGTTAGTCTCTAAACATGATTGGAAGTTAGAGTGGAGCAAAAAAGGAGACCTATCCGTTAGGTAAAACCTTTTATGCCAAAGGAAGAAAGTTAGACTTTATTCTTTGGGCTTTGAAGGGCATGAGGCAGATATTTTTTATAGGAGCTGGTCATGTTTAATTGCAAGTCAGGCGGATCACCAACTACCCAGTGGGGGTTGATGGGAGACCTGGGACAAAGGGAAGCAGGGGCACTGGAGAGCTACCTGTGGCAGTCAGTCAGGAACGACTTGATCAGGGACTAATGTGTGGCCATTGCAAAGGAGACCAAATGGAGGGAATTCTTGTGAAAGACAGAAAAGTGTACAACAAAATAGTGGAATGAAAGTGGAGGAGTAGAGGATTGTTTTGAGGCTTCTGGCTAAAATTACCAGCACAAAGAGAATAGAAAAAGTTTGTAACTCCAGTTTTCAGTTTTGGACATGTTTTCTGTTCATCAGCATTCTACTCCTCTTGACCTCTTTCCATCCTGTCCCACTGAGCAAAAAGATCGGAGCATGATGTGTTCAGCCCGGCTTCTTCCCACTTGGAGCTGTGTTATTTTGAGGAGCCCACTGACTATCTCTGTTCTTCAAACTATTCATCTATGAAATAAACTCAGTTATAGCACTTAAAATATAGGTTTATTTTCAGTCTATTTGAGGGGTAGACACTAAAATTGTTTATTGTTTCTGTTGTTTAAGATTATCATTATCAGCCAGCCAGCATGGCTCAGTGGTTTAGCACCGGCCTATAAATGAGGAGGTCATGGTTCAATTCCTCTTCAGGGCATGTGCACCAGTTGCAGGCTCAATCCCCAGTAGGGGGTGCGCAGGAGGCAGCCGATCAATGACTCTCTCATCATTCACATTTCTCTCAATCACTATCCCTTCCTCTCTGAAATCAATAAAATATATTTTAAAAGATTATCATTATCATTACTATGCTTGGCTACACTCAGGGAGAAAAATAGAACTGATGGAACATACCATTCTAACGTCTCAATTGCAAAGAGCTTTCATTTTCCACTTCCTGCTCCAAGATTAACCTAAATAAACTGTGTTTGGACTTCTACTAGTAGAAAGTAAATTCATACTAACTTGGTGGCTCTATTTTCTCAAACTTTATCCATTTACATAAACTTCTTCTTGCCTAGAATCCTAGAATAAATAAATTGTCATCGACCTCTCCTCTCTAATCCCTGTCTTAATGAATTCTATCTTTGAATGTTGAAATAAAATTATGTGTTTCCCAAAAATCCATTCAGGGTTATCTACTCAAATATTTGCATGGCTCTATGGTCAAAATTTACTTTTTTGTTTATTGAGGCATTTATATTTCCATTTTATATTGACATGCATTGTACATGAATGTGAACTCATAAATGTACATATATCATTCACCTCTCAATTCACTTTCTCAAGAGCAGATCGTATGCCTTATAATCTTTATTTTAATCATTGAAGATACTGGGTATAATGCCTTCTTTATAACAGGAATTTAATAAATATGTATTGAAAAAATAAATTCATTACTTAATAAAAAGGATTAACAACCAAATTCTATCCAGAATAAGTATACATTATTAGATTTTAAACCAGTTTGAACTAAGTTTTTAAAATAAAGGAATCATGACAGTCAGGATCAAAATGAGGTGTGCATTCATGCCTTCCAGTCTGTTTTGTTTAATTTTCTACTTTGTTTCAGGTCCTGAGTAGAGGAGGATTATCTTCAGCATCACATATTTTTGCTTCTGATATTCATCTTTGAGCACAAAATATTCTAATCAATCAATGCAAATCCTTTAAAATATGTTTTGCATGTATATAAAAGTAATGAGAAAAAATAGAAATAAGAAAAAAAAGAGAAGAAACTAGCAAATATGTGATAACCCTGAATGGATTTTAAAAATATAGTAATTTGTAAGATTAAATAGACAAAAGCAATTCTGGAAATAGTTCCAAAGTAATTGATGTGCAAAGCACTGCATGCAATGATAACATGATATTTATCCTACTTTTACTCATGAACAGTTGCTCAGATACTATAAAAAATGTATCCAATGGTGCTGAGAGACCCTGCTCTTATTAACACCTATAAACTTGATTTACAGAAAGATTTTTAAATTTATGGCAATGCTATTAGTAAGTAGAATTAATTCAAATTCATAAAACTAGGCCAGAAAGCAATTGACCCAACCAGAGTGTAGGATTCCCCTATGCCATTTTTTAATTAGAAGTTTTTTACTTTTTCTATAGTTTTGAATTTTATAGGTCTCATATATGATGAAAGTCTGCTTGTAATATCTTCTGAGATGTAGTTCATGTAACCACCTTAAGTTCCTCTCCTGCTTAAACTAGATTCTTTATTTGGTTGCATCCAAAATGATATCACATTTTTGTCCAGATAACTTGCATGCGTGAGAATTGGCAGATGCATTTCTACTATACTGTATATGCCATGTTCTTGTTCATTTCTTCTGTTATTTTTGGACTCAGGATAATACTTTCATTCTGAAAATATTAGTATATACCTAATAAGAAATAAATTATTTGTTTCAATCCAAATATTATTCTTTTTCTTTTTACTGGAAGCCACAAGTTTCAAGGGTATTAATGCCCATGAAAAGAAGGAGGAGGTAGAAAAAGGGGGAGATGAGGGTGAGAAGAAGAAGAGGAGATGGAGGAGTGTCACCTACATCTTGGAGAAGTCATTGAAATATGCAAGAGGCAAAATGGAAGAGGGAAGAAAGGAGAAGGAAAGGCAGGGAGTATCAGGGAAAATATTCCAATAGCATTCTTCACTTTGGTCTTTGGAAACCCAAGACGAAGGGAATTGAGAATGGAATAATATTATAAGTGGCAAAATTTCTCTACCTGCCTTTTCACCTGGCAACCATAACTACTCATGTCTCTACTTCATGATAATGATAAAATAATGATTATGATAATGATAAAAATGTAATGAAATTATCTGAGAAATATCTCTCCTCAGTTCTCTAATGGAAACATTTCAAAGGATAGTTCTCAATTAAAAGGAGCTCATAGTCCCCACTAGTTAAGGTGTAAGTAGTCCACAGGAAATGTGTCAATAAGAGACTAAGTCAGAGGGTTTTAGAAGCATCTTCACACAAACTCATGGAGCTTCAGAAGATAATTACAATCAATTTAAAACTAGCTAATCCCTAGTCCTGCGTAGAGACACCAACAAAGCAGAAAAGAAGGCAAACATTTTTATTTGCTTCTGCTTTCTACATCAACTACTTTTCCAGAATTCTCCATAACTGTTAAGGACCCCACAATACTGTGAGTCACAGATACTTAAAGGATGACATCTATTTTTACCTCACTCCTCACCAGAATACCATGCCACCGAGTTTTGATGCATTTCCCTCCATTAAAAAATGCTTGATTATCTATAATTTGACTTGTACTAATCTAAGAGTTCATGAAGTCAATGCTGCTGTACCAATGAATAAAAACTATATACCTTTTACATTTTTTAAAAATAAAATCCCTCTTCTCTTCTACTAACAAATGATGGAATAGGCCAATTGTCAGAAAATTATAGTACTTGTGCCAAATCCAGCCTGCTGCCTGTGTTTGTATGCTCAACAGAGAAGAAAGTTTTACATTTTTAATAAGTGAACAAAAACTAATTAATAATATTATGTGACAAATAAAATGATATAAAATTTACATATCCGTTTGCATAAATAAGGTGCCATTGGTGCACAGACACACTTATTCATTTGCATTTTGTCTAGAGTTTGAGCAACAGAGGTAAAGTTGAGTAGCTGCAACAGAAAACAATTCTCCTGACCCCTCTCATCGGCCCTTCATATATGGGGCTGCAGTCCTGAATACCCTTATCTCTAATTTCCCTGCTCCCATATAGTTGTCTCTTCAAATCCATTTTCCCTAGAGCCAGCAGAGGGATCCATCTAAAATGAAATCTAGTCTTGTCCCTCGCTCAATTAAAGTCCTCCATCGACTCACCGCAAACTACGGGACAGTCCCAGCTTTGTCAATTGGCACATGGACTGTTCATGCATCAGTTGGTCCCCTCTTCCCCACTCCACTCCTGTGGCCACATTATCAGCCAAGATAAATTCCTGTTTAGGGAAAAAGAGAAGCCAAAACTGCTCTCTGGAACCACCCATCCTCTCCTCTCCTCGTGTAAAAAAAGGGGGGGGGTCAAACACAATCTGTAGAATCAGGAGCCACAGCTGAGGAAGGCCCTCAGCATCACGGGTGGGACCCCCGGCTTCTCTGAGAAGCATGGCAGAGCTCAGTAAGTCAGTGGGGAGTTTAGTGATAGGGGCAGCCCCGTCCACCATGGACACTGAGCAACATTCAACAACTCCATTTGCTGAAACTATGCTTTCCAGGCACTATGCAAGGTATGGAAAATGAGAGAACTGGGAAGTGACACACACAAGAATATCCCTCAGCTCAGGAGACATCCACTGATGATACACGCTTAGGGCCACATGGGAATGCAAAGTAGGGGACCCTGTTCAAGGTGCAAAGGGCCAAGGAACACTTTCTGAAAGAAGTGAACACAGAGCAATTAGGAGTTAATCAGGTAAGCAATAGTGTTCCAACCAAGAAACAGTTTTTTCAAAGTCTTGGTAGCAGAATGAAGTGTAGAAACCAAATATCTATGTGTGGAAGCACAGAAAGACACTCCAAATAAGATCTCGTGCTTTATCTGTGCTCAGAGCTCCTGCTGCTGGGGTCTTCTCCCCAGTGACCAACCTTGCACCTGTCGTTGTTCTACACTTGGCATTGATCTAAACTTGCCAACCAATTATGTGCATCTCTCCACCCAAATCACTGATGTATGCAAATTAAAAGAAAGGACAATTCATGCTGAGAAAGGCATTGGAAAACAGAATGTGCATTAAATATTCCATAGCAAGAGTGAACATGGGAGATTTTATATTCCACTTTAGCAAGTCCTTTGGTAGGGAAAGAGAACATCGAGTTTTCATTCCCTTTCTGATCTTGGCCCTAACACTGAACTTTGTTTTATAAGGTTTAAAAGAGCTGACTATGGTATTAGTATACTAAAGGATGGAGTTTGGATCTTTTTAAAGATAATTTTAAAATGCCCATGACATTTCTCAGAAGTTTATAACTCTCATTTCATGCGTGAATAATGCAGAAACAAGGTAAATTTTCCTCTTTTCTTTTGTTCCAATGAGAAAGTTATCTGTATTAATGTTTCATTTATTGTTTTATTTTTATCATATGCATTATTGTGCTTCCATTTTTTTTCTTTTTTTGTACCATTTCATTTGTCTTACACAAGTTGCCCAAAACTAGGGTGAAAAAAGATCCTGTGTCAAACTACTGAATGCAAAAGTCCTCTGCAATAACTTTGTTCAGGAAAGCTAGCCATGCAGTTTCTATCACTCCGTCATTTGGCTGGATTAGATAGAAATATGCATGTAAAAGTCTGAGCGTAGCCACTGGCCACAGTAATTATTCAAAACATGCCAGTTATAAATTTTTCCAATTTTCCAGTGTCTCTGCTATTGTTATTGTGAGGTTTCCACAATGTGACAAGCACCATAAAATAGCCGAGGCACTAACTGTGATTTAGAAAGCTGTGCAGTGTCTCGCAATGTGTTGGACTAGAAGTAACTAACAGAATAGCATAATTTTAAAGTAATTAATCTAGAAAATAGATCCACTTAAAAACCCTTATGAAACAAGCAAAATATGAAATGCTTCTGACATAAGAGTATTTAGGGAAAAAGCCTATTGAAAAATTAATAGCCTCAGGGTTGGAGGACATGCACTTGAGAATCTGATTTACCACTTACTTGTGTTTTTTTTTTTCTTCTTTTTACTTACTGCTCTTTTATTATTATTATTTTAAAATAATCTTTTGGAGTTTCCTTTCTCCAGATTACATAATTATCTTGTAAAGTGTTGATGTAAGTATCATAAGAAACCAAAAAAAATGTAAAAATCTGAGACCTAGAAAGGCACTTTTACGTTCCTTCGGTTTATTATACAGAACTGTTTTTATGAAAGTTGTTTTAGGTTGAATTACCTGGTTCTGTCCACTTCAACTAATTGCTTGGCTATGCTAAGATATTTTAGTCCTCAGTTACTTTACCTATGGGATTTCTGGTCCACGCCACATTATTATGAACAAAAGCAGGTACTTCAGGTACTTCGAAGTCAGAAAACAAAAGTGAGTTAAATCATGCCTCCACCATTCATCAGAGTATGCAAACTTGGATAATCTTCTGTGATTCCAAAATAGGACCTCTCATTCACAGGGCTGATGTAAGAATCAATGCTACTTGTAATGCACAGAGAGCAGTGTTTAGAACAGTCCTTGGTACCTAACCCATTCAAAAGAATGGCAGTGCTGCTCAGCTGGTGTTGCTCAGTGGTTAAGCATTCACCCATAAACCAAAAGGTCACAAGTTGGATTCTCAGTCAGGGCATATGTCCAGTTTGCAGCTCCATCCACAGTAAGGGGTGGAGTGGGGTGCAGAAGGTAGCTGATTGATGATGTTTCTCTCATCAGTGTTTCCATCTCTGGATCCCTCTCCCTTCCACACTTTCTTAAAAAAATCAATAAAACATTAAAGAGTTATACTTACTCTGTAAATCATTTTTAAAATATACTTTATTGATTATTTTACAGGGAGGAAGGGCAAGGGATAAAGAGTTAGATACATCGATGAGAGAGAACTGTTGATCAGCTGCCTCCTGCACACCCCCTACCGGGGGGTGTGCCCAAAACCAAGATACATGCCCTTGACCAGAATCGAACCTGGGACCTATCAGTTCACAGGCTGACACTCTATTCACTAAGCCAAACTGGTTAGGAAGGTAAATAATTAAAAGAAAGAAAGAAATGAGAGAGAGAAAGAGAGAGAGAGGAAGAAAGAAGGAAAGAAAGAACGAAAGAAAGAAAGAAAGAAAGAAAGAAAGAAAGAAAGAAAGAAAGAAAGAAGAGCTGTTAGTATTCTTTTTCCTTCTTCCTCCTCTTCTTCCTCTTCTTCCTCCTCAATCCCCTACAACCATCTAAGTAACTACTGGGGAAAAAAAGGAGTCAATAATTAGCAGAGAGAGCTTTAAGGCAAATTATAAGTCAAAGGATAAAAACAGGAGGTCACTAAAAAGAAGAATCAGATGAAAGTGTATCCTCTGTAGAAGAGGGAACAACCAGGAGACACTAACAGTAAACTGACAAAGCCCAGAATCACACAAATAGCAAGTCCAGCCGGGAGGTCACCATCTTCTCTAGGGCGGAATGGCAAGCGACCTTGGCAGCAGAAGTCACTGAGCTGTCCTCTCCAGCAGTACAGAAGGAAGAATCAAATGTTTCCACTGTGCCCTGAGTTCCAACTAATTCGAAAGGTCTGTTAACAAGTAGTTAAACAACATTATGTGTCAAATCGTCTTTTATGGTATGACCTGAGGAACTAACCATCTTGTAGAATATTCTTCCATAAAAACATAATTGTTACGTTCCACGCAATTGGCTTATAATGTTAAGTCTCAAGCATTTGCAAGTTGTAGACAAGAAAATTTAGAATTAACACCCTAGGATAAAGAGGTATTTTTAAAGCTGAGTATCTACAATTTATCTGTTTATGCTGTTTACTCAGTTCTTAATCCACAAACTTTATTTTTCTCTCCTGCCAACACAGGGCAGCATTACAGGAAGCCACATTTCCATGCCCCAGCAGGAAAGACTGGAGTAAAGGGGTGGCTTATGGCACTTGGGCACGTACTTTATATTTAGGGTTGTCAGGTGAAATTTAGTGTTGTGGGACTCATTTATGTTGAAATTTGCAATTGATCATACAGAATCTGGTAGTATAAATACATTCCATAATTTGCTGAATCTTAAAACTAATTTGTATTGCAGGACATATTATATGTAACTTTTATAATCTTCTTTGGTGTTTTCTGACACCAAAATGTGTGTAATTTTTCTACAACAATGATTCTCCAATTCTCTGCTACCAAGGGGGAGTTAGAGCAGGAGAAGAAGAAAGTGAGGAAGAAGAGAAAGAACTGCTGTAAGAACTAAATCAACAATGACGTCACCATGCACCCCATTTGAAAAAGTATATCGATTTATTTCCTTTACTTGTTTCTTTCTGTTCATCTAGACTAGATAAAGGGATTGTATACATCACGTGTGGGAGACAGAGTATAATATTCATGTGTGTATTTCATTAAAGTTCTTACTTTGAGAATATAATAATTAACTATAATCTATTGAGCAGTTACTAACTACATATTATATTTTAAACTTTTCTCAGCTTAACAGTCAGAATAAAATTCAGTGAAACTTTTTAAAATAAAGTATTGATGATGGATTAACAGTTGTCAGGACATTGTATCTGGATACACACAATATAAACATCTCAATTTTTTATTAGGAATTACTTTCTGCAAATATACAGTTTTTTCACTAACTCCTTGGTTAAGAGGTCATTTAGAGACAACAAGTAGTTAGTCGATGTTTGTTATAATTATCAAGAGATATTTTTGAGAGATTATAATGTAATAAAAAGCACAGACTGGGTAATACAACTTTGAAATTAATGTATTGTTTGTTTTCATATTGCTTAAATTTTAATATAAAAATTAAACTACTTTAGATTGCCTCGGAAAGTACATCTAAACCTGCCTTTCTTTGAGTAATTAGCAGAAAGTGAGTGTGAAAGTTTTGGCTTGTAAAGCCAAGGATAGCCTCCCAGGAAGAGAGCATTCAATCAGAGGGTTAAAGAGGGTAAGGATTCGCCAAAGGGAAGAGCACAGAGAAAATGGTGTAATGATGTGTGCAACGCCTGGTGAGATGGAAGTGTGTCCGTTCATCCATTGAAGAGGTCTATGCTGAGCCCACATACTTTCCATATAACCCACTGGATGTTCTTGAAAGTAACTCATTATTCCTGAGGCACAACACATGTGTGTATATACATAAAGGTAGGGTAATGAATAAGGTAGAGGAGAGGTGAGTAATAAAAATAAGCAGGGGTCAAATTATGAAACCTTAGCAATTATGTGAAGGCATAATTCTACCCTACAAGGTCTAAGAGCCACCAAGGAATCCACAGCAATAAGTGACATGAACATATAAGATTTAGAAATATCACATGGGCAACAGCGTGACAGAGAGATTAAAAGGGGCGGGAGGTGGTTACTACTTTTACTATATTACTCAAGGTCCTGCTGCCTCCTACTTCTCCATTTTGCTCTGGTCAAATATGGTCTCACCACACCCAAGAGTGAATGCAGAGGCTATTGGAGAACAGTCAGGGTCATGACCTCTGGAGCATATGACTGGGAGCCTCAGATCCACTACTCACTACCTCCATCAACTTGGGAAAGTTACTTAACCTCTTCCTGCCTTGGCTTTATCATCTGTCAAAAAAATGAAAGTAAAAATACCTACAAGGACAGGTTATTTTAAGAATCAAATAAATTAATATTAAATATGCTAAATAGGGTTCCCAGATAAAATATAGAATGCCCATTTAATTTTTAATTTCAGATAAAAAATAATTTTTCCTATAAGTTGTTTTAAATACTGCCAAAGTTTATTTCAAATATTGCATGGGATATAGTTAAAGTAGAAAAAAAGTCAGTGTTTGCCTGAAATTCAAATTTAACTTAATGTTACAAACACACACACACATACACAAACACACACACGCATGTGTGTATATATATTTATTATTATTAATTTGCTAATAAGACTGCTGTGCAGCATGGCTAGAGTGGCTCAGTGGTTGAGCATCTACCCATGAACAAGGAGGTCACAGTTCAATGCCTGGACAGGACACATGCCCAGGTTTCAGACTAGATCCTTAGTGTGGAGTGTACAGGAAGCAACTGATCAATGATTCTCTCTCATCATTGTTGTTTTTATTTTTCTATCCCCCTTTCTTCCTCTCTGAAATTATGTGACTTCCTTGCACATATTACATAACACATAGGCATTAATTCTTATCACAACCAGCTTCTCTTACTCAGATATCTCAGGTTATCTATCAAGGACCAGTAGGCATTAAGTTATGAAATATCTTTCTAGATTTTCCAAGATTTCTCCTTTCGTTACTGAAGCTATCTGAAAATGGAAATCATTATTCTGAGTCCCATGAACCTACTTTTATGTTATGACAGTTAAATTGATGCTTTGGATTTCATAAAATAAATTCAACATGCTCTTATAGAGAAGTTCTTAAATTTTTCTGCATAACTGCTATCAAGGGTAATATGCAATAGAGAGCTAACTCTCTTGGAATAAGTATGTCCTTAAGTAAATGAGCCCAGAGCCTGGAGTTATGCAAAAAGTAGCTTGAATAACTTTTTAATTCAAGTGTCTTGAATAATAAAAAAAGTCTTCTTGAATAACTAACTTTTCTGCACCTCTCAGTTTGTGAAGCAGCTCACAGTCAAATTTTCTGACTTCCCTTATCTATTGTCCTCGCTAACCTAGAATTTGGCAGTTTCCTATTACTTTCATTGGAGTGATATTTTTCTTTTATAGCATTTGAACAAATTATTACAACAATTCTCAAATTACTTAGAAAAATAGACAGGATTTGTATATACTTAAAAATATGTTTGACATTCTAAAATTCTAAACTCATTCCTATGCCAAGTATATTTTCTCTATTTGCTTACTGAGTTTCCAAAGCAGTTTTCTATTACTGTGTGTTGCTACTATTCAACTGTAACAGTAGAAATCACAGTTAATTAACAAAGTGAAAATTAATAAAGGTATTATCTTTTTTCTCTATATTTCTACCTAACTTAAAAAAAATTATTGATTGAGGAGATTATAGATGATAGATAGATAGATCATAGATAGATAGATAGATAGATAGATAGATATTTTCCTCTTAGTTATGCATTATTAGTTGTGTCTTATATGTGCCCTAACTGGAGATCAAACCCCAAACTTGGTATACCAGGATGACACTCTAACCAACTGAGCCAGCATGCTACCTCTCTTAATAGTGAAAATTATTGTCAAATTATACACATGAAATAAGTTAACCTATTAAATAGGAAGCTATTTATCTATTTTCTATCTATCTATCTATCTATCTATCTATCTATCTATCTATCTCTCTATATCCTACCAATGTTGTCCATCTCTCCCTCTCTTTTTTGTTTTACATATAGGTCAATGAGAAAACAAAATATATTTTTCACTCTTCCACCCACACCTCTTCTACCATCTATTGTGCACATACCTCAAGTTCTAGTGACAAGGGATCTAATAAAGTCACTCACAACAACTCTTAGTCCTCTGCCCACATATGCACAGGTTTGGTGTAGCAAATAGCAACTGAAACAAAGGGACACTGATTAACACACTTGTAGGCATGTGGCACCAAGCTCTGCTGAGGCTTCAGAGTATAAAAGTTTACCTGATGCCCCTTAAATCAAAGTACCCCAGTGACACTTCACCAGTGCACTCCCTCAACCTACAGACTCACTCAAAAGAAAGCTTTCATGCAGACACAAGAAAGAAACCAGGAAGCCCCTTCCTTGTCAAGAAAGGGAATAAAGCCCTAGCAGATTTGGCTCAGTGGATAGAGTGTTGACCTATGGACTGAAGGATCTTGGGTTTATTTCCAGTCAAGGGCACATGGCTAAGTTGTGAGCACAATCCCCAGTAGGGGGCATACAGGAAGCATATGATTAATGATTCTTATTGATGTTTCTAACTCTCCCTCTCCCTTCCACTCTGATGTATATATATATACACACACACACACACACACATACACACAATTTTTTTAAAGGGAACAAAATCTCAAGGATCATTACATAATTATTAAACATTAGTTGGTAGGAGGATACATTAATAGTGGTATTTTATTATAAATAATATTTTAATATGTTATTATTGATTTTAGAGAAATAGGGAGATGGATAGTGAGATAGAGACAGCCATGAGAGAGACACATCAATCAGCTGCCTCCTGCACACCACCTACTGGTGAGTGAGTAAGCCTACAACCCAGACTTGTGTCCTGGCTGGGAATCAAACCAATGACCTGGCTCATGGGTCAATGCTCAACCCCTGAGCCACGCTGCTGGCCTACAAATAGTATTAACTGCTTAATAGAGAATAGGAAGGGAAAAAAAACAAACAAAAACAATATTAGACCTTAAAGAGCCTAGTAATTATAAAAAAGAAATCCAAAAGAATCTCTTAAACTAAGTAAAACATATTCCTTCATCCCTCCTACAATGCCATACTGTAAAGCTTTAAAAACCTTTGTTAGCAACTTTATGAATATTAAAGAATAGCATGAAAACTTTATTTTAAAGAAGCAATTTATTATTTAACACTTATTTTATTTGTATTGTTGTTGCCAAGCAAGGGACTTCTTAGTGGTCAAATAGGAATGTTTTCACATTTTAGAGCTACAACACTGGTTCATCTATTATTAATACAACTCATAAATACTCTCTCCATCAAAAATAGCCTCAAACAATCTTATCTCGCCACACTCAGACTTACTTCTTCCCCAGGGGTTCCTAGTTCCTGGAGTATAATTAGTTGTCATCTGTTTTGACAGAGAAGATCCTTCCAACCTTCCGATGTCTCAATACTGTTCTTGACAGGTTTTATTTCCTGAGGCAACCTAAACAGTTTACTAGGTGAGATCTACCTTACTAGTAGAAAAGGACAAGATAGAAGAGGGGAAAAAAGCCTTGTTATTTTTAGCTAAAAGTTAATTAGGTGATTTGTAGGACTGTTTTCCTGAAAGTATTCATACGTAGGTAAGCAAAGAGACATTTACAGGACAGTATCATAAAGACTCCATCCACCACACAGAAGAGGGGGTTGATGGGAAAGATTATTTAGCAAAGTCTTCACAGAAGTGACATCACCATTGAGTTCTGAAGTGCTACTTATCTCTTAAATGTGGAGTTTGAGGTGGGAGTACAGGTAAGACTAAAATTTAAAAAACTGACTATAAGATTATATTTCCAGGAAATTATCACTGCTCCTAGGAGTCCTCCTATCTATAATTGTAACTCAGACTGTGTTTCTACAAGTCAAAGTTTAATCCTATTTTGTAAGGCAGTGGAATGGAATAGCGTGGAATAGCAGAACATGAAGAAAACCATTTTTGTTGAGGTCATAAGAGGAGTAGCTGGTCTCTTGTGGTGGTAAAATACACTAGTCAAGAGTGTGAACTACGACTGTTTCTGTTAAGTCCCTGGTTCAAACACATCCTCTATGTGTAACTTTAGGCAAATCACTCTGATTTTACCTAAATTTCTTCATATAAAATATTGTTGAATCATAAGGTTGTCATGAATATTGAGTAAGTTTAAAAATACAGTAGATGGAAAATACTTAATGTTAGCTCAGATGGTGGTGGTAGTGGTGATGATGATGATGATGACTATGGTTCATCAAACAAAAATCCAAGTGAATATTTAAATTGTTGTTCCACGGTGGTATTCTAGACTAGATTCCACCAAATTCAAGTAAATCAGCTAAATTATCCTTTAAAGTAAGGTAAGGTGGAATGCTCTTTGCTCAGAAGTATTGCTCTGAAGTATTGCTTTGTGGTAAGTATAGGAAACCAGTTACCTCAAGTTTTGTTTAGCTAGATGAGTCATGGGCAAACTACAGCCCACGGGTCAGATCTGGCCCATTCGGCTGTTCTATCCAGCCTGCAAAGCCAAAAGAGCAGAGGGTTCCCTTGTTCTCCCCTCTGCTCCTTCAGCAGCAGCTCAAGATGAGATTGCCAGCATGGTTAGGTTGCTTTTGTTCCGGCCCTCCGGTCCAGTTTAAGAACCCATTGTGGCCCTTGAGTCAAAAAGTTTGCCCACCCCTCATGCTAGACAGAAATATATTTAGAATTTTCATTTCTATCCACAACAGTTACCATATCAGACTTACGCAGCCTTAGCAAATGAGGATGCACAAAAAGAATATATATATATATATATATATATATATATATATATATATATATAGCCTTAGCCGGCTTAGCTCAGTGGATAGAAAGTCAGCCTGCCCACTCAAGGGTACCAGGTTTGATTCAGGCCAAGGGCACATGCCTGTGTTGCATGATCGTGCCGGAGGCAGTTGATCAATGATTCTCTCTCATCATGATGTTTCTATCTCTCTCTCTCTCCTTCTCTCTTCCTCTTTGAATCAATAAAGAAATATATTTAAAAATAGTTTTTAAATTGTTTTTCAAGCAATAGGCAAATGAGAAAGAAGAGAAAAACTCCTGTAGGTGAGTTCTGCCTTCTCCCCAACTAGGAGATGTTTTTAGACCACGGCACAGAGAGGAAGAACTCAAGCTAGAAGCTGCAATCTCAGTGATAAAGCATACAGACATAGGAGTTCAGAGATTCTGAGATGGAATAGATCTGGTGAGGCAGGAGAGTAGAAAGGAGAGCTGTATAGAGAAGAAACTTTTAAAAAAATGATTATTTTGAGGAGAAACTTGCTCAGGATGAGAATTCAAGGCCGGGAAGAGAATGGCTGCTGAGGATGAATAACTGAAGAAGTCACTAGAGGCTGTTTAGTGCTGGGAGATATGACAGCACAGCCTGGCTAAAATGGAGACTCTTCTGAGTGCTCCGAGTGTGCAACTGGGGTCCCAGAAAGTCTGTGCCTTCAGCATAAAAGCACAGATTTGAAGTAAACAAAATACTGAAATAGATCCATCTGGAAAAAAAAAAGACTAAAATGAAGGCTCATAGTGACCAATCATTTATTAAACTACTTTCCAAAACAAAATACATTACTTTAAAAGAAGAAAAATAATCCAGACATCTTGCAATATTGCAAAGAGTCATAATTACTAGAATGAGAAGACTGAAACATGTTTTTCATAAGCAAGACAAGCAGAAACATGTGTTCTTCCACCAAAAGAATAACAGAGCTAATGGAAACATGCTATAAGGTGACACTGATGTTGAAGTAGCAGAAAACAACTTTAAAATAAATATAATAAGTATGTTCAAGGATTTTAAGGAAAAATACGATTTAAAAAAAACAAATGGAAAATTCTGGCTAAAAAAAATAAGACTATAAATTCTAATGAATTCTCAAAAATTCAAATATAAAAAATATGAAGTGAAAATATCACAGGATAGACTAGTATTTAATAGCAGAATAACGAGTCAACTTGAGTGCATGTTAACAGAAATTATTCAAGCTAAGGCAAATAAAAAATATGAAAAGAAAGAAATAGATACACACTTACCCACAGAGTGATATACATGCAATTGGGTATCCCAAAGGGAAGATGGGAGACAGCCAAGGAACATTTTAAAGAAATATTCACTTCCAAATTTCCAAAATTTGGTGAAAACTATAAACTCACAGAAGACTAGAAATCCCAAAAGAAGATCAATACAAAAGAAACTCATATAGGTTTACCATAGTCAAACTTCTGAAAATCTAAGATAAGAGAATGAACAGACCAAGGTCATATATATCTCAATTTTACAAATTTCAACAGACTTAGAAACAGTTCTATATGAAACACAGCTGGCGTAGCTCAGTGGGTTGAGCATAGACCTATGAACCAGGAGGTCATGGTTTGATTCCTGATAAAGGCACATACCTGGGTTGTGGGCTCAATTCCCAGTGTGGGGTGTGCAGAAGGAATCTTATCAATGATTCTGTTATTATTGATGTTTCTATCTCTCTCCCATTTCCCCTTCCTCTAAGAAATCAATAAAATACTGTATTTGCCGGCATATAAGACGACTGGGCGTATAAGACGACCCCCTAACATTTCCACTCAAAATACAGAGTTTGTTATATACTCACCGCATAAGACTACCCCCCACTTGGAGGCATATTTTTCAGGGCCAAAAAATCATCTTATACGCCGGCAAATACGGTATATATTTAAAAAATAAAAGTTTTATAGGAAAATAAAAGTACCTTTTTTCACAACATTGGGCTTTAAAAATATGTTTTGAATAGGACACAAAAAGCTCTAATCATAGGAGACAGACCTCAGAGTTCATAAAACGGCCAGGGCCTTATGTTCAGTTCCCTCATCACCACCAGCCTGCTGTTTAATGGGGGGGAAATGGGATTGGTGTTAGTCTCTTGCTTCTGCTATTGTAGCAAGTGATTAAAGGCTTGCTACTTTATTTTGGGCTGGTTGGTTTAATGCCTACTCTGACACCCAGAAGCTCAGTTCTCTCTCCAGCTCAGCTGACCTAACATTTAAGAACCCAAATCAAATAACAATAATAAGTAAACATCTACATAATTGAAAGTCTTCTTAATTAAAATATCTCATTATTAATCAGTTTGAAAACCTGAAATTAACAGATTAATGCAGATAAATCACTTATCTCCAGAATCAAATTTGGTGAATATTAATGTTTACTATGTACTCATTTTTGGAGATAGGAAGAGGGTTGATAATTGAAAAATAGTAATGGACTTTATTTTTAGAGTAAACTTTATTTCTGGTCTATAAGACAAATTTAAAAGGGTAAATGAGTAAGTGTAAAACCTGAATATCAAAAAGTGGGCACACTGTACAACTACAAATCAGACCAAGATATAAGACATTAACAACACCCAAAAACCCTAGACCTGTTCCTCTCTCCTAAGTAACTGTCACTTCTCTTTTTCTGAGGTTAAAAGTCTAAAGACACCTAAAACTATAAATAAGATTTTCCAACAACAATAAAACAAATCTATCCTATCCAATAAAAGAGAAACATGCAAATTGGCCATACCTCCCATACACCCACAAGCCACACCCACAGCTAATCAGGAGTAAATATGCAAATTAACCCAACAAAGATAGAACTTAATTTGCATATTCAGGTGTGTGTAGAGCAAAGACTGAAGATAGCATAGAAGGAAGCCAAGCGCTGTAGAAGGGAGCAAAGTTTATGAGAAGCAAGTAGGGAGGCAGTGAAGGGAGTGAAGCAGGCAGGGCTGTGGAGAAGGGAGAAAAGAAGGTGGGGTGGTGTAGAAGGCTGCAGGAAGACCTATTCTTATAGGAATCTTCCTACAACGGGCTGCTACTATACATATAAAAGGCTAATGTGCAAAGTGTGCCCTTGGGAGTTCAACTGGGAGACTGGGAGTTTGATTCCTTGCTATTATGTGCCTTGACCCCCAGGGGTGGCTCAGAATGAAGGCCCCAGCCAGCAGCCAAAAGCCCCTGTTTGTTGGCTGCCATGATTGTTGGCCAGGCCTAGGGACCCTACCCATGCATGAATTTTGTGCACTGAGCCTCTAGTATTCTTTATAAAATATCTTCCTCTGAATTTGATCACATCTCTTCTGTTTTAACAGGTGACATCTATAAGGTAGAGGTCGGTTACCTTGGGTCCCCTTGTGTGAGATTGTCATGGATAACAGTGCTCAGCTAAGCTAAGCATGCAGGAGGCAGCTGATCAATGTTTCTCTCTCATCGATGCTTTTAACTCTCTATCACTCTCCCTTCCTCTCTGTGAAAAATCAAAAATATATTTAAAAAAACACACAATATTATATATAGGTGGAAATACTAGCTCTAGCATTTATACATCTTCGGCTTTATTAGACAGTTTTTTTTTTCTCCTCGTCTTACTACAATAGATAGGGTCTTTTTACAATGTTGAAATCATGGCACTGAGCACTCATGTTTTCTCATGACTTTAGTTCATGTCTAATAATCATTAAAGTCTATATTGGACATGTATGTATTTATTTATTCTGTCACCTGATATGGACTAGAATCCATGATGCCCCCATAGAAATAAGCAAACACAATGCCCAGATTTTGATTTCTAAGACCATTCTGCAATAAACAGAACCAAGGCCTTTTGAAGGAGTGGCTGAATTTAGTGCCAGGGCATTGAAATTTACAACATGAGCATGGAATATCTTTTAATTCCAGAAAGGAAGGAAGTACTCAAAAATCCCAAACCCTCACAATGATGAAATATGTGAAAGAAAGACAGGAGTCCACTGAAAAAGCTTCCAAGGGTCAAAGATGAACCACTTTGAGCAACAAAATAATTAAGTATTAAATCATAAGCCAAAGCATAAAATAAATATCTAGGAGCCCATACTGATACAAATAAATGATTTCATAAGTAAATGGGGGAAAAGAACCAAATTTCCCATGCAGAAAAATTACAAAAGAATTATGTAAACATTCTGCCCTCAAGAAGGAAGATTAAGTGGAGGCTATTCTGGTGATTTCCTTCCCCAAAATACAGTATTGGGGGAATAAAGTAACTCACAATGGGAAAACCTCACAAAACCTTCCTATGAAAGATGATCCAAGTTAGCATTACCTGTGCTGGTGTTGGTAGTATGTAATCTTAATATGATATGATGAAAACAGGGCTTTATGACAGGGTCTTCATCCCACAAACATAAAAGGGTTGTACTGGAGGCAGCCAATAGATGTTTCTCTCTCATTGATGTTTCTATCACTCTTCCTCTCCCTTCCTTTCTCTCTCAGACCAATAAAAACATATTTTCAAAAGAACAGAAGCTCTGTGCAATCCAGGTTTCAGTGAGAACTCTGAATCATCACAGGCACTGTCTTCATTCCCCATCGCATCCTCACAGCCATTTCTGAAATATGTCAATTATGCTCCTGTTTCAGGGTATTGCCTCTGCTAGCTCCCTCCGTTTGCAACACTATGCTCAAATGTCATCTGTCCTTCAGTTATATCATGACTTCTCAAAATTAAGAAGAAAAATAAAGAAGTGTTGGCTGAGTGGCTCAGTTGGTTGGAGCATCCTCCCACACAACAAAGACTAGCAGGTTTGATTCCTGGACAGGGCACGTGTCCAGTTGGGGCTTATACAGGAGGCAACCAATTGATGTTTCTCTCTTACATGGATATTTCTCTCTCCCTTCCTCTTTCTCTCTCTCTCTCTCCCAAAAAAAAAAAAAAAAAACTCAATAAAAATATATCCTCTGGTGAGGATAAATAAATAAATAAGAAAATCCCCAAATGCACTCCATAGACTCCTTATAACACTTTAATTTCAATAGCATGCCTTATCTACTACCATAGTATGTAATAAACCCATTTTTAAGTTTACTTCTTCCCTTTAATTAGGTGTATTCCAAGATTTATGATTTTTCTTAGTTCTTGTTGCCACTTAAGTGCACCATATAGTGTTGGGCACACAGTAGGAACTCAATATATATCTACTAATTTAATTAATCTTCAGAAAGATAAAACATAAAATGGCCTGGAAATCTGTATTGCAGTGGCAGGGAAAATGCATTCTCCTCCAGTATTTTGTACTTTAATTTTAATTATTTTAAATGACAAATGTTATAACAAAGAAGCCCACTGTGTTAGTAATTACAGCCATGACCAAAAGTACTGCTACCCCTTAAAGGAGACATTTTCTAATTTGCAAAATAATAAAAGGGGATGAGACATAATTACATAAGAATTCTTAAGTAATGAAACACAGGGATAAAAGAAGCAATCATTTGGCAGTATCTTTTTTTTCCTGTAATATATACACACACTTGTAAACTGATATGACCTTCAAAATGTTAATAAAGAACATAACTAAGCCCTGAACTTCATTTGATGAGTAACACAGCTGGCCTCTAAAAAGTCATCTTTATTATGAGAAGAGCAACCGGCAATACCTCAGTGAAGAAGTCTCAGGGGACTCGGCCATCGGAGGCAGCGGAAAGAAGCCGGTGGGGGTGAGGATCGGACAAGACTAGTTCAAAGTCAGTGAACTGTGGGAGGCATGCTGAGAAGAGAGACATTTTTTTTTGAGAGGAGGTTATAAAGTTATTCCAAAGAGAAATGTGCTTATCATTGATTTCTTCTACTGTAGTACAACAGCAATAAAAGAGTACAGTTTCTCTCGGGGGGATTAAACACAGGGGTTTTCTAGCTCGCCCTTTGACCATTTCTCTGATCCTCTGTGAACAACTGTTATGTTGTATTTCTCTGGTTAAAAGGTATTTAGTAGAGAATTTTTTTTTTAATTAAGAGAATCAATAATACAGTTATCTTTTGTTTTTCCTTTTATGGAGGATAAGATTATAATACCAAAAGATATGATCTGAAAGTCACATTACTTAAACTTTAAACTAAATTTCATCTCTTTTGTCCAATCTAAAGAGATGACAAGGTATCACACAATTTGTTACAAGAAACTGCATTCTAAGTAGCTTATAAAATAGTAAGGGCTTATATAAAACTATAAGCCTGGTGAACAAAATCCGTGAATGGGGAGGGGTGTGGTGTCCCTCAGCCTGGCCTGTGCACTTTTACAGTCTGGGAGTCTTCAGGGGATGTCCGACTGATGGGTTAGGCCTGATAAGCCAGCAGTCAGACATCCTTAGCACTGCTGCAGAGGCAGAAGAGGCTCCCACCACCTCCGCTGCGCTAGCCAGCCATGAGCCCAGCTTCTGGCTGAGTGGCGCTCCTCCTGTATTGAGCATCTGCCCCTGGTGGTCAATGTGCATCATAGCAGCCCATCTTTCTGCTGTTGGTAGATTTTCATGTTAGCCTTTTATTATAACAGATTAAACAACATAATCAATTCCAACTGCAATTTAAGGGGTTCAGAACAAGCCTCCTCAAAATGTGCCCATGTGGCATGTGGTTTGTTTGAGATGCAGCCAATCAAGATGGAGCTGACTCAAGAAAGACTTTTACCTCACCCTCAACTACCTAAAGAATTCAAATAGTGGGCCTGGACCAGAAGAAGAGCTATTACCAAAGATAACTTTATCTCAAAGACCTGTCTGGATGGCATGGCCAAACACCTGATTACCCAACATCTGCTTTTCTTATTGTCCTGTGAGTTACCCTCCTCCCTTGGAAAGGCAGTTCCCTATCCCAGTCCTTCCCTTGGGATGACTGCCTTGGCCCTTTCTCATTCATTATCTTTGTGGGGCTCACATATATACATGATTACAATTGTTTTTCTCCTGCTAATCTGGTGATATCATTTTTATTGTTAGATCAGTTACAGAACCTAAAAAGGTAGAAGCAAATTTTTCCTACTAGGAACAGTTCAGTTTACATTTATCATTTACAAATGCAATCACTTGCCTATCCACAAAGAAATGAATTTTTTAACAAGTTAACTGTCACACATCGAAAATGGAAACCATCCTTACGTGTCTGTAGATGCTTATGGCATAAGAAGGGTTAAATCGCAATCAAGAACAAAATATCTCGATTTACTATATCCAATGAAACACTTTTATATGTCACTTTTATATATCTCTCATGGTTAATTATAAAAAGATCTAGAGGCCCCGTGCACAAAATTTGTGCATAGTGGGGGAGGGGGTGTCCCTCAGTCCAGCCTGCACCCTCTCCAATCTGGGATCCCCTTGAGGGATGTCTGATCACCCATTTAAGCCTGATCCCAATGGACATCCCTCTCACCATACAGGACTGCTGGCTCCCAACCATTCACCTGCCTATGCCTAATTGCCCCTAACTGCTTCTGCCGGCCAGACTAGTCACTTCCTAACCACTCTCCTTCCAACCTGATCAATGCCTAACTGCTCTCCAGCTGGCCAGATTGCCCCTAACTACCCTCCCCTGCTGGGAAGGTCACACCCAACTGCCCTCCCTGCAAGTCTGGTTGCCCCCAACTGTCCTTCCCTGCAGGCCTGGTCACCCCCAACTGCCCTCCCCTGCTGGATTAATCACCCCAGATTTCCCTTCCCTGCTAGCCTGGTCACCCATAACTGCCCACTCCTTCAGGCCTCTCCCTCCAAACAACCCTCCCCTGAAAGCCTGGTCTGCCCCAACTGCTCTCCTCTGCCAGCCTGTTCACCCCTAACTGTCCTCCCTGCTGTCCTGATCACCCCCAACTACCCTCCCCTTCTGACAGACATGGTCTCCCCCAATTCCCTTCCTCTGCTGGCCATCTTGTGTCCACATGTGGGGAGCCATCTTTGACTACATGGGAGTGTCCATCTTGTGTCTTAGAGTGACAGTCAATTTGCATATTATGCTTTTATTAGATAGGATCTTATGATTCTGATACACACACACACACACACACACACACACACGAGCGTGCATTTTAAGATTCATAGATTAAAATCTAGTTAATGTAAATTTTAAAAAAAATTTCTAAGTTCAGTAAAGTATAATTCCATAATTGCTTTTACCCTTCCTTTGAGTTATATAGGGCTGGTATATTATTTGTTGACTAACAAGTAATTAACCACAATAAATATTTCACATTTTCCATGTTTTTTTCATATTTCCCTATTTATCTCTTTCCCTTACTATTACAAAAAGCCATTTTCTAATTGAAATAAGTAATGATCCTATATCATAAAAGCCTAATACCAATATGATAAGTATCCAGTCATTCATCCAACCAATCAAAGTGTAATATACTAACGATATGCTAAGGCCACTCAACAGCTCCATATGACATGCACTGACCACCAGGAGAAAGACACTCAGAACAGTAAGTTAGCTTGCTGCTGGGGTCTGACTGATCAGAACTGAGATGAGCAGGAAACATCCTGAAGCCCTGGCGTAGTCCCTCCCTGGCTGTCCAACCTCCCACATCCCTCCCCAGCCCCAGTCATGCACTGTGGGGTCCCTTGGCCTGTCCTGCGCCCTCTCATAATCCAGAACCCCCTCAGGGGGTGTCGGAGAGCCAGTTTTGGCCTGATCCTATAAACCCACTGGTGCATGAATTTACCAGGACTCTAGTAAAGTAATAAGCAGAAATTTACTAATAGTTCTAAGAATAAGAATTAATATTTAGGTCCACTTTTCAAACTGCAACTCAAGGCAAATAAGAGAATGTTGTGGCCAATGTATCACCTGCCAGCTCAAAAACAGAATTAAAAAAAGTACATTTTGAATAAATTGAAATAGATTCTACTAAAATCAGGGTGTTCCATAGCTAGTGTATTAGTTTTCCAGGGAAGCATAAACAAAGCACCACAAACTGGATGGTTTAAGCACCAGACATTAATTTGCTCATAATTCTGGAGGCTGAGTCTGAGAACAAGGTGTTGGCATGATTGGTTTTCCCTGAAACTCCTCCTCAGCTTGCAGATGATTTATTTACCTGATCTTCCCTTTGTATCTGTCAGTTTCTAAATATCCTCTCTTTATAAGGTCAACAGTCACATGTACCTGTCAGTTTCCAAATATTCTCTCTTTATAAGGCCCACCCTAATGGTCTCACAGCAACTCAACTACCTCTTTACAGGTTCTATCTCTAAATACAGTTGCAATATGAGGTACTGTGAGTGAGGACCCTAACATGAATTCTGTGAGCACACAATTCAGCTCATAAAATCAGCTAAAAATTTTCCAGCTTCTGCTTATTCCCCCAGTCTGAGATAACTTCCACATGTGTAGGGATGCATTACAGGAACACCCCACTCATAGTACCAAAACCTGTACTTCTTTCCCACTGCCGTCATAACAAATTACTCCAAACTTAGTAGCATGAAACAACACATATTTATTATTTTACAGTCTGCTAGGTAAGAAGCCTGACAAAGGTCTCTCTGGGCTAGAATCAAGATATCAGCAGAGCTGTGTCCCTATCTGGAAGCTTTTGGGGAGCTTCTGTTATCCTATGTGCATCCCCCAGCTCCTGGTCCCCTTCCTCCATGTTCATGTAACAGCCCTTATCTCACTGACTATCCTCCCATCTTCACATCTTTCTGGCTACAAGAGGGAAAGGTTAGGACTCATGGGTTTAGAAGGAGCCCACTTGGATAATCCAGGATAATCTCCCAATCTCAGATTCCATAATTAATCACATATGCCAGGCACCTTTCTCCATAGAAGGTAGCATGATGCTGGACTTCAGGTGTGGACATCTTTGGATTGGGGGTAGAGGAGGCATTATTCTATCTACCACACTGGGTATATTATATAATAACTAGAGACCTGATACACAAAATTCATGCAAAAGGTGGCCTTCCTTCCCCCGACTGCCAACACCAGATTCCCTCTGGCACTAGAACCCGGGCTAGCTTCCCTCCAGCCGCCAACAGGCACCTGGGACCAGGGCTTCCCTCTCAGGCTTGGCTTCATCCAAAAGAGCATCCAGTCTAATTAGCATATTATATCTATTATATTATATATGAGAAATTCTAATTTCTTGGTGACTTGTTTTCCTTTGCATTCTGTCTCTTCTAGGATCCAGTCATCTGCCAAAAGTTGTTTTAGTAAAGGAATATAATTACCTGCTGTGGATGGCATAGTCTTGTTCCCAAACTCTAGTAGTCTTCATTGAAATTTTCCCACTGGAAAATTTGAAACAAATTCCACAACATTTTTTGTACCATGAAAAATTCCAACACCATAGACCATACCAGATTTATTATATTTAATGGCAGGAGTCAGTTGCATCACATTTTTAAAAAATTCTCACTCAAGAATATGTTTATTGATTTAGAGCAGTGGTTGGCAAACGCATTAGTTAACAGACCCAAATATCAACAGTACAGTGATTGAACTTTCTTTTGAGAGGCAAATGTTTTAAAATTAAACTTCTTCTAAAGCCACTTCTTCAACATAGACTTGCCCAGGCCATGTTATTTTGTGGAAGAGTCACACTCAAGGGAACAAAGAGCCGTATGTGGCTCAGGAGCCAGTTTCCCAACCATGGGTTTAGAGGAATAGATATAGGGAATAAAGAGGAAGGACAAAAGAGAGAGAAACATCAAAGAAAAAAAAAAAACATGTATGAGTTGGCTGCCATATGTGACTGAAGTTCAAACCCACAACCTAGATATTTGCCCTGACCAGGAATTGAACCCACAACCTTTTGATGTACAAATAGCTGAGATATCCAGCCAGGGCTGCATTACAAAGATTTTGTTTCTACTCTGGACCTGATTGAAAGTTAGAAGGAGTTGTATTTTGTTCTTCAGAAGAAAAGATGAATAATGTGACTTTGGGGACCTGTCCTGACATATACCTGGCTACTACACTTATAACTCTTTTATGGATGAGTCAGGTCTCTGAAATTTTACCTGGTTTACCTTTTACCCATTCAAGTGCACATTTCTTAGTAAAGCCTCCTGAATGCAAGCCAGCCATCTCATTCTCCTTCAGCGCATTCGACATGATGCATCAATGGGATTGATCCATATTCTGTGATGTTCTGTGGTATGTTCAGTTATTTTTTCAACTATTCTGATAAAGGGTGTGAACATTACCACTTTTCTGGAAAAATGTAAATATATATACCGTATTTGCCGGCGTATAAGACGACTTTTTGGCCCTGAAAAATATACCTCCAAGTGGGGGGTAGTCTTATACGGCGAGTATATAACAAACTCTGTATTTTTTAGTGGAAATGTTAGGGGGTAGTCTTATACGCCCAGTCTCTTATACGCCGGCAAATACGTATTTTTCAGGGCCAAAAAATAGTCTTATACGCCGGCAAATACGGTGTGTATATATATATATATATATATATATATATATATATATAGAGAGAGAGAGAGAGAGAGAGAGAGAGAGAACTGACTGTAAAATAGAATAATTATAACAATATACTGTAATAAAAGTTATGTAAATGTGTGCATATATCTCTGTCTTTAATAGTCAATCCGATAACTGAGATACCGTATTTGCCAGCGTATAAGACGAGTTTTTGGCCCTGAAAAATACGTATTTGCAGGCATATAAGACGACCCCCTAACATTTCCACTAAAAATACAGAGTTTGTTATATACTCGCCGTATAAGACTACCCCCCACTTGGAAGCATATTTTTCAGGGCCAAAAGGTCGTCTTATACACCGGCAAATACGGTAGCTAAAAAGTGACTAACACATGGGTAGCTTATACAGTATGGATATGTTGCACAAAAGAATGATTCACATCCCTGGCCAACTGAGCAGGATGGCACCAGGTTTCATCATATTATTCAGAATGTCTCACAATTTAAAAATTGTGAATTATTTCTGAAATTTTTATTTAGCATTTTCCAACCACGGTTGAATCCTGGTAAGTGAAATCACAGAAAGCAAAACAGCAGATAAGGGGGAACTATTGTATCTACAATGCTGTTCTACAGTTTATACATACAGTAGCTCTATAGCTTATCTGCACTGTTTAACTAAAGCATCATGCTTGCTATGATTACTATCTTTCCATTTCTCACTCCCTCTAACCTCTGGTCATCATCCTTATAATTTTTGATCTTATGAATGGCTACTTTAGAAATGTTTCCTACAAGTGAATGAATAAATATATGCCATGGAATACAATTCAGTCTTTAAAACAGTTAGTAAGCAGCATTCTTGATGGGTTGCTTATTTGACTATACTTCTCTTATTATGTCACATATTACATCATCATCATCAGATGTAGGGAAGTTGGTGCAATGGGTTAGTAACTACAAAAGTGAATACATATCAACTAAACTGAGTGATACCATCACAGCTCATCTATTTTCATTAAAGCAAGTGAAACATATATCTACTTCATTAATATAACTGTATTTGTACAGACTGAATAACTCTGGCATTCCGAATCAGAATTTATAAGACACATTCATTAAGGTTCCTGTTACATCTTATTATTGTCTCACAGCAAGGTAACCAGGTTGAAGAACTACAGTTTATTTCCATTGACTTATTGCTATCATCATGTAGTTACTCCTAGGATGACACAACTGCATTGTAGCAGGCTATGTAAGACTAAGGTCTTCCATTATTATAACCATATATATATATATATATATATATATATATATATATATATACATATATAGCCTAAGCAACCATTATGACTAGTTGACCAAAAGACCAGTAGCTATGACCATGCACTAGCCACCAGGTGGCAGACTCTCAATGCAGAAGCTTCCCCTTAGTGGTCAGTGCACTCCAATAGCCAACCTCCTATAGCCATCCAGCCCCAACTGACCCTGATGAAGATGGGGTGAGATGGGCCCCAATTGGCCCCTTTTACCAGGCAGGCTGTTGGACCCCACTTGTGCACAAATTCATGCACTGGGCCTCTAGTAAATTTATAAAAAGACAAAATGAGAGCTTTTGTTTTTCTTGTGTATTTATAAAACAATGAATTGTATTCTTGGCTCTAACACACTTGTTTTAAAGTAATTAAAAGCTGCACTTATGCCACCCAGGGGTGATTGCATTTATTTATTTATTGTTTTGCAATTGACCTTGGTTAGTTCAGGATGACAGGGCCAATTGTGGAACATGCACCAGTTTATTAGGATGTTATGACCATTTGAACTCAAATAGTAAGCAGATGAAAATTTCAACACATAATACACCAATTCCAATTGATTTAACAGTGATAAAGACCTACAACAACAACAAAAAATGAAAAGCTCACAGCTGAATCTGATCAAACACATTTTCCTGTACCTCTAAGTGAAAAACAAAACACAGATTTAATCTGCTTTAAATATGTGCATGATTTTATTTAAGTAACCAATCTGAATCATGGGGGTACAGATATTTCACTGGTTAAAGTAACTTGTATTTTTTATTCAGTTATTTGATATTATTTATTTGGAAAAGAAAACACCCTAATCTCTGAAAATTAGTACTTGGATCTTAAATTTAAGCTCCTTCAATCACTAAATAGTAATCCAATTCAAAGTTGAATAAATTATCTTCAGGAACTTGGAGATTCATTTGAACATACTTTTGTTGCAAGTCCAAATATTATATTTCAAGAAGTATAGGCATTTACATAGCTATAAATATAAAAATACACAAGAAGTACTGACTATTATTAATTTATTCTATCAAAATGTTAACTGAAGAGACCATAAATTTGTTCTTCAAATAAACATGAGGTAAGCACCTATTAAATTTTAGAAAGATTTTGGATATTCAACAACAAATGTGCAAAACACAGTTTCTAGGTAGATTACAGTGTTATATTAGTTAATGATAATCCTCCTTATATAATAAAAAGGTAATATGTAAATTGACTGTAATGGCAGAACAATCAAATGACCACTTGACCAGTCACTATGAAGTTCACTGATCACCTCTTGGTCCTTTTTTCCTGCCAGCAGGCTCCCATAGACTGATGGTGGATAGGAAACCAGGAGTGGGTGACAGGGGATGCCAAAGGCGCCAGGCCAAGGCCCCTGCCCTGCCAGTTGCCCCCCACACAGAGGGCGACCTGCAGTGGGGATGGATGAGTGAGTGGGCAGGAATGACCCCCATTTTTCAAATAATTAAATCAAGCACCAGAGAATTTAAGTAACTACTTTATGCCACACAGCTAGTAATTGTCAAAGCTGGACATTGAAACCATACTCTGAATCTAGATTCAAATGTCTTAACTGCTGCAACTTCTGGTGCCTCAAAGAACAGACAAAATAGACCTCTAAATATGTCACAAATACCACATTACTATGCAAAGGGGTCATTGTTTAAAAAGGGGGCAAAGCAAGGCGAGCAGTGAAACCTATAAAATAAAAGCCCAATATGCTACAGCATAGAATTGAGACACAGAGTCTTCAAAAATGAGTCAGTGTCCATGAGATAGGTAAGCCCATGGGAGACAGCAACTTGAGCAACAGTTTCAGGTATAAAATAACCTGGCATCACAAGGGGATTGTAGAGAGTTCAGTAGGACAGACAGTATGGTACAATGGGTGTACAGAAGGAAAAGAGATAACTTTGAGAAGAAATAAAAGGCAAAGCCTTACATTGACTTTTCTTCTCATGCTTACAGGTACTAGATAATTGGAGGAGGTATCCAAAACAGTATTTTAAAAATGTATTTATCTTAATGTAACTTAATGAAAAAAATATATAAAAACTGTTACTGATGTTTGTAATGCATATTGTGAGGCTGAAATAAATATTTAAATTTACACTGATAAGTTGATCTATAGAAACCTATTGGGTGTGTTGTAATGAGAGTGCTATGGCAACACAAAGTTCGAAAGAAAGTTCGGAAACTAGATTTGTTTGATCTCCATCCTGTGAGTAGTGAAGAACACTTATAAGACTATGCCAAAGGCGCCAGGCCAAGGCCCCTGCCCTAATTTTATAAGACTAGAAGCATTTTCATGGTTGAATTGCCACCTTGTAACTATTCACCCAGTGGGGTTTGCCTAAGCCCAAGTTGAACTTGGTTACTGATGAAGTTTAGAAATAAGGTAAAGGATAGAGAGCCAGGAGCCTGAAGAGATTTTGGCTTTGTCAGATAAGGGGCTAGTGGTACCAGCCAACTAAATGCAGAACAACAGTTGTGGGAAGCTGCCTATTGTCTTCACTAGCTGAGAAGTGTGGACAAGGAGCCTGGAATGCTGGTGACCCTTGAGCCCTGGCAAAGGTCAGAGCTATGAACCAACTGTTTAGTTGAGACAATGGTAGTTGAAGCAACTTCCCAACCAGATAGTCATGTAAATCCTTACTGATAAGATAGCCAGTCTGTTACCAGAAATTGCCTGCCTAAGGGGTATAGGTCCCAAACTGAACGGCCTGGCCCCCCAATTCCCAAATTATTATTTCTTGTCTCCTCTGTCATTTGCATGCAGCCCTTCTTCAGAGCCCAAACCCTGAACCACAAGGGACATGGGTCATCACAAACAGTTGTTTTGTTTTGAATATGGGTGGGGGAAGGTTGAATTTTATATTCAGACATATTCAGTTTGAATGTCCACGTGCATATATTGATGGGCTGAATGTTTGGGTTTCAATTTTAAAAAAATAGAACGTGCATGCTCTCTTTTTCATTATTTTACTTTACTAGTATTTTGATTTTACTGTATTTTACAAAAAATATCTGTTTGAAAAGAATTAGAAAATAAGCAAAACAAAATAAATAATCCTATATAAAAACATGGTTCTTCCGCAAAGATATGGTTGCCAGATTCAGCAGCTAAAATTACAGTCTACCAGCTAATTTTAAATTTCAGAAAAATAATGAAAAAGTGCTTAGCATAACGTGTCACAAATACTATGTGTAATTTGTCTGGCAATCCTACTACAGATGGTATCAGAAAAAAAAATGCTTTATATACTTCTCTCCATCCAAGTTCTAATATGCATTCTAAGTTGTGTGTTTTTGGATATAGAGGTGAGTACAGTTCTAATAATCAATCCTGTAGTTTTCTATGATTATATCCTTACTTTTTTCTAAAGTTCCTTTATAAAACTCAGCTTTGCTTATACTCATTTGAGTATGCCATGTGGGCCTTGCTGGGACTTTGACTGGTATGGCTTCCATGTCACACTCTATCAATTATCTAAATAATAAAATTTTTAGTACTCTACATAGTTTTTTTAATAGGTCCCCCTACCCCTCGGAATTGCCACACTGCATTCATGGACATGTTAGGAAAGAATAGAGACAGCCACTGGATGGCTAGTTTGTGCAAGAGAAGAGCCAGTGAACTGCCACTCAACATTACCCAGATGTCTGAATCTCATTATATCATTCATCAGAATCTCCTTTCCCCTCTAGCTAACTGCTTTCAATATGTAGCTTAAACCCTAGCCAGTTTGGCTAAGTGGATAGAGCATCGGTCTGAGGACTGAAGAGTCCAGGTTCGATTCTGGTAAAGGTCACATGCCCAGGTTTCTGGCTCAGGCCCCAATAGGGGGCATGTAGGAGGCAGCAAATAATTCTCTCTCATCATTGATGTTTTTATCTCTCTCTCCATGGAATAGGGCCTAAACTGGTCAACCATCTCATAATCCAGGACCCCTGGCTCCTAAATGCTCACCTACCTGCCTGCATGATCACCCTGAACTGCTCCCCCTGCTGGCCTAGTCACCCCCAACTGCCTCTCCTGCCAGCATAGTTGCCCCCAACTGCACCCCACCAGCCTGGTCCTGGTCGCCCCTCACTGCCCCTCACTGCTCCCATCTGTCAGCCTGGTGGCCCCTAACTTCCCCCCTTGCAGGCCTGGTAGTCCCATGCAGCCTATTGCAATAGGGCTTCCTGGTGTGGTCTCTGCCTCCCCGTCTGTTTCCCTTCCTTCTTCGTCACCCTGCTTGCTTGCTTCTTGGCAGCTTCACTCCCTTCTGCAGCGCTTGGCTTCTTTCTACAGTGTCTTCAGTCTTCACTCTGGCCTGGATAGGCAAATTAACCGCCATCTTGGTTGGGTTAATTTGTATGTTCACCCTGATTTGCTGGTGGCTGTGGCTCATGGGTGTAGCCAAGGTAAGGTCAATTTGCATGTTTGCCTTTTATTAGAGAAGATATAGCTTAAGTGCTCTCAGACTCTTCTCACAACCTTTTCCTAATTGCACTAATTCACATCCTGAAGCTTTGCAATGCAGAATATGAATAAACTTGCTATGAACCAATGGTTACTAAGTATGACACAGAATATGGCCCATATCTTTCAGTTTTAGCATTGAGCTCCATAAGGGCATAGTAAAGACTCCCTCAAATGCCAATTGTTTGCTTCACCTTCACACAGAAATGCCAGAACTTTCACTTTGAAGATGCTCTACTTATCTTTTTTATTATTTCACATTCCTTGCTATTACCATGCATACAGATGTTACTGACTTTTTAAGAAAATATATAAATATATGGTATGAGTGTCTGCATTAACCTTCTAATAGGCATCACCAGAAACATCATTTGGCCCAAGGTTATGACATAGCAAAACTTAACAAATGATGTGGGAAAAGTGAATAGCCTAACTTCCTTCTCTTTATTTTATTTTGTATTTGCTTTGGTTTATATGACCATTTTATTGCAAGAAAGTAAAGTCATCTTGAAAACCTGTAATTGTTTCATGGTTAACATTTACCCGTTCCATTTAACAATACATTACACTGGCCTCTCAATGCCCTCCCATTTCCCTCAAACAATTGTTTCTTTCCAAGGGGGAGAAAGAACTGGCCAAAAACGGAATGTGGTTTAGTCAGGTAAACATGTGGACTACGTGTTTTGAATGTTTGCCATAATATTAGTCTGATTTCTCTCCATCACTCCAGCCTTTACAATGGAAGAAAATTTACCACCATACTTTTACTGTAGTCCTTTCTAAATAGTCACAAGTATATATGTCTTATGGATGAGTCTGGAACTCATTTCTGATGCTATTCTTAACATATTTTAATAATTCTGTCACCTACTGGGCTCAGAACAACTTTTTAATGAATAGGTTATCACATAATGGCCTCATTCATTTGTCCATTTAACAAATTTTGTCAATTGCCTACTTTCCAAAGCACTGTTGAAGTCTCTATTTTTGCTACCTTCATCCTATAAGCTACACCAGAGAGTTCTTTTTAAAATATGAACCTCATTATGCCATTTTCATGTTTTATTCCCCTGCCCCCAAATCTCTAGCACCCACATGATAAAGTATATAATTTCCAAAGTTCAGAATATTCTACCCTTCATCAGTTGGATTCTGTCTTATTTTTTCAGATACCTGTCTTATGGACCCCACATTTTTCTCCTCTATTCTATTTAATTAATCTATTTTTGATTCCCCAAATATATTGTAACTCTATGCATTTGGGTATTTTTCCAAGTGTCATCATGAGTTCCTAGTGAAGTCATATTCTAATTAACATTTACAACTACTTACTGAGTTAGTTTATTTTTTCTTTGAGCAGGTACCATTCTAGATATTATATATAAAATACATTACTGAATTCCTGCAAACACTATGCAAGGAAAACAAACTATTGTGTTTTACAGAGAAAAACTGAGAGCCAAAGATGTGAATTTACCCTTTCATGTAGTAATTCCCATTTCATAGCAGGTATTTAATCCATTATCTTTACTTTCCTTTCTTTATTATATAATGCCAGACTTTGTTTGCTAATTAGTGATCTTGGTTTTGTACATCCTATTTTATTTATAAGATTGGTTTATAAACTCCTTTCTTACAATGATCTTGCTTCCTTTTTTTATAAACACACACACAGACACACACACACACACACACACACACACACACTCACACACAAACACACACACAAAACATATGCATAAATTAACCAATATGACCTTTAAATCTCAGCTTAACTACATTTGAGATGGGTCTTCTCTTGACTACAGGTCCCTGACCTTTCTTTTCTTATAACATTCACTTAGAAAACTTGCATTTTTAAATTTGTTCTTTACGCCTCTGAGATGTAAATCTTCTCCTAGCCTCTCACTAGTTTCAGAAACCAGAATGTTTTTACCAAGAACCTGGGGCCATCTATTTGAAATGTATTCAAAAAGGCCCTATCTTTCAGCCTCTCTGGGAAGAATGATAGAAGCCTAATTTCAATAAGTGCCAATTAGCAAGCCCACATGGTATAATGAGATTGATCAACCTCTCCTTAGCATTGTCCAGTCATTGTTCACTAGCTCACTTCAGGGCTTAAAAACTCTCCCACTGTCCTTGCAGTGGAGTTGAGTTCAAACTCCCCCCCTTATTACAATAGCCTTTAATGAATAAAGTCACCCTTGCTCTTTAACCCTTGTCTGGTGCAATTGTTCTTTGACAATATACATATCTACACCTTCTCAGTCTTTGTAGCATTAGGCTCTCTTTAAAAATCACTTCATTGTTATATATAATGGCTCAAAAGAAGAAAAACATATCTCTTATTCATCATCTGTTTTCATTCATCTTATCCATTGCATTTATTCAATTTATATATATTCCTACTCCCTCCCCTTGCAATCCCCAGGACTTTGTTTCTTTAAAGATGAAAAAGTGCTGGGAATACAATGTCAACTGGGCCTGGTATTAACTATTATTTTAGAAAAGAAGATTGTGAGCTTCCTTTCTTGATGCAGATTCCATGATCATTATTTCTTTGTCTTTTGTTTCTTTATACTCTGCAACCAACTCATAATCAGGCATCTATAAAGGACAACATATGTGGAGAATAACTGAGTTAATGTACCACTTCTTTCTAGGTTATTTCCTCTATGAGTGCCCTTTACAATTAATGTATAAACAGTTCATCATAGGACTTAGGCCAGTGCTGTGGCTGGCACTTCTCTTTCAAGATCCAATAGCTGGAAATGAGCTTGTCCTTCTCCTCTGACACCCCCCAGCCTTGACAGTGTGTTTCCTGGGAGCATCACACTGACTTCCTCTCCCTTATCTAATAAAGTGAGCTTTATTTGTATCTGATTCCTGAAACAATCAATGATCAATCTGTGTTCAAGGAAGTAAATGGCTATATCAGTCCCAATTTTGGAAGATAACTTTATATACATAAAACTAATTTTAATGCATTTTAAATAGCCTATCTAATAAAATAGTAATATGCAAATTTTATTTTATTTTATATATTTTATTGATTTTCCACAGAGAGGAAGGGAGAGGGACAGAGAGCTAGAAACGTCGATGAGAGAGAAACATCGACCAGCCGCCTCCTGCACAACCCCCATGGGGATGTGCCCGCAACCAAAGTACATGCCCTTGACCGGAATCCAACCCGGGACCTTTCAGTCCGCAGAGCGACGCTCTATCCACTGAGCCAAACCAGTTTTGGCAGTAATATGCAAATTAACCATCACTCCGCTACAAAGATGGCGGTGCCCATGGCACCAGGGCAGAATGCTGGTGTCATGGCTATGGTGACAATGAGAATGTCCCAAGCCCAGGCCGCAGATGGAGGAAGGGCTGCCTCAGAACGCTGGGCCCCTAGCCCAGCAGACAGAAGCCCAGTTGACAGAAAGCAGGCCCTGGGCCAGGGGTGAGCTCTGAGCTGCCTCCTCAAAGCTTGAGACACACCAAGTGGAGAGAAGCCCAGCAGACAGAACACAGGGCCAAAGAATCCGGGGCCCCTGGGCTGGGGCATGGCCCCAGCAACCCCCCCCCCAGTGAGGCTTGGGGCATGCCTCCTACCTAGTGGATAGAAGCCCTGTGGATACAATGCAGGGGGTCCTCTGTGCATGAGCTGCAAAGGAAATGCCTTTTCTGAAGGCTCATTGGCTAAGCTCCCTGTAAGCTGCCTCTCACAGTGTTCTTGATAACTTGAGTAATAAGAATCCAAGAAGGTGCCAAAACAGGTTAGGCTCAATGGATAGAGCATAGGTCTGCAGACTGAAAGATCCTAGGTTCCATTCCGGTCAAGGGCATGTACATTGGTTGCGGGCACATCCCCAGTAGGGGGACTGCAGGAGGCAGCTGGTCGATGGTTCTCTCTCACCGACATTTCTAGCTCTCTATCCCTCTCCCTTCCTTTGTGGAAAATCAATAAAATATATTTTTAAAAAAGAATCCAAGATCTAGGGTTTTTCCACCTCACTTCTGGAGGAAAAACTAAGGTCTGCTGGTGGAGGGGCTAATAAATGTCATATCATGCCCTAGCCAGTTTGGCTCAGTGGATAGAGCCTTGGCCTGATAACCACAGGATCCTGGTTTGATTCTGATCAAGGGCATGTACCTAAGTTGCAGACTTCTCCCTGGCTAGGTCAGGGCTCATCAGGAGGCAACCAATCAAAGTGTCCCTCTCACATGGATGTTTCTGTGTCTTTCCCTCTCTCTTCCAAGCTCTCTAAATATCAATAGAAACATATCCTCAGGTGAGGATAAAAAAGAAAAAAGAAAGCAATGTCATATCCTATGAAAGACACATCTTGAAAATGCCTAAAGAAAGTTGTCATTTTTTCATGGTGAAAGGACTGGAGTCCATGTCGATGAAAACACCTTGGCAGCTGTGACAGTGGCAGCAGCAGTGGGGTGATAGGGCTGGCTCTTTCCCCTGATCAGCCCAGTCACCTCCCACAGAGGAAGGCCAGACTGAAGCGTAGGCCTGCTCCCTGTCAGTAGGCTATCTCCTGAGGGCTCCCAGTCTATGAGAGGAGAAAGGCTTGGCTGAGGGACACTCCCCCCTCTCCCCCCCGCCCCCCGCCACTGGTGCAAGAATTTTGTGCACCAGGACTCTAGTTTAAAATAATTTTGGATATGCATTTCCAGAATACCCCAGTGGTTTTTCCCCATGTAGACTCCATAGGTTGAAGTTGCTGAATATTACCATTGCTGAGAATATTTGGGAATATTTTCCATAGAACTATTTAATAAAATAAATAATCACATAATCTGTTTTGAGAGGTCAGTATTTTTGGAAGGTCTAAACCATTCTAACAGAACAGTTTATTTTCATATGAGCTTCTCTCTAAGATGCCATTTACCAAGACAATAGAATGATCTTTTAAGATATAAATAACTTCTGCTTTAAAAAATTCCAAATGCTTCCCTTTATTCATAAAATAACAAGTATAAATACCCTTACCTAGCCCCCCAAACCCTTCCTAGGTCTTTAGTTCTTGGCCCAGGTCCTCGCCCATGTTAAGAATCTCAAATCATACCTGTTAGTCACATATAGAAAATCCTCTAAAAAAAACCTAGCATTCTCTGCATTGTACTTTAAACCATGCATTTCCTTAAATACTTTCAATGGGTATGTGATGTTTAAAAAGTTGGAGGCATTTCTTCGTAAATTAGACCACACTGTCTTTTATCTGGAGAGTGAAAATAATTACAATCTAAGGAAATGTTTTTTATGATATTAAAATACTGCATGTGGTTGACATTGTTTTCAGGGTCAGTTGAGTAAGTTTGATTAGAGAAGAAAGGGTTTCTCATTCTGATAACACTCTTCTAAGGGTGAGAATGATGGGAGTGCTATTGCTTCTTTTATGTGTAAAAGACTAAAGAAAAGTCTTACTTTTATCAGACTCAGATAAAAGTGACACCCTCTACTAAATATTTCAAGAGAGCCTATACACCTTAAAAAAAGATTTGAATGAATTCTTTGTGAAAATAGCATCTACAGGGGAAAAAGGAAATGCATTACACTTTAGCATTTATTGTAGTGTATTATAAGAATTTATATGAGGCTGTGAATATCATTTAATATACCATATAGTATCATACATTTTAATACATCCAAAGAACATATTCTGAAATACTATCCTAGTGAAGGATGACACTGCTCCGAGAATAAAACTGGCTCATTTTAAACCAAGCTCTATTTTTTTTTCTTTAACAACAATTTAAATGGCTTTTAGGCACATACTCAAGGAGTCTTATACTTTACACTACACCCGATGGATAAAAAAAATGTGTACTGATCGCCAAGTCTAACTTTATTGCATTGCTAAGCTCCTTACCAACTAGATTTCACATTACTATATTTGTCTATATTCCTCTGTCTTTTAATATATGTGAGAAATATATACAAAGTCACATCTGTTCAGATTTTAGGTGTTTTTAGATTATCTCTCCATTCTCAGAATTAGCTTCTACAAAGGAGCCAGGAATTCTGTGGTAGAATACGTGAAACCTACTAGAGAGTTTATGGGAATGCTGAGAAGACAGACATACACACATGTCCTGGTCTCTGCATGCAGGACATGCATGCAGGAGAGAGGAGGGTGGGAGTGATGGAGGAAAGAAAGGAGTCATCATCTCTGTTTCCTCTTCCTTCCAGGATTAACTCAGGCAACTGTTACCTTTTTGGAAGAGGGAGGGAATAGTTCTAAGGCTCAGAAAGAGAAATCGCTGTCTGACAATGACCATTATATAATTTCCCATATAATTCTCCATTGCTTACTAAATAACCTGCAAAAAAAATAAATGCAAATTACATGATGGTAGTGGTGTATAAGAACCATTTGAAAGACTAATAAACAGGATCAGAGAAGTGGATATGGTCCCTATCTGACTTCCATAGCATGACTTTCAATTTCTACAATTAATATAGAATCACATAAATTCAAGATGCAAAATACAGTGAGATTCCTATGTCAGACTCCCTTTTGTTCATTTTACTAGTCATCCTTGAACTTGGTCACACACTTGATCACATCAGTAGGTCTAGAAATCCTATTGTAAGGACCTTACAAATACCAATTCAAATCACTGTCTCTAAAGGTAAAAACCAGAACTCAGTAATGTGTGTGTGTGTGTGTGTGTGTGTGTGTGTGTGTGTGTGTGTGTTTCAGAGAGGAAGGGAGAGGGTGAGACTTAGAAACATCAATGATGAAAGAGAATCATGGGTCGGCAGCCTCCTGCACACCCCACTCTGAGGATTAAGCCCACAACACAGGCATGTGCCCTGATTGAGAATCAAACTGTGACCTTCTGGTTCATAGGTCGATACTCAACTTCTGAGCCACTGTTGGCAGGGCCAGAACTCAGTATTTTTTAAAGCTTCTCCAGTGAGTTCAATGTGCAGCCAATGTTGATAAACACTGGTCTAGACCATTCCTTTGATAGTAGAGCTAAATGTTACTTTACATAAATTCATTTATAATAATGTTATTAAAAGATTGTGATGTATAGAAAAGGTATCAATTTTAGTTTAAAAACTTGTATGGATCAAATTTCATCACTCCTCATGTACACTTTCACAGATTTAATTATTACCAAATATATAATGAAGATGAAACTACACTCTTAGAGAGAACTTCTGAGGGTTATTCATAATAGGTAATGCCTACCTTATAATTTCTGGATAAATAGTTGCTCACACAACAGAAATTACTTTGGCATAATCTTAGGAAACATATATCTCACAATAAACATTTCTTCTCTCTTTGCACCATTAGCTGCTCTTTCTTTGGCCATCAGAAACTTGATGTTTGGCTTGGGGGTGGAGTGGATAAATGAATCCCAAACTTTGATTTCTGTATTCCAGGTGAGGATGGCATTATCCCACGCCTTGTCTCTCTGTGGCTATGGGTATGTGATCCAGACTTGGTTAAAGCTGTACATTCTATTCCACACATATTGTACTTGGTCCAACACGTGGACTTTAACCCAGTGTGGGTCAATGAGAGTCAGTGCAGTGCCCAGATTTTTGTTCAAATTTCTGACTCAGAGAGAATTTCTTCACATGGGGTTTGCTGGAAAGATGTAGGGCTGGACTGTGTGTTAGCCATCATGCTATCAAATAGGTTCCAGTAACATAAAGGAGAGTGCAACTGAGAAGTAGAAAGATCAGATCCTGATAGATTTATGAGAGCCCTTGATAAAATACACTTAAGCTAGATAAACTCATGAACCACCAATGATTTTTCTTATGAACCTGGAATGCATTTTCTGACACTTTCAATGAGAAGATGCCTACATGTACACACATTTTAAACAAGTTATATATGTGCCTTTGACCGGAATTGAAGCCGGGACCCTTCAGACCCTTCAGTCTGCAGACTGATGCTCCATCCACTGAAACAAACGAGCTAGGGCATAAACAAACCCTTTCATTATTTTCCTACTATTGTATCCCTTTATAATGTATGACTTGAAAAGAGATAACTATGTACAGTTCCACAAAATGAATCATTCATGCATTCTTTACTTTATATGCTTTATTTTCATAACATAGAATAGTTTTCACTTCTTCTTCTTGACAAATCACATTTGTCTGCAAAAGTTTAGAGCAGATTGTTAAATCCTTATTCTTGCTCCAATTTCCAATCAGAATTATTCTCCTCCTCCTTCTGATTAGTTTTCACTTAATTTGTTTATCTACTGTGTACCTGAAAGCAAGATTTATGTCTTACTAATCTTTTAACTTCCACACTTAGTGCATAACTAATGTAGATTAGAATCACTATTAATATTATTAAATTAGTTAATTTAATTTGAATTGATTTTTTTCCCCAAGTTAATAAAATTTCAGGCTGGCTTCATAAATACAACTACAGTGTTTACAATGAAAGTAGCAATGCCTCAAATGTTTGACCATGTCTGAAATTTTGTGTTCAATTTCAGGCATGGTCCTTCTGGAGGGGAAAAAGGAATAATAGCAAATTAGAATATTCTTATAAGAAATTATCTAACTGAATTATTTAAATTAGTGCATATGAAGCAACTGGAAAAAATTGAGATATCTATTTGATGACTGTTTTCAACATTTTAAGAATAGTCTTATAGCCCTAGCCAATTTATCTCAGTGGATAGAGTGTCCGCCTGAGGACCAAAGGGTCTGGGTTTGATTCTGGTCAAGGGCATGTGCCTGGGTTGCTGGCTTGATCCCCAGCAGGGGGCAGTAGGTCAATGATTCTCTGTCATAATTGATGTTTCTATCTCTCTCTCCCTGTTCCTTCCTCTCTGAAATCAACAAAAATATATGTTAAAAAAATAAGAAGAACCAAAACTGGTTTGGCTCAGTGGATAGAGCGTCTGCTTGTGGACTGAAAGATCCCAGGTTTGATTCCGGTTAAGGGCATGTACATTGGTTGCAGGCACATCCCCAGAAGGGGGTGTGCAGGAGGCAGCTGAGTCAATGTTTCCCTCTCATAGATGTTTCTAACTATCTGTCCCTCTCTCTTCATCTCTGTGAAAAATCAATAAAATATATATTTAAAATAAATAAAATATATAAATAATAAATGTTTTAAAAAAAAGAATAGTCTTATATTGAACCAAAAATGAAACTAAAGGCAGTGGCAGAATTTTTAAAAAAGACTTGAAGCATATGGAAAATATGTTGAATGAATAGAGAGATACATTCTGCATCTTCAGAGAGACATAAATTCTTTGCTCTTTACAAAGCTTCTGAGGAGAGGAAAGTCTTAGATTAGAAAACTTATAGGCACTTCCAATATTCTTTCATTTAATGATGGATTACAAATGTCACTGAATTATAAATCAAAACTACCAAGACAATATATAAGTAGCAACTATCAAGTAATCTGTAACCACTTAAAAATAATTCTTTTACACTCTGTAGTTTCATTTGTTAATGAGTGGATACAAGCTCAATCATCTAGAACATTTTTTGAAGACTTCTATGTCTTTGTCTTTATATCTTTTTTCTCTCTAGTATATCTTTACTTGCATTTGTCTATCTTAATTATTATTTTACTTTGATGTGTAGTCTGGAATAAAATTAGGAAAATATATATAAACCTGAAAATATTTAATTATATATGTGAATGGATACAAAATATTAGCACACAAATTAAAAGTGTTACATTTCTGGGATAAAAGTGAAAACTCTTACTTGCATACATTTTATTTATTTCTTATAGAGAGGAAGGGAGAGGGGGAGAGAGCTAGAAACATCAATGATGAGAGAGAATCATTGATCATCCGCCTTCTGCACTCCCTACACTTGGGATAGAGCCCACAACCCAGGCATGTGCCTTGACCTAGAATTGAACTGTGACTTCCTGGTTCATGGTTTAATGTTCAACCACTGAGCAACACTATCAGGGCTTGCAAGCATTTTAAATTATTCTATAATTATTAATGTGTGGAACATATTCTACTATATATATATATATATATATATATATATATATATATATATATATGTTTTATATTTGCCACCAATTTGGAGAATCTGCTTTAAAATTTACATAAAAATCAATATATAAGAACAAATTATAAGTGGAATACAGATGCCACTCATACTAATTGTGGGGCTTCAAAAGAATAGAAAACTATAGCACTAACTTTGCACTTATTTTATGAAGAAAGATATTAGATATCTAAAATAAATCATATAAGTTTTTAACTAAAGAAAATGAGAAACAATACATACACATTTCAGGATGATAAAAAGGGTACATGTCTTGTTAAACAATTATTATGCAGTTTTATGTAAAAGTTGTAGAACAAAATTGGTCGCAGTTGTTTAAGGTTAGATAATTGCTTAATTCACATATTGGAAAATAATCTTTTAATAAAACATATTGCAGGTGAAATATTCGCCTTAATAATAGATGATTTCAGGAGTTACTTGAGGAATTACATACTAATGTGGTTGGAGGGAATCCATTATTGATTACAGCAACATCACACAAGTTTCTGAGCCACAACTTGTTTAGGACTTTCAATTAATGCTTGGGTAGATGTTTATCTTATTTAACGTTTTATTAATGGTCCAGAAGAAAGACAATATAAATATGGCTCACCAAGGATCCTAAGAATGTTTAAAAATATTTTCACATGTTGAATTATCAAGTCAACTAGGATCCATTTCAAAACCTCACTATCAGTGTGAGTGGGTAGAAATATGACAGACAATAAGGAAAAGTGCAAGGCCATACTTTTGGGGAAAAGAAGTGAATTCATAATTACACAAGAATAAAGCTTGAGGAGCTAATTTGATATTCCTTACTCCCCCACCTCCCAACACCACCCATATTTAACACTTCCAAGACTTTAAAAATAATTTCTTAAACTGGAGCACTGTGGTTATTGGGACTAAAAGAGCAGTATGATAACATGTCTCACTAGGAAAGATGCAGGCCATACATTGAGCATCTACTTTGTATCAGACTTGTAGGTGTTTTATGAACATTAAAGCCTCATGAAAATCTTTTGAGTTCCACCAAAGCTGGTTTGGCCCAGTGGTAGAGTGTCGGTCTGCGGACTGAAAGGTCCTGGGTTCGATTCCGGTCAAGGTCATGTACATTGGTTGTAGGCACATCCCCGGTAGGGGGTGTGCAAGAGGCAGCTGGTCAATGTTTTTCTCTCATCGACATTTCTAGCTCTCAATCTCTCCCCCTTCCTCTCTGTAAAATATCAATAAAATATATTTAAAAAAAAAAGAAAAAAAATATTTTGAGTTCCTAGTTTCCTAGGATATGTGGGGAAACCAGGACTTTTTGATAGTGAAAAGGAGAGGTTCTCAGCCAGGGACATTCAGGAAAAAAAAATCTAGACATGTTTTGGTTGCTCCAATTGGGTGGGGAGAGGAGGGTGCTACTGCCCTATAGCAGGTAGAGGCAAGGGATGTTGCTAGACATCCTGCAAGCCATGAGGCAGTAACCTGGAACCTGTCCTCAAGGATTCTGAAACATTTTGGAGTTGAGTAGATCCAATAAAATAAGAAAGAGCACAAAGCAGAGTGAAATGAACCCATAAAAATCCATCTATATACTTGGAATTTAAAGTCAGAAGAAACACAACTGACTTAGAAAATCCAGAATGAAGCAAGTTTGATTTTTGAAAATGTGACCTTAATGAATAGGTAGATTTTTAGTAGAAAACCAAAGTATCAATATTAGCTCTGTCTTTTCTTCCCTCCCTTCCCCTCCTCTTCCTTCCTTTCAATAAAGAAATGATAGTAAATGTGGGTAATGTGCTATTTGGGGAGGAATAAAAGGAAGCTTACATATTTGACAAGAAAGAAGGGGAGTTTTCTAGGGGTATTCATGTTGAATCAGGTATGAGTAGAGATGTGGGTTAAGGAAAAGCAAAGATAAAAGGTCAAGTAAATAAAATTTTACAAAGCCTGAAAGAATGTAGATATTCTTTCTGTTTTTATGTTCTTCCCTTTCTCTCCTCACAAATAAAGCATCTATGTACTTCAACTCTTTCCTCAGAAATTCCTCCTCATAGAAGCTTTCTTTGATTTCTCTGACTTGATCAAATTCCTTCATGGCAGGTATGAATACCACCATGTACCCCTCTCTTATGTCACTTTATATTGCCATGTTATATTTCCTATGTGAGCATTTGATTAATATCTGTCTCCCTACCAGACTGTAAACACCACAAGGTCAGGGACCAGGTCCAAGTATGCTCATTCAATACAGAGTGGGTGTAAATTATGTATTTATGGAAAAATTAGAGGCCCGGTGCACAAAATTCATGCACTTGGAGGGGTTCCCTCAGCGTGGACCACACCCTCTCACAGTCCGGGAGTCCTGTGGGGAGAAGGCCTAAGCCATTAGTTGAACATCCTTAGCGGAGGAGGGAAAAGCTCATACCACCACTACTGAGCTGGCCAGCCATGAGCCCAGCTTCTGTTTGAGTGGCGCTCCTCCTGTGGGAGTACATGGACCACCAGGGGACAGCTTCTACATTGAACATATTCCCTCTGGTGGTCAGTGCATGTCATAGCTGAAAGGTTCTCCCCCTCCCAAACTGGTGGGCGGAGTTTAACACATGATCCCTTAAGGCTCTCCCCCCCTCCCAAACTGGTGAGTGGAGCTAACACATGACTGGCACCTGCCAAAGGGACATCTCCAAGACAGTGAACCACCAATTAGCACTGGCCAAAGTGCCCTTGGGGCCCATCCCTTCCTGTTCCACCCTGGGCCCAACCCCCTCCCTTTCCATCCTTTAAGAAGGACCCCAAGCAAGACATGTGCCGATTTTTGGAGGTGGACCTCCATCAGCCCGGTTGGGTTCCGATTTCCTGTCCCCTCTCCCCCCTATTCTGAACTTTACCTCTGTGATGGGTCCTGCCCATTACCGGGGAATATACTCTCTTTAAAACTCTTTGTTCTGTTTCCTGTTTCCTTTCAAACCTAACAATAGCGACCAGTGATTCTGCTGTTGATTTGTATATTAGCCTTTTATTATATAAGATGAGATACATAAAATAATGAGGTAAGACACAAAATAATATTGTTGAAGTATTAAAATCAACATTTTGGGGAATATTGATTTGGAATAGAAAAGTAATACCAATTATGAAGGATTCTTATTTGTCTTTCTAAAAGTGCATAAGTCCTATCCTGCAAGAGATGAAAAGCCACTGGAATACTTCAGAAGCATTGGGGATTCATAATCATATTTTTACCTTGCATGGCTGATTTGAACAATAATTTAAAGGATGGATTTGAACATGGGGTAAGAACAAAGAACAGATGAACAGTCATGAAAATATAGTCATGTAGAAGTGAAATAATGAGTCCCTTAGTAGAACTGTGGTATAATATGCATAAGAAAGAACTCTGCTTCAGAATTTGAGCTTAGACACAAAAGGTAAATTAGACCCAGAGTTTGAAAGAGTTTTCACTTAGCAACGAATGATACCCTTCAAGTTAAGTAGACATTTTTTTCTTCCATTATTTATCCTGACTATCTGGTATGCTTCCAAAATGATCTTTGTGCCATTGTATGTGGACGTGGGTCATTATATGTGTTACCATTCTTCTGAAACAATCTTCTTTTGAGATTAATTTATGGCAAATCTATCAATGCATTGTTGTGGTCTCAGTAAAACATATTCCTCAGGCATAAAGTCATATCCTGTCTTTATAAATGATGCCTCAAGAAAAAGCTAACTACATGATGTATCTGCAAAGTCTTAAGACAATTTATTAGGGTGGATTTGATTTAAAATGGAACCATCAATTACACGCAGCACTAAAAATTATAAGGTTTAATGATGAACTTTACTGTAAGTGTCATCTGAGACGAATGTTGCCATAAAAATCTAAATCGGCATTTAATGAATTGACAGAAGCTGGAAAATATGAGAGCAGTGCTAGCTGGGAAAACTTTAAAAACCTGTACAAAAATCCTAGGTCAAAAGGTAAAAATCTGCACTTCCTCAGGGCAAGAGGCTCTCCAATTACATCCCTCCAAGGTGTGTGAGGGCAGCCTGACCTGTGGAGACACTAGCCTGGCTTTTTTATTTTTTAACGCTCCAAATGAGACAAAGAATTAGCAAGTGAATCATGTGTTCCTGCACAAGTCCAACAAAGAATAAATCCTGCCTTTAGTGTAGTTGCACACAAAGGAGAGAGTGATCTGGAAATGTAAAAACTCCCAAAGGATTTTCCCTGCGTGGTCATAACAGGTCAGCAGTTACTCTAAAAAGGAAGGAGGCAGATAGAACTCCAGAGAGGGCCAGACTCTCCCTGCAAGAGACCCACATCGCTCTCTTTGGGGAAAATAACACAAATTTAATTTAAAAAATATATTTTCTGGCTTCCATCTCTATTAAATGTTTCATTAAAGTGAATGGAAAGCCACCTTTGAAAACAGCAATTAAATACTAGAAATACAAGAATGACAAGGAAAATGGGACCTACCCCCCCTTTTTTTTATCATGACTGTTTTGAAAAGAATAGATTATCACTGTCCTCAATGTTAGACAGCCATCCAATGTGAGGGTACACCCTGTCGTTTTCCAAAGCTGAGTTATTTGTTGGGAGGGAGACACATTTTTGGATAATATGTCCCGTAATCCTTGATGACAATATTTATAGGAAATGGGGGGGGGGGCACACTGGTGACTATTTGCAGAACGATTCCTTTGGGCATTGCTCCCATAAAGGCATTGGGTGTGCAGGAAACTTTTATCTGGCTCAGATGGCAAAAGGTAAGTGAAAGCACTTCCTTGTGAAAAGCGCTCAGTGAGCCGGGCTTCAAAGGATAATGAGCATCTGCTAGGATCTTGTTAGATGAGAAGCCCTGCGTGTTCCCTGTGACAGTGCTGGAAGGGAATCTACTACACGCGTGCGGCTCTGGACATGGGAGTCTATGGAGAAACTCAAAAAGCGAGAGGTTCAATGGCTGGAGTGTGTCTTCACACCCCCCAAACTGTGAAGGGCATAGTGGGAGCAGCAACTGGCTTTTTAAACAAGTGCACTCTGAGAATCAATACAAACAGTCTCATCCAGCTTTTCTTCATTAGCACCTAGTATAGTTCCTCTCATAGTAGGGATTCAATAACATATTGATGAGTAAAGAAATACATTTTAGGGAGGTGTTTTATGTTGGGAAAAGATGGATTTCATACAGTGCTGTGACTTGGTGTGTGTTTGTGTGTGTTTTTTAAGCAATTCTTTCTCTACGAACTGTCTTAATTTTGTTTTTTAAATTCATGATAACAGAAGAATAAATTCAGGAATAAATCCATATCTATAATAGAGACAGAAATAGTTCACTAAAGTAGCTGGAGAAAAAGAAGGGCATATATATTATAAACAATCATCCTTATTTGATTTTAGCATTTGCACGTAAGCTTAATATATGTGGTAGTGTAGAGACAGAAGAGAAAGCAATACAACAATAATGTGTGAATGCAATACTGTGCAGTGTTTCACCTTTTCTCCCACCTACACTACTCCTCTGTAACTTATCAGACTAGAAATTATCCTGGGCCGCCTCACGAAATTAGGGAGCAATCTGACTTTCCTCTAAACACTTGCAAACTCTTTTTTTTCTTCCCTCCTAGACTAGAGATAATTAGGTGAACTTCCTTGTGTCACTTCTTTTAAATTGGACTAAACTCCAAAGCTATTATGTTAGCAGAGTATTTAATTGAGAGAAGTATTTCCCAATCTGGTAAGAATGTAACAACAAGATGGAAAGGACAAAAAGGCAAACTCTGTGGCATGTGGGGGACAAGCAGGAGAGAAATGAGCTAATGGAGGGAATGGACTACAAAGGTGCCACTGGACTAGAAGTGCAAGTAAAAAACCAGTGGAGAATAAAGTCTGAGGAAGGAGAGCAGAGAGAGAGAAATAAACAATAATGGAGATAGAGGTATAAGTAACAATTTAACTTTCAAGGAGACTAAATACTCTATTTTTTTAAATATTTTTTAAAAAGAAACACTGCAAAAATAAACATTATGGCAATACCACAAAAAGCATTATATATTATACTATAGGCCCAGTGCACAAAATTCGTGCACACGAAGGGAGTCCCCTCAGATCGGCCTGCACTCTCTCTAATCTGGGACCCCTCAAAACCTCTGGACCGTAACGGCTCACCTGCCTGCCAGCCTGATCCCACTAACTGCTCTCCCCTGACAGCCTGATTGCCTCTAAACTCCTCTGCCTTGGCCGCACCAACAAGGCTTTGTTGGTAAGGATGTCTAGAAGATATTCAATCTAAATAACATATTACCCTTTTATTAGTATAGGTGCCACTTTGTCCTAAAAATGCAGCTTGGTCCCAGGTTTTCCTATCATGGAAGGGGAGCACACAGTAACATCCTGGGTTCTGACTTGTGCTTTATCTCAGCAGATGTGATTCCCAGAAGATTCTTGGATGTATCTTCAACATTTCTATTGAATTTGCCAAGTCATCTTCCAAAAATGATGAATTACTTTAAACTTCCACCAGCAACCATGCATGTGGCCTCTGTCCCACTTTTATGCCAATATCATTGAATTCTCCCAAGAAGCTTCCCTCCCATCAGCCAAGACTGCTTGGTACTTGAGCCAACCTCATTGTTCAGTTGGGGACTTGGAGGAGGAAAAATAGTGTTCCTCTACCTTTCTGAGTTCTTAGTGGAGGATCTTATAATTAAAGACAGATCACCAAGAGAAAAACAAAAGTTCATTAAGATGTGTACCTCCTATACGTGTGGGAAATCCCAGGGGAAAAAATGGTAACTCCCCAAGGTGACTTAGAATGCAGATTTAAATACTTTCTTCCTAGGGGAAGGGGATAGGAGATGTAGGCCTCTTAGAGGAGAGTAAATGATTTTTAGGAAAGATGAATAGGGGTTGGGGGAAATAATTTATAACAAAGTTTGGGTGTGATGTCAACTTCTACTCTCTTGTCCTGTAACAGGAGTAAATCTTCTCTGCCTGATGACACTTCATCCATCAAGGGGACCTATGACATTTAAGCTCCTTTTAAGGGCTCTGATTTTAGGCAGATCAGGAGGCTTCAGTAAAAGCATCTGCAGCTCAAGATCATGAATATAACAACACAGCATATGTTGGGGTGGTATGTTCTCTGATCTCAGAATAAACCCAACAAAAACTTGTTTCCTCTCTTAGATGATTTACCACAGTAGCATTATTCCCTGAAGACGGTATTTTAACCAGACCTTCCTGGGAGTAGTCATAACACACCCTGTGCTTGTAGAAAGGTGTGGGCCATATTATTAATAAACCAGGGGCAGTTTTCTCATCTTGTGAAAAGGGAGATAAAGTAATGATAGTTTATCTCCCTTTCCACAGGTTTCATGTGGGTTTGTGTTTCCACTGCTAACCTGACCCCCCCCCCCCCAGCATCTCCAGCGCCTCAACCCAGGGCCTTGAGGCTGCTGGCTGGCAGGCCTGTGGGTTTATGTCTCCAATTCAGCCCCCACAGCCCCAGTGCCACCATGAGGTTTGTGTCTCTGGTCTGCCCTGGCAGCCCCAGCGCCACCTGGCTGCTATGGACCTCACCATCTTGGTTGAGTTCATTTGCATACTTATTCCTATTGGCTGGCAGTATAGCAGAGGTACAGTCAATTTGCATGTTTCTCTTTTATTAGACAGGAGGATTTGGGGAGAAATGTAAAACTTTTTCATGATTTGGTGCTTTATAATTGATAGAAGTTTCTTTAAAATCGAGTATCTTAAACACAGAAATTTGACAAGCATTTCTTTCTACTGGAGATGTAACCAGAACAGAGAGCCCTACCTTGAATCCTAATGATCCTTTTTATCCTACAGGAGATTCTCCAAGAGCAGACAGTCACCAAGTCCTTATTACTGGTCCAAAGCTCGTGTGTCCAACACGCCAAATGCCAAAACTCATAATGTCAGAGTGCAGCATAAGGAAAGTTTTATGGTTAGAGAAGGTGCCATTCAAGAAATGCAGGCCCTAACCATTCCTCAAATCCATTTCAAGAAAGGACACAGTTCAAGCTTCTTTTATGTCAAAGGAAAGAAAAAAATGGAGGGACAGTTTAAAAAAAAAAAAACACAAAAAACAAAAAACCTTAAGCCACAAGCTGAATTCTTCTAGTAAATTATGTCTAATGCAAGAGCTATTAAACTGAAGGCCATGGCACAATGCAGACTTGGATGAGAGAGAGTCAGAAAGAGGGAGCATTTCATTCTGTCATGTCCTCTCTTTTTTCTTTCACCACATACCACCTATCAGTTTCTATTGACATGCCTCCACATTCTATCCCAACTCCATGTATTTTTCTCTGTCGCCATCATCACACTACAGCCATCATATACCGTCCCCTTCATGAAGAGTTACAGCTTTTTAACCAGATCTCTTATTTCCTCTAAATTTTATGCAATCTAATCTTCACATAGCCACCACCAGATATTTAAAATTATAAAATATATCCAATAATTTCTCTACCTAAAACAATTAAATAATTTTCAGTTTCACTAAAAGGAAAACAAAAGAAAAAAACAGAATAAGCTTCATACTAACCTACAATGTTATTTTAAATCATCTGCTTTCTCTCTCCTTTTCCTGCCTCCACAGGAGAAGTAGACTTATCCATGCCATTGCAAAGCTGGCAAGTTTGCATTCTAGTGGGCAAAGAAGTCATAGGCTAGCCCTAGGCTCCTAAGCATATCATCTATACAAGAACAAAACACAGCACCTTGCGCTGTCTTTTCATTCAATCAAGCCCCTATCCACTCATGCCACAGCCTACAAGCCCAACAATCTTTATCTGTAACATGTTTGTGAGTTCCTCTGAGCTTAAGTGAAAATTTGGGGTTCACACTACAGAGTACACCACAGGAAAGCAGTTTACTATTGACCTTAAAGACAAAAGTTAGACGCTTTGTCCTATGAAGGGCTTCAGAACAATCTTGGTTAGAATGGCAACACAGGTGATGTCTTTGGAGTACATGTGCTACATTTCTGAGCCAGAAAGAAAAAAAACAACAACAACAGCCAATTAGGGACAGAGCTTGAGTGTGCTTGTGGGCTCTGATTACACACGCTGCTCACAAACCCAGAGATACTTAAACAGGAGAGGAGGGAATGTCCAAAATCACATGGCTTCTGACAGTAGAATTTAATAGAGAGAACTACTGATGAACTGTGTGATCCACATCCCACGGGTTTCAGGGTTTGGGATCTGTAGAAGGGCCATGTGCAAATGACAGAGATGAGACAAGACACAATAATTTAGAAACTGGAGGGCCAGTCAGAGAGTCCAATGCAAGGGGAAAGTCTCTACTGGTACCTAGGCCTTGCCAACCTTTTATTCAATTTTGGATACACATATAGCCCTTAGTCAGGCTGGCAATTCCAGTTACAGACCACCTATCTTAAGGACAAGTAAATATTAATAAAGATTTACTCTGAGACTATTTGGTCATTAAATTGCTTGAGTTACCATTATCTCAACTAAATAATCAGTGCATAGCTCTGGCCCTTGTCAGGGCTTAAGGTTCACCAGCATTCTCGGCTCCTTGTTTACACTTCTCTGATAGTGAAGACAATAGGCAGCTTCTAACAATACACCCTCTAAAATTTATAAAATTATTTACAGTTGTTTGTTTGTTTATTTATTTTTGCTGAAGGGGCTCAAATCACAGGAGAATTCTATTTTAAAAAATAGAACAAAATTATGTTACCAGGAGATGTGTAATAATATAAATATTTAGACCTACCCGCTTTATAAAAATATATTTTTATTGCTTTCGGAGAGGAAGGGAGAAGGGAGGGAGAGAGTTAGAAACATCAATGATGAGAGAGAATCACTGATCGGCTGCCTCCTGCATGCCAACCCTGGCCTATGTCCTGACCAATAATTGAACTACTGAGCCACGCTGGATGGGTTTACCTGCTTTTAATATATACAGTGATTCTTTTAAAACCCAACATTACCTAAGTCAGCCAAAAATAGGTGTTTACTAAAACTTCAGCAGCAAAATAACTTCATTTTGCATGTGTACTGTTTGGTAAAGGTCATGTTAGGATTTACATTATGCAGCATGTACAGTAAATGGGCTGCTATGATTTTCCAACACACACAGTCTGAAGTTCAAGGGACGCTTTTAAGTAAACCCGAATGAGAACGAACATAAGTGTTTGAGAACTGAAGCTGGCAGTGGCTTAATCTAAATCACAGCATGAGTAATTGCAGTAAATCCTTCTCACACAGCCAGCAACTCACCAGAGGCCAGGTCTGTGACAATCTGGTTCTCTGGCCTGGAATTATGAATGGCGCTTCTACAAAAGGCACCGTGTGCATTTGTGAGCTAGCCATGGCTTCCATTTCTGGTCAGGTTATCTCCAAATTCAAACTATGAGTCCCATCATATAAAATATAAATCACCATTTTACTTTCATAAGAACAGTAAATTAATGGTAAAACATGTAAAAGTACTTTAAGCAGCTTAGGCAGCATAGCTCAAAAGTTGAGCATAGACCTATGAAGCAGGAGGTCATGGTTTGATTCCTGGCCAGGGCATATGACAGGGTTATAGGCTCAGTCTGCTGTGGGGGCGCAAGCAGAAGGCAGCCAATTGATGATTCTCTCATCATTGATGTTTCTATCCTTCTATCTCTATCTATTCCTCTCTATAAAATCAATAAAAGCATATATATTAAAAAACACTTTTAACATATTTTATTTAAGCTGTCATGAATGCTTAAAGCAATACATCTACCTAATGTTTGATGTAAATACTGAAATTTGTAATTGGATATATTCAATGCACCATGAATTGAAGTTCAGGATTCAAGATTTATTAAAGGAGCATTGTCATTGTATAGGGTGTTTCTGGGAAATACAGGAAGCATTTTTGTGATGTTCACACTGACAACAGATAAGTTTCATCCCATAGCAAGCATCAATGTTATAAACATTATAAATGCCATTAAACATATGTGTGTTTTTGCATTTTGGATCTATATGGTGCAACTACATGTGCCAGATGCCACGTGTGTCAGCTTGTGGTGGATTAGAAGATAAATACATTTTGGTTCAAAATATTGCTTTCCTCTGTTTTGATGTAGCTAAAGCTAAACCCATTGGTGACAATATGAAGAGACCTATGATATGACTGGTTTGGAACTTTTAAAAAAATATATTTTATATTGATTTTTTACAAAAAGGAAGGGAGAGGGAAAGAGAGTTAGAAACATTGATGAGAAAGAAACATAGATCAGCTGCTTCCTGCACACCTCCTACTTGGGATATGCCTACAACCAAAGTGTATATATATATGCCCTTGACCTGAATTGAACCTGGGAAGTTTGTTTCTACAGGCCGACTCTCTATCCACTGAGCCAAACTGGTTAGGGCTGGAACTTTTTAAATTCTGTAGAATAGGTTCACTGTAGAATGTATGCACTGAGATAGAACATTAAAAAAGGGATAAGTGCCAGTTTTCTAATGATTTTTAAGACATCTTTTAAAATTAATTTTAGAGAGGGGGGGAAGAGAGAGAAAGAAATAAACATCAATATACTGTTCCACTTATATCCAGGCGCTGAGTTGTATATGTGCCCTGACTGGGGATCAAACCCACAACCTTAGTATATGGGCATAATGCTCTAACCAACTAAGCTTAACTGGCTAGGACTTAAGACATCTTTAGTGAAAATGTAACTTAATCATGGAAGAATGTTAAATACATTTCTGTTCCATTCCATAGTCTAATGAATTTCCATGTGTGAGAATCAGGGATACTTATTTGGATGCTCATTAGCATCAAATATAACAAGCGAGGGGTCAAAGTTATACTTTTTGTTAGTTTATGCGTACATTGTCTTTCTCACCCAGTGCTCACTTCATCCCAACTTTCCACTTTCCAATCCTACATTGTTAGGACTGGGAGTGATGACCAGAAATTAGTCAGCATTGACAGTGTGAGGATGGACCATAACAAAAAGCGCTATGTGGACACAATCTCCTATTGCTCCTGAAGATTTTTCTTTGGTATGAATGTAGATGGCCAAGAATCTCATTAACTTGGCTTCCCTTTCTTAGCACAGCCCCCCACACACACCACCACCACCGCACTGTGATTACAATGCTTCACTGGAAAAGCAGGAGTCCTCTGGAACTTCTAGATGCTCAGGCATACAAACTAACACACCTAGTGAACGGGCCTGAATTCCACTGTATGTCATGTACTATGTATTTGCCACACTTTTAGATCTCCCAGAGCCCTGAACAGAACATGAAATGAAGATTTGACCTTGTCAGGGGAAATCCCAGCCTCTAATTTGTTATCAGAGTGTGACTTGGGCATTCAATGATATGTACAGATCATACACACACTTGCTGCCTTTTTTATAACCTTTACACTCTTTCTTCCAAAGAAATGTCGTAACACATACTATCTCTATGACTCTCTGAATATATATATATATATATATATATATATATATATATCCTCCTCCTCTTCTTCCTTCTCCTCTTCCTCTTTCTACTTCTCTTCTTCTACCTCCTCTCCTCCTCATTCATGATTCCTCACAATATCCAGGATATAGCAGGTTCAGCTCTGAATAGGAAGATGTATCAGCCAGAAGACCTAAGGAGGTAGCTTGCAGCCCCAAACGAGTTACTGAAAAATTGTCCTAAAAATAAATGACCACCCTGCAAGGACAGAGCCCTACTATCTTAAAATGAGAGTAGGCAAAAAATAAGAGGAATAGCTTTAAGGTTCTCCAATATCAGCACTAAGGTAGGTTTGTACTTTGCAGAATCTTTACTATCTTACAAATGCCCCCATTTGTCCTTCCCTGCCCAGGGGTACAAACGTACAAACGAGGCTTCCTACAAGACCTTAGCAGGGTCTGTTACTCAGAAGAAAACTCATATTGACCCACAGTGTCCAGGCCTAATGCTGTGGTTCCTAAGACACTTTTAAAGCTCTACTGTGTCATGCAATGCTCATCCCTAAGCTGCTTTTGACACATATTTCCACATAGTAAACCTCTAGGAAATCTCATCTGCTCTCCCCATATTTCTTCATGATGATCTAGCTGTCATTAAAGGTCCTAACACACAGGTCAGCTTTGTGCTTGTGAAACATGAGATGGAGGAATAGAAGAGAGAGAGCCAATAATTCAACAAAACAAGACAGTACACTCTACTTCTACAGGCTGCGGAGGACAGGCTGTATGGGTGCAACATGTGGAGCTAATTCCTCCCCCCTTTCCCTCCATATCTATTCTGAACACGCGGACTGGGAGGTGAAATCATGCCCACTGCCAGCACAGGACTGCAGACACCATATAGCCTTTGACAGACCCAGCAAGTGGGCCAGCAAACATCAAGAGTGAAAATTAAAAAAAAAAAAAAACAAGATTGTGCACACATCCATTAACCCTCAACATCATGCAGAACAAAAAGAACATTAAGCAAAATACAAGTTTCGAAACAGACACTGATTTTTCAATTTATCAATTTCCTGTAGAAGAAGACAAACTTAAAGGATTTAAGGATTTATTTTATTTTATTTTTATTTAAAAATATATTTTATTGATATTTTACAGAGAGGAAGGGAGAGAGATAGAGAGCTAGAAAAGTCAATGAGAGAGAAACATCAACCAGCTGCCTCTTGAACACCCACTACTGGGGATGTGCCTGCAACCAAGGTACATGTCCTTGACCAGAATCGAACCCGGGACCTTTTAGTCCACAGAACTACGCTCTACCACTGAGCCAAACTGGTTTCGGCAAGGATTTATTTTAAACTGCAGTTTTTCCTGAGTACCCCCACAGCTCTGACAAAAGAAAACAAACAAAAAATAATAAGAAATAAGTAAAATAAAAGTATAAAAACAAAGCAAACAGAGGATAATAGAACAGGTACCAATATAACAAAGGACACAGCGGGAATGAACATAAAAACTGCTTTTTTGTAAATCCTTTTCAAAGTTGTACATGAACATATAATTGTTTGTATTCAATTTATATCATTTATTATCTGCATAATAATAAGTTCCTCTTAATTGACAGACACTTCTAAACCCATGACATAATTAGTTTTGTTATTAGAGATGTTTTAAGATATTGAGGGAGAAAAGGTTTTTAATTCTTTGTGATTTTACAAGAATACAGTGTTCCAGCTGTCAGATTATTTACCCCCAAATTACTAAACCCTAGGGCTACTGTTAGGGAACACGCATTGCTAGGTGTTCTATGGCATTTTATTCATGGCTTAATCAGGATGGATAATCTTGATGTGTGACCAACTTGAAGTAATTATGTTATTATATTGATTGAACCCGGTGCCAGAACTCAATGTTGAGAGATGCAAAAAGGCACACTCGGAAACATATGTGAGAATTACTCTATTCTGAAAAGAATGCAGAAGAGATAGTTGGGGTCCAATGAGTAAGAGAGATGGGGGAATTGTGAAGCATACACACTCTAGAAACCTTGCTATGACAAGCGTGCCAGTCTGCATGCTACATTTCTCCAGATGGCTTTCAAGTCATATTGCTCTCCTGTAGGGTTAGAAATACATAACCTAAGCTCAGGTTCCCGATATTGCCCTCCGATACCCAGCTCCACCTGCTCCTCCAACAGTCTCCACCATCTCACTAAATGGGAACTCCAAATCTTTCATTGCTCAGGACCAAGCCTTCAGAGTTCCATGCCCCCTCTCCTCTCAGATGTCACATCCAGTCCACTTGCAACTTTTTTTCACTCTTTCTTATACACTTCTCATGACCTCCCACCCACCACTCCTGTCTAAGTCTCCATCATCAGCCACTGGATGGTGGAGGCTGCCTCCCATGGTCTCACTTCTCCCCTCCCCCTCCCAGCCCCACTGCCTAAGACTGTCTAACCCAGTAGTCAGAGAGAGTCTGTCGCAGCAGGATCACACTGTCACTCACTCAAAGAAACCCGCCAATAGCTCTCAGCTTAGTATGCATGAATGCCAAACCTTCACATTGAAAATCTGACTTTACCATATACATATATAGGTTTTATAAGGCTTCCACTTAACACTATGCACAATATCTCACATTTATCTCTTTTAACATTGTTCCCAAACCAAATTTCTTTCCCCCCAATATTATATTTTAATTGTTCATTGTTGAAAGTATTACATATATCTCCTCCCCCCATTATCATCTCCCCACCCACTCGTACTACCCACCAGCAGAAGCTCTCATCCCCCCACTGTCTGTGTCCATTGGTTGTACTTATATGCAGACAATCACGTCATTTGGCTGATCTCTTACTCCAACCTCTTCCCACCCCCCTCTGCCTTTCCTCTGAGGTTTGAAGGACTGTTCCACACTTCTATGTCTCTGGATCTATTTTTGTCCATCAGTTTAGGTTGCTCATTATATTCCACAAATGGATGAGGTCATGTGATATTTATCATCTGAGAATATGTTTTTATTAATTTGAGAGAGAAACATCGATCAGTTGTCTCCCATGAACACCCCAACAGGGAATCAAGGTATGTGCCCTTGACTGGGAACTGAACCCACAGCTTTTTGGTGTATGGACGATGCTCCAACCAACTGAGCCACCTGACTAGGTCTAGGGTTCTTTTATTTATTCTTTCACTTGGACTCCACACCTTGTGGGATGAGTAGGGGATAGAAACATGAACAGAGGAAAATTCCAGGCTTCAAAAATCTAACGGTTTTTATTTGATGTTTCAGCTGAAAGAAATTCTCTGGATCATAGCATGTCTTTCTCTCTCCTCTGACCCCAAATCTCCTGGTGGCAAGATTTGGGCAGTTTTGTCTCTTTATTGTAGTCCATACATAGACTCAGCACAGGCTCATGGACAATAGTGGGCATTTAGTAAATATTCTACATGGATGAATAAGGCTTGATACAATTTCTGTAAAAGGAGAAGCTTGGTCTAGAACAGGATTCTTTAATCTTGACACTGTTGTCATTCTGAGCTACACTTAGATGTCATTAGTATTCTTTCCAGCCCGACAATAATCTAGAAGGTGGTAGCAGTTTATAAAATAAAACTCTGAACTTCTCATCCACTATTCTCAGGAGCCATCCTGACTCCATATAATGTCCTTGCTATCTGAGCTGCTTACATCCCCCTGGTTTAGAGGTAACGAGTGAAGCTTTAATGTTTCTGTACTTGCTGCTCCTTTTCAAACATCTCTACATCACTTGCTATTGAGAATACTGTTTGTTTATTATAATAAGTGCAAAGGCGATATTGACACTAGCAAGTGCATTGAGGTGAATTGGCCGGCAGGTTGAAACAGGAAAGTTATTATGTATCAAAAAGCTGGTGAAATAAACAAGTTTCCACTGATGTTATCTAGTTCTCAAGGGACTTTTGACTGATAGTTTATCCCAGAGTCAAACAAACATGGAGTTGTCAAGATATCACAGCAAAAGTGTCAAACAGTTGGTATTCAGCCTTCAACTTTGTGAATTAAAAATGAGTATAACGTGTTTTTGTCAGAACATGTTGTAGCCATTGGTTGAAATAGTGCATATAGGGGAAAACCTTTCCAAGAACTATTTTCTTTTTCTTTCACAATGTTTCAAATAATTAATCAGCAATATATATATATATATATATATATATATATATATATATATATATAATTTATATTAATTATTTGAAACATTGTGAAAGAAAAATAAAATATATATATATTTTCAGTGCATTTATGTCTCTGGAGAATCCCGGATAAATGAGTCCTCAAAAATCTCAGTGTATTGTCCTCAGTTTCATTATGTTGCAAATCAGATGAATTTAATACACAAGTGCTGTGGAGCATATGGTATATCTCTGAAGTCAATGGGGTAGCTTATCAAAAGCTGGAAGAGCAGGAGGAACCAAGATGGCAGCGTATGTAAACACATATGTAAATACTTACTGTCTTACACATCCACATCAAAACTACAACTAAAGGGGGAAAAAAAAGGATATCATCCAGAACTATGAGAAGGCTGGCTGAGAGGATGTTCTACAACAGAAGGAAAAAGCGCATCTAGACTGGTAGGAGGTGCAGACGTGTGGAAGTGTGAAGGTACAGAGGTGCTCGCATGGAAATGGGCTGGCAACTGAGTACGCTGTGGTCTTTTTTAATCAGGAGGGAGATATAAGCTCATGACTGCTCTGAATTCCAGTACCAGGAAAGATCCTGGGGACCCAGATTCATATGGGAAGAAACTGGACTGTCTGGCATTGGGCCAGAACATGAGGTCAGCTTTCTCTCAGAGGTGGTCACAGCGTTCATTGTTCCTGCTCAGGGCCGCAGGGCACAGAGACCCAAGGACCTATCCAGGGCAGAGCAGACTGGCAGCCATTGTGGCTTTCTCCGCCCAGTGATTCCCTGAGACCATGCCTAATCCAATTTACAACACCACCCAAGCTGTGCACAGAGGCACTTGCATATGAGTTGCCTGGCCTTTTGCAACCTAACCTTACAAACTGCAGCAAGGTCAAAGAATACCAGAGTTTCCAAAAGACAGCCTAAGGCTCATCCGCAGCCTGGATTGCTTCATAGCTGTGCCTCATCTGGGCACTTCCAAACCCCAAACTAAGAGGAGGAAACTACAGATCTCTCTGTAGCCCCTGCTAAGTGGCCTCAGCCAGGGGTTGACTTAGCACCTCCTTGAGGATCCAAAAGGCAGTGCACCCAGTGCTCAAAGTGAGACCACACCTGATTACAACTCTTCAGATCCACAAGGGACACACTCAGGGGGCAGACTCAATGAGCTCCAAAGCCCCATTGAAGCAAGTCCTGCCCAATAATGGTGTCTCCAGCACAGAAGTTCTCCCATTGTGGACACAACTTGTCCTCATAGCCAATTGACCTAAAGGTCAATTCTTTCCAGTGATACCAACAACAATCAAGGCTTAACTACAATAAGACTGTGCACACAACCCACAAAGGGGTACACCAAGAGGGTCCACCTCAGGTGACTGGGGAGGCTGAGCCACTGGACCATATAGGACACCTAGCACACAAAGTCACTCCATCAACACAGGGAAGCAGCCAAAGTGTGGAGACAAATAAACATGTCACAAATGAAACAAATGGAGAAAAGCAAACTACAGTGTATAAAGTTCAAAACCATAGTTATAAGGTTACTCAAAAATAATTTGGAAACTTCTGAGAAATTTATTGAGATCCTCAAGGATATGAAAAAAACAACAAGCAAACAACAACAACAAACCCCCACACACAATTAGAGATTAAGCATAACCATTCTATTTTCCTGTTTTTCTTCCTGCTTCTTTTTTTTTTACTGAATATATATAATATCTTATGCATGTTCTGTATGATAAGAAGAAATGAATCTAAAGAAGGTATGATATAGCATGGTCAATAGTTTTTGTTCTAGTTTTTTTTTATTTTAATTCTTCTTAATAGACACTTTGAAAGGAGGAGCTGTAAGTGTGATTTAAAAAATATATACCTTTTTATTGATTTCAGAGAGAAAGTAAGAGAAAGAGAGAAAGGAAAGGGAGGAAGAGGAGGAGGAAGATGATGAGAAGGAGGAGGAGGAAGAGGAGGAAGAGGAGAAAGAGGACAAAAAGGAAGAGGGGAGGAGAGAGACCAATGATGAGAGAAAATCCTTGATTGGCTGTCTTCTGCTCACCTCAAACTGGGGATCAAGGCTGCAACCCAGCATATGTCTTGACTAGTAATCTAATTATGACCTCCTAGTTCATAGGTCAATGCTCAACCACTGAGCCACATGAGATGCCCTTATGAGAATGAAGCAAATATTTGGTTGCCAATTTAAGTATAATAATCTAACAATTCCTTTAAAGCTGAAGATAGAACTCACAAATCACCACTTTCTTATTTCCATGGCTGGAATTAAGTCATTTATCTGGACTTAAATAATTTATCTTGGAAATGGGAGAAATAATATTGACCTTTACAATGTTAACTAATAAAAATATTGCCATGCTCTTAATAGATGCAAGTGTAAATGCTAAATGAAACAATACATCTTAGGGAATATTTTTCTGCTCTGTTGAAATTCTTGGATATTACATTTCTGTGAAAGCCTATTCGCATTACTACTAAATATATTCTATTAATGAAACCATGGAAAAGTGTACTGATTTTTTAATGTGAAGGTAGAGTACTCTGTATAAAGCTAGTGTGTTGGAGAGACATTTGTAACAAAAATCTGTTTAAAAATGCATTCCCCAGGAGTGCCTTAAAATATTGAGCAGGTCATTTGTGCCAGAGACAAAATTGATTTTTTTAAATAATGTTTTGTTTCTATAATGTAAAGCTGCTATTTACAATTCTCAAGTCACCTAACATTAATTAATAGAACTTATCCGGCATATATACATATCACATAGTGCTCCATGGAAAATGTACATACCTAGTTAGAGATAGCACAAATAAGGGTTCTGAACTTAAATATTATATACATTTAATTAATTACCCCCATTGCTGCAAACCAGTTTAGAATAATCTTTTAAAAATCATAAATAAAAATTAACATAATACCAGCCATTTTCAGTACCTAATGTGGACTCATCACTTCATAATGTCACTACCATGGGATGTGTATTATAATAACCACTTTACAAATGAGAAAACAGCCTTAGGAGTTTGACTCCCCCCAAGTCACACCACTCTGTGAATGACTAAGATCCCATCTCATATCGATACTAGAGGCCCAGTGTACAAAATTAGTGCACGGGGGCGGGGTGAGGAAGGGGGGGTTCCCTAACTTGGCCTGCACCCTCTCACAATATGAGACCCCTCAGGGGATGTCCAACTGCAGGTTTAGGCCCAATCCCTCAGAGATCCTTGTGGGATCAGGCCTAAACCAGCAGTCAGGCATCTCTCTCACAATCCAAGAGTGGTGGCTCCTAACCGTTCACCTGCCTGCCTGCCTGCCTGATTGCCCCTAACCACCTCTGCCTGCCTGCTCCATTGCCCCTAACTGCTTGCCTGCCTGCCTGATCGCCCCTAATGCTCTCTGCCTAGGTCCCTGCTGCCATGGCTTCATCAAGAAGGAGGTCCGGAATGATGTCTGGAAAGTCATTAGGCTGTCAGGTCTAATTAGCATATTATGCTTTTATTATTATAGATAATTTAAAGTCTCTTTTTTTTCCTTCTGTAACATGAGTAAAGAAGGTGAAAGAATATAAATATTTAGACTTTGTCATCATGTATCACTTTTAAATGGCAGCAAATGATCATTAGGAATGAATTTGTAATTATTGTGAAATTTTAAGATTAAAATAAGTTAGGTCAAGGTAGGTTCACTTAAAAAGATTTAGTCCACTTTATATTTATTGAGTCTATTTTTACTGGTCAGTCTTAGTGCTAAAGCTTTTAGAGGAGCAACACAAAAAGAACTTTTTGTAATGCCAGTAGGTACTGTTAGATTCCATCCAAAGGACTTAACTAAACCCCATTAATCAAAATAAAACTTGTTTACTATTTAATTGAAAATCGTGTTTCTAAATCTCAACTTACTGAAATTCAAACATCTTAAGGCTTGATTCATTTTACCTTCTATCTGTTAACAATTTTTTACTCCAAGGTGGAAGTTTAACTTCCGTGTTACACAGATATTTCATTTAACTCATCCCCTACTAATGCTACTTGAAAACATCCTACTTGTCAACATCCTATATCTTAATCTTCAGTGTTTTACATGATCTTGCTGTGAAGAGATAACCCATAGATATCTTCTATAAAGGCAATTTCTTTTATTTTAGTACAAATTGTGTGTTTTATATTTATGTACATTTATTATCAGGTGACTGCATTTGCAAATCTTTGGGACTTCTCTTATTTCACTATAGTCCTAGAGAAGAATTCAATGACTTCTTCTATGGGCACTGTGGAGTGAGGAAGAGGGTGGATTTGCAGATGAATAAAAATGGTTTATGTGGAAAGTAAACTTACAGGGTAATCTGATCATAAATTCCCATCTGGGCAGGCCATATGGGTAGTCATATCCCAGGCATATAACTTCCTAGTAAAGGTAAAGAAACCCTGTACATTGTTTTTGTTCATCTATCTTAATACATCTTTAAAATAAGTAGCAACCACCCTCAAGAAAGCACACAATATTATTAACTATCCTGTATCCCAATCCCTATCTTGCATTATCCCACATCCATGTAATCATTTTATGTTCCCTCCTTAATTTCAAATGCATAAAAGATCAGCAAAACTCTTTTCTTTGGGCATTTGAGATCTTGCTCCTAGGACTGTATCATCAGTTTGGATCAAATAAACTCCCAGAAAAGTTCTCCATAGGTTTGGATGGGTTTTTATTTATTTATTTTAATATGTTTTATTGACTTTTTACAGAGAGGAAGAGAGAGGAATAGAGAGTCAGAAATATCAATGAGAGGGAAACATTGATCAGCTGCCTCATGCACACTCCCTACTGGGGATGTGCCCACAACCAAGGTACATGCCCTTGACCTGTATAAAACAGGTTTTGGCTGGATGTTGTTTTTTTTTCATTAAAGGGTGCTAGGACAGAGAAGAAAGATGGGAGAAGGATAGAATAATTAAGCAGGGAAAGCTTGAGACATGCATCCTGTTACTGGTCTATCTCAGTAAGAACCAACTATCAGCTTGCTTCAAGTCAATATTTCCAGACATCATCGCTACTAACTCAAATTAATTAGATCTAATGGGGGCCCTGAATTCTGAGTTTTTGACTACCTCCAAAGATGAGTGATTAAATTAAAAAGTCTTTAAGTATTTAAATTTTTCCCTTAGCTCAGTGGGTTTTTGGTACATTTTCCTCAAAAACTATAAATTATAACTATTCAATGTATTTTTCCTCTATCACATCTATTCTTTTATAAAATCTCATTTTTAACTAATTTAGAGATGTGTATTAGATTTTTTATATCAAACAACCCTAGAGGGTTGTTATTTCTTTGTTCTTGTTCTACTGGAGTTGGTTTGACCCAAGCATAACTCCTAACCAGCCCACTATATCCATTCTGCCAAATCTGTTACAACATCACATATAGAATTCAGACATTTTTTTCCATGTTTTTCTAAGAACGGCCTTCTCTGAGACCTATGTTGGTCCTGAGAGCCCACTGTGGCCTGATTCTTCTAAGAAACTGACATTTATAAGATAGAGACCATCAATCGTAAATATATGAAGACTGATATGGGCTAACTTCAGGGTATGGATATATATGTCAAGTTATTGGTAGTTGATGGTCTTCTTTCCTACAAATCTCAAAAGACAATGTGCATCATTTGTGACTAGCTATGATAGAGAATCAGAAGTTTCCATCGCCCACTGTATACATTTGCCCCTTCACCTGAGACAATAGAACTTTGAGCGTCTTGGCATCCATTCACTCATCCCAGATGACATTTCCTTTGTCATCTGTATTGATGGATCTACAATAACCATATGGAAGTGTTAAAGGACACCTTAAAAGGCACTCTAGCTTTGCAACTATTTCTAGTACTTTCAAAAAATGACATGACTGATGAATCAGACCTAAATGGAGCCATAGGCACTGTCAGTTACAAATATGCCCTGCACACACTGCTGCTAGTTCATAAGTCAGGAGCACAGTGGACCTTCCCCTCAGACATCAACTTCAAAAATGTCTCCTAATGAAACAAAACAGGGTTAGTATTACTATAGAAGTATAATCTAAAATTACTATTAGAATTTATGTTTAGATTTTTTTTGGTGGCCTTCAATAACTGAGGTATAGATAAATGTATGTATAAATTCTCAGTGATCCCTGGAACTCTAAAACAAGCATAGATATTTGATTTACATAGATAATTAAAGAAGGATATTTTTTTAGAGTAGGTGATACAACGGATTTTTATATTATGTAGTTACACTCAAATGCTGTATATCACATCACATCTCAATTTGAGATATAAATATAAAAAATAATGCCTATCTCATAAGGTAATTGTAATAATTACCTTATATGATAAGTGATGTGAAATAATATCACCATAATTAGCACACATAAAGTTGTTAGAAAAATCTTAAATGCTCAAAAGTAAAATCCAAAATAAGAAGAAAACGATTCAAAAAATATATATAATAAGTAATGGGCTTAAGAATTATATTTTTTCTTAGAAATTATATATAAACTCAAATACTATAGGTCATTTCAACTTCAAAAAATGAATTCTTGGGGTTTTCGCTTTATTTTTTTGGGGAAAATATGAACCAGAAGCATGTATAGTCAGAAAAAATGATAACATATCAATAAAAAGGAAATGCATAAAAATAAAACAAAATAGTTCCCATTCTGAAAACTATTTAAATATTAATGAGAGGGCGTATAGATAGAAACATAGTAATAAAAAGGGCTGCTTTGTTGAACAGTTTGATTGCTTTACTTACAAGTTTAAAAAATTTTAATGATCATAATGTCAAGAAACAGGGAATGCTGGGTTTAATTTGCCATGACTTTCTACATGCCCTTTACATATTCACTTAACTTCTCTGAATTTCAGTTCACACATTTATAAATTGTCAATCATAAAATTTGTATTAAGGATCACTGTGAATCTTATGAGTATATTTCCTGAATCATCGCCTACCACACTGTGGAAAATTAAGTTTTCATGTCTCCTCTTTATGGTCTGTTCACATATCTAGGATGTTATAGGAATGATCTGGGTGATCTTCAAAGCGTCTACCCATCTATAGTTAAAGGTTTTATTCTAGTAATAGAGGCCCCGTGCACAAAAATCCATGCACTCGGAGGGATCTCTCAGCCCGGCCTGCTCCCTTTTGCAGTCTGGGACCCTCAAGGGATGTCCAATTGATGGCTTAGGCCCACTTCCCATAAGCAGCAGTCTGGCCTCCCTCTGTTGGAGGTGACTAGAGGGCCAATCAGGGGATGGCACAGGTGGCAAATGGCCAGCCCCTTCCCCCACTGTCCCACTGCCACTGGTGATGGCCAGTGGCTGCCCCTGCTCTGAGTCATCCCACTGTGGTTGCAAGTGGCCTTCCTCTGTGAGAGGCAACCAGGCAGGCAATCAGGGGATTCGGCTGCCCCCCATCATTCCACTGCTGGTCTCTGCCTCCCCCACCCCCACCCCATTACCATCTCCTCCCTTTGCCTGCTGTCACGTGCCTTGGCTGGCCTGGTGCCACCTGCTTGCTGGCCCTGCCCCCCTCTGCCAACTGGTTGTTCCATCATTCAGCCAATTTTCATATTGTGTTTTTTATTACATATAATATTTTCTAATATTTAAAATGTGAGATCCTTTAAAATGGGATGTTCATATTTTCTGTAAGATTGTACAGTATTTGTTTTTAAAAAAAACCTCAATACCATATTCCTAGGAGACTATGAGATTTCCTTCATCAAAGTGCTAAAAATTAAATTAAATTCAAAGCTGATCCTGAGTTAGAGAACAGAGAAAGCATTGGCAATTAAAGTAATTACTCACAATAAATGCCATCATTTTAGATATCCATTAGAAAAATTAAATTATAAAACAAAAACCTACAGCCTTATTTAATAAAAGATTAATTAAATCTAAGAACTAATTATTTTATTCATTCAAATAATTTCTACAAGTCAAGCACCAGGCTAGTGACAAAATCAAAGCTTTCCCTCAAGTCATAAGTAATGCTCTACTTCTGCATATTCTTTGATATTTTCCAGTGAAAATAAACTTTCGATTTCTGAATGTTTTCCCATTCCCTCAAAGATGTGCCCGATCATTTTAGAAAATGGCCAGTATGCTCAGCCCATGTAGCTCAGTGGTTGAGCCTCAACCTATGACCTAGGAATTCAGGGGATGATTCCTGGTCCAATCACATGCCCAGTTTGCAGGCTCAATCCCCAGTAGGGGGCATGCAGGGTACAACTAATCAATGATTCCCTCTCATCATTGATGTTTCTCTTTCTCCCTCTTCTTGCCTTTCTGAAATCAATAAAAGATTATTCTCTCTCTCCCTCTCCCTTACTCTCTGAAATAAAAATATATTTTAAAATATAAAATAAATAAATGGCAAGCTTAATGGATGAAGACAGTGTTCTGCTGGCAGGGACTTCTCCACCCTGGCCCCAGTGCTGGCTGATGACTGCTGGAGAAAGCAGAGGTGAGATTACCCATACCTAAGAAAAAGGAATACATTTCTCATTATCTACCATTTCTAAATAATGGAAGGTCATACCTTTATTCTGCTTTATGTTGCAAAAGGCCTGGTGACCATCCATTCAAAGTTAATTTTGAGTATTTTTATATCACTTATCTCTCTCCTCTGTTTAGGAAGACTATATAGTACATCACTCATGAACTTGCAGATGACATAGGACCTCCATGCTTGGCTGCATCATATTTTCACACATAAATGACATGTCAACATATGTAAATAAAAGTGAAAAATGATCAATACCTGTGATATTTAATCCAGATTATACTGTGAGCTCTTTGAAAGCAAATGCCCCCATATGATTCCCTCTGCTCATCCACACAATAAGATTATATTGACATCATAACTAAAAGATTATTTTCATCCATCGATCCATTTCTCCTTTCCACAACAATTCATTTCAGAGTCCCCATGTCTAGAGTTTCAAGAGCAAGCTGGGGGCTTAAAACAAGAGAAAGGTATTCTCTGCTGGTCCTTGAGGCTAGAAGTGAGAACTCAAACCTTGTCAGCAGGGCTTGGCCCTCTGAAGGTTCTGAGGGAGGATTCGTTCCATGCTTCCTGGTGAGGAGATGCATCACTCCGATCTCTGCCTGAGCCTTCCCATGGATTCTCTGTGTCTCTCTACATCCTCCTCCTGCTGTGGAGTCTGGACCATCATATGGCAGTCTCGTCTCTTATATAAGAATGCCAGTCATGCAGAAACTGGTTTGGCTCAGTGGTAGAGCGTCGGTCTGAGGACTGAAAGGTCCCAGGTTCCATTCCGGTCAAGGGCATGTACATTGGTTGTGGGCACATCCCTGGTAGGGGGTATGCAAGAGGCAGCTGGTTGATGTTTCTCTCTCATCAACGTTTCTAGCTCTCTATCTCTCTCCCTTCCTCTCTGTAAAATATCAATAAACTATATTTTAAAAAAAGAAAAATAAGAATGCCATTTTGGATTAGGGGCCCATCCTACTCCAGTCATTTTAATTTTAGACTTATATCTGAAATGAACTCATTTCCATATAAGGTCACGTTCCTAGGCACTGATGTACAGGACTTTGATATATAATTTGGTTTGTTGTATTTTTGAAGGGGTAGGGGGCACAATTTAATAAATAGCACCCCATTAGGAATAAATCTTACTAAATGGCTCATCTGAAGAGTAAACTAGTTGAGCTTTCTTCCTACCCAACTTCAAACTACACAGTTCTAGCAGCCATTCGGAAGACTAGAAAAGTATACTATTAGTATCGCTCTGTGGCGTCTGCTACATGGACAGCATTTAAAACTACTGGGTCAACAAGTTTTCTAATAGACCCATGCTACACACCATATACCTCATGTATTGATTTTGTTTCCCATGTGGTCCAAGACACTGCATATAGCGAGAGGGATGCTCTAAATGTTATTCACAGCAATCCATCACGCATCAGACTGGCACAGGCTTGCACAGGTAAGCGAGGCTGTGGTGCTGTAATCTCTGACTAATGCTCCTACTTTAAAATCACCTGTAGCCATCCATTAGCCAGTATTTTGAGAGAAACAAGCCAGAGGAGACAGCTTTATCAATACTAAAGGGACTGCTTTTAAAAGTGACCTTGCTTACCGAATACTCGGCATTGTAGAAGAGGAGCGTTTTACAGCCACACACGCACACTCACACTCACATTCTATGGAAAGTGCTGTGCAGAGAAGAAAGCCCTAGAGAATGAGAACACATCTGTTAGCCGAAATGAAACTTGTTAAAATTCGACCTAGAGCAACCTGCCATCCTATCAGCCAAGCAAAATCCTCTGTGAGCCCACAGCAAGCCTCGCAGCCACATCATACAAGACAGCACCTGGTTACATGTCTCTGTATGCAATCTTTATAATTCATTGTTAGAATCCATGCATTGGCAATCCTGTGATGAGAAACTGGTACCTGATGGATAAAAACCTTAAAAATTGAGGCTTTTAAAATAAAATACTGACTTCCCACCCTACCAAAAAAGTTGATTACATTAAAAGATTAGCATTATGTTGACAGTAAGAATTTTATATTGTTTCATAATAGATCATTTTACCAAGTCCCGTCCTTCTACATTACTAATTTTTCACCAAGTGAAAGTATGCCCTGTGTATGTTTGATAAAGAAATTATGTAAATCCTTGTCTGTGATCTGACAGCTTTGTTCTTCCTATGTGCAACTTGCTTGAACCATTTGCAATCCAGCTGATGTGAAATAATTGCCTTTTCATATCCACAGTGAATCCTAACATCACTATTGTCCAGCAATAAAATGCACACCATGTATGTATTAGTTTATATAATCCATGTGAATGTACATGCATTAGCCCTGCTGTCAACTCAGTGTAATTGACCATTTTCCATCAGTGGTGTATGAGATGCATTCATGTGCCAGGGATGGGGAATGTCTGGCCCAAAGGCAACATAAGGCCCATGAAACCATTTGGTCTGGCCCTGCCAAGGCATTAGGAGTGAGTTAATTAAATGTTTGAGCAAATATATCAGGCTAATTTTTAAGTTGATAATTTTGTAAGGCCTGTGAATTATGTTATAAATATCCAAATTGCCCTTGGCAGCAAAAAGATCCCCCACCCCTGGGCCAATATGTTTCTATTTTATGTCTATATAAGTTTATAGCTGTATAGCTATATATGTATATCTCTATAGTTGTATAAAATGTATATGTGTATCTGTATTATGTCTATCCAGTCATTATGAATACACATATATGTATTTGTGCAATACTGAGTGCCATTTAGCTGCTATGACGGTCTCACTTCCTACAGAGCAGCTCTGCATTATTTCTTTTATTTGTTGGAATCTCAAGGAAGACTGTGTTGGGGGGAAAAGCATCAAACTTTACAGGAGTTTTCAAATGACTGCTTTAGATAAATATTTTCAAACATTTTGTTCTCTGTAACTATTTACATTCTTTAAAAGTGTTGAGGCACTGAAAACGTGTTTGTTTGTTTGTTTGTTTGTTTGTTTTAATCATTGGTATTTACCAGATTAGAAATTAAAACCAAAACCTGTTTGGCTCAGTGGATAGATCTTCAGCCTGCAGACTGAAGGGTCCCAGGTCAAGGGCACTGACAGTACCTTGGTTGTGGACACATTCCAGTAGGGGGCATGCAGAAGGCAGCTGATCTATGTTTCTCTCTCATCAATGTGTTTAACTCCCTTCCTCTCTGTAAAGTATCCATAAGATATATATATTTTTAAATCTGATTGAATCATAATTTTAATGTAAAGTTTAAAAATACATATTCACCTATTATTTATAAATAATACTAATTAAGCTACTAGATGTGAATGTAAATAAGATGTATTTTATAAAATATAACTATACTTTCCAATGGGAAAAAAAAAACTGAGAAGAGTGGAACTATTTTCTTTTGTTTGGTTTTTATATCTGCATCCGCCTTTAATATGAAGTGAAATGTCATTTAGGTTGAAGTATAGAAAGAAAATAAAGCCTCACATACATAAGTATTTTGAAAATAAAGATATATTATAATAGTATTTTTGAGTTATTGTGGATGTTACTAGATACTACACCAAAACTAATCAAGGATATGTTCTTAAAATTACTTTTGCTAAAAAGAAAAAAAGTAATATTTTAAAAAGTTTAAAGTTTACTTGAACAAAAGTCAACTCAGATCAGATGGCATCCAATCCCGCAGACAGGAGTGAGATCTGAGGAGATGTAGGAAATGAAAGATTTCTAGGCAGCAGAGAGGGAGAACAAGGAAGTTACACAACTGTTGCCTCAGAGGTTATTTCAAGGTTACTTCCCTTTATGAAGTGGCTGGGTCTATTAGAGAGATACCTAACTAGTGCTAATTGGGTGATTCCTGATTGGTTGAAGATGACCTTTCTGGTAGGGTTGAAACTAATTAAGTCTTGGTTTGATTACTTGAGGTTTAGCATAAGTGACTCCATTTTGAGTGTGTCCTCTTATTTTTTTAACACTTGCAATGTGGAATCTGAAACCATACAAAACATGTCTTATACCATGTGACATTAAAATCCATTGTTTTAAACTTAAATGTATATGTAAGTAAGCATGCATTTGTAATGTCATTGGTCACTGACGTTCATAGATCTGCCAAAAGAATACATTTTTTATTATACAGTACCAAAATTATTCATAATAACAAATGAACAGAAAATAAATAAGTTTTAGGAAGCTGTCATGTTCAGATTGGCAAATACAAGTTGACAAAATCCTAATGATTGCTTGGAATCTTGAATGTTACCATTGGCAACTGGGAAATAATAAGTAATACTCATTGGTCTCTGTCCCTGGTTTCTGACACTGGATTCCTAAAACCTCGAAAAATTGGAGGTGTTTGAGGAAACTCTGCTTCTCACATTTTGTCATTTTGACCCCAGTTCCCAGCATAATGTGCTTAAAATCTTTGTGGTTTCCTAAGTGATAAGAACACTAGGAAGAAGCATCTTCTGTTCTTATATTTTGACTGGAGTTAGTGACACAGGACTCCCACCTTCCTTATAATTTCCTGAATAATAGGATTATTTTTTGTTCAAATGTTGAGAGTCTTGGTGGGCTCCTAGATGGCTCTTGGTTGGGGGTTGGTCATCAGAAAGACCAAACCATGATTAGAAGCTTGGAATTGCCCTCCCCCATTCTACAGAGAGGAGAGGGGCTGAAAATGGAGTTGATCATTTATCATGCCTACAGGATAAAATCTCCATTAAACACACACACACACACACACACACACACACACACACACACACACACACATCAAAAACAAAAAACAAAAAACAAACAAACAAAAAACCACAACACAATAACTTGGGGTTTGGAGAGCTTCCCTTTTGGTGAACACAGCTATGTACCAAAAATGTGATGCTTCCCAACACCATGGGAATATAATCTCCTGTGCTTGGGATCTCCAGACCTCAGCCCATGTTTCTCTTCATCTGGCTGTTCAGATATGTCCATTGTCACATCCTTTATTACTTAATAAACTGGTAAACATAAGCAAGTGTATCTCTGAATTCTGTGTCAGTCATTCCATCATACAATCAATCTAAGGGGAAGAAGACATGGGAACCTCTGATGTGTAGCCAAGTCAAGTAGAAGTTGTGAGTAATCTGGAGAACATAACCGAGAGAGAGTCTCCAGGAAGTGAGCCCTTCACCTGCGGGTTACTGTCAGCACTAAGTTAAGTTGTAGGATACCCAAGGAGTGTCACAGAGAATTATCACTTGGTGTGGGAAAGCCCCACACAGATGTGGTGTCAGAAGTGTTGGGTGGTAGCAGTGTGAGAGTAAAGGAGAAACACAGGAAGACTGAGATTTTTCTACTAGGCAAAAAATACTGTCAGTTCTTTTTTGTTATTGTTGTTTTGAAGCCAAAGACTTATTGTGTTCATTTATTTAAAAAAAATCTGCCAAATACTCAAAGCTGAATAGCCATATTTTATCTATCAATTTGTTTTCCAAAAAAATGTTGTTCCTTAACAAGAGTGGCTAATACAGTTTGCAATACAATCATATAGCATATTTTATCGTATAAACAATGTATTCTGGCCATCAGAAGAAATGCTTTATATGTATTTCCCATTTAATCAGATATAATACCTTACAGGTTGAGGTTTTATAAAATAACTTGTGTTTCTTCAAAAATAAAATTCTTAAGTGCAATGGAATGTGTTTGTGCACAGTGTACCTGCCATAATGTGTTTCTGCAGTGGTAAGCAGTGAAGAATATAATGACCACCAGTACAGTTCTGTGGTGTGTTTTTGTTTTTGCCACTACTCTAATATATGCTAAGGACATGGAAGTCCTACCCACTAGTTGTTACTGCATCACTAGGGCAAATGTCAACACAGTGATGAAGGCATATAATATCTTAGTGCTATTATGAAAATAATTTTCATATCACATTGCATATTCTTCCAAAGGCCTTGAGAGTCCTAGCTAGCAATGGATCATACTTTGAAAATAATTGCACAGACCAGTAGCCCTTAGAAAGGATAATCTCACAGCTCTTGCTTGTGTTTATACAGTTACAATATTAAGCTATTCTTCCTATTGAATCAAAAGTATCTCTATAATAAAGAACCAGGGTGTAACCACCAATCACAGCTGAAGGCTGACCATCCTGAAGTCAGCACTGGGTTACCATGTTGACCAAGTGCTGACTACTGAGGCTGAGGGCCCTCTGACCCAGCAGTGACTGCTGAGGAGTCTTTGAATCAGGCCGGGAAAGAAACCTGAAGAGAGAAGCAGGGGCTGCTCTGTAGCATTTGAGGCAGCTTTTGACCAGCAATTGCTTCTATCCCTCTGAGCCTGGTCAGCAGCCCTGCCTCCATTTATCTTCCAGCCTCCAAATGACTGCTGGTCAGCCCTGTCATTCTGATCAAGCCCTGTTGGTAGGCCCAGAGATGCTGACTGGCATAGAAACTGACCAATCAGAACCAATTCTGGGTCAACTGTGAGGAGCCAATGGTTGCCTAGGAAGTGGAGCTTTTGACGCTGACTGGCATATAAAGTGACCAATTAGAACCAAATTGGCCAACAGAGGAAGACAGTTGGGGGCAAGATCAGGAAGCAGGAGAGGGCAGTTGGGAACAACCAGGCTGGCAAAGAGAGGACAGTTGGTGGGTGAGATCAGACCAGCAGGGAAGGACCATTGGGGGCAAGGTTAGGTAGGTAGGGGAGAGAAGTTGGGGGTGAGGTCAGGCTGGCAGGGAGGGAAGTTGGGGGTGAGATCAGGCAAGGAAGGAAGTATGACTGACATGGAAATAGAGTGTATGATATAAAAAGGAAGGGAGGGCAATTAGAGGTGATCAGGCAGGCAGAGACAGATAGGGGCTATCAGGCAGGCAGATGAGCTGTTAGGAGCCAGTGGTCCCAAATTTCAATAGGGATGTCCGACTGCTGGTTTTTCAAAGTAGGATATGGAAAGGCACACATTAAAAAAATAAATTTCCCCTAGAAATTCCATGATTAGAACACTGAGAAAGTCTTTACTTGACAAGATTCAGTTATATATATTCTTTGCCCATTAGACTGATCACTATGTACTGGTAACAATTTAAACTTCAGCTTTTCACTCTTGGCCTTGTTAACTATAGGAGTTCTCATTATGAATTTAGCACATGGATAATCATGCATGATTTTTTTTTCCTGACAGTTTGAACATCTATTAAAAAGCAGTATGCACATTGTATAATTTGAATGGTCAGAAGACTTAATTCTTTCCAAAATTTTAAATTAAGCTGAAATGTCAGGTAGTGCTAACCTTAACTATTGAAGTATATTACTCCAAGTGCAAATCTAATCATACAAAAAATGTTAATTTGTCTTCAAGAGTTGAGTTGAAGAAATTTAAAGTTGAACTTCTGAATGTCCACAATTGTTACATAATGAAACTTATGTTGTTTAAGACATTACAATTGTAGATGTTTTTGTAGCAGCAATAGGAAGTTAATATAGAGATCATCCAGTAAAGGGGGGGGGGATTTAATGATCCATAATAGAGGATAAGATAACCATTCTAATGAGAAAACAGCTGTGCATGAAATCCTAAGCAAGTTAAGCAGATCACACTTGATAGGAATAAAAACATGTCATCCACTATTAAGAGAAGAAAACAGTATGACTGACATGGAAATAGAGTGTATGATACAAAATGAGAGAGAGTTGCAGATGGAATATATTTTTTTCTCATGAAACATAAATGAGGGAGGAAAGGGAGATAATTGAAGAGAAAAATATATATATGAGATAAACTCTTTACACCATAGCATCAATGCTTTAGACTAAATGTTTGGGAGTAGATTCCCAAGAGAAAATGAATTATCACAGTTGAAGATAACCCATTCAGTTCCTAACTGCCTCTAATAAATCTGTAGTGCCCAGTGTCATATATATCAATTCACTGAATTCTGTAAACATTTGTCTAGTACATAATATGAACCAGGTACTTTGCTTAATCTTTGAGTTACCAAGATTAATGATAGGATTATTGCAATCAAGGTTTCACAGTTCAGTAGGTGAGATGCCAGGTCAGATGGTGACTTCAAAAAGGACACACAAATCTTGTGTTTTATCACATTCAACAGGAGAATGAAACCCAAGCATAATTCACTAACCCGATGGATTAGAGAAGCTTTACAAAATATTACATTTCTCCAGGGTCTTTTATTTAAAAATATATTTTTATTGATTGTAGGAAGAAAGGGAGAGGGAGAGAGAAATAGAAACCTCAATGATGAGGCAGAATCATTGATAGGATGCCTATTACACACCCGACACGGGGGACTGAGCCTGCAATCCAAGCATGTGTCCTGACCGGGAACTGATCTGTGACCACCTGGTTTATAGGTAAATGCTCAAACACTGAGCTATGCCAGCTGGGCTCTGTGGAGTCTTGAAGGATAAACATAATAGGAAAATAAGAAGACCTGGAATAAGAGCTTTCCACGTAGTTATTTTTTTTATAACTATAGGCCTAGCACAGGAAATTGCATGGCCCCGCTCACCCACCCACCACCTAGCTGTGCATCCGCCCCACCCGCCCACTGGCTGCCAGCTTGCTGTAATCAATGCTTGTGTGCCACAGGGGAGGGACCAAGCCATGAGCTCTGCCCCAGCACTGCTAGTGGCTCCTGGGCTGTGGGGAGGGACAGAGAGGTGCTCCATGCCCTGGTGATGACCGGTCATTTGGTTTTTCCAGTGTACAGGCATTATAGCCATTGGCCTTTTATAATATAGATTCTAATGGCTGAGGGATCCACTTGCTCATGAGCAGGGACAGGGAGGGATGGTTGCGGGTGTCAAGCCAGGGAGGGACTGTAGGAGGGCTCCAAGGCATGTTCAGCTCCTCTTGCTCAGTCCTGATAGGCAGGTACCCAGCAGCAAGCTAACCTGCTGGTCAGAGCATCTGCCCCCTGGTGGTCAGTGCATATCAGAGCGAGTAGTTGAGCAGCCTTAACCTATCATTAGCATATTGCACTTTGATTGGTTGAACGGACAACTAGAAGACCAGGCACTTAGTATATTAGGCTTTTATTATGTAGGACGTCACATAGGATTCTAATGTTTTTTTATTGTAGGATATGGGTACTACTAATCTTCTATATCATATTTAAGTATTTTTAATTTTTTTTTTTTTTTTTTTTTTTTTTTTTTTTTTTTTTTACAGAGAGGAAGGGAGAAGAATAGAGAACTAGAAATATCAGTGAGCTGCCTCCTGCACGCCCCCCACCGGTGATGTGCCTGAAACCAAGGTACATGCCCTTGACCAGAATCAAACCTGGGACCCCTCAAGTCCGCAGGCCAATGCTCCATCCACTGAACCAAACTGGTTATAAGATAACATAGCATATTGTTTCATAGGCCCTAGGTAACATTTTGTTGTAACTCTAAAGAAATACTTTGCTTCTCTACTTCTCTAATGCATTAACTAAAGTGAGAGTTTCCCCTAAAGTTCTAAGAAAAAATCAGAGTTTTCTTTCATTTATTCATTTCACACTAACTTTCTGAGTATTCACTTTATTTTGCCACGATAAAGAGAAAAATATGAGAAAATGTAAGACTTTGAATATATCTCATTGTGCTCATAATTTATCCATTTGATTTATAACATTTTCTACTCGATGAAAAGGAACCCTACCTCATAATGACTTCCCCAAGGGTCAAAAATGTAAAAGCAAAATATTCACAATAAAGCACATAGAAATGTAGCAATTAAAATGGAATAGTAATAAAGTATCACATTGTGATACCTTCTTCCAAAGTAAAAAAGACTACACATTATACTACATGATTAATTTTACATGAAAAGATGTATAAATCCTTTCTCTTTGCTATGTGCCTGCAGTCAAACGTCTGCACATTTGAAATTAATAATTGGTGCCTCAATGGATATGATTCACTCAACAGCAATGTCTTTTGTTGCTATTGCTAAGTTTTTTTTAAATCTTTGTTTATTTTATTACAAAAGTGATGCATGTTTGTAACAATTCAAAGCATACAGATATTTATGTTACCTGTCAACAGTCTTACCTTTCCCTCTCTTTTCATTGCCATCTACCTAGAGGTTTGCTAGGCAGTGTTACCTGTTAGGGTTTCAGCTTTCAAACTGTGTTTATCAACTGTACAAAGGTAGATTTGGATATAGAAAGGGTTATGGATAGGTATATAGAGATAGAGATATAAATATACACAAACACATGTTTCATTTTTTTATGTAAAATGTTTCATTTTTTATATAAAACTAGAATTTTTCACTCCTAAATAATGTGTTATAGCCATAATTCTAGGGCAATATATACATAACAAATTGATGTATTTGACTGCTGCATTTTTGTTCTACCTATAGATGGAGTGTAATGTATTTAATAATGCCATATCATTTGACATTTTCAGGTTATTTCCAGTTGGATAAGTTGCTTTAATAAATATGGTGGTTTAATATAATAATCTGCAAGTGCTTTTGCTTGTTTTGTAGCAAGATTTTCTTTTAGTAGAAAATCTTGGTATATTATTTTAAATCCTGGTATATTATTTTCCCCAAAATTTGTTCCAATATATACTTCTACTAAAACTGTATACCTGTGCTTTTCTCTCATACACTTAAAACCAATGAATGCTATCAATATTTAAAGGAGTTGATAATAGGTTAGAAAAAAAGGCAGTTTTTTAAAGTATATTTTTACAAGGTGAAAAAACAAATTCCTGTCTGCGATCTTTTGTTATTGCAACCCTAGCAGACTAATACACCAATAATGAATAAAGCTTACAAACTTTTGAAAAATCTTAATGAAGAAACAAATGATCAATTTTGATAGTAAAAAGACTGAGTTATCTTTCCATTATCTCTATAGACAAGGGTCTTTACAAAAGAGTATAAAGCCAAAAAAATGTAGGAGGTATATGAGTCACTTAATTAAAAATATTTTCTGCATTTTAAATGATGTCTTTGCACAAGTTTTGAAAATGTGCCAGTTTTGCTTTTTGATCTTATTCTAAATAAACACTTTCATAATTAACTGTGATTTTTAAAATATATTTTATTGATTTTTTACAGAGAGAAAGATGTGCCTGCAACCAAGGTACATGCCCCTGACCGGAATCAAACCCGGGACCCTTCAGTCCACAGTCTGATGCTCTATCCACTGAGCCAAACCCATGTCGGCTAAGTGTCATTTTTAATCTTGAAGTATTTTTCTTACAATACACTCCCCACAGTGTGTAAGCTTCAGATTTTACATAACCTAAATATGCCGTTAAAAAGTTCCAGCTTTGAAACCAGAATGACCAAAATCTCAATATGAATCTTCAGCATTCATTGTCTGTAGTTTGAGAAGTATTTCAAATGAGTAAGGACTTCTACACCAATATCTAGGTAGGGGATTGTTATATTAATTAAATTACATGATAAATGTACAATGCCTAGCAGAAGCCAGCCCAGAATATATTATATCCTAACCCAGGGGTTGCAAACTCATTAGTCCACAGAGCCAAATATCAACAGTACAAGGATTGAAATTTCTTTTGAGACGCAAATTTTTTAAACTTAAACTTTTTCTAATGCTTCTTCAAAATAGACTCACCCAGGCCGAGGCATTTTGTGGAAGAGCCGTACTCAAGGGGCCAAAGAGCAGCATGTGGCTTGTGAGTTTGCCAACCACAGTCCTAACCCTACAAATGCATAACAAATTACACACACAAACACAATCATTTAGGCTAAGTAATACATTTTGATATATAAATAACAAACATATATAAACATATGCTTTAAAGGGGCTTTTGCTGTTCCTAATAAAGGCCCAAAATTTTTTGTTAAAAGGAACATGAAGTCACTGGAATTTGGATAAATATGGTAAAAGCAAAGGAAGATACTAAACTGAAAAATGAAAAATCCAAAATAGAAGTTTCTGCTTTGTTCTGGGTTAGCCCACTCTGAGAAAGGAATTAGCCCTATTATTTACAACAACTTCAGTAAACAAAAACAAACACTTATCCTACTGCATCTTCCCTAACCAGGAGTCCACCCCCTGAATAATAAATTTGGCAGAAATTTAGGTCAAATTCCCATTTCATGAAATCATAAGAAATAGAAATGCAGGTGCTGCATTGTGTCTGTGCATATGGGCTTGCGATCTCATTTCAACAGAAAAGTCAATTCAGATGCTTTTTTTTCCTATTCATTTGGCAACAGTTTGAGCCACGGTTTAAGTTTCTAGGATTTAATGGCAAATCTATACGAATTTTATCCATGCAATTGCTGATCCCAACTCTTTCCTGGGTTAGCTTCCTCACTTTCAGTTTATTTCTTTCAGAAATGTTTAGATCCAACATCTGGCTCGAACTCGGTATTTCTTGTACTTCGATTTTTTGACACTTCTGTGCACTTTAATGTTTCCCTCCTTTTTCTCTTCCCTGAGTTCACTCGGGTTGATATCTTCTAGAATATGTTTTTTTTTATACCAATCATATGAAAGGTATAAAAATGGCATGGACATTTTTTGAACACCGGAGCAGAAAAGAGGAGACATTTTAAAATGAAATGCAAACAGCAGTCCTGAGAGTCCAAACAAAAGCAGGTGGGAAGAGGACCATCTCCAACCACCAAGACCAGAAGGACACCAAAAGGTCAATGTGTGGAGTGTACAGCCAGGTTAGCAAATATCCCGCTCTCCCCTGGCCCGAGGAGCAAATAGAAAATTCACAGGAGACCTGCTCAGTAGAGGAACACTAAATAAAATTGGCAAAAATAAAGAAACACAAAGGTTTGCACCAAAAAAAGAGTTTTTAGTTTTAAAAAAAAATCATGAGGTTCCTAAGGCTGCAGGCCATTAAAATTTCTGAAGAGATAACATGTTCACATAGGGTCTGAAATATTGCTAAGAAATCAAGTTCTCTGCACAGAAGATGTAAATTTAAATTCTCTTTTGGTCCTTTACTGACTGTGGGACCTGTGGACAATTATTCAGCCTCTCTGCGCCTCCATTTCCCATCAGTCAGTCACTGGGCATTCCTGATAGGTCATCAGATAAATCAAACAGATGAAAATTGCTGAAACAGTGGGACACACATAGGAAAACCTTCACAAATTAGAGTCGGCTGAATTACCAAGTTAAGTCTGTTTCACGGCTGATAAATAAGGAGAAAGCATGGCATAAGCACAGGTTTTGATTTTTATGTAGAAGGCACACACATAAAATTATCGATGAGCCATCTAGTATACCAAAAGCAGCTTTCGTTGGTTTTCACATGACTCAAGTTTTCCGTGGCCAAAGTGCACTAGAAAAATGAACAAGTTCTGGGTGAGCTCCAAGTCCATACTCATTTGGGTACTTCAGAATAGGGGTGGGATTGACCTGCACTATCATTTTTTTTTCCTGTGATAATTTAAATTATATCCAGTCAACCCCAAGGGGATGCAGGGATAAGCATGGTGAGTAAGATGCAGCAGCTGCTTAGTCAGGACCCTTACTCACACACTCATAGCTCAGCCTCCAAGAAACCATTTCCGAGAACTAATACTGAATGGCAACATCTCGATATATCCTATGTATTTTCTCCCCTTTCTTGTACTTGCTGTGTCATAGCAATAGAGAGAACCGGAGCCTGGCTCAGATAGGCTTAACTGGAACAATATGTCTCCGGATAAACGGGAGCCATCTCTGGTTCGAGGATCTCAGAGGTCTTCACATTGGCATTCAGCTTCAGCCAGCAAACAGGGCTAGGTCCAGGTCAGCTATCTGCACACAGCCGCCTGCAAAACCAGCCTCAGCTCCTGGGTGCGGCAGCTGGCTGCACTTCACGGGGAACTGAGTGAACAGTTCACTGCCAGCGCTATGCTGGGCCAGGGAAACGCATAAAAGACATTCATGGTGCAAACCTTAAAGGACGGACGGGGTCTTTTACAGGGGAAGAACACCAGGAATAGAACAAATGGAGATTGTTTGAGGTCCATATTGAGTAGGACTATAAGTAAAATGACAAAACAAAACAAACACCCACTATACAGAAATCACATATAGAAAATTCAGTATCCAAATCTGTCCTATAGACCAGTGTTTCTCAAACTTACCTGTGCATCAGAATCACTCAGAAGGTGACTTTAGTCTATCCTACTTTAAAATAGGTACATTTTTATTGATTTCAGAGAGAAAGGGATAAGGCGAGAGAAACAGAAACATCAATGATGACAGAGTCTCTGCCTCCTGCATGCCCCAGATTGGGGATTCAGCAGCAACCTGAGTATATGCCCTGACCAGGAATCCACCCTTGATCTCCTGGTTCATAGGTGCTCAACTACTGAGCAACACCAGCTGGACCTTTTGCTCTTTTTATTTCCTGGTCACTCAACCTCGACAGGTCCGATTAGAATAGAGTGGAGTAAATACCAAACATTGCTAAATGTGGGCTTATGTAGAGGCATATGAAAAAAGAAATGAGAAAGTCTCAGAGATTAAAATACCAAGTTATGTTTAAAAGAAAAGAGAAGCAGAGAATATAATTGCTTTTTTTTAAAAAAATTCATACACATTGAATATTTGTTCTGGTGGGAGTTTAATGAATAGTAAGTCGTCTTATATATTTTGCAGATGTGGAAACGGAATCTTGGAGAATCCGCACAATTTTAACAAACATCTACGTCTAATTAGAAACAAAATAAAAAAAAAACAATATAATTATTTGACTTGCTGTCTATACTTTCTTGTACATCAGTGCCCCTCCACATGTTCTATGGAGTAGCTTTCCAGGTTTAGGATGGTGTTATGATGACTAAATGGCTAATGCAGATGAAAGAGTATAACCTTGCCCCTACTAGTGAATGGAAATCACAACTATTTCCTGCACCAGGGATTTGTCACTAATATCCAAGCCCAATTTATTCCTCAAGGCCTGCCTCACAGCTCTTCCAGGAAGACTCTTTTAATACATGCCAGAGTATGCATTTTTTTCTTTCCAAAATCATGTATTTCTGCTGTTATGGCAATTAAAGTTTTCTACCTTGTATTATCTCTTGGTTATTGTCTAATTGCTGTAATGTGCACAAATGGTACTTACCCAATAGTTATAATGATGCCAGTTGCCACTTTGAGACAGAACACTGATTTTTGGAAGTGCATATGCCTAGTATATGAAATTGAATGGTATTAATACAAGGCAGATACAGAGAATAGCTGTACTTGAGCTCATTAGTTAGAATTAGGCATTGCCTCCAAGATTTTCTCATTAACCATTGGCTATAGCAGACCTTAGCCTGAAGCCAAAATAGAAAAACGAGAAATTAATAAAATTCTGGATTTCATCCTCTATATAATCCATTTTAGAAACCATCCAAAGAAAACATTATCTCTGATTAATATGCAATTAAATAAAGATGTATACAGAAAAAAACAAAACTTATTAAAGTTCACAATTTATGAAATTTAAGTTCATGGAACTCCAATGATAAATGTAAAATAAGATCCAACCTATACTTTTCTATCTATGTCATATAAACTTTTAAGAAATACTATAAATATTCAGAGTTTAAAAAGTAGATTGCTGACATTTCGTGTGGTGAGAGATGAAACTTATCTGGCTCTAGAGAGATGAATAATATTTTAATAGGATTTAATCAATTTTTCTCAACTTTAACTCAGGGAATAATGGATTTCAGTCATAACCAGAGAAAAATTTGTTCAGAAAAACTAAATTTCCTTTCTCAAGTTTGGATAAGTATTAGAAACATGCAACTAAAAAGGTTTGCCAAACCCTTAAAAGATGATAATTATTTTAGGATTTGGGACTATTGAAATTTCTGCATATGTGATGGAAGTGAACTAGACCAGATTTAATGCAATCCCTTCATACCCTATATCTGTGAATCATTTTTGCATATTAACTTATTAAAATTCTCCTAACTACCTAAGTATTTGTAGGTTAGCCTGGAATATATTACTGGGACTTTTTACTAAAGAGTAAAGAAAAAAAAAGTGTGTAAGTGATCTAAAAGATGAGCAAACTTTTTTTTTTTTTTTTTTTTTTTTACATTTCAGAGAGTGATTACAAAGTATGATACACTACTTATCAGCCAGAAAATGTTTGTAAAGTTATTTAAGCTTTTGGAGCTTGATTCCTTCTTTTATTTGTAAAGTGACAAATAATTCAAGTAAATCTTAGAGAACCATTTATATTTTGTTGATTGCTATGTACCCAGTGTCTCTTACTGTGCCAGATATATGCAAGAGCATGTTAAATAAATCGGATATATCTGATATTTCCTCACTTAAACTTAGTATAGGTAGTTTAAATTTGCAATGACATCTAAGAAATGCAGTTCATTAATGAGCCATTTTAGTTAAAACAAAATTAGCATGTTACCTGAAAAGCTTGTTCTGTTAGTGTTTTAGGTATTAGCCACTGATTGGCCCCTGTATTTGAAACAAACAAACAACACAACAACAACAACAACAACAAAAACCACATAAATATATGCCCAACATAATTAGAATTGGCCTTTTTGATTTCTACAAATATGAGAATATTAGAGCATAGCAATAATCACCCATGAGATTTATCATTTTTATTAATCTTTTGAACCTACTAGTTTGGTTTTTACAAGTTTGGTTTTACCTTGTGTATACATTCTTCAATTACATATATTTTCATCACTGTCACTAAACAAGTCTCAACTTAGAAGGATTCAAGATATAATGCTAAAGATGTTATGATTGATAAAGACATAACCAAATTAACTACACATATACAGATCATCCTGTTTTCTTGGACCACCTGCAGTGGTCAGCAAACCATGGCTTGTGAGCCACATGAAGCTCATTGGCCTCTTGAGTGTGGCTCTTCCACAAAATACAATATTTGGGTGCACGTGCACAGTGCGATTGAAACTTTGTGGCCCATGTGCAGAAGTCGGATTTTGGCCTGGGTGAGTCTATTTTGAAGAAGTGGCATTAGAACACTCAAGGAGCCAAAGAGATGTATGTGGTTCGAGAGCCCCAGTTTGCCAATCACTGATCTAAAGAATCCAAGTGTGTTATTGATGTTGTCAAAATCTCCTTTTCTGTGAATATTAATATTTCTTAATTGTGCCCCATAGGTATCTGGGACAGGAAGCAGTACTGAAATATAACTTTAGAGATGATTATGACAATGGTGTAAAAGGTAGCCAATAAGGTAGCTCATAAGATATCTCTGGTAATATTACCAGAGACATTGGCAATAGCAATATATCATTGACTCTGTCTTTAGTACTTTATCTATTGTGTCTTAGTGGGGAGCTATAAATATAAGATATTGTATTATTCATTTTATGTAGTTCTTTTACATATTGTATATCAAAATTTTGTTTAAATCAATCTCCTTTCCATTTGTTTTTAATAGTTCTTTACAAAAATGCTAATGTAATTGCAAAAAGAGTTAAATATAGATACTTATAGTAATCTTTGTAGAAGTATAAGCATTAATGTCAAGAATGTATATATGAAAGGGCAATGGGCAGGATGGGTTACAGTGGCTTTTGTTGAAGAGAATTAAATAGTTAAGAAAAAGAAATATTTTGAGATTTAAGATTTTGAAAGGTCTGAGCTAGAATTTCCATTTATTCTCAAGAAGTGATATGGCATTTATCTTTAACAAATCTTCAAAAAAAAAGGGAGAGAGAGAGAGAAAACTCATGGATATGGACAATAGTGTGGTGATTGTGGGGATAGAGAGTGCTGGGTGGAGGTGGAAGAGGATATAGGGAGGATGCATAATGATTGAAAAATCCTCTCTCATAAAAGAGAAAGATGCAAATTGATTGTACCTTTGCTACATCCACAAGCCATGCCCACCAGCCAATCAGGGTGAGTATGCAAATTAACCCAACCAGTATGGTGGCTAATTTGCATATCCAGTCCAGAGCAAAGACTGAAGACAGCATAGAAAGAAGCCAAGGTCTGCAGAAGGGAGTGAAGCTGCAGAGAAGCAAGCAAGCCGGGCAGCAGATAAAGCAGGGAGCAGGTGGGGCAGCAGAGACAACAGCAGGAAGCCCTAATGCAGGAACCTTCCTGCAAGGGGCATCTAGTAAATATATAAAATAAATGGAGAAAAAAACTGCATTGCTACAGCTTCCCAAAGAGCTAAGGTTCCAGCTGTAGAGGTTGAGCCTGCCCAGCATGTGTCGCTTAGCCGTCAGTGAAATGTTGAATGATTCAGACCTGTCCATACTTAGTATTGTTATTCTCGATCCTCAGACATGATCTTTCTTTTTTCCCAGTGAGATAGTGTCTGACCTGTTGACTCATCTCAGAATAACAGCAAGCCAGACTGATGCAGGGGTTTTAAGTTCTAAATGGTTAGGCCTCTTAGATTTAAGGCCAATAATCTACTGTCAGATTTATAGAAAGGGAGATCTTTAAGGCTATGGTAACAAAGAGAGCATTCCCTACAAAGTATAAAAATAAAACCCTTCTGTTACCTTTGCCATTATCATTTGAATTACAATGAAAATCTTTGATTCTCACAAAAATGGAGAAAAATTATTTATTTGAAATTTCAGATCCCAACGTCATAAGTCTGTATGATACAATGGTTTTTAGTCCAAAAAATCAATTTAAATGTACTATGTAAAATAATGTGATGCAACCCTAAATCTTTTAAATTTTACAAAATGAACCATTATGTCAATCTAATATAGAATTGAATGTGACTATGTGAATATAAAAATCTAATAGCATATTATCCAAATATTTTTCATCCAGTTTTAACAAATATGTATGGTTTTCCTTATAAAACCTATAGTACAAAAAAGAGCAAGTCTTCTATCTAAAAGGGAGGGGGCAGGAAAAAGAAACAAAAAAATAAATGGAAATAAAAGATTCTTATAATTATTACTTTCTCATATTTTCTGGTAAGAATATTGAAACTATTCGGCTAAGATTTTGTCCATGTTATAGTAATTTGGGGATGTACACATATATATTTTTGAGCCACACTGAAAATTTTATCCTGAATCTAAATCATAATAAATAAATAAAGGAACTATGCTGGTAGATGTGTCTTAAACCACCATTAAAATCTAATTATGTGTTTGTATGTGTGTATCTACTTAGCTTAATTCATGGATTTTGTTTTTTGTTTTGTCAAACAAGCTGCTAACATGTTCAACCTTTTTTTTTTTTAATTGTGCGCATGTGCAAAGACCTTATTTGTTGGCACCTCCCTCTTTTACCCCCCTCCAAACCACAGAGAAGTGTGCTGGGCTCATTTCTGTCTTTCTAGAAGTCGCTATGGGATCATTTCCCAGATCTTTCGTAAAGGAAAAAACTAGACTTTGATGCTGAATCTCAACATTTCATACCGAAACTATAGATTCGTGATGGGAGTAAAGTCGGTTTGGTAAAGTGACCCTCTCTATCCCTAGCCCACCTTCAAATGGGAAGAGTTTTTTGAGAGCTAAGAGGGCAACTTTAAATTAGCCAATAGTAGAAAAGCACATTTTCTAGCACAATGTCCAAGCACAGTTCACTGTGCTGCAAATGAGCCATCCCAGATGCTTCTTCAGAAATACAAATACTCTACCCCGGAAGCCCAGTTGATGCTAAGGTGACAGATGAAGCTCCTTCCGGTGATTAATGACTGTGGGAGCTGGTATTCGGTCCTGTCCTAGGCTAGACTCTTCCTGATTAGACCCAAGTACTTTGGCACAGCTGATTTCTGGTAGAAATGCTTTGAAAAAGTGAAAAGAAATGTATGTAAGGAGGCAAGGAATATGATCCCTGAGAAGGGCAACAATTTGAAGGCCATAGTATTTCTTCCTCCTTTTCTCTGATTTGCATATTTCCTATCAACCCCTGCCTTCAGACCTCCCACAGCGTGCCCTCTGCACATCCAGGCCAGATCCTCTCAGATGAAAACCACTTGAAAACCTTGAAGGGGAATATAACCCCCACCACAGGACACTTCCCTTCAAGCCCTCATCTCCTGGCAATGCAGAGCCTGCTTGTCCGCCTCATGCTGGAGGGCTGGGCCATTATGGAAGAGAGAAAACACTTTCTTTCTCTATTCTCTACTGAGAGAACATCTCATTTTCCTGCAGTTTCAAAGGAAACCTTGTAAATGCAGCTGGGGAAATAAACGAACAAAATATAGCATGCAACCAGCTACTCTTTACTTATTGACTAAATATGTAATCAGTTCTTTGTTTTGCAAAGACAGACCCTGGTTTTGATTCTTGAAATTTCTCTATAAAACGAAAGTGGATCAAACAGTTCCTCTGGTTTCACCAGTTGTAAAAAAAAAACCAAAAAACAAAAAATACAAAACCTGTCAATATGTATACATAATTAACAGTTTTTCTTTTCATAATTGTGTGCCTTTTGATTCAATTATAATATGGATGTGTACTGTCTAAAGAGTAGGATTAAAGCTGAAAATTCATTTTAAATATATTCATATTAGTAAATAGCTTAATTTCAAAACCATGAAAAACGTCTTTGAAATGGTATAGCAAGTAGCCTCAGAAATTTAAATATGAATTTTTTCAAAAAGTCATTGTTCTCAGCAGAGCTAGAAATCAGCCTACATATTTTAGGTATTATTTCATCTGACTAGCAGTCAAGAATCCCTGATCACTATTATGACACCTATCCCTAGACAGAATTAATAAAATAGATAATAACAGTATTGGGTGGAATATGATTTCATCTAATCCTTATGTATTTATGGGTAGTGTGGTACTCCATGAGAGAAACGGTCTCTTTAGAGGTAAGGAAAGGAAAGGGTGGATTTATAGTTCATATGTATAGTACGTACACACACACACACACACACACACACACACACACACACGTAATTGCTTAATTTCTTCGTTTCCTACTTCAATTTAGTTTAAGGGAAAACTTAAGGTCACTTGTAAAAAAATATATAATGTAATAAAATAACAAAAGTTGCAAGTGGAAATAAACAAAGATAGCACCAGAATTGAGGCTTAAAAATATATGTTAAAAACTGACTAACTAAACACTGTTTTCCAAGCTGTGGTTTCTTCAGGCAAGAGATATGGGGTTTTTAGTTAAGAAGGTTTTAGTAATGCTTATCTACACAGGTATTCGGACTTCCCATTTTCTTTGGGGGCATACAACTAACTTCCTGCAGAAGGGGTTTATGGTAGATTTAATCTGGTGGTTCCTCCGGTGAGGAGACTCACCTGGAGAGGGAACTTTTGTCAGCCTCATTTCCAGAAGTTGATGCTGATAGATCCTCCCTTCCTCCAACTGATGGACAGACGTAAACTCCACCTGCATCCGGACATTCCTGAGCACTAAACCACCAATCACCACCTGCCAAATACCCTAAGCCCCCAATTCCTAAGCCTAATTCCCTAATCATATGCCTTACATGAAACCACCAATCAGCGTGTGCTGAGTGCCCTAAGCCCTAACCTCTCCCTTTCCTCTCTTTCTCCTCTGGAAGCAGCGGGCAGTGGTGCTCTTCTCTTCAATAAAGCCTGTGTCTTGGCATCCTGGTCCCCAGCCCCCACTCTGGTTCACCTTTCAGATGCTTCTAGTTGGATAAGGAAAGCTCTGAAAAGCCTTTTTTAATTCTGCATTGGTAATATAGCAAATGTCTTCATTTTAAAATAATCTTCATACTGACAATGGGATTCTAGTGTGTCCCCACAGAATAGTTTCTAAGCTTATCAAGTTACCAAAGTAAATATACTAACATCACCTACCTCGTCAGATAAAACTTACAACCAATTTAGCATTATTCTAAGATTCTACGTTTGTTAATTAATCTAAGGACAAATATTTTCTTTGAAATTACTAATAAGAATGTCTTTACAGTAGACATGAAGATGCGTGGAAGATTTTATATATATCCTTGAATCAGCAGTTCCTCTCCTAGATATATTTACTAGCAAAACTCAATTTGCGATTCTATAGGGCATGTTTAAGAATGCCCCTTAGAGCATAGTTTTCCTAACAAAAGAAAGAAATCATGAACAGAAAAGCTGGCCTATACAATATGTGAATACATGTAGTATATTGTATCGGTAAAGTTCATATGTAATCCATTCTTACATTGACATTCTACATAGCCTGTTACATGAATTATTTATAGTTACATGTTGTAATGATTTATCTCAAAAACTTTAGTAATTTTCTTAAGTTTTGAAAATATAATACATATATATATATATATATGTGAATTTCTATTATATAAATATTTCAAAACCATGAAAAAACATGATGCAATTTTATGAAAACATAAATTTGTTATTTTCATATATTTGGTAAATGCAATTCTCTGTTTTTATGCGGTATCTAAAAGAAGGTTTGGCTTAGAATAGTCATTAAGCGAATGTTTCCATGAGTAAATAAGTTATGACAGATTGAATAATAAACAACCGATGGATAATGTGGTTAACTCTAAGGAGGAAGTAGGTGAGGTAATAACACTGTGAAAGAGTGCCCAGCTGGCCTTCTCTTCCTATATCTGTATATTTTGTTTCAATAATACACACACTCCTCCCCCCAACACATTATGTAATCAGAAATAATGATATTAGAGGACTTTCTCTATCACCTGACATTTTTTTATATTGTAAATATTTTTATATTGTAAATACTCGTTGGAAATTTTTGAAATAGATCTTTAAAATATTCACAACAAAATTAATGTATACTAAATAAATTATACTAGCAAACACTACAGAGTTGACTTTTTTAAAAAATAAAAAGGGGAAGGGGAAACATTTCAGCATTCTATAAAATCCTAGAACATTTAGTGATTTGAAGAATGTTGGTTTAATGATTGGTGAAGTTTCTGTTTTTTAACAGAGGCTACTAAGTGGAGCATATATGATTGGGCTTATTTATTAGCTGAGAGATATATGAACATGTATCTATATCCTTTTCAAAGTCTATATAGCCCTGCTGGAGAGGCTCAGTGGTTGAGCCTGGATCTATAAACAGGAGGTCACAATTCGATTCCCAGTTGGGGCACATGACTGGGTTTTGCAAGCTCAATCCCCAGTGTGGCGTGTGCAGGAGGCAGCTGATCAATGATTCTTTGATGTTTCTACCATCACTGATGTTGCTACCTATCTCTCCTCCCTTCCTCTCTGAAATAAATAAAAATATATTTTTAAAAATCTATATAGATTTGATGGTTTGTTTTTCAAATCCATGTTATGTATTCCTTTTATGTATCATGCTCCTGGCAAAGATATATAGTGAGAATTAATTAATATAAACCAGCTCTTTTCCTCAAAAATAGTTTTAATTTTTCTATACTGAAAGAAAAATGCTATAAAATTTTCAGATTAAAATTATTTAACATGTCTGTGTGTGTGTGTGTGTGTGTGTGTGTGTGTGATTGTGTGCATATGAGTGCACACATGTGCAAGCACACCTGCATATGTGGATGTGAGTGTTCTTTCTTTATTAAAACCTTTCCTAAAACTGTGTGAATTCAGGCAGTACATGCCTGGCTCATGCAATAATTTATCTTTCAGCCAAAGCATTATCATAATAGTATTATTTAAACAATAAAATATATTCGCCTTCCTTTAATGCATTTAAAAATCTCCAACAGTCCTAGCCAGTTTGACTCAGTGGTTGGAGCATCATCCCTTGGACTGAAGGATTAGATTCCAGACAAAGGCAGGTACCTGGGTTGCAGGTTTATCCTTGTCCCTGGCCAGGGTTGGTGTGGGAGGCAACCGATTGATGTGTCTCTTTCACATGGATGTTTCTCTCCCTCTTTCTCTCCCCTTCCCTTCCACTCTCACCAAAAGTCAATGGAGAACATATCCTCAGGTTAGGATTAACAACAACAAATTAATTAATTAACTAATTAATTAATTAGTTAATTAAATTATATCTTCCAAAGAATTAAAACATTTTAAATCATTTTATATGGCATATTCTGTTTCACAGTAGAAGCCACTTCTTAATATTAACTATTTAATTTGATCTACTAACAAATTTCCTCAATTTTATATAGTCATATTATGTATTTTCCATTTATTTACACTTTAAATTATGAAAAATAAGCAATATTGTTTGCATCTCAGAGCAAATTGGAAGCAATACAAATTACATGATCTGGGATTAAAAAAATTAATATGATCAAATTACTTGATCCTGACATTTAAATACTACAGCTAGTTGATTATTCATTCAGTATATTAAAAACAAGATAGTAAGTGCTGCAAACCAGAATACAAGTAGAGAATTATATTTGTTTACAGACAAGCACATATGCAAAAGCCAGTATTTTCTTTAATTGTTAGTGATGAAGTTTATTCAGGATTCAAATATCAAAAATTTTGGATAAGTGAAGTAATAAGTATAAAGATCTAAAATAATACTAGATATTTATTTGAATAAATAAAGTAATAAGTATAAAGGTCTAAAATAACGCTAAACCAATGTGGGCAATCTTTGTTTTTCAATTGATGTGTCTCTTTCACACCCATGAATCCCCAGTGATGGGCGAGCAGGAGGCAGCTGATCTTTTCACATATACCTAGTGGGTGCTCAGTTAATATTTATAGAAGTAAACTGTAAATTTGCTAAAAATATTTTAAAGAAAAACAAAGACTGCCCCTATTGGTTTAGTATTGTTTTGGATTTTAGATGTTTGCATTATTTACATCTAATGTTTAAAAACCCTATATAGCCCGGCCAGCATGGCTCATTGGTTGAGCATTGACCTATGAACCAGGAGGTCACAGTTCAATTCCTGGTTTGGGCACATGGCCAGGTTGCTGGCTGGCTCTCCAGTGTGAGGAGAGCAGGAAGCAGCTAATCGATGATTCTCATCATTGAAGTGTCTGTCTCTCCCTCCCTTATCCTTGCTTTCTGAAATCGATGAAAATGTATTTGGTTAAAGAAAAAAAATTCCTTTAAAAGTATCATTTCTCTATATCACATTCACTGGGGGAAATAGCTTTTTAGTTAATCACAGGATCAATTTATAATTTATGTCTGTAAACATTAATTGAGCACCCACTAGGTATATGTGAAAAGACAATGAGATAAACCCTAATCATTAGTAGTTAGAGGAAGTTGACCCAATGAGAGATAGGCATTTGAAAAATATGTTCCAATATAACGTGGTATAATCTATGAGAATTTATATTCAGGATGTTATGAAAGTATAGAAGAGAAAAATTTACTCCAGACAGGAAACATAATAGGATAGGCATTTCTTGTCACGGTTTCCTCAGACCCTTGGAATGGAAATAGTTGTGTTGTTTTTATCAGATCTCTATCCAATTCCTATTGCCCAATAACCCAAAAACATATGTAGAGTCTTACTCTTTTTCTTCTAGTAAATGTAACTTCTCTCTTCTGAAGAGAAAGCCCCTTTAAACATAAATTCCCCCTTTCCCATTTGTTGTTCTGACACACAGTCCAGTGCACAGATTTTTTCTGCTCCCAGAGGCCCCTTTCCACACTGATTTATGGGTCAACTATCCCGTTGTCCCCTAAATTTCCATGCTTCATTCAGATTTTGTACCATTCCCATTATTCAGAACATTTCTAATCTCTCTGAGCAGGAAATCATTTTTTAACCCATTTCAAAGTCTTTCCCTGTAAGATCTGGTCAGATCCTCAGATATTTACATTCTTGATACAGAAAGTCTAATTTCCCTCGTGCTTAATACATGTTTTGGGATGAACAAAATGACAAAACAGCTTTAGGAATAATAGCTCATCTACTCATTTATATGGTGATAAATGCACTACCTATTGCTTCCCCACCCATGCCTTATGCCATGATCCATAAACGTTTAACATTATCAAAGTGTGCTATCATCATTGTCACATACTGTTAATGCTTTTGTGAAATGTCCAGGTTAAAATATGTACCTTTATTTTATAGTGCATTTTAGGTTCACAGTGCAGTATCCGAGATGGTACAGGTATTTCCCATAAATCATCTGTGTCCACACCTCTCACCAGAGTGGTGTATTTGTTATCATTGATGAACCTGTACTGATAAGTCATAACCAGCCACAATTTATTATTTACTTTAGGGTCCCAGTGTTTTTTCTCCTATGCAACAATATTAATTTCCAAGTACATGCATAACATAACCATGTAGACCTAATGTACCTCATATAGAAACTTCTCTTTATTTCAATATGTTTTTCATTTTTCTAGGTCCAGATACAAGTGTTCAGAGTGTACATGACATTTAAGAGATAGTATTTATCATTTAGTGTATTTTTAAAAAGATGTTATTGAAGGATAAGTAAAATTTTAATGATCATTTTCACAGGGTTTGGTGATAATTTTTAACATATTTTATTGACTTTTTACCAAGAGGAAGAGAGAGGGATAGAGAGTTTGAAACATCAATGAGAGAGAAACATCAGCTGCTTCCTGCACACTTCCTACTGGGGATGTTCCCGTAACCAAGGTACATGCCCTCAACCTAAATCAAGCCGGGGACATTTCAGTTTGCAGGCCAATACTCTATCCCCTGAGCCAAACCAGTAAGGGCTAATTTTTATTGTTCAATATTCTGTTAGAAGATCTAATTAAAATTATTTACAAACTCTAATTAGGTTCCCGGAAGACAAGCATCATTCAGTTCCTCATAAAAACAAAGTAAAATGGAATGAGTAAAAAGCAAGAGGAAAGCATCAAGATCCAGTTTTTCTAATACAAAGTATATTACTCGGCTCAGGCTGCCATAACAACAAACCACAGACTGTGTGGCTTCAACCTCAGAAATTAATTTCCCCACATTTCTCGAGACTGGGAATCCAAGACCAAGGTACCAGCAGGGTTGGCGTCTGTTGAGACTCCTCTCTTTGGATGGCAGATGGCTGTCTTCTTGCTGTGTCCTCACGTGGCCTTTCCTTTGTGCTCGTGTGGAAAGAGAGAGACCTTGGTGTATTTTTCTCTTGTCATCAGGATACCAGGTTTATTTGTTTAGGGCCTCACCTTTAAGACTCCATAGACCTTATGTACCCCCCTAAATGCATTCTCTCTAGATAGTCTTAACATGGGGGCTAAAGCTTCCGCATGTGAATTTTGAAGACACAATTTCATAACAGTGATCCATGTAACAGATCCTGCATATTTAAGTTTTAGAAAGGCCTACTTTAGAATTTTAAGCACAAACTTTTAATATATTGCAGGTTGCATTAGATAAAACTCATCTATACTTTAACATGCTATATCTACCTTACTATTCCTAATGTATTCACTGATGCAATAGCCCATTAGCAAGAAACCACTGCTCATCTATTATCCTCTACAGGGTTGAAAACATGGCCCCCTATTTACAGAAGCCATATATATATATATATATATATATATATATATATATATATATATAGTGAGTCTAACTAATTGCTGCTCTTTAGATGTTTTATTTTATTAATATCTTTACCTTGAGATAATGTTTCGCTGTACTGTACCCTACAAATTAAAAATTCAACTTCAAAAGTATTAGCAACTATAAGGATAAGTAACTCATTTACTCAGTGCCCCTTTCATTAAGGAGCTATATATTTTCTAGTCAGTACCAATTCGGTCCAATGAGACTGAAGTCAGCTACTTCCTTCCCCATTCCTTGTATAAACTCCTCTATATTGTCAACCCTCAGTCATTGGTGCCTATTCAACGCCAACAGGAATCCCCAAGTTGCAGTGCAGTGAAGAAGGAAACATCATTCCGTGCACAACAGCTCAACGGGAACATAGCATGGCGGTGAAAACAGCAAGTATGTGAAGCAGCCCTGGGCCCGGGCCCCTCTCTAGCTAGACAGTTCTGCTCTGCACTACACTGGTCTGCTCTGCTCTGGGGTTTCAGCTCAGCCAAAGAGATGCAGTCATCAGTGGAAAGGGAAGGAATGTGGGCTCCAGTATAGACAGAAATCTTAGCCTTGCTCCCTGATTGGTCTGTCCTCATGCAAATGAGGACTTCAAGTTCTCACAGTTTGATTGGTCAAAAGGCACTGTCCAGATTGAGCAGAATAGTGCATCTCGGGTTGATCAGATTGCACAGCTCCAGTGGGATGAGAAAAGCCTCAGTCCTATTGGTTGAAACAGGAGACCAGGGACTCCTTTCTACAGGCTGGCCCAGAGGGCAGAAACACAGTGCAGGCGGGCAGCTCAGTGCAGAGGCCAGGAGTGCAGTTCAGGCCTCTCCCTGAAGGGAGATTTGCGTGAGAGTTCCCCATGTAGAAATGGCTGCTATATGTATATTTTAGCCCAGCTAGCCACCAGGGCTTCTTTCTCAGGGTTCACAATATCAATGTGACCCAGAAATGGATGGGGCATCCCCCTTACATTCCTTTTCCCTTATAAGTCACTTGCTCATGGATCAGTAATAACCAATTCCAGTCCCTTCTTTTCGATTTGAGTCATGCTGCCAGCGTGGCTTGCTTTTGCATGTGTTTCCCTGGCAGATCAGCTCACTACTCTATAATCTACTGTTGCTTTCAAAGGTCCACTGATTGGCAGTCTGTCAGCTGGGGTCAGGGAGGCAGCTGCGTCACCGCATGCCTCTCTTCACCCAGCAGCCTGGCCCGGGCTTACTCACATGGCGGCACCAGGGTTTTAGGAGCAACAAGAGAGCAGACCCTGATGTGCAAGCTCTTTTTAAGGTTCCGCTTGCATCGTATTGTCTGTTGCCCATTAGCCAAATCAAATGCCATGGTAAACTCTAAGTCACTCCGGGAAGGGTATACCCAAGGTGGGACTAAAAAGAATTGTGAACACCTGAGGGCATTGCTGCAATCATGCACTATGGCAAAAAAGAGCTGGGGTCACTTTGAAGCAGCTTGCTTAGAATAGAGAGTATATGTCTCAGAAAGAAGGAGATTAGATTGGGGCTAGATACAGACACCAGAGGGTAAAATATCGGACACCCATCAGTGTTCACTGAGAACTGGATAATTATTCAGAAGTGATACATCTGGGAACCCACCAAAATCTCTTAGTTCACACATGCTTATTAGTTTCCACAGAAAAAGCTTAGAAATATATGATGATAAGCACTGAATACAAAAAGATCAGTAGAGAATTGTAAAGAGAAGTTCTGATGCAGATGCTGAGAATTGTCTAGGCCAGGGTCTGCAAACTCATTAGTAAACAGAGCCAAATATCAACAATACAATGATTGAAATTTCTTTTGAGAGCCAAATTTTTAAACTTAAACTTCTTCTGATACTGCTTCTTCAAAATAAACGCCCAAACCATGGTATTTTGTGGAAGGGCCACACTCAAGGAGCCAAAGAGCCACATGCAGCTTGTGAGCTGCAGTTTGCTGACCATGGGTCAAGGCTCTGTTCAAATTTTAAAACATCATTTTAGCTCCATTGACCTTAGTTATGGTTCTATACCTATGCTGATATTTACTACCCTCTTAACTAAATCTCTATTTAAACAAAGGCTTTTTCCAAATCAGTTTTCGTTCTCCTCCCAGCTGTCTAGAAAGCCACATCGAAGAAGTGATGATACTGATATCATTGTTAGCTATCTATACATAAAAAACCCTAATATAATAAATAGACCAAATGGTGGAACAACTGAACAGCCAGTAGCCATGAAATGTGCTGAACAGTAGGGGGTGCAGGTGGCACATGGAGGGCATCGGCAGCAGGCAGCAGAGCACAGAACATGGCGGGCATCAGCCTCAAAGAGATGGTGGACCAGGTGCGAGGGCATGTCAGACCAAAGCGGGGCACCAGCAGCTGTCATGGGGGCTAGGTTCTGGTGGTTACTGAAAATTCTTTGCTCCTGCATGCTACAGTCCCACCTGGCACTCACACCTGCTGCCAGTGCTGGCCACACTTGCATCCATTGCTGGCACCGGAGCCACTATTCACACCCACAGCCAGCACCCGATGCAGGTCCCTATTGCTCATGGCCATCAATGGGTGGGAGCAGTGGCTACTGATCCCTATCACCCCTCAGGGCTTCTCCACCTCCTCCTGCTCCTGAGAGGTGATCAGGGCTGGCAGCTGCCTCTTACACCTGCTGCTGGCACTAGCCCCGCTTGCACCTGCAGTCAGCACTAGAGACACCACTCACCTGCTGCTAGCGCTGGCCCAAATCACTCCACTCCATCAGAAGGTGCAAGTGGGGCTGGCACCATCAGTGCATAGGTGGCAGCTATACTTCTTTTATGATAGGATAAAGGGAAATTAGACTTTGGAGACCCAGAAGTGTAATTCCATACACACACAAATAAAGCTTTCTACTATATCTTATCCTCAATGTGTGTCTCAGAAAATTTCTTTTCTTGGGATATCTTTTTAAAAAAAATCCATCTCCACTAGCAACTGGGGGAAACCAGGAGACCTGGGGCCATGGTGGGAGGAGCCAGACAGGGGCAGGGAGGATGGGCCAAGACCTGCCCCTGGGCCCACTGCAGCCTCTCGGCCCATAATTTCTTTCAAGATGCACGAATTTGTGCAATGGGCCTAGTTCATTAATGCTAGGAAAGGAGCAAAGGTAATACCAGATATTACAGGCATGTCATTTGGGCAGTTTCACCAGGAAATTGCAACTTTGCAGCCCCCTAGGGAACCACTGGCCTAAAGAGTGGGAGAAGGGATCCAACAGAGAGAAGTAGCTCATGGATAGTAAAGTTGAAAAGGTACTTGCCTGTCAATCAAAACTGGGAGCAAAGATAATTGAATATGGGTGGGCATGGCCACTGCAAGCCTGTGAAAAGTTGGGAATACATAATCCCCTAAACCAATGGTTGGCAAACTCATTAGTCAACAGAGCCAAATATCAACAGTACAACGATTGGAATTTCTTTTGAGAGCCAAATTTTTTAAACTTAAGTTTTCTAATGCCACTTCTTCAAAATAGACTCACCCAGCCCATGGCATTTTGTGGAAGAGCCACCACACTCAAGGGGCAGTTTGCCAACCACAGCCCTAATCCAAGGAATGCTTTCTCTTGTTCCTCTTGTGCTCTTAGCTAGCTCTTGGCTACCTTGCATTCACTAGCCTTTCCTCCATACCCATGTGAACTTTCAGACTCCACAGGCAGGGGAACACAAACTGAGTTAGCCTGAAGCTGTATTGGACTATGGAAATTCTGAACACTGGTTCTGATTTTAGCTCTACTGAAGTCCCCGCTACACTTCTTTTATGGCAGGGCAAAGGGAAATCAGACTTAGCTAATTCCACAAGAAATAAAGCTTTTTACTATATCTTATCATCCCATGTGTGTCTCAGAAAATCCTTTTTTGGGGATATCTTAGGAAATCCATCCCCTTTAGCAACTGGGGGAGACCAGGACCTCTCCCTTCCATTAACAACATTACTGTATCACTTATAAGATAAAACTTATCAGCAGAAACCTAGTATTCAGACACAAAAGGTCTGACCTAGAGAGTAAGATTTAAAGTGGCATGAACTAGAATGAAATAATAACAATGCATCTTTACCACGTGTCTACTTAAATCACTAAAATAAATGTTGAGCCAATAATTTTGGAACCAACATGAAGAAACAAATTACCTTCATTATTCTTTTAATTTTAACACCTTTAATGGGATACAAAACCAGTGCTATTTGCTAAGGAGCTATGTTAATTATTTCATTTTATTTTTTTGCTTTTAAAAAAGGCACATATGAACCAAATTTTTAGAAAATGCTTTTTTCCATATTGCAACCAATTATATCCATATTTGGTTTAATTAGCTTCTGCTATAAATCATTTTATTTCACTCCTTTACTTTATATGACATGACCAGTCTAACCAAAACATCCTCTAACTTAATTTAGCCAAATTTTAGTAAATCTTTTTCCCTCCCCACAGGTTCTTGGACCTTGACTCACTCCTGAATTTAAGAAAGAATTGGAGTTACAACCAGTTCCTCTTTCAATGGCTCTTCTCAAAATTGACTGCCTTCAGGGAAAAACTTTACTAGATCAACTCTCAGACCTTTCTCACTGTTCATTCCACACCCTCAAACCCATTTCTAGTTGATTTATTTTATTCCAACCTATACAAGAAGAGTCCTTCTACCTACAACCGTAGACCTTATATCCCATGAGTGTTCTCCTCATTGTAATAGTCCCCCTCCTCCTATCGCCATAGTCCATTTGAGTAGATTCTCCATATCCTACATCAACTTATCTTGTATTTGACAGTTTTCAAGATAGCCCTTAGTCAATTTCATGCCATAGTCCAGAAGATGATACACTGGTTTATCAGAAAAATAACTGGATACATCAACATTTAAAAAAAAAATAACTAGTTACATAACAGATTCTTGACACAATCTATTTCTACAGGATTATCCATAGTTTTAAAATGTATACATTATTATGAGTTCTTGTTTTATAATATATAGAGAGGAAGGGAGGAAGGTAGAGAGAGAGAGCTAGAAGAATGATGAGAGAGATTCATTGATTGGCTGTCTCCTGCATGCCCCACACTGGAGATCAAGCCTGCAACCAGGGCATGTACTCTGGACCAGAATCGAATCTGGGACCCTTCAGTCCTCAGGCCAACTCTCTATCCATTGAGCCAAACCAGGCAGGTAGAACAAGTTCCTTTTTATAGTTGATAAAACAGATGGGTTAAACACCCAGTTAGATGGGAGTTCTAACACCATGTGTTCAACCACTTATACTGTACCTCCTCCTAACTTCCCACAAATAACTTGTTCTTTTTTTTACTTCCTCCCAGTTAGATTTTTCAAGAGAGAAATAGTGCCATATCATCCCTCAAAATACTATTTGGTTGGGATGCTTCTAAAATTGTATTTTAATTTTGGTTTTAAACATTAAACATGTAATTTAGTTGTTAAAATTATAGCTTTTTATTTTACCTTACATACTTGGTGTTAAACTCCTTTAAAGTAATATGCAAATTAAGAAACTCTATATGTATATTTATGCAAAATAAAATGCAAATGTGCCCACCTAGTGCTTTCACAAACATCTGTTCCCTTTAAGATACAAGTAATGGTATTAAGAGCCTGCTCATTTGCTTTGGCTTATCCAAGGCTTCCATACCCATTTAGAAACATTCACCCAATTCCAAGTTGAGAGTTATTGATGTAATTTCTTTCTTTTCCTACAGCATTTTCTTTAAAAATTCAGAAAAGTAAGTAAATAATATAACCATTTAGATATTAGAATTACCAATATTTGGAACTCCCAGTATAAATTTTAAAAATGAATTAGACCTTTTAAAACAAATAGGCAGGTATTATAGGTAAAAGAGCAGTATTTGTTTATCTCATTACTATCCAGACCCAGTTTAATATTCATAAATTTAATGTTTTGTTATTTCATCACTTTAAAAGAAGTTGTTTCATAAAAAATGCATGCTATTTCTTTTAATGTTTTTAAAAAAACCACATCAAAACTCTCTTACCATAACTCAATTTTTTCTATAAAAATTGTATTTTGGTCATCTATCTACATTGAGACATGTACAGGTCATTGAAAAATGTTACTGGTGGAAGTGGATATTGGGGTGCCAGGAGAAAACCATTTCCTGAAGCCCTCATGGGAGACTGGAGTTCCATGGAAAGCTTTATTGATGATGTACAATTAAGGGAGTTTCCCTCCAAGATCCCATCTCTGTCTGGCCCTTCATGGAAAAAGTCTAATCTTGTCTTCAGCAGGCCAGGATTAAGCCACTGCCCAGAGTCTCTGCTCCATGTTAAAGCACAGTCCAGTCCAGCATCTGGCCAGCTTAGCTTGTGTCCATTGAGTGTGGGGTTTACATGGCCATGGGCCAAGTGGCTGCGTAAAGACATGTCTTGGAGAGATGGGGTGAGTGTGGGCTATGGAGCAAGAGAGCTCAAATGAGAGCAGATGACAGAGAGCTTGAGAGAAAAAAGGAGGGGGAACTCATTGTCTGGGGATGTTAGCCCCTCAAGATCTCCTGTGCTTGCAGTGGCTCCACCGTCCTAGCCAATAATCTTTTCCCCCAGGCTAGACTGACAGGAAAGCACCTTCCCTATATCACCCCAACTTCACTGCACATGTGTCCATCTCCCTCTTTGAGCAATTCCTTCCCCCAGTGATCCCTGGAGAGCATGAAGCTGTAGCTTCCTGGTGACACTGCCCAGATGGTTATAATGTCTGGCCTTCCCTTTGCTTCCTTTTCTTTATTCATATTAACTATCTAATTAATATGAAAAATGATAACAGATGATAACAGAAACATTTGATAATCTCATGTGCTGTGTGACAGTATACCTTGCAAATAAAGTTAACATAATTATTTGTGACCATACTGATGAACAGTTTTCCCCAATAGTTTATTATAAAAGCAATGAAGCAGTGCATATTGTTATGCCTATATTCTATTACAATCATGTAATACATTTTTAGTATATTTTTAAAAGAGGATTTATTTCATAGGATTTTAATGGATTTAACTATCCCTCCAAAATTCACATGTTTAATTCCCAACTCCAAGTACCTCAATGTGTGTCCTTATTAAGAGATAAGGTATTTAGAGAGAAATCAATTAAAGTGAAATCATTAAGGCAGACCCTAATCTAATATGATTGGTGTATTTATAAAAAAAAAAAAAAGGTAAATTTGGACACTAGCCAGTTGGCTCAGGGGCCAGAGTGTCAGCCTGAAGATCAAAGCATACCAGCTTTGATTCCAGTCAAGGGCACAGACCTTGGTTGGAGGCTCCTAACTAGCCCAGGCCCTGGTCAGAGCTTGTGCAGGAGATAAGGAATCAATGCATTTCTCTCTCATCAATGTTTCTCTCTGTCTTTCCCTCTCTCTTCCCCTCTCCCTAAAATTCAATAGAGAAAAAAAAAATCTCAGGTGAGGATTAACAAACAAACAAAAAGAAAAGGTAAATTTGGAATAGTCACACACGCAGAGAACATTACGGGAAGATGAAAGCTGAGATAATGGTGCTGCTGCTATAAAACAAGAAACACTAAAAAATATCTACAAAGCACCTGAAGTTGGGAAAGAGGCACAGAACAGATTTTTCTGCACAACCCTCAGAAAAAACTAACATTGTAAACACTTGACCTTGGACTTCTAGCTTCAAATCTGTGAGCCAATATATTTCAACTAGTGGCCTGGTGCACAAAATTTGTACACTAAGGGGACTGGGGGAGTGTTGTCCCTCATCCTGTCCTCTAAACTCTCTAATCTGGGAACTCCCAGGGGATGTCCAACTGCCGGTTTAGGCATGAACCCTGATGAATCAGGCCTAAACTGGCAGTCGGGCATCTCACAATCTGAGACCACTGGCTCCTAACTGCTTACCTGCCTGCCTGCCTGCCTGCCTGATCACCCCTAACCACTCTACCTGCCAGCCTTTTTGCCCCCAACTGCCCACTCCTCCTGGCCTAATCACCCTAACTGCCTCTGATTTGGCCCTGCCACAATGGCTTTGTCCAGAAGGATACCTGGAAGGTCTCCTACTCTAATTAGCATATTACCCTTTTATTAGTATAGATTGTTTGAGCCACTCAGTTTGTGGTATTTTGTTATGTCAGCCCTATAAAACGTATAGATAGAATATGTACACTTTTCAACTTTATTGGACACTACCAAATATCCTCTAAATCAATTTTCACTTCTACTATTATTTCTTTCTTTCTTTCCAATCTTCCTTTGTGACAACTTAACTTACCAAAGAAACTGTGAGGCCTAGAAGCACTGACCTGATAACATTCTTAAATGATAAAGTTGGAGAAGAATGTTTCTCTCACTCTTGTCCCTTCTCTTCAGAACTACAAATACTGAGGAGTTAGAAGAATCTTTTCTTTCTAATCACCATGGTCACAGGCTTCCTCTACTCTAAGCCAGAATTCTGGTGATATTTTCCTCTCTTGTCCAACACTTGCAATTATCATTTCTCACAGTTCTAATGTGTTAGCACTTTTCTAAACACTTTATTTAATTTAATGTTTAAAACTCTCTTATGAGGTAGCTCCTATTGCTTGTATTTCACAGTTGGGAAAGCTGAGGATCAGAATACACTAAAACATTACCAAATGCTGAAACCAGTTTGGCTCAGTAGATAGAGCATTGGTCTTTGGACTGAAAGATCCCAGGTTCGATTCCGGTCAAGGGCATGTATATTGGCTGTGTGCACATCCCCAGGAAGGGGTGTACAGGAGGCAGCTGGTCGATGCTTCTCTCTCATCGATGTTTTTACCTCTCTATCCCTCTCCCTTTCTCTCTGTAAAAAAATCAATAAAATATATTTTAAAAAATTCCCAAGGTGATACAGTGAGAAAGAAGCAAGGTATGAGTCCTGTTTTTCTGTACTTCAAAGCCAGTTCTCTGGACCATTACTCTGTGAGCTGTTGGGAAAAATAAAATTTCCCCTTTATCCCTCTTAAGTTCTTACAGCTAGACTAATAATAAAATTGACACAAGACTGGATTAACAAGAGAAAACCAATTCATTGCAGGCACACAGGTGATCATAAATCATGCTCAGAGAAAGATTGAATCGGACAGCTTTTTATAATTTTTACACAAGCAATAAATTTGGGAAAAATGGGCAGGACAAAGAAATGTGGAATTGGGTGCTCATTAGCAAAGAAGGTAAACAAAGTTTGGGCTTAGGCATTAAATTAGTAGAGAAATAACAAGATTTGTTTATGTAGGTTTTCTGGTTCTGGATTCTTTAACTCTAGTGATAAGGGTGTCTCCTTCAGTCCCCTGGATCAAGATTATATTTATTTTTATAGATTATATTTATTTCCTTCTTTCAGAGGGACAGAGAAGTCAGGGTGTTCCTCTTGCATTGGCTGCTTCTTGTCAAGTAACATTAATCAAAAGTAATCAATATGCCAGTGTGTAATACTCAGGAACAAACCTGCCCTGGGCCCTGACAGGGCCCTTAGTGCCAACAACAGGCATGCATATGACCCACAAGGACATTCATATCCTAATCCCCAGACCATATGGATGTTGGGTTATATTGCAAAAGGGGGGTTGCAGATGGTGTTAACTTTACTAATCAATTGACCTTGAAATCATTTATTCTGGATTATTTTGGAGGCACACTGTAATCATAAAGGACTGCAAAGGTGGAAGAGGGAGAGAGAAGAGTTGGAGAGTGTTGTGATCAATGAAGAAAGTCATAAGATGGTGTAATTATGCTGGCCTTTGAAGGTAGAGGTATGAGGATGTCCTGTAGGAGCTGAAAAATATGTGGAACAGACTCTTCCCTAGAGCCTCTGAAAAAGTAGTTAGGCCTTGATTTTAGCCCAGTGAAACCTGTCAGACATCTGACCAAAAAAGCCATCTACATAAAAGCCTAATATGCAAATAGACCAAATGGTGGAACAACCGAACAACTGGTCACTATGTCATGCACTGACCACCAGGGGACACATGCAAAACATGGCGGGCATTGGCTCCAGTGGGATGGTGGAGCAGGTGAGCAGGGGTGCCAGACCAAGGCGGGGCACCAGTTGCTGTCATCAGGGTGAGTCTCTGATGGTTACTGGAAACTCTTGGCACCCATGCTCCACAGTCCCACAGGGCACTTGCACCTGCTTCTGGTGCCAGTCCCACTCACACCCACTGTAGGCACCGGATTCGCCACTCACACCTGCTGCTGGAGCCCAGCGCTGTCCCAAATTGCTTGGCGCTGTCTGTGGGTACCAGTAGTGGCTGTAGGCCCCAATCACCACTCAGGGCTTTTCCACCTCCCTCTGGTCCTGAGGGGCAATCAAGGCCAGCAGCTGCCTCTTGCACCTGTTGCCAGCACTGGAGCTGCCCCTTATACTCATTGCTAATGACATCCCCTCCCATACCCATAGTCAATGCTCTTGAGGGCTTCTCCACCTCCCTCTGCTCCTAAAGGTTGATCAGGGAAGCAGATGCCATTTGCACCTGCTGATGGTGTTAGCCCTGCTCACATCCGCTGCTGGCACTGGGCCCAATTGCTCTACACCATCAGCCAGCAGGTGCAAATGGGGTCAGCACCATCAGCACATGACAGCAGCAGAATGGGGGAAGGGGGCATGGCAGAGGGGCTGAGCTGGGGTGCAGAGGATGGTCCAAGACCTGCCCTGTGCCCATTATTGTCTCTTGTCCCACAGTTCCTTTCAAGGTGCATGAATTTGTATACTGGGCCTCTCATAAGAGAATAAATAAATTTATGTTGTTTTATGCCACTAAGTTTGTGATCATTTGTTATAAAATCAACAGAAAACGAATGCAGTACTGAACATTAATTCATTTCATTTATAACTGACAAAAGCATATTTCTGTCTAGCTTTTAAAAAAAGGTAATTTATTATTCCATATCAAGTTTAGAAAAGCGCCTGAGGGATAATTAGAAGAATAGATTCAAATGCCTTAGGTTCTCCCCATCTCCGGCTTTGCTGTTTGTGCTTCAGTTTCCCAATTTTTTCTCACAAAACTTCAAGCAGCTCTCCACCCCATGATGCAACAGCCAAGGTCAAAGGCACAAAGGCTTTAAATTAGCCACATTTTATTACATAGCTATCTATTCTAGAACAAACAACAAGGGCAAAAGGGCAATATTAACCTATTGGCTCTTTAGGAAACCATGTAGGTGAACTAAAAAGAGTTTAGCCCTGGCAGGTATGGCTCAGTTGGGTGGGCACCATCCCGTGCACTGAAAGGTCTTCAGTTTGATTCTCAGTCAGGGCACATGCCCAGGTGACAGGCCCCATAGCTGATATGGGCATATAGCATGCAGCCAATCAAAGTTTAGTTCTCACATGAATATTTCCCTCTTTCTCTTCCTTCCTCTCTCTAAAAAAAAAGAAAAAAAATAAAATTTCTTAAAAAAGAGTTCTAATATACTGCATAGTTTGGAAGACCACTCAGTTGTCTGTTATCTACCCAACAAGTTTTTGCCTTAACTGGGTAGTGACATATCTTTAATTCATGGCTTCCTTCTTTCTGCCTGTTGAAAACAGATACAGTTAGAAAAATAAGATAACATTATTTAAAGTGATAATGATCAGGTGATTGAAAAGAATCTGGGTAATCAGCCAAAACTGGTTTGGCTCAGTGGATAGAGCATCAGCCTGCGGACTGAAAGGTCCCAGGTTCGATTCCAGTCAAGGGAATGTACCTAGGTTGTGGGCACATCCCTAGTAGGAGGTGTGCAGGAGGTAGCTGACCCATATTTCTCTCTCATCGATGTTTCTAACTCTATTCCTCTCCCTTCCTCTCTGTAAAAAATCAATAAAATATATATTTTTTAAAAAGAATCTGGGTCCTCAAAACCATCACAAGCAAAGCTCAGCTACAGCATTAGTTTTCTGTTTCTGTCTTAGAAAATTAACACAAACTCAGTATCTAAGTCACACCAAATTTTTATCTCATAGTAGTATGAAGGGTCAGTAGACTTGGATTGTCTCTCTCAGTCCAACAAGGTCAAAATCATTTCTAGGTACATTCAGGTTGTTGGCAGCATGGATCTCCATGCAGTAGTAGGAATAAAGTCCCATTTTGTTGTTAGATGTCTACTGGGGGTCTTTCTCAAATTCTTGCTGGTTTCTCTCCTCCATTTCTAAGCCATTACTGGCAGTCGAGTCCTTCCCAGGCTTTGAATCTTTCCTGACTCTCTTTTCTGCTGCATCTCTCTGATTCAACTCTTCTTTCTCCCTCTTCCACTTTTATAACTACATTAGCTACCCCTGGATACACCCAGATAAAATCCCCTTCTTAATGTCTGTAACCTTCCTAAATTGTTAATATGAATACTCATATTAACATACTCACAGGTTCCACAGATTAGGTGTGGACATTTTTTTTTTTGGGGGGGGCAGCATTGGTCTGCTTATCACACCATCATAAACTTAGGTCAGATTTATGATATATAGTATAACTATATTTTATTTACTATGTGTGAATACTGAAATACATTGGGATCTCTGGTAGAAATATTGTGTATTTTATACCAAAGTGTATTTTTATCTTAAAGATTTAAGTTGTTTTCAATATTTGCATAGGTTGCAAAAACCATTTCATAACATAGTATGGCCATTTCTACTGTATGGCAAATTCTACTATATAGTCATTTCTAGTCCTAGGAAGACTATACCCTGTATTTCAATGTACTGCTAGAGGAAATCAGTGTTCTTAATAATAAAATTCTTGAAGACTGAGATGCACAGAGAATGTCCATTTTTTTTTCCTTGGAGTTAAGAAGACTAACATAGCTTTAAAATGATAAAAAGAATTTTATGAACATAGAGATAAGCTCCACAGGACTCCTGAATCTCAGAGCTGAAATAAACGCTGAGAAAGGGATAATTGTCAGCCAAAAGACTCCTTCAGGGCAGTGAGAACTCACTTTCTAGCCAAAAACTGATGTAATCCACAAAGAAAAGAACTGTCGTAGAGAATACTGTATGCTTTTTATTGGGGGGGGTTGGAAATAAATAATTGTCCTGTTTTGTCATTTTTAATAAATGGATAATAGATTGAGTCTGTTTATACATAATATAGTTTGTGTGTCTCAGACAATAGCATATGGAACATTTAATAATACAATGATGTAAATAAGAAAAAGTGGTTCTCACTTGGCCATATGGTTTTACTTTCTGTTAAAATATAATCTTTGCTCAGAGTTATGTTATTCATTTCAGATTTCATGATAATTTATTTCCTTTGTTAATGTTATTCAACACTTCTCCAGAATATTTATGTAATAGAAAAGACATCCCAATAATTTCATTAGAATATTCTGTTAATAAATATATCAATGGGGGTTCAAGAAACTGAGAACTTATGGGAGGGTTTATTCGGAAATCTTATGAAGCTAAATAACATAAGTGGAGGGTAGCAACATGAGGAAGATAATTATTGCAAATGCCTGGAAGTCGAACAAAGGAAACACACACCCTGCTAACTCATTCTCAGAGACAAATGACAGTCTCATTTCCTCACTCCCCCAAATGTTTCTAAATCTGTTCAAGGATAAGCTAGTCTTCAGAAAATCAGTGATATCAGTAGGGTTTTCTTATACTCTCATACGAGCTATCAAAAACATCTTTTGTATTTAAATTTATTTTTGAAATATGAGTGACAGATAGCATTGTGTGAGTTTAAAGTGTACAATGTGTTTATTTGACCCATGTCAACCTTCATCCCAGGGGTAATGAGGCCCACCAACAATTACACTCCTCCTTGACATGTATTTTAACTTTCACGTGATAGTCTTTACTACTGAGGTGGTAAAAGTGCTCCATTTTATCACTTGTTGTGAAAGAATTTACTTTGAAGAAAATCACTGGCACAAGGGATTAAAAGAAAAGAATGACTAACTCGCTTCAAAAATAATGAGAATAATATTCAATCCTGGGGTGACATTAAATTCTCATTCAGTAGATTCCGAAGTTGTAGAAAAACAAAAACAAAAAAGGTGTGCAGATTAAGCTCTTTTTTGTGTGTGTGGCCATAGCATTTCCATGATATTTAATACTTATTTTTCATTGGATAGCCTACCAAATTTTATATTTTTTAAAGGTTAGTTTATTTTAACACGGTAAATTTCTGTTGTGTTAACGTGGAAAAATCTACAAGATATATCATTAATTGAAAAAAACAACAAGATGTGTAAAAAAAGGCACTAATTGTGCAGGGGGAAAAATAAAAGGTCCATATGTATAGATACAAGTTTTTATATGCAAATTTCTGGAAGCTTACATAATAATTTGTATTAATCAGGTGCAAACAAGAAGCAGATGGCACACTCAGATTTAGCTAACTTGAAGAAGGTTTATTTATAAATAAATTAATCACAAAGGTGTGGATGGGTTTAGAAAACAGAAAGAAAGGGACAGTGCAAGATTTTTGGCTGTTAACATAGGACCGTTATCTCTCCTAGGTGTGAAGTTATGAAGGCACTTAAAGATGGGGCAGGTTGCCAGAGGACCTGACCAGGTGATCAGAGCTTTGGAAATTTTAGTCCCACCCACTGACCTCCAGGGATGATAACTTAATCTATCATGTCTATGTAATGGAGCTTTCATAAAAACCCCCAAAGAATAGTGTTCAGGGAGCTTCTTGGTTGGTGAACAAGTGGAGATTTGGGGAGGATGATATGCCTTAAGAGGGAATTGAAGCTCCATTCCCTTTCCCACATGCCCTGCCCTGTGCATCTCATCATCTGGCTGTTCCTGAGCTACATCCTTTTATAGTAGACCAACGACCTAGTAAGTCACATGTTTCTCTGAGTTCTGTGAGCGACTCAGCATAGTAATCAAACCCAAGAAGAGGGGATTGTGGGAATCTCTGACGATAGCCAGTTGGTTAGAAACACAGGCAATGGTCTGGGTTAGTGACCTGTAACTGAAGAATAAGCCCTCAGCCTGTGGAATCTGAGGCTAGGTAGGTAGTGTCTGTCCTGAACTGCATTCTCAGACATCCTGCTGGTATTTTAAGAATTGCTTATTGGAGGTGTGAGGAACACTTCCTCCCCTAGGCTGCAAACTGAGACTCAAAACAAAATTGGTGAATAAAGACCTTGACTTCACTTTCCTTCCTCTTTTCTCCAACTGGGACCCAATTAAGCAAACCCAACAAAAACCAATCCTGAGGAAGCTCAGTGTCCTAGTTAGGAAGTTCACTTGGGTCAGATATCAAAACAAAGAAGAGGGAAAAGGTGGTGGAGAGCAAGCCTAGAGAGACAAATGAAATGAATTTACTATGTGGCAATTAAATTAGTTTCACCAGCTATCTTTTAGTGTGACTAGATCTTCCCTCTGCATTTGTGATTGTTGCTTTCTTATTGAGGATTGCATAAAGCAAGTGTTTCCAAGTAAAAAATTAATAATAACAACTTCTTTTCAGGAAGACTTTCACAGTTGGACATAACTGTACATTAAATTATAATTAAATTAATTACTCTATTATTATTAAGCCTGGAATTATAGCTAATAGATAAAACATATTATTTTTTTAAAGGATCAGCACCATCAAAAAATTTGGAAATACTTGCAAAATTTATTCAAGAGGTGCAGGGAATTGGTCATGTTAACAAAATTGAATTGGTTCACCAGTCTGTATATGGAAACATAGTTGCCTTGTGAGTAGTAAGCAGGGTGGTTACCCAATTGGTTATCTCCATTTTAGAGAAAACAAGAATACATCTTATATGTCAAATCATAAAGCCAGAATCGGAATCCAGTTCTGTTGATAACATTAGGATAGTTAATATTAAGTAGGAGAGATAATTTGTTAATTTGGTTTCAAATGTCACCTCTGTGCACTAATTTCATATTTTCGGCAAATCACTTAACTTGACTAATTTAAACAATAGAGGTTATCATTAAAATATTTTCTCTTACAGGCTAAGATGAGGATAAAACTGTACAGTATCTGAGAAAACAGATAATGTAAGCTAAAGCACATTATTTCACGTACCACAGAGTTTGTGTTTCTTTCTGTCTGTCTCTCTCAGACACACACCTAGACTCACACATGCTTGTGAATGTTCAGAAATTCCTGAGAGTTGTTATCTGTCCTATTTCTTTACACACACACACACACACACACACACACACACACACACACACACATTATTGATATTTTACAGAGAGGAAGGGAGAGAGATAGAGAGCTAGAAACGTTGATGAGAGAGAAACACCGACAAGCTGCCTCCTGCATATCCCCTAATGGGGATGTGCCCGCAACCAATGTTCAGGACCTTGTCCGGAATCTAACCTGGGACCTTTCAGTCCGCAGACCTACGCTCTACCACTGAGCCAAACTGGTCTCGGCTGTCTGGCCTATTTCATCTCCTTCCACAGTAAGAAACTGGTCCTACTGGTCTTGCTTGCCATGTACAGTATGACAATGCTTTATAAGGCACCACAGCTTTCCTTAAGTTTGTGCATTGGCTTGAACTACTGAAAATATTTTTGTAAATGCCTCCTAAACAGTTGGGAAATTAAATACTCTGGCCTTTGTGAAATGTTTGGGCCATGAATATATTTCATTCTCTCTGTAACTTTTCCTCTCCTTTCTTCTGTCCTACAGAGAACAGACTGAGCTTTTTCTTAACAGAGGTATTTTTGGCAGGAAGAAAAAAATCCGAAGTTGTCTGCATGACACTCTCCTTATGTGGCATTTGTTTCCTAAAACCAAACTGTGCTGAAGCAATAAGCCCAGGTTCTCTGGAGGAGGAAGAGACTGAAAGAAACATGGACGCAAAGGAAGAATGTCTTTCAGGCTAAAAATAGAACCGGGAGCCTGAGCAAAGGTAGTCTGGATGCAGTTCTGAGTTTAGGACAGACAATCAGGGATCCCCTTAATCTGATCTGTAGAGATTTTCCAGCGAAGGATCAAGAATTTCAAGTGGAAAGTCGGCATGGGTCTCAGCCTTGGCAGTGATTTGTGAGCCAGGGAAGCAGCAGGGCAGAGGGAACTCAGAGAAAACATCTGAAGGAAATCTGTTGGTTTCTTAGAGAGAAGGAGTGCACTCCAATGATTATGGACTAAGGATATATTTTTGAATTATATAAGGATTATTTTTGCTGCTATCTATGAAGTTGAATTTTCTACCTGTCAAATAGAAAATAGAAATGCAATTAGACCTGGATTGTGTTTTGTTTTGTTTTTAATAATTAGGTTGAAATTAAGATGTCTCTTACTTGGAGAAAGTGAAACTTATTCTCATACATCACCAATACGAAGTCTGCACCTGGGGCTGGAGGGATTTAGGAAGTGAGATTACACAGCAAGTGTAAATCAGCTGAAGTCCAGAGCTTTCCGGTCTGATGCTCTCTGCAGGGGAATAGCTGAGGGGCGACAGCATTCTTTGGATACATTGACATGCAAAGGCATCTTAAGGAGCCTACACTGAATTTTAGAGATGCTACCATATGTTGTATTTGCTTTAACTGTGCACACATTCAGGTTGAATAAAGAGGCCTCCACCCTGACCCTATTAGGTGATTTCCTTCAAGTACATTTATATGGTTAAATAAAACATGTTTATTGAGGTGTACCTCACACATTTAAAAGTACAATTTAATAAGGTTTGACATATGTATGCTCCCATGAACCCATCAATAACAGGAAGAAAACTGGCAAATTCTAAGGCATGTAGAAATAAAACAATACACTCTTGAACAACCAATGGGTCAAAGTGGAAATCAAAGGGGAAATTAAAAACACAAACAGGAAACAAACATTATTGGCTTCCTGGTATCCAGCGTCTATCTTTTTAATTGTTTCCAGTGAAAAGGATATCTAATCCCAGCTACTACATCTTTTGCAAAAGCATAAATAACTACCTTTTCATTTGCTTTTAAACCAATGATGGTTTAATGATATAACTAACAAATGCCTTACTGAACATCTGCTACTTGTCAGACACTGTGCTATTAGATGTCACACACATTATAGCAAAGTTTTTGAATCATGTATTTCAGGAAGAAAATGTGTGATTCCAACTTTTCCTACTTTTAACTTTCCCTGCCAAGGATACATCTCAAATGTGCTCATATAAAATAAGGACATGTATTTGTATGCATATGAATCTTTCACTGAAAAAAAAATGTTTTCCTTCTAATTATTGGTCCCTTTTTATTTATTTCATATATTTTATATATTTTTTATTGATTTCTTACAGAGAGCAAGAAAGAGGGATAGAGAGTTAGAAACATCGATGAGAAAGAATCATCGATCAGCTGCCTCTTGCATACCCCTACTGGGGATGTGCCCTCAACCAAGGTACATGCCCTTGACCGGAATCGAACCTGGGACTTTTCAGTCTGTAGGCCAACACTCTATCCACTGAGCCAAACCAGTTTTGGCTATTGGTTCCTTTTTATTTTTTAATATATTTTATGGACTTTTTACAGTGAGGAAGGGAGAGGGATAGAGTTGGAAACATCTATCAGTTGCCTCCTGCACGCCTCCTACTAGGGATGTGCCCACAACCAAGGTACAAGACCTTAGCCAGAATCAAACTTGGGACCTTTCAGTCTGCAGGCCAATGCGCTATCCACTTAGCCAAACCAGTTAGGGCATTGGTCCCTTTTTAAAAATACTTCAAACTGTGGGAGTTGAATTGGTCATACGATTCAGGGTAGTTTATCATCATTAGCCCATTCAATTCCCCTCTCAAGTAAGCTCTTTGGTGTTTCCCTTCTCCTTCTCTCTGTTAGTCCTTCCTCCCTTTTTCCTTTCCTTCCATCCCACCTTCTTTCTTTGGTTCCTTCCTTCCATCCCTTCTAATTCCCTCCCGCCTCTCTCCTTCCTTCATTTGTTCCTTAGACATCTGTCTTCCATCCCTCCCTAGTGATGAAAATCCCATTATGTTTATTAGGCATTTTTAAAGTTTGTGTTATTTTATAATATATATTGGTTATATACAAGTATTTTGCATTTATAAGGGGTATATTGTGTTTTGTATGTCCTGGTTTGATTATGCCTTGTTTTCACTCAGATATATGTATATAAGAGCCAGCTATACATGAGGTCTTGCTTGTGTGTGCTTATTTCTTGCCTCTAACTGCTATATGATATGCATCCATCACATTTCTCCATCTGCTTTCCATGTAATGGGCACGCAGATGGCCTGTAATTTTTCACCACAATCAGAATACAGTATTGAAAATGCTAATAAATGCCCTCCCCACTTGCATAAATAATTCTCCATTATGTTTTCCTGGGGGCAGAATTGTTAAGAGAAAATACATACACAGGAGTATTTTGAATGTGTCCTGAACAGTATAGATTTCACAGTCTGCAGTAGTGCCACTACCAGTGTTTGAGAGTTGCTGTATTCTACCCACATGCATACTAAGAGCTGTCCAGCATTTAAAGGTTTGACAGAGAAATAGGCATAACCTATGTTCATATTTCTGATTTGAAGTGACTTTGTGCATCCCTTCATAAGCTTATTAGCACTTTAGTATTTCACTTCTATAAAATATAATTTACAACCACTGCTCGTATGTCTGTTGGAATTGCTGTATATTTCTTCTTGATTTGCAGGACCTTTTGTTTTCCTGGGAATAATGATTATTTATCCATTGCCAATTTTGGATATGCAAATGTTGTCTCCCATCCTGACATCTTACTAATTTTGTCTTTAGTGCTCTTCACTCACAGAGTTGTTAATTGTGAGATAATTCAGTTAGTCCTTTTGAACAGCCTATTGGTAAGAAGTTTTACATAAGTATTCCTTTTTCCTACGGGCAGGAATAGCTTGTACTGACTTCATTGTTTTACCTGTCACTTTTAGGCGACTGATCTTAAGAAGCTAACTGGTGGCACATAAAGATAGAGTTGAATTTTCTTTATACTGTGAGCCACTTTTTATAGATTGAACAACCTGGTTTGCAGAAACATGTTTATGGTATTTATGTCCCCATACATACAGTCTGTCTCTAAGTCCTTTAATCAATTCCATCTACATATTTTTTTCTTCAACCAAATGGCACTGTTTTATTATTAGGGCTTTGTGGTATGAGTTAGTTCTATACGATTGATATAGGGGGAAAAAGCTAATAATTTAAAGTTTGTTCTTGTATGTCTTGGGCTTTTGTGTATATTTTCCAGTTCTATCATTCCCTTAAGTCATCTAGGGGATCTTCAATCTTTTGTTTTTATTTCATATTTTATTTATTTTATATGTTTATGATATAATACTTCAAGTTACTTATTTTTATTGCTAATATTGTTCCTTTTTTCAGAGAAAGGGAGAGGAATAGAGTTAGAAACATCGATCAGTTGCCTCCTGCACACCCCCCACTGGGGATATGCCTGCAACCAAGGTACATTTCACCCCTTGACTGAAATCGAACCTGAGTCCTTTCAGTCCACGGGCAGACGCTCTGTCCACTGAGCCAAACCAGTTTGGGTTGCTAATGTTGTTCTCTATTTTGAAAAAAAAAAAGGGAGAGAGAGAGAGAGAGAGAGAGAGAGAGAGAAGAATGTTTGCCTGCTGCAAGAATGCTGCTTCAAGTATTTCTGTTGGTCAACTTTTTTGAGGTTGTTTGTCCTCGTGAGATACATAGTTTTGAGCCTACCAAACTATCAGATATTGTCTGTTAATATGGATTGAAAATCAGAACCTTTGTGTGTATGTGTGTGTGTGAATTTCAGCCAGTTTAATCATTCTTATTTTCTGTTAGTCCATCAAAAAAAGCATGTTGTCAGAATTGAAGCAGCAATGCTTAAGGGGCATTCAATTTATAGCTATTTTTCTTAATTTCTCAGGCTTTCTCAGAGCTCTGGCATCACCTAAGGGCACCAGTATAGACAGGGTTTTATTCTGAAGGAAAAGGCTATCATGACCCAAGGCAGTGACAACACCTAAAACATTTTCTCCAAGCTGTCTTCCCTCCGAAGGCTCTGGACAGCTGTGCACTGTCTAAGCGCACCAGTCCAAGAAAAGATGTGCCTCCCTATGAACATCTTCTTTGTGTTGTTGCTTGGTTACTTGCATTTTCCTGTTACTGTTAGCTTGATGGGTTAGTTATGGGTATTGAAGTTTCACTCCTACCTTCAATTTTTCCAGAGGTGAGTTTTGGGGAGAAAGTCATACACTGCTTTATGCCATCTTTGCATGAAACTTTATCCTTAATCACCTTTCTTATGATGCCCCTTTCAACTTGCTATTGCAGAAAAAAAATTGCTTATTTCACCATATACTCATAGGTCTTTAATAAATTTGAATTTACTCATTTAATTTTTTTTTTATCCTCACCCGAGGATATTTTTCCATTGATTTTTAGAGAGTCCAAGAGAGAGGGAAAGACAGAGAGAAATAGTGTGAGAGAAACACATGAATGGATTGCCTCCTGCAGGATCCCCGACCAAGGGCCCAGGCCAGGGAGGAGCCTAAAACCAAGGTATGTGCCCTTGACTAGAATTGAATCCAGGACACTTTGGTCTGCAGGCCAACACTCTAGCCACTGAGCCAAACCAGCCAGGGCTCACTCATTTAATTTTATTGTGTTAGTTTGTAATTCCAAATTTTTTCTATTTTTCTTATTTTCAAGAATTACTTTACTTCAGGAGTTCTTCTAGTAACAGGCATGCCATATAGAAACTAAGGTACATCTTCTGTAACAATAATAAATTTAGTCAGTATTTTGTTGTCAAATATTATCTAATTGAATCCTCATATCAGCCCATTAGTTTAGATATTATTTTCACCAGTTGTAGGTGAAGAAATTATTATTAAAATAACTTTTCCTGGATCCTAAAGCTTGAATTTGGAATAAGCTCTGAATTGCCTCAAAATATGAGCTGGTAGCTACTAAAATCTGATTTTTGATGTCTCTTAAAAGCTGGAATACACTTACTGGTAAAAAGTAAAAACATGAAAAAGTACACACACACAAAAGATACTTAAAAAGCAAAAAGGAAAGGAAGTTTATTTTCTCTATTTCCTGTTGCCACAGATCACAGTTCAAAGCTCTTTCCCAGTGGAATTAATCCACTGCCAGATTTGAGTTTATTCTATCTCATGTCACCTGCTAGATGGCATGTACCAGGGGTATAAGAAACTATAGGCCTGACCTACTAGTCCCAACAAAGACAAAGTCTTCATACTAAGATCCAGGACCAATTACTTACATCGCTAATGCCCTGGTGTTCATATAGAAGTTTATAGAGTATTGCATTCTGGTAGGAACTGCTGTTCTACTGTTGAATGTCAGATGCATTATTCATAACACATGGCAGTAAAACTGAATAATTAATATCTCAATATCACTGATAATCCACCCTCCCTTTCCACATGCCAATATGCAATTTGGAAATTCTTTTTGATGCATGCCTAAAGTGTATATCACGCTGTGCAAGAGTTCTGCATCCTGAAAGATAGATATAAATCTGAAACACAGCTATTGTGAGTCTTATAACTCAGCAATTATTTCTTCCAAGACCCCATAAATAAAAATGAGAAAGTTTACCTATATACTTGTTTTTTTGAAAATTGGAGAGTTGGTACAAGTCTAGTAAACTATTATTTTAAAAGAATGGTTATTGAACTGAATGCGACAGCAGCTTAATATATGTGCAGAAATTTACCCTCTTGACAATGCAATTTGAAAGCTGAATTGTTTTCGAATTAGACTGGTAAAAATTATAGGAAGGTATTTTTCATGAAGGAATAGAATTCCCAGTCCTTGGATGACTCTGTACCTTAGAATTAATATTCCTTAAATAGCAAAAAGGGTAGGGAGGATTTTTCCTTCCTTAAGTAGATAATAGTTGCATATTACTAATTATTATATACAATTTTTAAACTTAAGTTAAAAGGTAATGTCTGATTCCTTTTAGCCATTGTCATCTATTACCATTCATTAATATTTCCATCACCACAATTACATTGAGTGCCTAACGTATCTTTGCCAGTCTAGCAAGAGATCTCATTCCTCCAGAACACCGATTTTGATCCACGCTCAGATAAGCTACTATTACAATCACGAGGCAATAATTAACTATCACAATGATATTATCTCTCTATAAGAAACAGCCAACATTTCCTGAATTCCAGAATGTATAAGGCACAAGCTCATATATCAATTAGTCTCCTATCCAGTTGAGATTATAATGAGAATTAAAAAGGGGAAAATACTCACAGAGGCATAGGGAGGGGCTAGTAGTAGAAACCCAAAATAGCACCCTTGTCAAGCTGATTTTAAGTTAGGGTGAAGGGCAAGCCATATAAAAATAAATATAGAAATAGGCAAGTTGATTAGAAAACGGGTTCCTGAATTAGTACCATTTGGAGGCGAATATCAGATTCTGCTTCTGTTCTGACATATTAGGAAATGTGTCAGAGTTGCACCCCAGGCCATTTAGATAGCCTTTATCTAATGGCACCCAGCTTTCCCAGGGAAACATTTTTATTCCTATTGAGAGCCAGAAAGCCTACAGCAAGGAGACCCAAATCATTCCTTTAAAAAAAAATCATCCCCAATATGACCAAGAAAGGAATCTTCCTACTTGTTTGTGTAGGAGAGCTCCCTGCTGTTCTCCGCATGGGAGAGTCTCTGTTGCTCACTCTCCCTGAAGCTGTGGATGTTTTTCTTTTTCTTTCTTTTTCCTTTACCAAGAGAACATTTTAATTCTTTGGTGCTCCTTTAGTCACCAAGGTGGCATTACTACTAACCTCCACACTTTGAAATGGTTACAGTCAAACTTTAGATCTCATTCTTCCTACCATTACTAAGGGTAATGGTTCTCAAGCAGTACAACTGTCAGAGAAAGCCCAGGAAAGAGAGATGGGAGAGTGGTTCTATTGAAAGGTAAGAATCTCCTGTGAGTGAAAAAAATTCCTTCATGCATTGACTGAACCCCAAGTGGACCTTTCCTATTGACAAGGGAAATGCATTTCTGAGGATGGTGCAATCAAGAAAGAAAATGCCATTTCCTCCAAATTGAAGAAATGGCTACAGCACTGCTTGCAAGAATGACCTCTTCAGAAGACAGGGCAGAAGAATTGAGCTATGTCCTTCCTCCTCTAACTAGTACAGTTATCAGAACTGTCAGCTGTTTCTGGCATCACTAGAAACAGCCTCTTTGAGCAAGGACAAGAGGAGAGGTTAATATGGTGGTGTGATGCTGTGGAAAAGGATAATTAAATATCTGTTACTCATTCAGCTTCATCATTCCCCACATAAATTGCATGCTTGTAAGGAAGCAGGTATACCTACCTGCATGGAGTTCATTGAGCATTTTTGACTTTCACATAAGTGTAAAAAGATAAAGTGTCATCGTCCCGAGAGATTCCCCATGGGGCTCTAATACGTTTACCAGATGCTTGTGTTAAGTCATAGTCTGATGGACAGTGTCTTAGGTTGACATTCCTTCTTGTTACTTTTATACAAGTTGGCTGGGAAAGGGTCAAAAATAGTGACAGGTATTTCAGCATTCCTTGATCCTACTCAGAGCAATGTTTAGAATTATAAACACATTTTTCCATTGTATGAGTATGGACTCTCAGTATTAATTATCATCTTTCATCGTCATTCAGAGGAAATTGCTTTTGTTATTCTTTTAAAAATCCCAAAAAAAATCCCAATGTAATAAAAATAACCAGTTTTTTGTGCATAAATCCACCAGAATACTACTGCTATGCTTATTCAATCTTTATACATTTGCCTAGTTTTGCAATGAAGGTATGTCTTGGTGGGTCTGATTATATTTGCCACATTTTATAATTGTTTCCCAAACAACAGGGAGGCTAAGCAAGTTCACTCTGACTACCAGGAAATGAGACAAATCAATTTTATGAAATATATAGGTAAAATAAAAAAATCAATCACCAAATTTTTTTTTTTGTAAATCAATCCACAAATGTAGATGTGTGTGAAGCATTTTGCCATGGGCTGGTTGGAACAGTCTACCCAGAACCTAGAATAGGATCCTTCTTAAGTGCAAGCACTTAGGATATAATTTTAAGATGGTACACAATTAGAACTTTGGGTTTTAAAATGATATTCCTCCTCTTGTTTACTCCACTAATTAGATAGCTTAAATCACTGTTCCCCAATTCTAATTAAGTAACTTTCCCATTAAGGGTCTGCCCTGCCTCTGTGTGAGTCACCAAACAGCTGCATGTAACTCACGTTGCTAAGATCCTTCCTGGGTTTAAACTTGCATTCGGGCAAGGATAACCATCAGCAAAAGTAAACTCAGGGTAATGTTAGGCAGGTTTATTTGTTCTAAGCACCATGCTCCCATAGAAAAGGTCACCCCAATGACATTTAAAGTGGAGAGAAAAGTTCAAGTTTGGGATGAGGGCACATCAGTGTCAACAGAGAGATCGGGGCTCCTGAGAAAAGCTTCCATCAGCGGGAAAGGGAGATGAGGAAAGTCAGCCTGACCCTCCCCTCCAGAGGTGAAGTGCATCTTATGGCGGTGAGTGCCACGCGAGTTTGATCTTGAGCTCTCTTGTCATGACTTTTGAGAGGAATTATCAGTCAAGTGGTATGGTCAGGAGAAAGGCATTGCGGAGAACAGGGAAGGCTAATTTAATTGCCTTTGTTCCTCAGTGACACAGCTTAAATTGAGCCTGCGTTTCTGAGAGCACAGGGATATTTGCATGCTTGGATTTTCATAAATGGGAAATGAACTCAAAGCACTTGGCCTACCGATAATGTACCACTTTATATTTGAAGGACAAAAAATACAAGAGGGAGTCAAGGGAATCTGAAAATCCATTTTTTTCCCCACTCTCTCATTTTCTCCTAATTTTTAAGGGTGAGCCTAGTGAAGGTCAATTTACATGTGACCTAAAATGGACTGTATATAATGTAAAGGTGAAGAAAATAAATGTCAAAAGCCAGAAAACATACCCTCAATGTATATTCTTGAGAAGAACAATAACTCATGAGTAAAGGAAATCAGTTCACTTCCTGATGATTCATTTATTAACATATTAAAGATCTTTTGAAACTTGGTCAGTACCCAGATAAATTCTGCCACTGAATTGTTATGTAGGAGACACTTTGTCTATATGACTAAGTTATTACCAGGGTAATAATTCTAAGCTGTTCTAGAAAAATAAGAAAAAACCTGAAAAATCTCCAATAATATTCAACTCTTGAAAGACTTGGAACACTTTTCACTGAAAATCTGGTAGTACTGTGATTTCCTGGAGGTAGACATAATTAACACACATACAAAGGCAATTTATACTCCTGGCTTCCAAATCATCCTGTAAATTTAGATGCTGTTTGAGTTGAATTTTTTCTTTATATCTTGGAGTTCATTGTCACTTGTCTCCTCTCTATAATCATTGTTTGAGATTTTATTAGCGTTCAAATAAATGTAAGTAATAAAAAGTTACCTATCACTGTCAAATTTTGGTGCAACATTAAAGAAGAATGTCCACAATTATTTGAACACTTCCTCATTTTTAATTACATTTTTACATTAGGCCAGATTTTCTTCATATACTTTAACTAAAGACCACATCACAACTGACAGAATGCAGAGGGAAGAGTCCAACTATCTTCTAGAAAACTCCTCTGTGAAAAAGATTTGCAAATTCATAAAACAAAGCCATTATTCTCGCTGTTTTTATTTTATTTTGGAAAATATAGCTATTTTATAAACAAACAAATGAAAAGTGAATGAAGCTATCATAACACCAAATCCTAACACAGTGAAGTTTCTGAGCAATACGAATTTATAAAATTCAAATAAGTGAAACATCAATAAATGCGAACTATTGTTGCAACTTGTAGAGGAAACAATAAATAGAATCTTTTTTTCCCCTCAATTGGAATCAATTAAGAAAAAGCAGGGATCTGACAGATGGAGACCAAAAGAACACCAAGAACACTGATAAAACCTAAATGGTAAAAATGTTTTTTTAGTCTGTTAGCCAGTTGGGCTTGCTCAGACTACACCCTGAAATGGAACCTGCCCACCAACTTTCAAGCATGGCTGGGACCTTGCATGCCTTCCCCCTGTAAGCTGCCCCTATAAAGCATTAAGGAAGGTGATGCAGAGAGTACGTATGCTCTTCTAGGAGGTGTATCAGAAAGAGAGAGAGGATGGGGCTGAGTTACACTAGTGAATTCTCCTCTTTTACTCTCACCCATGAAAAATGTACTATTTATTCTGTAGGCAAAGTGAATCTAAAGACAGAGGGGTCCATATTTTATTCTATTGTAAGAATGAATATCAGTAGCATTTATTGGAATTAAAAAATAATGTAATAACAATAACCTCTTGAGATTTCCAAACACACCTATATTTGAAAGGAGGTAAATGAACTGTACCTTTTAAGATACCACTTTTGATACTGACCAGTATTTGTCAACTCATATATACAAATATTCGCTTGCACACACATAGGTTTCATAGATTAAAAATGACTTCAATGACTGCACATTGATATATATTGAATTGCTTTTCTGGAAATGGTTGAATATTATATTATTTCCCAAATCAATGAAATTGGGTCAAACTATATACCCAGAACCACATTTCATGGCACAGGAGTAGAATGCAATCATTTTATTGTTTTCCCAATTTAATTCTCCAAAATACTATAGCTTGTTAAAACTAATGATATTTGTTACATTCCTTTTACAATTCTTAATATATTCTGAATTTGAGGCTATTTCCTTAAAAAGGGTTACTTATTTGGATTCTTAAATTTTGAAACTCAGATGACTTGGGATGATCAATAGTGCTAAAATGATAAATTATCATCTTTATTTTTTTCATTATTCATATCTGCCTGTTGCAATTTTGACTACTAGTTAATGTTTGTTTAGAAAGAAGTCGATCTATGTAGTTGTGTGTGCTTAACTCTCAGTCTGCCTGTTTACATATTTATTTCTTATTTCTAATTATTAACTTCCACATCTATAATAATAAAGTGTAATATGCTAATTAGACCAGACATCCTTCAGGGTCTGTGAGGAAAACCCAGGTCCCCTCCAGCCTGGATCCTGGGTGCTAGAGGGAAAGCAGTGCCGCAGCCAGGGGAAGGAAGGTCTACTCTTGCACAAATTTCATGCATCAGGCCTCTAGTATTATTATAAGAATTAAAAAAAAAATGCAACTCCCAGCTGTGATCCTCTTCTCATGTTCTCCCTCTGGAAATGTTCTTATTCTAATTTCTTTAATACACCCCTACTCTTGGTGCTTGTTCTGGGGTCCTTTACTTAGTGTATTTAACAGCTCAGTCTTGTTGAGTATTGATTTTTGAGGCAGATCAACTTCAACAGGCATCAGTGTCCAAAAGGACCACATCCAAATGGAAGAGCAGTTTGCAATAAGATGAAAATGTCATGGGAACCTCTAGGGCGATATCCAGAGGTGACAGGCCATTACTCCTCTGCATCCTTACTTGCAATGAAATGATCTCCACTCCACAGTCTGTAAACTGCTCAGGGAATTATTTACATTTGAGCATCTTCCATAACGTAAACCCCAGCACCAAAGAGTTTAATAGAAAATGATAGGAAACGGAAGACACATGTTCAAACTGTGAAGCTATCTCCATTCTTAATATGATTTTGATAGTTATTTATATCATTTCAGGTTAAGTTGCTTCATTTAAAAAAAGAGGAGAAGTGAGCTATTTATAATATTATAATAGGTATCATTTACTGAGTATTGACTATATCTAGGCTTCTCTGCATTATTTATATTCATTATGTCATTTAATCCTAAGAATGATTGTAGGAGCGCTGTAGTCCTATTATTCCATTTTACGTTTGAAGAAACTGAGTCCCAGAGAGGCTAACATATGTGGTAAATGGCAGAGGCAGAACACAAATTCAAGTCTGTCAGCCTTCCGAGTCTGTGTGGGAGGGTAAGATTCCAGTTCATGTTAGCAGCCTATGATGATTGGTTATTTGGGTGGTGTGCATTGGAAAACAATAAAGGGTTTCTTAGCAGACAGGGTGACCTAGAATCGCCTGCAGCACTTACATACATGCTTTAAGGCACGTGGAATAGCACTTTTAAAAGCCTATATGCTACATGTATCTTCATTCATCTTCTTTCTTTTAGATTGGAAGCTTGTTGTAGAGTCATATTTCTGGAATACATATGGTACAGGACTGAGTATATTACAGTGATGGAATATAATGTGGGGATAATTGAAAAAAAGACAGGGAAATCATCCCTGATTAAATTTGTAAATGGCTGTCTGGAGAACCACTATAATTTATGAGGATTTGTTGCTCAGAGAGTAAATAATACCAGTGACAGCATTTCCTCAGAGAGCAGACTATCAAATCTGCTGCAGAGTACGTGCCAATACTTTCTCTCAAAAACACAGTGGGGGAGAGAGAGCAGTGCCTATGGCCCTCCTCGCTGCCTAGGAGCAGAGGGACAGCGCTGGACTTCCGGTGCAGCTGAACTATAAATTCCTGCTGCTGGAACAGCCTTACGTTCCCAGAACGTAACTGGGTGGGGTCTGTTGTCTAGATACGCAAACTCTATACAATTCCACTCGCCATTTCTGTTGTATGAGAACTGTCTGGTAATTTCAGATAATAATCTTCTCTGTTGTAATAATAATGATTTATAAAAAAAAAAAACATGCACTGTATAAACTGCAGCAACACTGTATTCATGCCACATAAAAGAAGTGGCAGGTACTTTGCAATTAGCATTTCTAAGTGTCTGCTAAGGTAGATTGCATGTTGAAAATTATAATGCACGGCCCTATATTTCAGAGCTAACTCCAAAATCCAAGGTACCAATTCTAGCAGATTTCATTCCACCGTTAGCTCTCGTGTGGCATATGAATTGAAAGCTAGGCAACTCCTCATTCAAATAAGGTATTAAAACTTGAAACCCGGGCTCTCACACTTTAGAATCTGATGGCATCAGCACTTATTAAGGGCAGTTTATGAAACACACAGTGCTCTTGGTCAAATGTGAGCTACATATATTGATGCTGCCACTTTAATTAATACTTGCCGTTTTTAACGGGCATTTGTTGTTTGAAATAAATGCCTGTTCCGTTCGGCTCACAAGATCTAGGCCTTATTGGAATCTTATTGCATAGCTTTAATAACCATTTGACATTTGGCGGTTCTGGCTAACAATAGAACAATGATTCGTATCTCCCGAATGGATTATAAAGTCCTAGAGGGAAGTCATGTTCTACATTCATTATAGTAATCAATTAATTAACCTGACACACACAGTTAGGATGTAGCAGGCTTAGCAAATACCAGACGACTGATGAACCAAAGTTCAGAGGTAGAGCAATATATATTTGTTAGTTGCATTCTTTGGGTAAATTTGAGATAAAATGAAGTCGAATGTGTAAATCATTCAATTCGGTGGCTGTAATAAAATAGCTCATATAATATATATGTTTCTCTTTGCCCCTTCGTTTTAAGTCTCCTAAACAGGTGTGAATGGAAAACAGGCGTATAATGTTCTCTCTTGGCGAGATGTTTGTTTTCTGAGGGCAGAACAGACACCCCAGGATGGAGTCATTACAGGTAGCAAATATAACAAACCTTGTCCGTGCTCAATCCTATCTCTCGTAGCCAACTCTGAAACCCACACAAGCAGGCTGAAGCGACAAAGAAAGATCCCCACGTGTTCTGTGGGGGGCAGAGCGTCACAATGCATTGCTTTCAGGGGGGAATAATGTAACACCGGCCCAGCTTCAGGGAGAAACACAACAACAACAACCAAAAAAAGCACGCTGGCTTCTCATTTTGCATTTTACAATGATTGGTCCAAATTCTGTTTGGTTGATTGCACCAAATTGTCTTGTTTTTTGAAAAGCAGCAAAAGATTAAAAGGAAGCTCTCTGCAGGAGGAAGGAAAAAAAAAATACGCTTCGGGGAAGAAGAGCTGAACAGGAGAAGAGGCATTCCTAATGTAGCCGGTTATATGATTATTCTCTTCACCATTTGTTTCCTGAGAGCCCCGTGGCAGCTTCTGGAAGTTTGTTGGCCACGGCACTTAAAGGACTGCAGCGTAATCAAAGCGGCCCTTTATCACACAGAATTAGCGGATGCCCGCTGCAGGGAAACAGGCCAGTAAACAAACAAACATATACGCGGAGGTCAGCAATACTTGAGGATTAATTCCACCTCCTCGGAGGCCACGTGCGCCATCAGTCAGAGCAAATGATAATACATTACGCTCCGAGCCCATAACCTTCGGAAATAAAAAAGCCTCGTCGGCTGCTTGACTTACACGAGCAAAATCAGCTTACTGGGCACGGGCCTGTGTTGTTTGGCAAATAGTCAATAGAACTGTACCTTATGACTTTCTCTCCTAAAGGTCTAATCAAAACAATTTATTTTAGGCATGGAAAGCCTGCTTTTCAGACTGTAGCTATTGTCAGCAGGTGCCGCGGCGGCATCAGCGATAGTTGGTGCGGTTTTTGGGATTGAGAGTCTCAGAGCTCCCCCATCTGTCTCAGGAATGGTTGGATTTTGAAGGAGATCGATATAGCATGTCAGCTACAGGGTGAGGATTTTCCTCCTGACTTGGACAATAGCAATCTCCCCGCATCTAATCTGGTCCAGTGAAAAAAAAAAGCACTATCTGAGGATGTTTATGCAAAGGATCCGGAGCTGACAGAGCTGGGAGGGCGTCAGGTACAGAACCCTGGTTGCTGGAGGTCAAGCAGTCAGACATGTAACATCTAAAGATCCGGCACTGAAAGAGAACATCTGTTCATGCTAGATGTCAACGTGCTTGTCTCTAGGAGCACAGCACGGTGAGTGAAAGTGAGAGAGAGAGAGAGAGAGAGAGAGAGAGAGAGAGAGAGAGAGAGAGAGAGATCTGGAAACAAAGCCACTGCTTCCTTTTGTGTGAGAGGAATCGGCCTGCTCGGGTTGGTTCTCTAAATGTATCCTTTCTCTCCCATCAGCAGTGGGAGAGGAGAATTGCATGTGATGTGTTTGTCTTGGTAAAAGGTATAACTAGGTCCTGGGGGGAGACAAAGTGTTTTTGCTTTGTTTCTGCTCCAGTTCTCTACTGAGAAATAAAACCAAGAGGATGCAATTCTTTTCCTTGCAATGGACTTGGAGCTGCCATGACTCTCAGCTCCGAGCCGCACTGAGCTGATTGTTGTGTATCACTGCCCCTTAGTGGTTGGCCAACAGCAAACCTTTTGAACACCCAGGGAACATCACAGTCTTATAGGGAAATAGAGCATGCAGGCCCTCCTCTCTGTAGCTGAGAGCAGGCGACCGAGACTTATCACTCATGCCTAGCCCTTTCTAAGAGAACATTTTGTTTCTCTGCATCAGTGTAATGGAGAGGAAAGGGCAAGAGCTCTGGGTCAGACACCGATCTGAGCTTCTATCTCCCTGCTGTGAGATCTTGGGAAAGTCGCTTAACCCCCCTCGGCCTCTTCATTTTCTCCCTCCAAAATAGAATCAGCATCCACCTGCCTACACTGATGCCGCCGGATTGACTGAGACAAAGCAGGCGAACCATCAGCAACGTATCTGACGGTGGCTTGGCCTCCTTAATGAGGATACTTATTGAAATAGAAATTTAAGGAAGCATGTGATTTCTCCCACTATCTGATGAGACCAAGAACGTGTGAGCATGCCATGTAGACATGCCTGCAGCCGCTGAGGGATTACAGATACAGCCTGTTTTGATGGGAATCCTAGGAGCACTGCGACACAGCGGTCCCCGTCTTGTCCAAATCACACATCAGTTTCACTGCTGTGGTTTGGGGGTTAGATTTGCTTCTGTGAAATGGGATTTTAATGCAATTCCCTACATGGTAGCCTACTGTGTGGCACAGTCAGTGTGCAAAGAAAAAATAAAAATATTAATGATTCCAAGAATAACCTTCTAAGTTAGTGAAAGAGACAAAGTGTAAGCTTATCTAAGTAGAAATTAGACTCTACTAAATTAAAGATGTATAGTCAGTGCTATATATATGGGTTTATAGAGGACATTGTTATTAACAACCTTATAGCAGTTCCTGTAAAGAAGGTAATATTTGTAGTGGTACTTAAAATGGTAATGGGAGGAAAATAAGAGGAAAATATTTCAAGTAGGGATGGGAACAATGGTGAGCATTTTTTCTGTAAACAGATGAAGTATTCAAATAATAATTAAAATATTAAGTTTGGCAAAACATGTGGTGTATTAGGTACAGCAACCAACAAAGGTTAGAAGGATACATGTTAAAATATATATTTAATTTATTCATTTATTTTAGAGAGAATGGGGAAATGAGGCCAGAATGAGACCGATAAGTACTTGAGGGTGTCTTCAGATTATTGATTTAATAAGTCACATACTTGCCCTAACCAGTTTGGCTCAGTGGATAGAGCATCAAGCCTGTGGACTGAAAGATCTCAGGTTCGATTCTGGTCAAGGGCATGTATCTGGACTGCAGGCACATCCACAGTGGGAGGTGTGCAGGAGGCAGCTGATCGATGTTTCTCTCTCATGGGTGTTTCTAACTCTCTATCCCACTCCCATCCTCTTTGTAAAAAAAAAAAAACACAATAAAATATATAAAAAAAATAAATAAGTCACCTACTTAAAACAGATGGTGATGCTAGAGCTCTCTCTGTATGTGTGAAACCAGTACCTTAAACTTGGAAGGGGAGAACCACAAAATCTAGAATCAGGTGGTTCAGGTAAAAAAAAAAATTAAAAATTTTTTTTAAAAAGTAGAAATAGTTGCATTCTAATCCAATGTTTTTATTGTTTTCTTATTCCTGATGCAAATGGTAATATTATTTGCAAATCACTAAAAATAGATCATTTATAGTGACAGTCATCACACAAACTTTTGTACAGAATTCCTCACTTGGCTGAGGTACCTACACGAAGAGCTGTTAGCTGGGAAAATACATCTGTGCTGCCCAGAATGCTAATACAATGCTGATCTACGGAATTTGTGAGAACCACATGGAATGAATAGTAACACTGGTTATGGCATGTTTTAGCAGGGGAAAAAAATGCCTGTGATTAGAGATAAGTTCATGGGGGAATAAAGGGATGTGGAGGCAGAATTACAGACTTAGTACAGGAAATAGATTAAGGTTGAGAAAAACTAAGATAAAAAGAGATTTTCCAAGAGGCTGAAATGCTTTTAAATCCATGCAAATAATGGAGAAGGGGAAGTGAATAGGTTGAAAGGATAAAATCATGTGTTTTAGAGCAAGAGAAAAGATCAGGTATAGGAAAAAAAAAAGATTCAAAATCTGCCTATATATCCTGATTTATAAGTCATCTAAGAATATAAATTTATGTCAAAATGTTCTAAATAATGTACAGTCAAAACAATAACTGAGCAAATAATGTTAAGTGAGCAAGTACAAAAAAAAATCAGAGTCACCTTGGTTAGTAATATTATGCAAATCCAATAGAGGATTTCTGCCTAAAAAAGAATTCATTATAAACTTGAATTAAGCATTTGGGGAAGATTTTTACTATATTCAGCTTAACGATTTTATGACACAGGGATTGATTTCACTGTGCATTTTTGAAAGATGGAATACAGAACAAGATCAAATTCTAATGAGGCACACTATATAGAAACAAAGCACCGTTAATTCTGACAGTCTTAGACCAGAACTTCTATTGCTAAAACACCATAGCCCCTATATCTTGTCATCCAAATAATCACACATGAAAGATATTTGTCTGGACTTCCTATGTATGTGCTTTGAATATGAAATTCAATATTTATAAATAACTTAAAACCCTAATAATCTTAAGGAGAACAGAGCTTATTGCTGTCATCTTGTTTTAAAAGAAGTCCTCAACTTAAACATTTCAATAGCACTGAGTGGTTCTCGGATATCTATATAAAACCCTAATATGCAAATAAACTAAAGGGCAGAAGAACCTAACAATGGAACAACCAGCTGCTATAATGTACACTGACCACCAGGGGATGTGAACAGAATATGGTGGGCATCAACAGCAGGTGGCAGAGCACAGAACATGGCAGGCATTGGCTGCGGAGGGATGGTGGAGCAGGTAAGCGGGGGCACCGGACTATGGAAGGGTGCTGGCCACTGTCATCAGGGTGAACCTCTGGTGATTACTAAAAATTCTTTGTTCCCATGCACTGCAGTCCTGCTGGGAGCTCGCACCTGCGGCTGGTGCCAGCTCCACTTACACCCACAGCCAGCACCCAGCTTCTGGCCCCAATTGCTCCTCAGGGATTCTCCACCTCCCCCTGCTCCTGAGGGGCAATTGGAGCAGCAGCTGCTGCTCACACCCACTGTTGGCACTGGCCTCAATCGCTCTACACCATCAGCAGGTGTGAGCAGGCTGGTGCTGTCAATGTGTGAGAGTGGTGATGGTAGGAGTGGGGCTGCTGGAAGACAGGGGACTGAGGGCTGCAATGGGTGGAGCCAGGTGGGGGCAAGGAGGAAGGGCTGAGATCAGCCCCTGTGCCCACTGCAGCCTTGCATCCTACAGTTCTTTTCAAGGTAAATGAATTCATGTGCTGGTGCCCTTGTGATTATATAAAAGCTTAAGCGTATGTTTGTATATCATAATATTTATATATTGCATACATAGCATAATATAGATTATATATGAGTGTATAAAATGCATATAGTTACTATATGTTATCTATAAACATCTAAATTAATAAAAGAGAAACATGCAAATTGACCATCACTCCGCTACACGCACCAGCCATTAAGGAGGGAATATGGGAATTAGAGGGACAAAGATGGCTGCTGCCCAGCTACTCCAGGTGAGGAGTGGCCAGGTGGGGAAGGACACCTGCTATGAGAGGGAGGGACAAAGTGATCTATAGGAGCAGCAGTCTGACTGCTATGAAAAAGACTGAAGACTTCAGAGTCTGCAGGAAAGAAGAAAATGGCAGACTCTGGCCAGGGTTTGCAGCAAAGATGAAGAAGGCAGAATCCAGCTGGATCGAAGGCCTGAGAGCCCCAGTTGCCAGAGGAAAACCAGTGCTGGAAGCCAAGGGAAGTAAAGCCAATTGCACGAGTCTCTTCATGCAATGGGCCTCTGGTTAGTTTATGTTTTTATATAATCACTTAATCACCGTTAATAATTTGTGGAATTGAGAAAAATAGTGGCTCCACAGTGAACAATGGATTATTTTGGTAACTACATAAATGATACAATAGAGTCAGAGATAAAAGTACTCAATCGATAACTATCTCCAAAAGCATACTGTCATGCCCGTGTTTTCTATCCTCTCTCAGGCCTTCTTAAATATCAGTGGAGGCTCTACATAATGTAACCAGTGAAACCATTTTGCTCAAATTACAATTCAATAATAAAAATGTCTTCATTAACTAAAGGTACTATAGTTTTTATCCTTCATTCAATCATTATTTCAATAGCTTTAGATTAAATTGCTATACGTTTTATGTCTATTTTATGTTCCTGTTTTGTTAGATTTTCCTTTTCTTGATATGACCAGAAGTAATTTTCATCTGGAAAAAGCCTGCTTCTCTAAAGGCATAAATCCCAAGCAGAAAAATGAAGGTTTTGATTCAGCTGTCTTTAAAACCATATAGTTAATTAAATTGAACTGCTACTGGGTTGCTACGGCATGATAATTAATCATAGGACAAGGCTAAAAACCTACAACAAAGAAGCTTTCTGTTCTAAGTGCAGTCAAAATGGGTGAAGTGGTCATGGTATTAATTAAAAGCTTCAAGAAGTGGCATCCATTAATTTTTTTAATCAAATACTGGACCTACAAGATGGGTAATAAGCTTAAACAACCACAACATAAATGCATTTGCTCAGAGAAATACCTCGCAATTAAAAAAATCTGAACAAGAATTGTAAGATTAGATCTTGCCTTGTGTTATTTACAAAATAAATATATTCCTATCTTGTGCATTGCAGAGAAAACTTAGATTTTTCTGAGGGCTGGGCTATAGGTAGGCTGAGTTATGCTAATTTTCTGTTACCCAAATATAAAGTTGGGCAGAGATCTGTCTCAGTTAACAGTTTTCCTATAAAAAATCCCTTCTTTTTTTATTTAAAAATATTTTTATTGATTTCAGAGAGGAAGGGAGAGGGAGAGAGAGATAGAAACAAACTGGGCATGTACCCTGACCCTGAATCAAACTCTGACCTCCTGGTTCAATGTTCAACCACTGAGTAAAACTGGCTGGGCCATCATTGGTTTTTAAACTCCACAATTTATCTTATGTACATGTCTCCCAATATAATCATATCCTGCAAGTGCTTTAAAACACACTTTCTAATTGTTCTAATTGTAGTAGGTCTAAGAGAGACAACTCTGACAAAATATACCTGATGGGCCTTTCTCTGCCATGTCATTCTCATCTGAGCATGATTTAATTGGGCCTTTATATTAATCCTTACTTTTGTTTATTATGGTACGAGTTCCAAATAAGTTGAGAAACTATTAAAAATAACTGTATAAAAGCAAAGAAAATGATAAAAAATAATTACAAGGGAGAAGTCCCTACATATAAAATGTTTTTAATAATCATATTAATATTCTGAAAATCAAGTAGCAATACTTAAAGCAATTTACATTTTATCTGATAGTTTGATACTTCCTTTGCAGCATTTTTAAAATACGTTTTGTTGATTTTTAAAGAGAGAGAGAGAGAGGGAGAGAGAGAAAGAGAGAGGAAGGGAGAGGAGAGCAAAGTTTATTTACATTTTTGAATATTGCTTGAACCTTTTATATATATATATATAACATGTTAGAGTATTTCTGATTTAAAGTAATGAGAAATTGTGTCCCTGTTAAGATTTTAGGGCAGGAAGTTTGAAAGTTAGTAAAGAATTGCTAACTTTAAGTCAGTAATGACTGATTTGCATCTACTTAAAGCTCTGAATTGGCAAGTAGCCTCACTAATGCTTTTTCTTGCAATCCAGCATCATTTTTTAGGCATATTTCAACCCTTTCCAACTTTCTCTCATTGCTTCATGATAAAGGAGAATATTACATCTTAGGGAGACACAACCTATGCTGCACATAGTGCTGTAATAAAAAGAGATTGGACCGTGTTGAAAGGAAGATCTCTGAATATGGAAATCAGTTTAGCACTACTAGTCTCCTCTAAGACTGACCTATAGCCCAGGCCAATGGCTTCATTTTACCCACAAGTCACTGTGGTATAAGATATCCATTCATAAAGAAATGGTGTAATCTGGCAAGCAAGAGGAGGTATAAGGGACCATGCTTATGTAAAGCCTGAGCAATGATATGCATAAATATATACTCATGAGAGATGAATAATTTAACATCCAATTATTTTTTAAATAACTGAATAAATGGAAAATTAAAAATTTTATTTTAATGAAAACATTTATGTTAGATTTAAAAAGAAGCCTTTATTTTTCATGTCAAACAGGTACATGGATACTTTCATGTTATTGGCATTCTGTATTTCAAGGAGCTATCCATGGATGGTCTTTCTTTACAAAGTATATACCTTTATCATGCAGAGGATTGCAGAGGGTGGGGAGGATATTATATCCTTGAATATGCAATTAATACCATTATATTCTTTTTTAAAATATATTTTTTCAGAGAGGAAGAGAGAGGAATAGAGAGTTAGAAACATCAATGAGAGAGTCATAGATCAGCTGCCTTTTGCACATCCCCTACTGGGGATGTGCCAGCAACCAAGGTACATGCCCTTGACCGGAATGGAACCTGGGATCTTTCAGTCAGCAAGCCAACGCTCTATCCACTGAGCCAAACTGGTTTCGGCAATAACATTATATTCTTAAAGTCTCTTCAATAATGGGTCAAATAAAGATAATTATAGGAAAATATTTAAAACTTAAAAAAATGTGTCTGTATTAAGACATTATATACTAGAGATAATAACTTATATTCTAGCACCTTCCCATAGGTTATTCTGTAAACCTCTTTTTTTCCCTCCTTCCTTCCCATCCTTCTTTTCTTCCTTCCTTCCCTCCCTCCTTTCCTCCAACCCTCCATTTCCTTCTTTCCTTCCTTTCTTTCTTTCCTTCCTTTCTTTCCTTCCTTCCTTCCTTCCTTCCTTCCTTCCTTCCTTCCTTCCTTTCTTTCTTTCTTTCTTTCTTTCTTTCTTTCTTTCTTTCTTTCTTTCTTTCTTGCTTTCTTTCTTTCTTCCTTCCTTCCTTCCTTCCTTCCTTCCTTCCTTCCTTCCTTTTTCTTCCTTTCCTCCTTCTGCTCCTCCTCCTCCTTCTGCTCCTCCTCATCTTCCATCTCCTCCCCCATCTTCTCCTTCTCCTCTTTATCCTCCTCCTCCTCCTCTTCCTTCTCTTTAGTGATTTTTTTCTCTCTCTCATAATTTTGTGACATGGAAACAGAGATGCCTATCTTCATCATTAAAAGTAAATTCTAATCACTTCTACAACAACAGTATGGCTATAAAACAAGTTCTGATTATTTTTTATATAAACATTCAAATAAAATTAGCTTCAGAATTCATATTGCCATTGCTGCTGGTAAATGAACTTGTATAAATGTTTCTAGGTCTATTACAATGAAGATTACATTTAAACACAAAGAAAGTTTAATATTCACTCCGTTTGGATGGCAAATTCTAGAACAATTTCCTACTGGAAATCTATTAAGGAAACTTAATGAATGATTTAATAAAGTTAAACTACATGGGTTAGCACATTTTGTAATTACTCAAAGATGTTTGTTTTCTATTAAATCCTCATCTGAGGATATGTTGATATTTTTAATTGAGAGAGAGAGGAGAGAGAGAGAGAGAGAGAGAGAGAGAGAGAGAGAGAGAGAGAGAGAGAGAAGAAGGGGAGGAAGGCAGATCGAACGAAACATTGATAACATTGATGTGGGAGAGAAATGTTGATCAGTTGACTCTCATAGCATCCTGACCAGGGATCAAACCCAGAGGTATATTACCTGTGCTCTGATGTATTGGTGCATGGAATGATGCTGTAAATAACTGAGTCACCTGGTGAGGGCACTCAAAAAGTTTTGGTTGTGTTTATTTTATTTTATTGATTTTATTCTTTTAGCCAGAAATGGTAACTTACTATTTTCCACATTTATAATTTTTTTCTTCTATTTTCTTTAAGTCATTACTTAGATCAGTAGTGCTCAAAATTATCCATTGGTTTAGCAACTGCATGTCACAGTGCTAGTTGTGGTACTCCCCTGGAATACCGAGACATTGATGTAAGTCACCTTTAAATTCCACACACTCAATTTTATACATATCAGATGTCATCTTACATATACACTGAGTGGCCAGTGTATATTATTATGATCTCTGAAAGCATAATAATCTGGCCACTCAATGTATATGCAATCAATAAGATACAACAAGGGTCAATGTTCTAAGACAAATACATTTGGAAGATAAACATAACATTACAAAATTATCTCCACTAGGTATTTTTTCTGCAGATTGGGAAAAGACTCATTATTCAATTATAGTGGTAGAACACCTTGATCTGCTAATGGAATAGGTTCTGACGATAATTACTTAAAAACCACATCACTACATTAACAGACTTTGAAAAAAGACCAGGGAAGTAAAGAACATTGACATGACTGTAATCAAAATAAAAATTGAGTGTATTTTTAAATGTAAAAAATTCATGATTTATGATTTAAATAGGATGCTGTAAGCAAATTGGCATTAACCATCTTAAAATGGTTCTTTAATATTAAGTCTACATATTTAGACATTCTTCAGGCAATAACTTACAGAAAAGTTGATATGATAATAAGCAATGGTCAAATTAATTTTACCTTTTTGTAAAAAGGAAATAAACAAAATCTAACAAACATATGCATGGATTCATTAAGTAACTGAAATATATATTTTAAAGATATGTATTTGTTATAATAGTGCAAAAAACGCAGAAGAGTCAGACTGTTATACATGTTTATACAGACTGATGTTTTGTAAATTATTGGTGCAAGACTTTCTCAACTCATCAAAGTCACAGAAGAATGTTCTGGCAAAACTCCAACCTTCCAAAAAAGGTTGGCAAGTTTAGAATAATTTATAGTTGAGTTTTTCCTTTATCTGAAGTCTGTAGGTGATGATCAAATAATTAAGAAATTCATGTCCAGCCGGTGTGGATCAGAAGTTGAGCCTTGGCCTATGAACCAAGAAGTCATGGTTCGATTCTGGTCAGGGACACATGCCTGCGTTGCGGATAGGATAATAATTATCTTGCTTGTTTTTATTCATCTGTCTAAAATATATGTATAGCTCATAGTATTTCAGTGTTTTATATTAGAAGTGTTTTGGATCTTTATTTCTATATTGATGTTTTTGTGACCAGAAATATGCTGGAAAAGTTTAATTTTTGTTTATAACATTTGGCCTTTGGTAAAACTGGCTTTGTTGTTTCTCTTAAAGTTGGCATTTCCAAGAACTCATCAAAGACATTAAGTGAGGATTTACTATACTTTAAAGGAGCAAACTGCCTCATAGGTGAACTATCTATACTAATAAAAAGGTAATATGCAAATTGGTCAGGGCACCCTCACAGTAACAACAAAACAGCAGGCTGCATGGGGCAACAAGGCCAGCAGGGGGGTTAGTGAGGGACAACTAAATGACTGAACAGCAGGCTTCATGGGGCAACCAGACCGCTGGGGAGAGGGAGGCAGAGAAGGTCAACTAGGCTGGCGTGGGGGGAGGGGGTAGAGTGGGGGAGTTTGGGGCAACCAGGACAGCAGAGGGCAGTTAGGAGTGACCAGGCTGACAGGGTGGGGGTGCAGTTAGGGGCAATCAAGCAGGAAGGCTTTGAGCAGTTAGGAGCCAGCGGTCCTGGATTGTGCGAAGGATGTCTGACTGCCCGTTTAAGTCCGATCCCAGCGGTCCTGGATTGGAGAGGGTGCAGGCTGGGCTGAGGGGCCACACACCCCCATGCACAAATTTTGTGCAACAGGCCTCTGGTATCTTAATAAAGTGGTTATGTAGTTATTATTTAAGTAGACATTTGGTGGTTCCTATTATCATAGGGATGACTAAAGAAATGAGAGCTGAGAAAGACGGAGAAGAAAAGGTAGCCAAGCAATTAGAAGCACAGCTGGAATAAATTCATGTCTTCCAAGGCTATTAACGCCTGGTCACTGCAACCTGCCCGGCAACTACCCGTTTTCCTGGGATGTTACATGCAAGGACTTCTGTCGTCAATACCACACACACACACACACACACACACACCAATTCTCTATTCTCCTCTCTTTATAACACTAGCTCCCCTATCAAAGCACTAGAAGACTCATCTAATTGGTGAAGCTTACATACATTACATGCCTGCCGGACCAGGATGTGTGAATACAAAGCTTACTCTCTTGTGTTAGGCGTCAGCTTTGGGTCCTTATCAGGCAAGAGTTCTGCAAGCAAGGAAAAGGACTAAGAGGCTAGGCAGACAGAGATGACAAAGACACACTGATATACTATATAAACATATACAATATTTATAAAATCTATATTAAAATAATAGCTAACACACATATATGCCTTACCATGTACAAGATATTGTTCCAACAGCTTTATGAATTTTTAGTATGTTTTTTATTGATTTTCAGAGAGAGAGGATCAGAGAAGTAGAGTGGGAGGGGGAGAGAGAGAGAGAGAGAGAGAGAGAGAGAGAGAGAGAGAGAGATTTATGAGAAGCATAGATTGGCTATCTCCTGCAGGCCCCTTACTGGGAATTTAACCTGCCACCTGGGCATGTGTCTGACCAAGAATTGAACTTGTGGCCTCTTGGTGCATGGGATGAGCTGGGCTGTGTATTTATTCTTCGCATCAACTATGGGAGGTTGCTATTTGTATGATCCTCCATTGTTTTTCAGATGAGCCAAGTCAGACAAAGTAACATTTCTATAATTAGCTGATAGGTGGCAGAGATAGGATTGAAAACCAGAGTGCCTCTGGAGACCATGCTCCCTGGAGCACTGCCATGGTGAACTCTCTCCATGTGCATAGCAAAGATCTTCTCATCTGACTCAGCTCTCCTAGATGCATCATGATCCATGCTCAGAAATATGCATTTCCTGCAAGGCAGACCCACTGCAAAGTAGCTAGACTAATTTAGCACTCCATTATTTTACGGCTCAGGGCCTGGGTTTGATGCAGGGGGAGGGAATAGAAAGCAGAATTGATATAATATAACTCCTGCTCTTAAGCTTACAGCACAAATGGAGTCATAGTAAATGAACACATAAAACTCATTAAATAAGGATTTTGTTATTCAAGCAACAGAAACACTGTTTTGAAAATAAATGCCATGCAGGAATACATTATATATAAAATGAAAGTATAATGACTTTAATTCAGATGTCAGTGTTAAACTTTGAACCTGCATCCACTTCTTTCCCTGACACTCCAATTTCTTCAGCCTCTCCGAGGAAACCATCAGCTCCCTCAATTTCAGTGTGAAAAATCATAGTTCTTGATAAATTCAAAGACAAATGGAAAAATAAAGATTCAGGGGGCTTCCCAGGAAGAGAGATAGCACTGAGTTATGGGAAGTGCAAAAGCTTTCTTTAAAGAAGGCGGCATCTGAGCTTAAGTCCTGACAGCTGTGGATGGGCAGTGGTGACAGAACTAGGAAGACACTCTTATGACCACAGACCCAAAGCCATGTTCAAGTAACAGAGGACAAACTAGTTCTGTTTGCGCACCAGTTACACGTACACACACAGTGTAGGAATAAGTCCTGAATACAACAAAAAGAGATTAAACAAGAAAGGGAACTTCTGAAGAACGAGTGCTCGTAAGCCAGGGATAAAGATATAGAAATAACCAAAATAATCAGAAGACAAGACTCAAGTCTGCCATGAGCCTAGAAGCCAGGGAGTGAGAATTTCAATAATTAAATTGCAGAATATGTTGGGAAAGAGCATCAGACATCGCAGGAATGAGTGGCGAGTTCTGCTAAGTAAAGATTGTTATTTGGACTATTTGAAATCTTTGTCAAAGTACCACTAACAACGCCATCTTGGAAAACCAAGAATCGCTCTGGCTAGTTGTGAAGCTTTAGGCTTTGGAAACCTTACTTTAAGTGTATAATTGCCCTAACCAGTTTGGCTCAGTGGATAGAGCATTGGCCTGCAGACTGAAGGATCCCAGCTTTGGGCATGTACCTTGGTTGCGGGGACATCCCCAGAAAAAGATGTGCAGGAGTCAGCTGATGAATGTTTCTCTCCCATCAATGTTTCTAACTCTCTATCCCTTTCCCTTCCTCTCTGTAAAAAAAATCAAACCTTATTGCATAGTTTCTTCATTAAGTTTATGATAGGTCACAGGAAATAGACTCAAGGATTTATAATTATTCTACAGTAATTTAAAAATATGTTTAATTGAATTTTTAGAGAGATGAAGGAAGAGAGATAAAAACATCATCAATTGGCTGCCTCCTGTATCCCTCCTACTAGGGATTGAACCCTCAACCCGGGCATATGCCCTGAATGGGAAATGAACCAGCAACCTCTTGGTTTATGCGTTGGTGCTCAACCATTGAGCAACACTGGCTGGGCCATTCTACAGTTTTGCACACTACTAATATTAAAATTTTTAGAAAGATGCCATTTTCTGAAGATACTCAGAGATGTCATTTCACACATATAAAGTCTCTCAGTTACTTGAATACAATATTTGCTCACTAATTGTTTCTAAAAGACAATACATATGGATCTTATAGATCTTAGAAGATACTGAATCATTCTGTTTATTCTCTTTCTTTTTGCTTGAATTAGCAACGATGTGGTGTTTTTTCTATGTAGATATTATGCACCCATATTTTTGACACCATGTTTAAAAATCATAAAGAAAATTTAAAAATAAGCCAATATCATTTTTTTTAGGAAAGAGAAAAGACAAATTTTTCTATTTCTCTCTCTCTCTCTCTCTCTCTCTCTCTCTCTCTCTCTCTCTCAGAAACACACACACATATGCAGATCTATGGTTTCAAAATTTTGTTTTGTAGCCTAGTTTTAGCAGTGTTTAGATAAAGGTTATCATGCAAGTCTACTATAAGAAATTAAATAATATACATAAATATGATTTACAAATTAGAAAACACACAAAACCATTTTAATCAATTTTAAGATTTGCATAAATCAAAGAGAGAGTATTTATTAATCCTACATAGATAATAAACTGGAAAAGAGTACTAACAATTACTTCAATTTTTATAGTACCCTGAATTTCCACTTTTTCTGTCTTAGTACGCATGTTAACCCAATAAAGAAAAATGAGATATTAATTTTCTAATTTGTAAAACTAATATATACAGATAGTCATTTTCAAATGCCATGTAATTATCAAGATAGAAAGTAACAAAAATGTGCCACAACCAATATCAGTGATTTTTGCCCCCAAAGTAACTTTAACAAGATCACAAATCAAATGGCAGGGGTTATTCTTTGATCTTTTGCTGTCTACAATATACAATATTTCTTGAATTCTTATCTATGGCAAGACTTCTATCAAAATCAATAATTGGTTTTCAAAACAAAAATGATTAAAACTGGCTTTCAGACATTTTATTTAATTCAGTAAAGATTTATTGATAGCTTAGGATGTTCAAGTTAGATGTGTAAGACACTGTGATAAATTAAAAATCAATGGTATATATTTTCTCACTGCTATTTCCCCTCATCTTCCAATATCACAGGGACTCATAAGTTAGTAGATGAGGTAACTACTTAAAAATTGCTAATAACATAAATCAGACTCACAAAAAACAGTGTAATAAATATCCAGACAATGTGTTATTGGAGTAATATGTAAATAAATAAGGGACTTATTCTGATGAATGTCATGTGGGAAAGTATCTTGGCTCAGCTAGAATTTGACAATGGCATTGAAGAGAGGTGAAGCAAAGTAGCAAGTTAAAGGATAAAGGACATATATAGTATTCTTCAATGGCCTTAAACAACTGAAAACTTCAGAGATTTGAGATTAAACTCATAAAATTCATCAACATCTCTATACGAAGAATTGCATAGGATGTTTCAGCAAAAGCACAATGCAAACATTGAGAAAAATGTTTTGATCAATAGTTATAAATACATGTATGTATGTGAGGACTGTTACATTAAATAAGTGAGACAGTCCATCTGAAAATAAAAAAAAATTCAAATTATATAGAGATGGCATGAATTAATAGCCCTTAACTGTGCAACAGAATATTATGCTAATCAAATTAAAGTTATGTGACTGCCTTGAAACATAAATTGAATAAACTCTACTCAGCTTTGCCTCTTTTCTGACATCTTGAAATCCTGATTTTAATAGGTATCATTGTAAAATACATAGTCATTAATATTTTCTTAACCATGAGGTAAAAGTATGTCTTTTTGAAAAATTGAGCATAAATCAGAAATATTGAATAAGTGAAAATGTAGAGAACTTGGAAATATGTCATGACCTTAGATAACTAGGCTGCAGGTCTTCTTTTAATTATCTTTGAAGATTTATTAATCAGATATCTATTCTATTTTATGAAGATTTTATATGCCTCATACAATTGCAGTCAATCCTATAGAATTGTATTCTAGTATTCTAAAAGAATAATACAGAAATTAGAATTTAATACTAGAGAACAAGAAATTTCTGTACATCTTAAATGTTATAAAATGCTGTCTTCATAAATAACAAATGGTGTTCATAATATTTGAATATTTTATGCTGATATTTCCTGACTCTTCTGATACTATTTAGGAAACAATGATTGGTTTTCATAAAGTTCCCTTGCATCAGGGCTTCTCTCCCCAGTAACTATTTTGGCTTTCTATTTTTCAACCACATTGAACCTCTTTCTGACAATCAAAACCCTGTGTAATATGCTCACATGCTTCTGAAATAATGTTCTCTCCTTCAAGTCTTTATCATGTGCATGATTTCTAATTAGCTTATTTTCCATACTGTTTTCAGTACAGGTCACAATTTACTTATGCATTTGCTCATCACAAACACCTATTCAACCGGTATCTACTATTTGAATTCCAATTATTGGAATTATTCTAATTATTCAATACCTATCACAGTTTCACTGGGCCTTTTGAAAGAAATATTAAGGCACAGCACATTTAAATATTACCTTTGCCTTCAAGAAACTTATAATTTACTAGAAAAAAAAAATGAACCAGTCTGCTAATACTTAGACTTTGAAGAAGAAGGAATTCTGTGGCAAGGCAGTGATGGCAAGACAAAGACATGAGTATAGTAATGGCTGCATTCCAAAAGCCAAAGGGCCTATTTTTAGGCAGAACTTTAAGCACATGAGCACCGGATGCCCTCCCTAACATGACCCCTGATACTACATACTTAGTGCCGGTATCAGGTCCTTCCATTAAATTCTATTTTCTGCATTATTATTTTAGAATACTAGAATCCAATTCCATCAGATTGACTGCAATTGTATAAGGCATGTAAAATCTTCATAAAATAGACTAGATATCTGATTAATAAATCATCAAAGATAATCAACTCGTCTGTACAATTGTGATGCCAGCAATGACCATTATCATGAGGCTCAAGTCATCAATCCCAAGAAAACATCTAAATTGTTTCATCAAACTTAACACTGCTAAGGTCAAGTGGCCTTCAGTTTCAGGAAGAATCAGTCTAATGAATACCCCATATTATCATGCATTTAGATGTTTTCTTGGGATTGATGACTTGAGCCTCATGATAATGGTCATTGCTGGCATCACAAATGTACAGATGAGTTGATTATCTTTGAAGAGTTATTAATCAGATATCTAGTCTATTTTATGAAGATTTTACATGCCTCTTTGTTGTTATTTGTGATATGTATATTTTTACTAAATATACATAATCATACAACCAACAACCCTCTATCATAATTCATAGAACTTTATCTACATAGTTTTTAAATATGTTCTATTGATATGTCACAGAGAGGAAGGGAGAGAGATAGAGAGCTAGAAACGTCATGAGAGAGAAACATCGACCAGCTGCCTCTTGCACACCCCCTACTGGGGATGTGCCCGTAACCAATGTACATGCCCTTGACCAGAATCGAACCCAGGACCTTTCAGTCCGTAGACCGATGCTCTACCACTGAGCCAAACTGGTTTTGGCTTTATTTACATATTTTAGAAACGCTTCTTTGTTCTGAAAAACTTGGCTGATTTTATTTTATTTTTTAAATATATTTTATTGATTTTTCACAGAGAGGAAGAGAGAGGGATAGATAGCTAGAAACATAGATGAGAGAGAAACATTGATCAGCTGCCTCCTGCACACCTGCTACTGGGGATGTGCCAGCAACCAAGGTACATGCCCTTGACCAGAATTGAACCTGGGACCTCTCAGTCCACAGTCTGACACTCTATCCACTGAGTCAAACTGGTTTCGGCGGCTGATTTTATTTCATTCAATTTTGCTAACTCCCATTGACCATTTTCCTTATCACCAATTGTTTTCTGATCCAAACCATATCTTAGGTTGTATTAAATCATACATGTGGCTGAGGTGTGTTAAGTGCAGCATTGATAGACAAATAACATGGCAATGTCTGTACCATGATATATGAGGACAAATATCTATAAATATTGGTCATTTAATAAAAATGGAGGTACAAAATAAAATACAGGACGCAGTTAAATTTCAATTTCATATGGTTTACTGAGATACAAACAGAACCTTTTGTGGCCCATTTGTTTTGCTTTTGGCCAAGTTAAAACTTCTGTGGTAAGCCGAAACTGGTTTGGCTCAGTGGTAGAGCGTCGGTCTGCGGACTGAAAGGTCCCCGGTTCAATTCCGGTCAAAGGCATGTACATTGGTTGCGGGCACATCTCCAGTGGGGGGTGTACAAGAGGCAGCTAGTCGATGTTTCTCTCTCATTGACATTTCTAGCTCTCTAGCTCTCTCCCTTTCTCTCTGTAAAATATCAATAAAATATTTTTTTAAAAAACTTCTGTGGTAATATAACCTGCTATTTCAGTGCCCGTATGTTCCAAATAGTGCATGTGAAACATTAATACAAAAATTATTTATTTGAAATACAAATGTAACTGGCATCCTATGTTTTGATTTTCTAAATCTGGCAACCATATCCAAAAATAAATGACATTGTATCAGAGATGAAAATTTTACCTTGCACACTCTGGAGAAGGTATCTCAACCTCACATTTTTGGCCAGATACTTCTTTGTTGTGGTTGGACTATTGTGTGCACTGCAGTGTATGTAACAGCATCCTTGGTCTCTACCCAAAAGATGCTGCTAGAATCTGTCCAGTTGTGACAATCAAACACATCTCTTAAAGTTGCCTTACTTTCACCTGGGAGCAAAATAGTCCCAGTTAAGAACCATTTATCTAACTATACTGGTTAATGAATACACTGTTTTCATTATTGGGATTATTCAGCTCAAATATTTCTCTTTCAGTTAGGTAACTGAAGCAAACAAACAAAAAGACACATGTAGAATTGTTTAAATTAGTTGCACGTTATTCAGTGTGCAACTTAAGTTCCTAGCTAATCTATTTGCTGATACATTGATTGCTTAACAGCAGACCATGAATAAACCTTCTGTTGTGTGATCCTGCTTGGAAAGCTATTGATGCAACATTTACTGCCAGAGCATTTCTGGTTCAAAATATTTAGTCTGACAGGTGATACCTACAAGACATGAAATGTATGCCCTCTACACTTCTACATGTATACGTGGCCTAGTAAGATACAAATAGGATATTCTGTGGCCCATTTGTTTTGTTTTTGGCCATATTATAACTTCCATTGTAAGCTAACTTGCAATTTACGATAATTTAAATAACAAGAATGCCTGCTGAGGTCTGTTTTAATTCGGTGAGTAAAACAGCTGGCCAGATAGGATGAATGACAGAAGCAATGGGTAATATAGGGTTTTGTTCCTATTCATGTCACTATCAAGAAGAGCATTTAGATTCCAGGGCAGAGATTTCATCTGTCTCCCTCTTTGCTGGATCTCAATAACATGTTTGCAATGAATGCATGAATGAGTGAAAGTTCACAAGAGATGTATCTAATATAGTCATATTTGATACCATTGATTAAGAATATGCCAGTCAGAGAAAGATAAAGTATCACATGTTCTCACTTGCATGTGGAATGTAATGAACAAAATAAACTGATGAGCAAAATTGATTCAGAGAACAGAAGCATGGAACAGACTGACAAATCTCAGAGGGAATCCAGGAGTGGGGTATAAAGGGATTAACCAAAGAATGCATATGTGCATAGCCATATACACAACCAATACTACTGTGAAGGCCTGGCGGAGGGTGTGCACTGTGCAAGGGGTCAATGGGGGAGAAAAAGGAAACATTTGTAATACTTCCAACAATAAAAATGTTTTTGTTTTAATTTGTTCAATGAGAGATAGTACATTGTTCAGAAGACAGCATTAGCTTGCTTACAAGGTTGTATCCATTAAATAAGAAAGAAAACTCTTAACATTATTATGTTTAATAAGTGACTAAACTGTTATTAGAATTAATTATCATTTATTAAGTCATAAAGCAGGGCTTTATAACTTAATAAATAATAATTTATTAAGTTAATAAATGATAATTTATGACTTAATATTTATTAAGTTAATTACAAAATAACACAGCTAAGTTGGCTGTGTTATTTTGTAATTCTTAGAATATAGGAGTGTGAATAGATATGACATAACAACACATCACATGTATGTATTCATTGATGACTAAGTAACTTCCACGTGTGAGAGGGGCAGAGAGAGGGTGGAGAGAGAAAGAGAGGGAGAAAAGGGAGAGAGGAATAGAGAGAGATAATGTAGAGGACGTAAGTTATTTAGTTGTTTTGAGTAGAAAAACCATGGACCTCATATTAAATAATACCCCAAAAGAACCAAATTTTGTCTTCAAATGCCTGGACAGAGCTCCACACACACTGCTCACTATTTTCTTAAAGCTGATAGGGTTTTTGTGGTACCTAGAAATTTTGCCTACTACAGCAATTAGTTGTGCTCTAGCCATAGATATATTGAAGGCAAGTAATTTCTCAAACACTAATGTTAATGAGGTTGATGAAACCAGTTTTATCATTTTGAAAACATCTATTGGGGCATGACTAATTAGAAAAAAAATAGTGATCCAAATTTCTGAAACATCTTCATATTTTATTCGGAAGAGGCAATCACCCTATTTAGGAATGTAAAATATACAGAGCAGAGTTAAGAGTTTGTATTATTCAGAATTTAATGCAAATATTCAGTTGATGACCAAAAATTAATTGTACACAGATGGTTTCAAAATCATTTCTGGCATTCCATTCTCTCCCTATCTAAATTAGAACAGGCACTGCATATTTCCAATAGCAGGGGAGAAAGTCTTCATGCCCAGGCACTGAATGTGTGTTCTTAGTTTCTGCCCCGCAAGGTGTTATCAAACTAGGAGAAAGGCTGTATGATGTGAAATTGGGCAAATCTCTTAATGCTGCCATTTTGCAACAGTCTCTTAAACCCTTTGATCCCCAGTTTCCTGATCTGTAAGAAGGAAATAACAGTGACTTCTAAAATGAAAGGTGATGATGTTTACAAACTGTTTAGAACCACATTTGGCCCCTGGTAACTGACAGGAAGCTATTGTTATGCGGTTTTCCAAACAATTTCAAATTAGATGGGAAACCAATGTTTTGTTTTTAAGTAAAGACTTTCTGTTAAAGTGTTTTTGGAGCTGAAATGTATAGCAATGCAAATATAAACTTAGAAAGACCAAGGATTAATGTCGCTGTGTCTTGGACACATTTCAAGTCAATGCATTTAGTTCTAGATGACTGGGATTTACGGAGCAAGCATCAAATGCCAGAAAACTATGCTCAGGGCTATTGGATAAAGATGAAAAAATTTTCATTGACCAGTAATTTTACTTTAATATGCAGAGCAATTTAATTATCCTTTGGTCTATACTATACAACCTAGGCCCCAGGCTCTACCTTTGCATATCCCAAAAGACACAATTATGTATGTGTGCACATGTGTATGCACATGCATATGCACTTTCTTTTATATCCTATATAATATAAGCCTAATATGCTAAGTGTCTGGTCAACTATTGGCCGTTCAACCAGTCAAAACATAATATGCTAATGATATGCTAAGGTTGCTCAACGGCTCACTATGACATGCACTGACCCCCAGGGACAGACAGTCCACCTATTGACCAGTTGCTATGATGTGCACTGACCACCAGGGGGCAGATGCTCCAATCATTAGGTTAGCTTGTTGCTGGGTCTGGGTGATTGGGACTGAGCGAGATGGACCAGACATACCCTGGAATCCTCCCATGGTACCTCCCCAGCTAACCAACCTGCCACATTACACCCTGGCCCTGATTGTGCTCCAGGATGTCTCTTGACATGGCCTGCACTCTCTTGCAACCTGGGACCCCTTAGGGGATGTCAGAGAGCCGGTTTCAGCCCCATCCCTCAGGCCAGGCCAACCAACCCCACAGGTGCACGAATTTGTGCACTGGGCCTCTAGTCTTTATTAATAATAGAAGTGGTTATTACAAGGCTGAATGTTATCTCTTAACCCCAGAGCAACTGAAGAAAACTGAGGCAGCACTGAGATCTTAATTTTTCCCCCAACCAACTACATATCAACTAATGTATCCATTTAATTGTTTACTGAGCACCAACTTGAGTTTCTAATAAAAGTTTGGAAATACAAAGATAAGTAAAATGATCATGGCTCCAGCCTTTCAGAGTTCAGCCTCTAAGGTCTATGAAGATGCATCATGTGATGCATGCATAGAAAGTACAGTTTCACAAATACATTTACACAGGGGCCCATCCTCCATGTTCATGAAAATCAATGCACAGATCACTTTTCTTCTCACAACTTAAATTTTTAGCTAGAGGAAAGAAGAAAAAAATAAAATGTTAGCATACACTAAGGAAATTTTGTGGCCTTCTCATGAGTAAGTATCCACTCATTTGTGCAATAAATATTTATCATGCAGCTTATGGATTGCCAAGCACTTTCCTGAGTGCTGGTTACAAAGAGACAAAAGACCCTGTCCTTGGCTTAGTTGATCTCAATCTCAAGGCACACACCTGCTGGTAAAGAAAATTGAACCTTTGATTTTGATGACCCTCCCCATTTCTCACCTCCCATTATCATACATGTTTATGTACATCCCCTCACTCTTGAGAGTCACTGGTTTTGAGAGGGAGCAGGCCAATAACAATAAATGCAATAAAATGCTACAGGTGTTGCGTTAAAATATCTTAACAACATCCATCAGGGGTTATAGTGTTGTTCTGAATACTTCCATCTTGCAGGAGGGAGATGTAAAACATTGCTGAAATACATAAATAAATGGACCTCTGAAATAACATTTGAAAAGTGAGCAAAATATTCTTGCCTGTTTTCTAAACTATTCATGGTGAAGAGGGGCAGGCATTTTAAATGAAAGTGGAAGTTATATTGACCAAGGCAAAGAAAGAGGAGAGAGAGGGGGGTGGGAGAGAGAGAGAGAGAGAGAGAGAGAGAGAGAGAGAGAGAGAACTTGGCACTTTCTGAGAACTAAAAGTGTCTGGTAGTTTTAAAAGGGAGTGAAAAAATAAACAAGAGTCTAACTTTAAACACACACGCACATGCACACAAGCACACATAGGCACAGGCACACACACTTCCTTATACAGTGGACTTGTATTTTGAAAAACATCCATTGTAGCAAGGAGAAAGCTGCAAAATAGCAATATAAACATTGGAAGCTGAAATTGAAGATGGTGATTGAAATAGTCCTGGTGAATCAGATCATGGGTATCTCAAAGAGGGAAAACTCAAACTTTGAAAACTACAGTTAGCTTTGCTCATTGACAAATGAAACTGTAATGTTTCCGTCTCTTAGGTAGAAAAATACACATGATAGTTTCCTACACCACACTTGACATTTGGTTGCTGAAGGCTTGCTTGGCACATAAAATCTGCAGAAGCCAGTTCTCTGCCTCCTGCCTCTGCCAATGCAAAGACAGACTATACAAACCTCTGCCAAACATTCCTTCCAACCAACTTTGCCTGTTAAACATCTCTGGAGAGGAATGTCTTGTTTTGGTATATTCTTATTCACAGCTTTCCAAACAAAAGGTCAAATATTTTATTTTTAAGTTGTCACATCACAGCTGCAAAGAATTTTAAGTAACTGAAAACTTGCTCATAAAAAGTTGAAACTACAAAAGCTAATAAATATGTAAATTTTGTCTGAATGTGAATTTTGCTTATTTTTCAAGATTCCTGGCCTATTAATTTAATCTATAGTATAGTAGAATTCTCTGGGTTAGTTTCTCTTGGTATATTAAGAGGGTTCCTGAGACAAATACTAATTCAGCATGAAGAAAATGATTGCAAATAGGACATGTATGCATGCATATAAGTACAAACAATGGACACAAAACTCTAGGGAGGGAGGGCATGTATAGGAGGGGGGTGCAATGGGAATATATGTACACATTTAATAATTTAATAAAATATTTTTAAAAAGAAATTTAGATGGAACAGAAAATAAATGGTAAATTTCTACTAATTTAAAAAAAATTATAAAAAGTGTAGCAATGCTCTGGCATGTATAAGTTATTACTGACTGACTCAGTCTTTAAAGTGACCAAAAGCTTTAAAATTAATAACTTCTGTTTTACAATTATTAGAAATATTTTATAACCAATCCTAATTTGTGATTAATCTGCTTATATACATGGGACTTGATAATTTCCTTAAAGAGTAGCTTTGAATAGATAAATGAGTCACTCACTCTTAAAAAAAATGAAAAGAAACAGAAAAATTGTAGGTTTTTATGAGAGAGCAAAATAAAAGTAATATTAATCTTATTTACCCTAGCTATTATTATGGTAGTTGTTAACTGAACCAATGAAAATCAACAACCTTGCTTGTATCACCAAATATCTTATAGTTACTTTTCATATTACAGTGTCACTTCTTGATCCCTTTCAAAACCATCTCTTTCACCAACATTAAAACTCACTGCTTTTCCTTAATTTCTTTTACTGTTTATTTTCTTTTCTCTTATAACACTTTTTTTAAAGTAATATATATATATATATATATATATATATATATATATATATATATATATATATATATATAATGTATACTGCTCAGTTTGGCCAATTCAGTCCATAGAATCAGAGAATTACACTCAACTATGGATAGACCTTTACAATTGAATCCCATGATACAGTGGATGTCAGAATCTCATTCATACCAGTTAACTCACTCAAGGCTTTTTCTTAACCTCCAGTTACAACAAACTCTGTTACCTCAAAACAGTACATTTTACCATAGAATACTGACCTAGAAAGTTTTGCCTATATAGACATCAAATTGCTCTTCCTATATGTTATACTAGAGGACCGGTGCATGACATTCGTGAACTTGGAGGGATTTTCTTAGGCCTGGCCTGTACCCTTTAGCCATCAGGGAACCCTCAGGGATGTCTGACTGAAGGTTTGGCTTGGGGATAGGGCCTAAGCCACAGTCAGTCAGACTTCCTTAGTGCTGTCACGGAGGTGGGAGAGGTTCCCGCAACTGCCACAGCGCTCGCCAGCCTTCAGCCTGGTTGTGGCTGAGCGGTGGTCCCCCTGTGAGAGCGCACTGACCACCAGGGAGCAGGTTCTGTGTTGAGCATCTGCCCCTTGGTGGTCAGTGAGCATCATAGCAACCGGTCATTCCGCCTTTCAGTCAACTTGCATATTACCCTTTTATTATATAGGATCCTCTATTCATCTGTTTGTGCTGCCATAATAAAATACCACGAGCCATGCAGCTGCACCACAGCCTAGGGATGGGTGCAAAATGGCTCCCAGCAGGCCTTATGTAGTGTATGGTCCTCAGGTGCTTCCTGGAGGTTGGCTGGGTGGCCTACCTCGCCTCCTTTGGGCCTCATGCCCGGAAGCGGGTCACAATCATAGATGTTATCGATCAGAACAGGGCTGTGGTTGATGGACCTTGCACTCAAGGAAGGAGATAGGCTATGCCTTTCAAATGCATGCAGCTCACTGACTTCCTCCTCACACACAGTGCCTTCCAAAAGTATGTCTGACAAGCTGCAGAGAAGGCAGATATCAATACAAACCGGTAGCCACAAGATGGGCCAACAAGATTGAAGCCAGAGAAAAGAAAGCCAAGATGACATATTTTGATCGTTACAAAGTCATGCAGACAAAGGAAACGAGGAACTAAATAACCAAGCGTGAAGTTAGGAAGCTTCAAAAGGCATCTCTCCTGAAAGCTTCTCCCAAAAAGGCATCCGCTGCTAAAGGTGAGGCTGCAGCTGCAGCAGCTACTGCAAAGGTGCCAGAAAAAAAAATGTGACCGCTGCAGGCAAGAAGGCTCCAGCCAGACAGTTCCCACCCAGAGACCCGCGGGCCAGAGACAGTACCTCTAAAACTCACAGGGGTCCAAAAGCCCCAGCCCAGAAAGCCTGCTGCTCCCAAGGCATTTGGCAAGAAAGCGTGAGAACACAAGGGGCTACTATAAATGTATAATAACGGTTATTTTTTGCACACACACACACCCTCCCACAAACACACACACACACAATGTGACTTAACCACACATTTATTTCTCATATTTATAGAGCCCAAAAGTCCAAGACCAATGTTCTGGCAAAGTAGATTTCATCCTAAGGCCTCTTCTCCTGGTTTGTAGGTGGGTATCACCTCACTGGGCTCACCTCTATCCATGTGTGCAAGGAGAGAGTGAGGCAGGCAGAGAAATAGAGATATAGAGATAGAGATAGAGACAGATAGAGATAGAGACAGAGACAGAGATAGAGACATATATATATATAGATAGATAGATAGATAGATAGATAGATAGATAGATAGATATAGATATAGATAGATAGAGAGAGAGAGAGGTAGAGATAGAGACAGATATATATATATATATATATATGTATGTGTGTGTGTGTGTGTGTGTATATATATATATATATATATATATATATATATATATATATGGAGAGAGAGAGAGATAGAGAGAGAGGTAGAGGTAGATAGACACAGACATAGACATAGTCATAGATATAGACATAGATATAGACATAATCATAGACATAGACACAGACAGAGACATAGACAGAAAAATACAAAGAGAGAAAGACAGAGAGACAAAGAGAAAAAGATCTGGTCCTCTTCTTGTAAAGACTCTAATTCCATAGAATGAATCCTGACAACCCCATTTAATCTTAATTATTCTTTGCTCCACGTATACCCACCCTGGGGATTAGGGCTTCAGCACATAAATTTTGGGAGGACACAAACATTCAGTTTGTAACATACAGCAGTTGGACCCTTTGCGACTAAATGGAAAAGTGTATTTCAGACACCCTACAGCCAAGGTTATTTGAAACGGCTTATCAGATACTCTTCGGCTTTCACATACATTAACTGTACTTGTTCTGAAGACAGCTCATTGGTACACTTCCTTCAGGATTAGTTCTTGATTCACATGTTTCTTTCCCATTTGTAGAGCCCTGGAGCTTTGAACACAGCTTTCCTGACCCTCTCCTCCCCATATCCAAGAATAAGTAAAGTATAACAGAAAACAGGTTAGTGAATTTTCCCCAGACAACGTTTCGCACCAAAACTAAAATTTTTCATGGAAAGTAATTTGAAATAAGGCTCCCCTTGCACTGTATAAAAGATGAAAGTGCCGTGTCTTTGGAATATTGATGAGAAAAGGATGAAAATGTTCATTCCAAGAAGCTGTTTTCTTCCATTCCAAAGATGGTAGCTGGCAGGCTGGCATCTTAGTTTACATCCCAGACATTAAACCTGGGCTATAAATAAACCTAATGGGGTTTTCAATAGTTTTGTTTATCTCCCCGAGGACAGAGAAACCTGCTGCTTAGAAATGTCAGATCTTAAACCTTGTTTCTGTGAGTTGTTTTTATTTATGTTCCACCTTGTGTTTCTCTGATGCACACACAAAAGTCAACTTCAAAGAGTCATCCGTCATATTTGAAATCCTTAAGTAGTTAAGCTGTAGTCTGAAGAACCACCTGGAAAAGTGTAGACAGGCACTACATCCAGCGCATTAAACCCAGACTTGTAAATATCCAACACTTTTTATATCACAATTTTGTTTTCCAGAAAACCAAGCGCACCTGACATTATATAACACCATAAATAAAACTTAGTGTTATATTATGTAACAATGTAAAATGTTACGTTATTTATGTTATTGCCAAGTGATGTTGATGATGCTTACCATTATATTATTTTTAATAACTGCAGAAAGTTAACAACCTAGTTAACAACGTTTTGTATGCAGATATTCTAGGTAATGAATAAAGTTAGCACTGAACCTCAAACAATGCCATGTGTTTTCCTCAGATATCAAAGCCAGGGTTCGCCCCCATTTGTATTCTTAGATTGAGTGGTCATTAATATCACTGAGTTAACCTCTTTGTGAGAGTTTTAACACACGATAAAACTATTTATGTATTGCTTATTACTATGGTCTCTTTCCACTTATACAGTGTAACTTCAGTAAGGTAGGGCTTTTTATAGGTCTTATTTACTGCTATATTTCAACTGCCAAGAAAATGATCAATAGGTTTTAATGTAATGAATGAGTAAATAGTGCCTAAAATATCTAAACTTGGAGGTACCATTTCATTCATTTGGCGTTTACTTAGTCCAAATACTGCCCCACACACTGGATTTAAGATAATAAAGAAAACCAACAAGGCCTCTTCAATTATGGTATTTATAATATATTGAGAAGCCTGAATATCACCCAAGAAACATAATAATTAATAAGCAATTCTAATTAATAATTAGTGAAATGAAGATAATAGCAAAAACAATAGGGACAAACTTCAGAGTGTGATCAGGGAGGGTTAAGAAACAATGATGAGGACATAAGCAAAAGAAATATGCAAGTCAGGGGATGGGGTTTTAGTTATGTTTAATTGTATACTTTTGCATTTAGTTCTCAACATGTGCAAAGTATTATATTTACAACTAGAGGTCCAGTGCACAAAATTTGTGCATGGAGTGGGGGTTCCCGGAGCTCAGCCTATACCCTCTCCAAATGGGGACATCCTTCTTGCAATCAGGAACCACTGGATCCTAACTGCTCACCTGCCTGCTAGCCTGGTCACCCCTAACTGCCCTCCCTTGAGAGCCTGATTTTGCCCCAACTGCCCTCCTCTGCTGGCCAATTTGGTTTGGAATGGTTGGTTTATCTGCCACTGTCAAAAGCTCCACTTCCTAGGAAGCCATTGGTTCTTCACAGCACCCACATTTGTTTCTGATTGGTCAGTTCCTATGCCAGTCAGCATCTCTGGGCCTATCTCTGGGCCTGATCAGAGAGGTGGAACTGAAGAGCAGCCCCCTCTCCTTTCCCCCCCCCCCCCCCAGGCCAGGAGAGAAAGAAAGAACTGGCTGCTGGTGAAGCACAAAAAGGAAGAGAGAGATAAAGAGAGCTGCAAGTTCTGATCAATAGCTGCCACTGAGGCTGCGAATCAGACCCTGCCTCTCTCTCTGGGCAGTCAGTGCTGGGTCACCAGGCTGCAGAAGGCAGTTGGAGCTGGGTCACCACAGCAACCCAGTGCTAACTGAATCACTTCCAGGTTGGTCAGCCTTCAGTGATGATCGGTCGTTACAACCCTGGCCTTTTATATATTAGGATATGTGAAGTATGCTATTAAGCATGTGATGTAGCAAATAGAACTGAAATGGTACCAGTGGAGATTAGATGACTTTGAAGGGTGGTTCTCTCTTTTTTATTTCCTGTCACCTCATGGAGACCTTCCTCTTGTACATGTCTTCCCTAGAAACTGACTAATGGATTTAGATATCTCTCTAACTACCATCAGTTACTTAACATTTTAAGTGGGATCATTATATGATTTTAATTTTTAATTCCGTGTTGTCTCATTTACTTCATTCTCATTTAAAAGCACTCCTCTTTTGATGAACATAAGTACTTTACTGTATACAACTAGCACCCAAGGCAAAGCCAGGAGAATACTTAAGATAATGTTTCTTTAAATGTAATCTTGGGTATATTTTCTATTTAATTAAGGAGTGAGAGTAGTTATTAATTTCATCTCTTAAAGAACATCTACAATTAAAATATGAATTCTATGTTTATATTAATAACTTTACATAAAGTCCATTTATTTGCTCTGAATATTTGAAGAGAGTCTGATGCAAAATGTATTGTTTTTGTGTACATGAAGAAACACAGACACAAGGATTAGTTTGCTTTTCCAAAGTCATACAGCTGAAATTAAACTCATTATTTCTCAACCTCAAAACAGATTTTTTTTTATTTCTACTATTTTAATTTTTTAAATATATTTTATTGATTTTTCACAGAGAGGAAGAGAGAGGGATAGAGAATTAGAAACATCCATGAGAGAGAAACATCAATCAGCTGCCTCTTGCACTCCCCCCAACCCCCGCCACTGGGGATGAGCCCGCAACCAAGGTACATGTCCTTCACCGGAATCAAACCTGGGACCCTTGAGTCCACAGGCTGATGCTCTATCCACTGAGCCAAATCGGTTTCAGCTCAAAACAGAATTTTTTAAATTGAACTTCATGTTAAAGGGCAATTTTAAGGTGAATTGGAGGGGAGAAAATCTAGTAATCATTATTATCTGTTTCATTAGAAATATATATATATATATATATATATATATATATATATATATATTGTAATATGTCTATTACAAAAAGCTTGAAAATACAAACAAAATGGAAAAAGAATAAGATTTTTTCTTAATGCATTTGATTTCACTCTGATGGAAGTTGCTAAAGTTGAGGTATTTCTTTGCCAACTTCATAAAGTTATTAAATTTGAGATATTCCTTTTAAATAAAAACTTGAAAATGAAATATTTATAATATAAATTATGAATGAATATGTAAATGAAACAGGAATATCATCAGAATTAAAAAATAATCATATTAGAACAAATAAAAAATCTAAAATAAAATCTAATAATTATTAACACATATCTAGTAAAATATAAGTAATAAGTTAGAAATAATTTTTGTATACACTGGTTTCATATCAACCAGCTGTAAGATGAACCTGGCTAATTTTGGCCAAATGTGCTAACATCTCTGTGTTTCAGTTTATAAAAATGTAAATATTAATTCAAATTATCCCATATATTTTCAAATTCTTAAATTATATGGCTGTAAAAATAACTTTTAGATATAGCATATTTCTCATCTACCACACAAATCTCCATAGATGAAACCAGACTATGATGAAATGGACTAACAAAATTTGGTCAGATACTGTCCAAGTTTCTGGCTCTCTTTCATCAGTTTTTATATAAGCATAAGATCTTCACCAATTTGGGGTAACATTTATATAGGAATCAGACATCATTAAGTAAGACATAAGAGGAATTAATTTCACATCTAAAATATTTGGATAGAAAATGAATAAATATAAATCTACTTGAAAAAACTCTGGTTAGCATTTTGGAACCTAATAAAGAGGTTTTTAACAAAGAAAACTGTAGTTAGTTTCCACCATTCTGACTGATTAAAAAATTACTCACAAGAGAGAGAAAGAGAGAGATGCCAAATCAAAATTTTAGAGACTGGTTTAAAAAGACAAAAATGAAAATAGGAGCAAAAATAACATTATTCCCTATCAGATATCATAGTGTATTATTATTCCTTTGGGAATGTATACAATTACATTGATGGGCTAAAAAATACAACAATAACTATACTAAATGGAAAAAAAATGTCAGTCTCATAACCCAGTATTCTCTGGAGAAAAAGAGAGATATGGTAAATTCCTAATATTAAAAATAAAATGGAGCCATCACTATAGATCTCATAAATATTAAAGAATGATAAAGAAATACTATGAACAACTCTATGGTTACAAATCTGGTAATTTAGATAAAATGGACCTGTTCCTAGAAAGACACAATTTGCCATAACTCACACAAGAAAAAGTTGAAAATCTGTTTAGGCCTTTATCTATTAAAGAAATTTTATCAATAATTATAAAACAGAAAACACCAGACCCAAATGGGTTAGCTGCTAAATTCATCAAACATTTAAGGATTAAATTATACCAATTCTCTATAATCTTTCTCAGAGGGTATAAGTAGAGATATTACATATTAACTCATTATATGAAGCCACTTTAGAATTGACCAATATATCTTATGAACATTGATGCAAAATACCTCACTAAAATATTAGCAAATTGAACCCAACAATGTATAAAAAATATATACTATTAACCAAGTGTAATTTACACCATTTGTGTAAGATTGGTTCAACATTGGAAAAATCAATTCATGAATCTATCATATCATTGGGCTAAAATAGAAAAATTCACATGAACATATCAATAGATACATGAAAAGCATTTGAAAAATACAATACATACCTATGATAAAATTATCAGAAAATTAGGACTAGAGGTAAACTTCCTCAGATAAGCAAGGTCTTCTTTATAAAGTAGATCTACACAATACCATGACTGACATCATATTTGATGAAAAACTTGATATATTGATCTACTTGATTATTAAATAATCTTTCCTATTATATAAAGTCAAATTAACTATTAAAATGGTAGAAATAACAGCACTTTCAAGGCCACTGTGCAATTATTTTTGTTTCTCTAGGCATGGCCTTGACGTCAAATTCTACCATAACTGCATTTTCATATTAAACCTGTTTTGATTTTACATATAACTCTAGTACCCTGAATGTACTCTCATCACTTAAATGTCAATCAAAGTTTAGGAAATGATTCATTCAGTTCTACCAGAGGCAATAATATACCTGAGAACTTTATCTTACATTTTGAACCCCAAGATCACCAACAGAACCCAACTTCTCTTTCAAGCATCCAGTATTAAAATAAAAGAGGAAATTATAAAAATCATTAAATCTACCCCAAATCATATCTTCAGAGTTGTGATAGACTTGCTTCTGAAATGTCCCTTTAATATTTGATTTATTTCATAAAATTTCTCTTTACTATAATTTTCATTAATTACTCTGGAAATGTCGTTGCTAATATCTCCATTAAAATAAACAATTAATGCTCATCTTTTCAGTAAAGAATTAACGTGAATGCTCTAAATATTGAAAAAAATCTATTTAAGTGTTTGTGATTGATTTAAAACACTACTGAAAGTTTTCAATTACTTCATTATAAGCACATTTAAAGTGTTTTTTGTTAATTTTCCTTTGAATAGAACACTTGTATGTGTACTTATTTTTTTAATTTTATCTTTCAATTGCAGTTTATATTCAATATTGCTTTGTCTTAATTTCAGGTGTACAGCATAGTGGTTACAATAATTATAAATACTTTACAACATGCTCCCCTATTAAAAGTTGTATACAATATAGTTATACTTAATAAAGCTTTTATTCCATTTTTATGCAGCAGAAAATATGAACTGATTTTAAACTCAACATTATGATAAATGAATGAGTCTTAACTAGCCATTTTATGCATTACTGCAGACCCAGTGCATGAAATTCATGCACGGAGGGTGGGGTTCCCCTCAGCCCAACCTGCACCCTCTCTAATCCAGCCCTCTTGGGGGATGTCTGACTGCCTGTTTAGACCGGATCCTGGTTATTGGGCTTAAACCGGGAGTCGGACATCCCTTTAAATTGTATTTTTATTGATTTCAGAGAGAAAGGAGGAGGGAGAGAGAGTTAGAAACACCAATGATGAGAGAGAATCATTGATTGACTGCCTTCTACAAGCCCCACACAAGGAATATGCCTACAACTCCAACATTTGTCCTGACCTGTAGTCAAACCTTGACCTCCTGGTTCACAGGTCAATGCTCAACCACTGAATCAAATTGGCTGGGTATCCCCAAGACTTTTATATCAGTGAACAACAGAGACTTATGGAGAAAATGGAAGAATTATCTTCATCAATTAATGTCAAACTACGGATAAATCATTTCTGATTATATCTTTCTAAGATTATTAGATACCATCCTATATAATAAAGTGGTGATATGTCAATTGATCTGCACACCCTCACAATATGGCTGCCTATGACCAGGCTGGCTGGGGGGGTTAGTGAGAGAGGACCAAAGGACTGAACAGTAGGTTGCATGGGGCAACTAGGCCAGCTGGGGGGTTAGTGAGGGACTACCAAACAACTGAACAGTAGAATGTGTGGGGCAACCAGGCTGGAAGGGGCTCTATGAAGCTCTAAAAGTATTAAATTTTACTTCTTTATTTCATGAAAAGAAATACAAGTCTGTGATTTCACATAGTGCTGGTTTTAAAACAAAGCTATCATATAATTTTTTAAAAACTTTTGTGTTGACTTAGGGAAAATGAAAAGCTGTTTACTCCCTACATGTACTTTGAGTAGATTTAGCTACTTTAATTCCAGTCCTATTGTAAAGCATCCCTCTGAAAATGGCAAGAACTTGGAGATAAACAGGATGATAGTAAAAAAAGGTATCCAACTCCCAACCCATAGCAACGTAACTGCATCTATTGCAACAAGTTGCTATTAAACTTCAGCTTCAGGTGACTCATATTTTCAAGGAGTTATAATATTTATTTGTTTCTTATGCTGAACCAAATCCTTGTTTCCCGGAATATCTGCCTAGTGATCATCGCTTTTACATTCTGAACCAACACAAAAATGTATTCCTCTTCACAATGAAATTTCAGTGATCTGAAACCACTTAGTGTCTCCAAACTCACGTTCCTTAACTTCCTTCACTGAATCTCATTATATCTTAGGTCCTTGCCTTGCTAGAGATTTTTAAGTTCTTCAAAATCCTCCATAATAGAGGCAGCCCTTTATCAAAAGAGTACTGGAAATATGCTGAGAATGTTATTTTATTATCTCAAGAAAATATACCTTAATGATTTGGTGTGAAGTTTCCATATTTTGTAGTTGCATTGACACACTCTTAAATTATACAAACATATTTCAAAATCACAATGTAACTTTTTTAACTCCTCCCGGAAAATGCCATCAAGGGATCTCATTGTCTCCAGAATTGAAACACTAATTAAATAAGTAGAAATATTAAAAAGTAAAATTATTATTGCCCAATATAACTTTTTATGTTCACTTATTGTTCTCTCTTTTAGTGTCTGGGTAGCAAGTATAATTAGAAAGTAAAAAAAAAAAAAATAGAAGAAGAAAAGAAAAGACCATAAACATGCAAGATCCTGTTCTACTTCAGAACTCAAGTTTTAGTGCAGGACAATTCCACCCCAACATGACATGTGGTCTTCAAATTTCAATCATGAAATAGGAGCTTGGTAAAATGGCTAGATCAAGCCTGCACAGCTTGCTGACCAGAGAGGGGGCTATTTGATCTATCCAAACCAGCTAAATGTTTGGCTATTGTTTGGCACCATAGTTTGGGAATCATCTGATCTTGTTTAAGACAAATGGATCCTGTCTTAATATTGCTATATCTAGGACAATGCCAGTGATCCCATGTATCTCCTGATCATATAAGCTGGTGTAACTGGACAGAAATGAGCAGACTGAGCAGGGTGAGTAGTGGAGGGTGCATGGGTTAAATCTGTACCTCCATCAATCCTCCAGGCTGGGTGGATTACAGCACCCTCTGAGTCTCAGTCACCACAATCATCTTGCCGCCCCAAAACACAAACACACAGAATAATTTCACCTGGTCCCTTTCCAGACAGGATGCTGGAAAGTTAATCAAGTTATAAATAGAGTCAATAGCTACCGTGACTTGTTAACAGATGATTTTCTCATTATTTCAAGGAGTAATAGTGTGGCTTTCCTGTAATGTCTCTTTAAAAAATATTTTTAATTTATTTCAGAGAAGAAGGGAAAGGGACAGAGAGATAGAAACATCAATGATGAGAATAATTGATTGGCTGCCTCCTGCATCCTCACACTGATTCAGGCCCACAGCCTGGGCATGTGCCCTGACCTGAATCAAACCACGACTGCCTGGTTTATAGATCAATGTTCAACCACTGAGCCATGCTGGAAGGGCTTGTAATTTCTTAATCTTCCCTTGGTATTAGCTATTGTGGTACATGATAATTCACCTTGAGTTTTCCCCTTGTCATATGTTGGCCAACTTTTTTAGATACTGAATTCTTATTTCTAAATCTAGCTACAACATGAATCCCCAACTAAGGGAAGGTGGTGGATAAGCAGAAGAAAGAATTATTTTAGTATTTATTTAAACATTAGTGTTTTATTTTTAAATATTTAATGCTTCTCTCATGTTTCTCCTCAGCTTGCTTTTTCCTCAGATATATGTTGTTTTTCATCTTTCTTCAGGGACTATATTTTTCCTGAGGTTTAATCATTTTTATTGCTTTCATTATTGACTAAAAAGCAGAGCACACAAAAACAATATGTCTTGCATTTAACATTTGACAAAAATGCAGTCTTTGATGATCTACCATAATACTATCTACTCAAATGTTTTTCTCCAGGAAAACTAACATTTCAAGGGCATTGTAAGGGATCAGTAAGAATATGAAATGTTAATAATGTGCCAGTATCCATAGTCATACAATCTCCTAACTGGAGAAGATATTACTTTTAGTGGCTAAGATGTATGAGGTCTGTAAGCACAATTGCACTCGATATTCTCTGTAGTACCACTTAGTGGTCCTTGAGCTCATTTTAAAGTTTTAAGCTAGTGGAATCTCATGACTCTGAAACAAGTTTTCTTTCCCTGGCAAGTTCTGAATTTTGGAAGGTTTTTGTTCAGTGTGATTTCATTTTTTTTAGCAACTTCCTTTTAGTACTCCTAGCATATCCCTTAGTATCACACGGGGTGGGGGTGGAGATGGGGGAGGTGAATGAAATTCTCTCACATGATTAAATATAATTTCACCACTAAGTCTCCCTATCACTTAACCTAAAATTTTATTTTATTTGTACTTTATTCTATAATGCAATACATATTAGTATTATACAACAAATAAAGCAATATAGCTTAGAGTAAAGACAACCTAACTCATATATTTACTGCTCATAGCTTTGCAAATTTGGGAAAATTATTTAACTTCTCCGTTTTAATTTTCTAGCAGTAAAATTGGAATAATGACTATAATAATAACACCCTCGTGGGGTTGGTAAGAGGATTAAATGGTTGTACTCAATAACTGTGAAAATAATTTAAAATGCACATAGGACATTTTAAAAGTAGACTCATATTGAATCATAAAGCATGTCTCAAACATTTAAAAAAAAACTAATATAATTAGCCTATAAATTTTAACTCCAGAATACTTAAACAAAAAATAAATAATAAACATATAATTAAAATTGTCTGATAAATATTTATAAATTCATTAATATCTTTCTAAATTGCCCATGAGTCAAATGGGTTGCAATTATTTCAGAGGCTTAATCATAATTTAAATTAGTAAGTTATCTTAGGCCTCTAGAGCAGCTCTTTGCACATAGAATAAAATCAATAATTGATTTTTCATTGAATAAAATTAAAGTTTTAATTTGATAAGTTGTACCAATACAATTTAAATATTAATAATCAATAACTTATAAAGGTCAATGTTGGAAGCACTTCCTTTAAAATAAAGAATAATACCCTCTATCTTCTATTAAAATTTTCATTGGAGTCTTACATAGTCTGATAAGAAAATAAAATTAAGTAAATAGAAAATAGAAAGATGGAAGTGAAATTATTTGTCATAAATGACTTTCTACATGGAAACAAAAACATATAGTAATAATTATAAATAATTGAGAATGTTAGGAAGCTAACAAGATATTATTTTTAATTGATTTTTAGAGAGAGGGAAAAGGACAGGAAGAGAGAGAAACATGGATGTGAGAGCAAAATATTAATTGGCTACCTTCTAAAGCCCCCTACTGGTACTGGAGCAAAAAATCCCAGTAATGTATCCTGACCAAGAATTGAATTAGCACCTTTCCCTCCACAGGCCTACACCCAACCAAGTGAGCACACCAGCCGGGGCCAGGATATAATTTAAAAAGATCCTATGTAAGTTGTGGTTTTGTATTTCTTATTACAGAGACGGCAATATGAATGTGTTTCTAGCATCCTGGCATAAGAGGATCCAAGTTGAAATTCCTAGTCATTCCATATAAATATACGTACAATTTCATAGCTAAGAATAAAGTACCTGAGAAGAATCCATATCAAAAGCCTTCATATATCCACAAATTTCATGGATACAATAAATGTCCCTTTGAAAAAGTGTTATGTTAGAATTCATAAATAGGTTACATAGGAAATTAAACTAAACATGTTAATTTGGTGAAAAATGGAAATTAACAAAAAATATAGTGATATATATAATCTCATGATATGGAGATACTTATTAATCATATAAAGTTAAAATAAAAAAAGAATGATAACTGTTTGAGTCCATATATATACATATATATATATATATATATATATATTACTAAATATGTATATGTTAAAATATGAATAATATTAACAGTCTTACACATGACTTTTAATTAAATAAATGCAAATGGTATTCTAATATGCTGCTTGTGAGAATACAAGCGTATGGAAACTTTCTGGAGGGCAATTTGGCAACATTTATCAAAATCATTAAAATACCCATACTCTTTTACCCAATTATTTCACTTTTGGAATACATCCTAAAAAAATAACTTGAGATGTGCATAATAAATTGTGCATAAAAATGTTTATTGAAGCATAATTTATGGTAGCATAACTCTGGGACCAGGTACAATGTCCAATAATGGAGAAAGAGCTGAGTAAATTACTATAGAAATAAGATAATCTAATAATATAATGCAAAATTGTGTCCTCACAAGATCTTTTAAAAAAAACTTATTAAAAGACTAGAGGACTGATGCACAAAATTTGTGCAAGAGTAGGCCTTCCTTCCCCCGGCTGCTGGCACCAGCTTCCCTCTGGTACTCAGGACCCGGGCACCCTTGTAGCCCCGGCTTCCTCCTGAAGGCCTTCTAGTCTAATTAGCATATTATGCTTTTATCATTATAGATAAAATTGAAACAACCAGATACATATTCAAATTTCCTCTAACAATGTATGTACACTGATACATACACACATATATAAAAATATTTCTAAAAGTAAATACAATAAGATTTAATATTTTACATTAACATTTACTGTGATAATGAATAATGCCTTTCTCCTCTTTGCTCATTTCTGAATTTTATAACGATGGTGCCTTAAACATATTAACTATATTAGGAAAAACAATACACATTAAAGAAATATCTGTATATTTGTACTTTCAGAATATATTAAGAGAAAAAAATTATCATCTTGAGATAAATGAAACTGAGCTCAGGAATGAATTAGTTGTTTTGAAGCAAGAAAGTATAGGTCATGAATTCAGTGAACTTTTGGGTTAGAAAGGCAACCGTGTTTTTATCCCAAACATTAAAAGATAAAATGAGCCAAAACCAGTTTGGCTCAGTGGATAGAGCATGGGCCTATGGACTGAAAGGTCAGGGGTTCAATTCATCCAGGGGCATTTACTTTGGTTGTGGGCACATCACCAGTAGGGGGTGCAAGAGGCAGCTGATTGATGTATCTGTCTCCTTAGTGTTTCTAACTCTCTATACCTCTCTCTTCCTCTCTGTAAAACATCAATAAAATATATATATATTTTTTAAAAAGATAAAATGAATCAGTTCTTTGACATTAAAAAAATTAAAATTGGTCTTTAGTCAAAGATTAAACACAGAATATGACTTATGCAACCATTGATAAACCCTTTACTGGATTTCTAGCAACCAGCAGGTCATCCCAATTACACAGAACACCTCAGGAAAAGCAGAGGAAGAATGTGGCTGATTTCCTACCTACGTGGCCCAAGTTCCCCAGGATTTGGTGGGGAGAGAAAAGGCCTGGAAGTAAGGAAATGATGAAACATTAAATCTAGGAAGAAGGTCTGAATAGAGAACAGCAGACATGGATGTTTGCACATGGAGCTGATGGAATCAAGCACACAGAAGCCAACAGAGTTTGTAAGAGATCTGTCCTACCAAAGGAACCATAATTCCAAGCATAACAATCTGTGACTTAATGATTTAAAACAGCCCACTGTGTAAGAACCAAAATGACTCGTGGCCCCCAAATGTTGCTTTAATCAGATATTTTTCTTTTGAGTAGGGTGATGGATATGGAAAAGCTATTCAGAGGATGAAGCAATAGGCTAAGAGATCAAATAGCATGGATGCTTTTCTCAGAGAGCAGTATCAGGGCCTAATCAAGTATCCCCTTTGTCCTGGTAATGGGGCATTTACAAAGTCTGCCCATGGTATTTGAGTTTCTGTGGACCAGTTTACCACTCTTTGGTTTTCCAAACAACCACATATATTGTAGTTAGTCTGCTCTTGGATTGTTAAGTGGTGCAGACATTTCCAAAGAAACCTGGCTGCCACCTATGTTAGTATGTTAATACCTATTATCTGAATGTTCTACCTCTGAGAACATATCCTTAAGTAAGCGTTCTAACAGCATTAATTGCAGGATTATTGGCCATTGAAGGGAATTGGGGAGCTTGTGTTCCCATTGATACAAGTGATGAACTGTGAGGGCAAACAAAGAGAGTAAACTATTAAAATCGGTGGAATCATATCATGGAATTCTATGCAACAGTTAAAATGAAAATAACTGATTACATATATAAACTGAATGGATGGAACTTAAACCCATTTTGATGAGTGAAAAAAGTAAGCAATATATGGTATGTATACTATACAACATATATATCAAATATATTAGGATGCTTTCTTATGGGGAAGGAAGGGGGAAAGAAATGTGGGAGATTAAAGGGAATACATGAATAGATATTGGTGTTGTATGAATCAATGATGATATTGGGTCATGCATTTAGGACTACAATGACCTCAATTGTAGTAACCTCCATGTCCAAAACAAACCCCTATTTTTAAAAAATTATATATTTTATTGATTTTTACAGAGAGGAAGAGAGAGAGATATAGAGTTAGAAACATCGATTAGAGAGAATCACCAATCAGCTGCCTCTTGCACACCCCCTACTGGGGATGTGCCCGCAACCAAGGTACATGCCCTTGACAGGAATCAAACCCGGGACCTTTCAGTCCACAGGCCAATGCTCTATCCACTGAGCCAAACCGGTTTCGGCAAACCCCTAAATTTTAAAAACATTTCAGCTAGTATACATAGAGAACATGTGATAAAAATCAATTAATACTCAACCAATAGAAAGAAATGGAGTGAAAATGATTGGGAACTGGAACCTAGGGGCCAGCATGTCCATGTGTATGTAGGGGTCATTCTAATAAGATATGGGGGGGGCAGTCATACCTGGACATGAGACAAGCCTCTCTATTTATCAGTAAAGAACAAATCAGTCAGAACCACCTGGTCTAGTTAAAAGCTTTCCTCCATGATCTACTATTTGAATAATTTGGAGTAAATGCAGTTTTTCTCTCAAAATATCTTATTGTTCATCATTCTTATTGTGATAATGTGAAATTATAAAAATGCTTATATGATGAGGTAAAGGGAGATACTCAAAATGGTGCACAATTTAAAAATCTATAAATTGTTTATTTCTAGAATTTTCCACTTATTATTTTCAGGCGTTGGTTGACCACTGATAACTGAAACCATAAAAGGCAAAACCAAAGAAAAAATTATGATTGATGTAATATTTTATTCTCATAAATGAATTTGCTCTTTAGTATATTATTTTGTATAAATATTTAGAGCAACTCTTTGATCTAGTACTTGTTAAGTGACAAGCATTCTGATAAAGACTCACTATGATGGTAAAAGCCATGGTCTGTGTCCTCCAGGAGTCTAGAGTTTAAATAAAAGATACCAAAACATTTTTCATCTGTCCATGTGATCTGTATATATTTTAAAAATTAAACAAAGAAATAAGGTACACCATAGAGGTATACCATTTGCCATCTAGCAACTTTATGTAGTGATCATAAACGTGTATTACCATGTGATTACTAACCTTTTTTTTATATGGGATAAATAACAATATTTTAGTTCAGTAATGCGGCTCTATTTCTCCATTGAATTCAATGTCAATGTTCAAAAATATAAATTGATATGAAAACCCATCTGGTTAGCTTAATGTATTTAGACTTTAAGTATTCAAAATATTCTGTGCATATACAAAATATGAAAAGATTCATTTTATTTGATTTTAATACTTTAATCTAGGATTTATTATTCCCTCTGAATTATTGAAGTATCCAGACTCGCTCATGGTGTAGTAAATGTAAATATATGTTCTTGTATATACATATGCATAATACTAAAAGAGCTTGTATCATCTCCATGGACATACTCAAGGTCATAAAATCAGAATTATTTATGTGGCGATAATTTTTAACAATCTGAGAAATCTCTCAAATTAGTAGACAGGTTTATCAGCAAACAAAAAACTCACTTTTCAGAGCTCACATTAGAAATAATATAAGATTACACATATATACCTTTTTCCTGGAACTGATAGGTGTTACAGGGATATATTATGAAAGAGAGAACTCACTAGCTCATTACATATGGTAAAACGACTGGTGTATGTCAAAGCAATGCATTATAAGAGTAAGTGCCTTTTCAACAATGAATAAGTATTAAAACAAGACTCCATCCTGAGTTCACATATTAATGCAGAAATATCCCTTTTATGAGAAATTTACTGAAATGTTTTATTTATTAAATCCTGTGGCAGGCAACCATATGCTAAAACAGCAAGTGAAAGACTGTATCATTGTTGGGAAATTTTTATATGTAATTAAAAAAAATGAAATCCTAAGACAAACTCATTACAATATTCTAAAAATTAATAAATTCATAATAATCCCAATACGTATTTATTTTCTTTAAGGAATACAAATTTATCTCAGTGTTTCTTAGTCTCAAACAAGTATAACACACTTGAGAGCAGGAGACAACTTGCAGTACTTGTAAGCTGTTTTACTTTAGTGTATTAAATTATATATGCCACAGCCCAGCCTGGCTCAGTGGTTGAGCATTGACCTATACACTAGGAGGTCACAGTTCAATTCCCTGACAGGGCATATGCCTGGCTTGTATGTTCAATCCCCCGTAGGGAGCATGCAAGAGGCAGCCAATTGATAATTCTCTCTCGTTATTGATGTGTCTATCTCTCTCCCTTCCTCTCTAAAATCAATAAAAGTACAAAATAAATTATATATGTCACGTGGATATATATGTATAAATATACATAAATTAAATCTGATACCTAATAAAGCTTTCTTATATGGCCTCACCTAAAAATTATCAATAAAAAGATGATTTTTTAAATAAGTGGAAAACAAAATGTAAATGTAGATAACAAGTTGTTCTCAGGCAATAGAACTTTTTATGTGGCCATTTATAAGTGTGCTCTATAGTATTCTCATTTTAGTAACATTTTTCTTGACCTATTTCCTCAGTGGAGCATATGACGGTAATCTGCTTTTATCATTTATCCGTCCCCCCTGTTGAGAGGTGAGGAATTACCCCTTTCCCTGTCTTTTATAATAAACTACCCATCTACCTCTAAGTTCAGTGCAAATTCAGCCTACTTTACAATGTTTCTTTTTTACACCCAATTCTTCTTTTCTTTCCTGTAAGCTAAAAGCAGTTTCTCCTTTTTGTGATTTTTATAAGCTATTTTCTCACAATTTTTACAACCCTTAACCCAACCAGACTGAAAGCTCCCTGACAGCAAACACAGGTCTGATTTATCATTAAATTCACAGTTACACAGGAGCCAATAGCTCAAACTGGGCCATTAGCAGCCCTCAAAAGGACCAGTGCTTTGGGTCACAAAGGAAAATGCGGATGGTACGCTGTATAACTAGCATGAGACAAAGATTTCCCATGGGCTCATTGTCCAGAAATGTCCGCTTTTCATTCACAGTGGGCTAGCAGTCAAAATTATTCAGCAACCGCTGCTAGAAAATCCTCAAATTATTATTAATAGTCAAGTTCCACCAAGTACAATATCTTTCTGAAAATTATAGCATATCATTTCCTTCTCCATAAAAAGAGAAAGCTTTCCTCATGAACAAAGGGGAATATAGCTCTGAAAGCCCAATTTCAAAAGAGCAATCATTTTAGCTGAGAAACCAAAGAGCATGATAAAGTCAAAGTTTACCATGACAAGGCTACTTTTGAAATGCCAATAGGCAATACACATATACAACCATACATGTGAACTCTGTCAAATATAAAGTCATGGCCCAGCGGGCATGACTAAGTGATTTAATGTGGACCTATAAAACAGGAGGTTAGGGTTTGATTCCTGGTCAGGGCACATGCCTGGTTTCAGGCTTAACCATAGGAGGGAACATGCAGGAGACAGGCGATCAATGATTCTCCCTCATCATTGATGCTTCTATCTCTCTCCCTCTTCCTTTCTCTCTGAAATCAATAAAAATACATTTTTCAAAAGCAAGACCAACCAACCAATGAAAATCCAAGGTCATGGTTTTTAATAATGTCTCCTGGGGCTTAGTGGGTAGAGACAAGAGCACCAGTAAAATCCAGTGTAGGAACCCCCTTGTGGGGAAGGAAGACATTTCCCTATACCCTTCTAGGTTCCTTGAGTGGTTTACAGACTAAACCTACATGAGAAAGACTAACAAGACAAAATAACCAAATTTAACTACATGGTTAAGTATGTAAATCCCACATGTATAACAGATTCAGATAGTAGAATGGGGAATATGTGACACCTGATTTAAGGATGAGGTAAGAGCCCTGAGGCTTTCAAGGGGTGGATGGTAGTTTTCATAATAATAAGAAGAGCAGTTGTTCAGTAATTAGATGTTTGCCCTGATAAAAAAGTACTTCTGTTATAAGAGTTTTAACCTTTATCATGTAAAAGACCCCTGATTTAGAATCCTCTAAGTCACTGAGGAGGGAATAGGTGTTTCTACTGATCCAGTAGGGTCTCCATTGACTACAATTCATTATAAGTCACATGCCAAAGTGGCACACCTTGGGGAAATCTGTTCTGAATCCCTTCATACTACAACAAAGAATAATGCAGCCCAGATGTCAATAGGGCTAAGATAAAAAACCCTTTTTTTCTCATGTATGCTCAGGGGTCCAACCCCATTGGGAAGACTTAGCTGGCGCCACTCCACCATTTTTAGTTTCAGCAGTGCATTGACCTCCATTTGGGAAAGAAGAACAAATACCTGCATGACCAAACATCATTTCTTCAGATGTAAAAGATAGAGGGATACAGGATGGGCAAAGGTTAGCAACACATTTACACACCCATATACCCACATATATACCAAATGCTAGACATGCTCAGAGTAATCATGTTTCACCCAAACAGATCATGCATATAAAAACAAAAAGGTTATTTCTTTTTTCCCTAAGAATGTAATTGCAATGTCTCACTTGGATCTAACCTCCCCACACCCTTAAATTTCCTTTCACTGTTTTCTCTTTCGTGATCTAACATTTCTTCTTCTCATGACACAATGTAATTAATTTTTCTTAGTTTCTTTGACCTAGAGGGGGGTCTCTTAATTTATCTCATTTTATATGAAATAGAGTACAAAAGATAAAGGTAAAATGATGAATTCACATTTTAAACTATTATTACTTTAAAAAGTTTTCTAGGGGTGCAATGCTTTGGTTTTAAAAGGGGATGTCAATGAAAATAATTTGGAATTTTAAAAGGTGATATTAATGAAGATAACATGGTAAGCCAGTAGAAAAATAAATTAGTACGAGCAGACATGGCCCCATCCCAGAAAGAATCTACCTATGATATGCAAAGTACATCAGATGATTTTAGTGAAACAAAAAAAATAATTCTATATTTCTAAGGGGTAAAAGTGGACTAGAGCATCTGATAAGTTCCAAATCTGTTCAAAGGTATTTACATGACTGCTATATTTGAGAGGGATTGAAGAGAATAAAAGAATTCTTAATGTGGATTCTGCTCTTCTTTAAAGAAAATAATTTAATTCTAATTTCAGCTCTTTAGAGCACACACACACACACACACACACACACACACACACACAAACACACCTTTACTTTAACCTTCTAAAAAAGGTTTAATGGAAAGCTTTGCTCAAAATTGATTAGAAAGATTTTGTCACATTGAGTCCATTCTCATTACTTACCTCTTGTAGCACCCCAAATTCCTCATAAAAGCTAACTGCTATTGCAAATTATTGTACAACTAGAGGCCCAGTGAATGAAATTTGTGTATGGGAGGGGATATGGGGATGGGTCTCTCAGCCCAGTCTCCAATCTGGGACACCTTGGGAGATGCCCGAATGCCATTTAGGCCAGAAACTGGCAATTGAACATCCTCTAGCAATCTGGGACTGCTTGGCTCCTAACTGCTCACCTGCCTGCCTGCCTGATCACCCCTAACCACTCTGCCTGCCTGCCTGATCACACCTAACTGCCTCTGCCTGCCTGCCTCCCTGATTGCCCCTAATCACCTCTGCCTCGACCCCCACCCCTGTTGCTTTGTCCAGAAAGATTTCCTGTCTATCTTGTCTAATTAGCATATTACCCTTTTATTAGTATATATGACCGATGTATTTTAAAAGCTCCATATTGCAAACACATCTTACATGAATAGGGACCATGCATTGAGTTCAAGGAGAGAATATATCATAATAAATCTATTATGAGACATACATTATCAGCTACTCATTAGAACTCCTTGGAAGCTCTACATAATACAACAAAAGGAAATGTGCCCATGATGCAAATCCATTATTTTTTTATTTAAATTCGTTATTGTTTAAAGTATTACATAAGTCTCCTTTTTCCCTATTATGGCTGGCAGGACCCTGTCAAGGCAGGACTCCAGCACAGGGGAGAAATGAGCTCCCAGACCCTTAGCAAAGACTGTAGCATGATGCACTTTATGTTAGTCATAAAGCTGACTCTGTCTGCAATCCCCAAACCCCGGGTATGTCCTGTTCCAAGTAATAGCAAGGCAGCACAAACAGAAACCACTTAAACTGAAAATAAGCCCCCCGCCCCAGGTGTTGTGCAAACTTTTAACGATGTTACTGTACTAGTGGAATTTTTCATAGCTCATAGTGTGATAGGTTATCATGACCCTATGACAGACAAAGAACTCTGCCTAGTCAGCTGTACCTCCCCCCACCATTGCAAAACAACTGCCAGCTAGCCTAAGCCAAGGTCTCAAAACAAACTCCTCAAAGGATAAAAGCAGGCTTTCCTGTGTGCTCGGGGCTCTCTCTTTCTTTTTCTTGCTGCTGCGACAGTAGGGGGAGATCCCGGATTCGAATTCATTAATAAAAACATAAATTTTGATCTGGCGTCTTAGTGGTCTTTTCTGGGGGTCTCTCCATAACATCCCCATTGACCTCTCCCCAGCCACACCTACCCCCCAGCACATCTCAACACCCCTATTCCCATCTGTACCCATTGGTTATGCTCCTATTCATGCATACTAAGCCCTTCGGTTGATCTCTTAACCTCTTACCCCCTACCTTTCCTCATATGTTGGACAGTCTGTTCAATGCTTCTATTATTCTGGTTCTATTTTTGTTCATCGGTTTATGTTGTTCATTATATTCCACAAATGAGTGAGGTCATGTGATTTTTTTCCCCTCTGAATGGCTTATTTCACTTAGCATAATGGTCTCCAGTTCCATCTATGCTGTTGCAAATGGTAAGAATTCCTTCTTTTTTTATTAGTATCCCATTGTGTATGATGTACCACAGTTTTTTAATCCACTCATCCGCTGATGGGCACTTAGGCTATTTCCAAATCTTTGGTAAATTGTGCTGCTATGAACATAGGGGTGCATATATTCTTTCTGATTGATGTTAATTTTTTTTCTTGGGATATATTCCTAAAAGTTGGATTACTGGGTTTATTTTTATAGAAACACACACTGTGTGCACTGTGTATTGTAACATGCATTGCAAAGAATGTTAGTCACAAGCCAAAAGGGAAAAAAAAGACAACTTTTATGGTGAGATAAGAATCAAGTACTAGAGGATTCTACACTCTAATGTGGGCAACAATAAAGTGAGAAGGAAAGGTGTGGAGATTAGGGAAGCCTTTCTCCTTGTTAAATCTAATATCTTCCATTTCTTCTAAGATTGTTGCTTTTCTTCAGTTATGAGAAAGTCTTATGAAGATTAAAGGGAATAAAGATAGCCAGATTACTCTTCTCACTTCTTTGAATATTCTTCTTTTAAAGCCCATTTCCAATGACAGTATTTAAAGAACTGTCTGAGCTCTGGTTGTGCTGTGGATAGCTTTAATTTTGTGAGGAGTTGACCCCAATCTCTTACTTGGATGATTTGAATAAATGGCTGATGTAACAGCAAAGTGATAAATATATAAAGCAGGAGAGATCCTTATTCCTATCCAAATTATTACAGCTCTATTTCAATTTTCATATGATAACAAAAAATAAATTAGCTTTTAAAGTATTATTTGTTCTGATAATGCTCCTTGTTAATATTCTCATTTACAAGAATGTGAAACTATACATATTAAATATTCAGACACCTAATACACATCTTTAGAATTTACAGAATCAAATAAGATATGTAATTACAAAGTCCCAGGACTTACACTATTTTGTATTCAATTGTCACTAGAATAAAAGATACATTTCTTATCAGTGGTTGTGAGGCCCCTCATGTAGTAATCCATACCTAACTCCTCTGCTTCAATGCTCATAAGTCCTTGGTTGTCTCACACACTCAAGTCATACTCATCTTGGCCTTTTTTCTGAGTCCCTCTGATTCTTGCCCTTGGTGATCCTTTGTTTATGGTAACCAGCTCCCATACCTATGGCATTTACTCTTATTCCTCGATAAAGTACTCCTTCATCACTCTGTGTCCCTTGGCCCTCTTAAGTTTTCATCATGACTCCTATAATTACTTATCATGCTGTTTGATCTCTATCTAGTTCTTCATTATTTATGCATTCTTTAATTAGAATTGTTGTTCTAATCTCCTTTTCAAAAGTTTATTATACGGAAATACAAGTACATTTCATTTTCTCTTGAGTCAATTTTACTAAAGCATGTTTTCAGGAGAGCTACCTATTTTATGAAAAATACACTAGCTTAATCTAATAGACAAGACCCATATTACTCACACAGTTACAGATAATTAAACATAGTTTAAAAGTGTGTTTACATGTTTTTAATAACAACTATGCTAAATATAGCATTGAAAGATTCAGAGACCTATGTTAAGGATATAGGCCTTTAAACATCCATAAATAAATCATGGGATGAGTATAATCCAATGGTATTATGAAATACTACTGGCATTTTATCTCTGAAACTCAGAGTGGAGTCTAGGGCTTGGAAAATAAACTAAAAGATCCTATATAATAAAAGAGTGATATGCAAATTAACCACCACCTCACTACACCCACAAGTCACACCCATCAGCCACACCCACCAGCCAATCAGAGCGAATAGTCAAATAAATCCAACCAAGCTGGCTATAGCCACAGAGAGCAGGAGGGAGGCTTGGGTTTCCCAGGCAATGGAGGAAGCCATGCTTTCCACCTACCCTTGCCAGCCTAGGCCTCCACTCAAGTCTACAAAGTTTCAATTATAGAAGGTAAGCGAATCCAAACAGAAATGGTGGCAGCTACAGAGCTGGCAAGAGTGGGAAGCTAGGGTTGCCCCTGGCAATGGAGGAAGCAAAGCTTTCTGCACACTCTGGCCAGCCCAGGCCTTCTCTATAGGCTACAAAGTTTCAATTATGGAAAATACATAAATTCCTACAGAAATTGCTGCTGGCCACGGAGGGAGCAGGAGGTTTGGCTCTGCTCCAGGCTACAAAGTTTCAAGTGTAGAAGGTAAATAGATTCCAGATACCAGGGCCTCTGCTTGAATCACCAGGGAACATGGCCAGCCTGCAAACCACCACAGGTCCTTCGCTCAGGCTGCCCCACGACACAAGGGAGCCCCCACACTGATCCAGGACACCCTTCATGGCAAACCAGCTGGCCCTCACCCATGCACCCAGCCTCTATACTGTCTAATAAATGAGTAATATGCAGATTGACCATCACTCCAACACACAAGATGACTATCCCCATGTGGTCAAAGATCCTGCCCCTATGTAGACACAAGATGACCACCATAAGGGCAGTTGGGGAGGGCAGTTGGGAGGGCAGTTGGGGAGGGCAGTTGGAAGGGCAGTTGGGGAGGGCTTGCAAGGGAGGGCAGTTGAGAAAGACCAGGCCTGCTAGTGAGGGCAGATAGGGGTGACCAGGCTGGCAGAGGAGGGAATTTGAGGGCAAAAAAGGTGGCAGGGGAGCAGTTAGACATCAATCAGGCTGGCATGGGAGTGGTTAGGGGGTGATAAGCTAGCAGGCAGGAGTGGTTAGGGACAATCATGAAGGCAGGTAGGTGAGCAGTTGAGAGCCAGCAGTCCAGGATTGTGAGAGCGATGTCTGACTGCCCATTTATACCTGATACTGGTATTATGAGATCTTGAAGGACATTTTTCTAGAGTTGTGGGAAATAAAGCCTGATGGGTGGAAGTTCATGGTTAAACAAATATTTCAGGAAACAAAGCTGAAAACCAAACTCTACTAGCAGAGAAACAGGAGAGCAACGTCCTTTCTTTTTAAGACAGTTGATGCTACTAACAAGTACTTTACATATCATTTTTCAAACTATTATAGTTTCTAATTTATGTTTACTAAACAATATTAGTAATATTCATTATATCAGTACATCTAAGTAAAAGAGTAAAAAAATATATAGTTCACCTTTATAGGTGCCAGAGAGTATTTGATGGTTTTTAATATTATTTTTTGATTTCTAAAACATTGCAGTAAACTGTTCTAGGGAAGCTCTATGATAAAAGATATGATTTGTCTACAGATTACTATCTAAATTCATTATATTCTAATTAAAAATTCCAGTATCTTGCTATAACCAGGAAAAGTGATATGTGAACTCATGTGAGAGAAAAAATACATAAGAATTGTCAAGAAAATTATAAAACTGAATAGTAACGAGGAAGGATTTAGATCTTCTGTAAAATGCAAATTGGTCACGAAGCCCTCATACCTTGTTTCCCCAAAAATAATACAGTGTCTTATATCAATTTTTGCTCCCAAAGATGCACTGGGTCTTATTTTCAGTTGATGTATTATGTTTCCATGAAGTAAGTCTTATTTTTGGGGAAACATGGTAGTGACAACTGAACAGCATGCTGTGTAGGGTGACAAGGCTGGCAGGGGGGTTAGGGAGGGATTACCAAATGACTGACCAGCAAGCTGAGTGGAGTGACCAGGCCCACAGTTGGGGACAGTGAGGGATGACCAGGCTGGCAGAGGGGTGCGGTGAGGGGCAACCAGGCCAGCAGGGGGTGATCTGGCTTGCAGGGGATGGCAGTGAGGGGCAGCCAAGACAGCAGGCAGACAGTTGGGGGTGACCAGGCCAATGGAGGGAAGTTGTGGGTGACCAAACCAGCAGGAGGGTATGTGGAGTGAGCAGGCTGGTCGTGGTGGTGGGGGGTCAGTTAGCGATGATCAGCTGGCAATGGGGGAGGGGCAGTTAGGGGCAATCAGGCTGGCAGGAAGAGGCAATTAGGGGTGGTCAAGATGGCAAGGGGGGTCAATCAGGCTGGCAGGAAGAGGCAATTAGGGGTGATCAGGCTGGCAGGAGGGGCAGTTAGGGGCTATTAGGCAGGCAGGCAGGTGAGCAGTTAGAAGCCATGGTTCCCAGATTGTGAGAAAGATGTCCGGCTGCTGGTTTAGGGATCAGGATCAGAACCAGCAGTGAAACATCCCCTGAGGGGTCCCAGATTAGAAAGGGTCCAGGCTGGGCTGAGAGGACACCCTCATGCATGAATTTGTGCACTGGGCCTCTAGTCTGAATATAAAAATATATTAAGCTATATTACATTGTGATGACTACATAAGAAGATTGCTAATCAGAATGGAAAGCTGTTTATCAGATTGTATATGAGGTATGTGTATAACTGTTTATTTATTTGTACATAAAATTACACTGTTTCCAGGTTACATGCAAAGGTAAAACATTGGTTGAATGATAAGTAGACATTTGGTTTTCTGTGATAAATAAAAGAAAATAAAAATTTACCATTCAGAGAAAATGTTAAATGTACAGATCAATATCATAATTAGAGAATATAGATGTGCATTTATTTTCTAGCACAGCGAGATTCCTTACAAGAAGCCTACAGGCAAATTTTATCACATTAATTATGTCAATATTTTAATGTGCACATTACAAATAGCATATAAAGTTAGAATGTGAAAGTAAACAAAAATGAGCATTTACTTCATATATGCATATCATGCTTAATATACTCAATAGTAATGAGAATTATAAATAAAAATAAAAGAACAGATAAAACAATAAATTTGAACAAAAAAATCTTAATAGGAAATTTATAACATAGATGAATAGGTGCCAAGGGGTATTCCCCCTATCCTACTGGCAAAAATTAAAACAACCATAAGTTCCAATAATAGCAGATGCAAGAAGAAAGCAAATTTCTATTTGCAGCTGCTACTACACTGTATAATGGTATAATATTTCTGGATTCCTTGAAATAAATTTGGCAGTTTACATCAAGTACATTTTAAAAAATATATATTCTTTGTTACAGGTACCCCACATCCAGGAATTTTTCTTTCTTATGGCATCCATAAAATAACTAAAAATAATTACTAAAACATTATTTTGGATAAGACAGATATTAAAACCTTAGTAATATGAAATTGGTAAAATAATATAGGCTTATCTATACAATGAATATTTAAACATGCACTTAAATGTAGGTAATATTTGATCATGAATATGGAAAATATTCATGATCTGTTGGTAATATGGCGATTTCTATTTTACATTCAGATTCATATGTTCACAAATGTGCACATGTACATACCAGAGACAAACCTTCAAATTTACTCTCTTTAGAACAAAGGCTATCTTACTTTCTTTTGTGAGTTATTCTGAATTATTCAAATTTCTATAATAGCCCTAATTGATTTGGCTCATTGGATAGAGCATTGGCCTGAGGACTGAAGGGTCCCAGGTTCAATTCTGGTCAAGGGCATGTGCCTTGGTTATGGGCACATCCCCAGAAGAGGGTGTGCCAGAGGCAGCTGATTGATGTTTCTCTCTCATCAATGTTTCTGGCTATCTATCCCTTTCCTTTACACTCTGTCAAAAATTATATATATATATATATATATATATATATATATATATATATATATGTATATATATATATATAATTCTATAATAAATATATACTGACTTTAGTATCAGAAACAAAAATATTGAAAGGATTAAAGATAATAATAAATTTGAGAGAGAATTTCTCTTCTATCAGCCTACAAACTTGTCCTTTCATTACTATAATTCATACCTTTCCATGACATTTATTTCAGCATGCATTCCCTTGTACCTATATATGTGTATGTGTGTTGTATGTGTGCATGAACTGCAGCTCATAGTGAACTGTACCGTAGAAAGAAACTGCCGTTAGCAACACATTTCCAAGTGCCATGTTTTTGGGGAATTATTCTATAGCCTGCAAACATCAAAGAAGAGCCCCATAAATAGCCATCCTCTAAGTCCTTTGGTCATTTTATGATTACATTGTTAAAGACAGCAGGTTTTGGATTTATGTTTTTCTTTTATATGGACATTTGGTTGGAATTGGAGAACATGTGAAAGTGGGCCTTCTTTGCTACTAGAAAGTGAATGTAACCTGTAATTCTATATTTCTCGACTTGCTTCTTGTACTGACATGTTCTTTGACAAAGAACCAATCATTATGAATCCTATTTCCATATCTACATATGATTAGTTTGGAATATAACAGTTGGTTGTATCTCTCTCTCTCTCTCTCTCTCTCTGTCTCTCTCTCTCTCTCTCTCTCTCTCTCTATATATATATATATATATATATATATCTTAAGGAAGCTGAAACTGTTATATAAATTTTTATTTTATTTTCATGGGTCAACTCAGGTTTATTCCAGAGGAAAACCTCTTGAAATTGGTGTGTTTCTTATCTTGAATTAGCTATACAAGAGATAAGATATAAGATAGTTGTACATAGAAAATAGATTCAAGAAACAGGATTTAAACACTTCAGACTAATCTTAAAAGAAAAAAAAAGATTGAAGTAATACAGAAAAGATACTTCAAAACAAACAAAAAAATGAAACTAATTTGCATATAAGGTAGAAATAAAATTTCTCTCATTCCAACTATTGTCAAACAAAGTCAAACTAATTTCTTCAGAAATTCTGAAGCACCATTAAAAGGATCAAAATTAAAAACAAGGAAAAAATCTAACAAAGCATTATAAATACTGAAAATAGAAAAAATTCTCAAAGTTCATAAAACAATTTTGGGGGAATATGATGTGCATAGTAGTTATCATTACTTGATATTTTATGTGTATTATCTCGTTTATTTGAACATTTTCCATTCTTTCTCATTAGCATGCAAATTCCACAAGGCTGTGAACTTGCCAGTCTCTGAGTGATTAGCAAAAGTGTAATTTGCATATCTATATTCTAATGGAATAATTTACATACCTATATTCTAACCTGCTTTACTCTCAGTACAAATTATTTTTAAACTTTTATTCTCAGAGATTTTTTTAAATAGTTTTGTGAGACTATGTCACCCTAACCTCCAGATTCTTACAAAAGATCTATTTTTTCTGTATGAATTTCATGCTCACAGAAATGATAATGGGCAGGTCAAAGTCAAATATTTTAAAGCATGGTCTTAAGTCATTTATTCAAAACACTTGGAATACATTAATTAATTATAACTATCTATTATATTATTAATATCATGCAAACTTGTTGAACTGCAGATTCTGTTATTCTGAGCCAGAGGTTCCTAAAAAATGTTTCAGTGGGCTTTCAATGTACCCCAAAGAAAGGTATCTGTGCTCCATGCTGGTCCATTCAATTTTATGTCTATCCTGGTATAGCTGCACAACTACCGTTATGTTTATGCGAATTGAAAAGGATAGGGAGCACTGATAAATGACATTCTACTAAAAAAAAAAGTGAGCAATGCAGAGGTTAAATTGTATTTCCCATAGCAGTGTATTATTGAGTTCCTATGTAATCTCATACAATCTATGTCCACCATTAAGCCCTTAATGCAATGTGTGCTCTCATATGAACACCTACTCAACGTATATTTATATACATCTACCTATCTACTTGAGATTCAGTTTGGTTACTTTAATTTAGTTACTGTGATCAATTCTTTACACTGATCATGACCTTGTGTATAACTCTACAGATCTACTTAAAATAAAAACAAAATGAACTATACTTTCAATAAATGCAAAGGCATTTACCAGGCAACTCATGATTAGTAACAACTGTTTCTAATGCTTTGACAAATAGCAAATGACTTTCAGACAAGCAAGCACATGCTTCCAAATGGACCAGTGACAAATGATAAATGACAAAAATCTAAGATCAAACCTACTCAGTCTCACACCTGCTGCTGAGTCAGATCTGAGTTAAGTGGGTGAAGGTTTTACAGAAAGAAGGTCTACGGACAAGTCCTCTGTCATTCTGTCACTATCAATTTAACAAGGGGCACTGATGTCTGCATTCTCTTCACTTCTACCTACTTTTTCCAGGTTTTTAAAAATAATATACCGAAAATAAACAGAAATAAAACAACAAAAACAAAAACGGAACTTAGTGTTCTAGACATTACAGCAACGGCAATAAATATGTTATTCTTGCTCTATAGTAAAATACTCATTCAATATCTCTCTTTCTCACTATGGTTTAAATTCCATACAGCAGAGACTACGTTTTTGTGTATGTGTGTGTGTGTGTTTTTGTTGTTGTTTTGTTTTGTTTTGTTTTATTGCATTCTCTTTTATGCCTACCACAATACTTAGCACATTGTAGGTGATCAATAAATATGTGTTGAATGAAAAGAATGCATGAGTCATAGGAGTACAATAAATATTTGCTGAATGAATATCTAAATATTTAGATAGAAAAGTGTTTCACTGCAAATCAGGAAAGTCTTGAGTGTTCTTGTCTTGCCATCCCTGGGATAAAGTTTCTAGTCTAGTCTATACTATGAGGGGAGACTAGATACAGGAGCAAACTCCTGATTTTTTGAGCATAGGTGCCTGAAGTTTAGCCTCTGGTGTACAAAGCTGAGGTAGGTGGGGAGAGGGGAGGCAGCATGAAAAACGTTGGTGACTCCATTGCAGGGGCTGGAGAGAGAGGAACCCCAGCTCATTAGCTATACCAAACCCTAAGAGGAGTTTCCATTATGCTGGGCTAGAAAGGGAAGGAGTAAGTGTGTGGTACAAATGTCAGACTCTCACTGTTCTTACTGAGACATAGCAGAGTTTCTTTCATAAATGTCTCTTTATTTTCTGTATGTCCTTAAGACAATTTCCAGAAAGTTTGAATGGTGTTATTTTTTAAATTAAAATGTATTAGGGTGACATTGGTTAATAGAACCATATAGGTCTCAAGTATACATTTCCATGTTACAAAAAGTTATGGTTGTCTGTGGAACTCCTCAGACCACCTTTTTATAAGTAAATCCTCAAAATATAATTTTTAAATTCTACAGGAAGTTAAATTTACCTAAAAACTTACCAATCTTAAGACAGGATTGTACATTCAAATTCTTCATTACCTGGTGAGCAACTTTATTCCTAAATGATTCTGACTTTCATTTTTCTCTTACATATTTAGTGTCTTTGGAAAAGTAAGGGTTTCCTTTTGCTTTAACTAAGAAATAAGTAGGTTTATATAAAAGTAACATATTCCTTACTTACCTGCTTTTGAATTTTAATAAATAGTACTAGTGGCCTGCACCCTCTCCAATCTGGGACCCCTTGGAGGATGTTCAACAGCAGTTAGATATTCCTTTCACAATCCAGGACTGCTGGCTCCTAATAGCTCACCTGCCTGCCTGCCAGATCTCCCCTAACCACTCTGCCTGCTGGCCTGATCACCCCAACAGCCCCCCCTTCTGGCTTGCTCACCTCCCTTTCCCCTCCTGCTGGCCTGCTTGTCCCCAACTTCCCCCCTGCCAGCGTGTTTGCCCACAACTACCCACCCCCTTGCCGGCCTTCTTGCCACCAACTGCCCTCCCCTCCTGGACTGATCACTGCTAACTGCCTCTGTCTCGGTTCCACCCCCATGGCTTTGTCCAGAAGGTCTGCCAGTGTAATTAGCATATTACCCTTTTATTAGTATAGATATTGCTATTTAATGTTTTCACTTGTTAAAAAAGTAGATAAAGAAATCATGCCACTTATGAAAATTAACTTCTTAAAAGCAACTATGTAAAAAAATATTTTCCAAGTGTTTGTTAAAATACCAAAGCACATACTGAAAACTAGTAGTAATATGAAGAATATGAGTATGGAAAGTCAATTATCTTTACAGAGCAATCAATGTGTTTGTCTCTAGAGGAAAGTGCTTTTTCAATATACTTCCTAATATTTTATCATTTCAGCTGAGTTAGGAATGAGCAGTATTTTACTGCTGGATTATAATTAGATGAAAGGACACACATTATGGTTAATAAAATAATTGTTTCCCTGAAAGAAAAATAACGTGTTTTACATTGTGTACCAATACAATCAATTAGTATATCAATTAGGAGCACTTTTCATTTATTTTAAAATCTCATAATTTTATTTCCTAATGGTTTTCAGTAACTCACTTCTAGAAGAACTGCTTGGAAAAAAATGGAATTCATTATAATTGAATTTGAGGCATATAAGCTTAAACTAATTATCATTCTTGAACTTCACTTTTTAATAAAATATACCCAAAGTATATTCAGGTTAAAATTATAAAACTTAAGAAAAACCAACCAAGTATCATTTATATTCATCATTTGAGAGACCTAGAAGTCTATGAGAACTTTTAGCACTGACACTAATAAAGGATGGACTTTCTTCGTTTTACACTTAAACAAAATACTGAGTTTGGTGGTTGCATTTTAAAATAATCTCGCCAGCAGAAAAGCAAAGGTGTATTACTACAGTGTAACACCTAGTTTCATAACTTAAACTACTCACTAGAGAGAAACTGGCTCTCTGACTCCAACCTCTAAGATACTTATCTCTGGCTGTATTTGCTAAAACTGTACCAAAAAGCATGGGCATTTAGGATGACCTGAAGGCTATGAGGTATAGTACATTGGTAAGGGATTATCCAATGCCAGAAAATCTTTCATAATCTTAAACATGGGGCATTCCCTTAGAGCTATGTCCCGTATCATGATGTGGTCCAGAGGAAAGGAGACTACTATAGGCAGCACAATGAGAGGGACTCAAGAAAGTAGTCAATGCCAAGAATGGTAGTGAGTCTTCTGGAGCTACAGACTAATTTTTCCTTTGGTCCCTGTCTCAATATATGTTTCTCCTAACTCTGATATTAGACAATATCAGAACAAAAGTTTTTCCTTTATTCCCCTTTAACTCAATATTTTTTTTAAAAATATGTTCAAAGTTTTCTAACTAGTTTGGTATATTTTCATCAGCATTTTCTTTTTTAGTGTTTATTGAATTTATTGGGGTAATACTGGTAAAAAGTTTATACAGGTTTCAGGTGCACAATTCTACAACACATCATCCGTGTACAGTATTGTCCATCACTATGTATCCCTCGTGTACTATCTTCCACCTCCTCCAAAATATTCTCCCCAAGCAATCAACATATTGTTGTCCTTGTCTATGGAAGCCAAAGGCCTGTTCAAACACCTTTGCTGTCTGCAGTGACCAAGATAAAATATTCTCCAATTCGCACAGGAACACAAGGATTGGACAGTGGAGCGTGGGGAAAAAAGTCATGTGGTCCAAAGAATCACGCTTCTGGTTGCATCATGCAGATGGCAGAGTGAGAATTTCGCAGAAACAGCATGAAAGCATGCACCCCACGTGCATGAATACAACCTTTCAAGCTGGTGGGGGCAGTGTTATGGTTTGGGGCATGTTTTCCTGACATGATTTGGGCCCTTTAATTCGTGTGGAACAACATCTAAATAGCACAACATACTTAAGTATTGTTGCTGATCAAGTCCATCCTATCATGTTGATGGTGTATCCCAATGGAGATGGCTTCTTCCAACAAGACAATGCGCCATGCCATGGTGCTCATATTGTGCAGGAATGATTTCAAGAGCATGAGAGAGACTCTACCTTGCTTAGGTGGCCCCCACAATCACCAGATCTCATTCCAATAGAGCATTTGTGGGACGAAATTAAAAGAGCCATCAGGCAGCTGGTTCCACAACCATCAAAGCTCACAGAACTGGACAGTGTTATTCATCAGGCATGGTGTCAGATTCCTCGCATCCCCTTTCAACATCTCATGGAGTCAATGCCAAGAAGAATTGCTGCAGTATTGAAGGCAAAATGCGGGCCAATGAAGTACTGATGGGGTGGTCAAAACAATGTGGCCACTCAGTGTGTGTGTGTGTGTGTGTGTGTGTGTGTGTGTGTGTAATTGATTTCACAGAGGAAGGGAAAGGAGAAATAGAAAGATCAATGATGAGAGAGAATCACTGACTGGCTGCCTTCTGCACACCTTTTACTGAGGATTGAGCCCCAACCCAGGCATATGCCCTTGACCAGAACTAAACCCAGGACCCTTCAGTCCCCAGGCTGACACTCTATTCAGTGAGCCAAACCAGCAAGGCAGTATTTTCTTTTCTCCCTTGATCTATCCTCCCACCCATCCACCAAACCCTTCTCTCTGACAACTATCAGCCTGCTATCTATGAGTCTGTCTCTACTTGCTTGTTATTTCATTTTTGTCCATTGGATTCCGCTTGCAAGTGAAATCCTGTGGTACTTGTCTTTCTCTACCTGGCTGATTTCATTTAACATAATACTCTCCAGGTCTATCCATGCTGTTGCAAAAGGTGCAATTTCCTCTTTTTCTTTTCTTTTTTTGTGGTCATGTAAATATTCTATTGTGTAAATGTATCACAGCTTTTTTATCCATTCATCTATGATAGGCATTTGGGCTGTTTCAAAATCTTGGCTATTATAAATAACATTTCAATGAACATAGGGGTACAGATATTCTTTCAAATTAGTGTTTTGGGTTTCATTGGATATTTTCCCAGAAGTGGAATCCCTGGATCATAAGGTAGTTCCATTTTTATTTCTTGAGGCAACTCCATACTGCTTTCCACAGTGGCTGTACCAGTCTGCATTCTCATCCACAGGGCATGAGGGTTCCTTTTTCTCCACATGCTTGCCAACACTTGCTGTTTATTGATTTATGAATGATAGATATTCTGATAGTATTGGATAATATTTCATTGTGTCTTTAATTTACATTTCTCTGACTATTAGTGACATTGAACATATTTTCACATGTCTATTGGCCATCTGTGTGCCTTCTTGGAGAAGTGTATATTCAGATCCTTTGACTCTTATTTCATTGAATTTTTTGGTGTTGAGTTTTATAAGTTCTTTATTCATTTGGATATTACCTCCTTATCAAATGCATTTTCTAAAAACCTTCATTTTATGATGTTTAATACACTGACAGGTACTGAAATTGGTGGGATAATTTGGTGTATGAATACATGTGTGACTTTGGTATATGTTAGAAGAGAGAGGGCAGTCAATTTGAAGCCTGGGTTCCTGGAAATAGTCATTCCTCCCACTTGTACCATTCACAGTTACATACCAACTCTTTGCCTTTCTCCATCACCAAGAAAAAAATTACATTATCAAAAAAGACTACCTTAAGATAAAAATCCTATTTTAATGTACTACTTTTTAAATATATATTAAATACATATATGTTCTTCTCTACAAAAATATTTAGTTTTACAATCTACACATTATAAATGTTATGCTTTGTTTATTTCTATTGGAAAAATAGCCATTTATCAAAAATACCCATTTATCAAAATCTACATAAATAAATTCATTAAACATATCATCTATAAAGATTTGAAAAATAGATACTCATCAAAATTATATTTTATTTAATTTATATGTATTGATATATGTTATAGATATTTTATTTATATATGCATATATTTTATTTATATATGCATATATATTTATATTGTATCTATTCATAAATATAAATGTATGTGTGTGTATATATATATATATATATATATATATATATATATATAATCAGGTGGTAGGTGTGTTATTTACCGTATTTGCTGGTGTATAAGACGATTTTTTGGCCCTGAAAAATACGTATTTGCCGGCGTATAAGAAGACTGGGCGTGTAAGAAGACCCCCTAACATTTCCACTAAAAATACAGAGTTTGTTATATACTCGCTATATAAGACTACCCCCCACTTGGAGGCATATTTTTCAGGGCCAAAAAATCGTCTTATACGCCGGCAAATATGGTAACTAGATGGGAAAAATTTTTCGTAATGTATATCAAATCATCAAGATGTAAACCTTAAATATCTTACAGTTTTATTTGTAAATTTTCCTCAAAATATACTACACGTATGTGGACCACATAATTTTTACTTTACTCTCCAGGAAAACTTTAGTGTGATTTAAAAGTCCTAGTAATAAGTTCTTTCTCATAGAGGACTTTAGTGCACAGGATGGGGACCAATGGTTTAAAATTTTGGGTTTAAGCCATTTTGATGGCTTTATAAAACTTTTACCAAAAAAAAAAAATGGGACTAGGTTGCTGTGTCTGGATTCTTGAGTCTGTCCAGTTCTCCAATCCCCTCTCCCATATATACTCCCTCTACTTCTTGCCTTGATTTCCTCTTTGCACAATAAGGAAAGAGTGATAAACCAACTTCAGTGACTCATGTCAGAGTTTATAAATGTAGAGATAATCAAAGGACTCCTTCTAAAGCATGAATGTTTACCTGATTAGATAAAAAGATATAACTGTAAATGTTCAGAGAACTTGAATTTCTCTAGTAAATTATATTTGGAATTCTTAAGCCACACTTTTTCCAACAACACTACAAGGTTGGAAATATATGGGAAAGAACTGTACATTTTATGGAGCTACATGTCGTTGTAGAACATATTGCAGTTAGTTACCTGACCCAGAGTGATGAACTCTGAGATAGTCACAATAATTATTATTCCATTATTCATTTTTCAAACAAAGTGGATATTTAGATTTTCCAAGATTTGCTCTCCTGTCTATTCACTTTCCAATAAGTGTAAAATGTAAGGAGTTATCTATTTTTATATGTTAAAATTGGATTCAAGAAATCTGTTTTTCATCCTGTTGGAAGCATAATCATGATTATTTATTAACAGCATTGTCATATTGACTACTTTACTGCTAAGTGTGTGTTTTGTATTAAGACAACTTAATACTGTGTTCTGTGCTTTACACACATTATCGTAGTTAGTCCTTTCAATAAACCTATAAATTAGACATTATTGCAGCAGGCATTTTTAGATGAGGAAATTGATATTCAGCAGGTTAAATAATTAACCAAAGTCTTAGAGTATTTGAAGTGAGAAGCTAGGTTCAAACCCAGACCTCACACAGAGCCCTGATTCTTACTAAATTACACAAAATGTCTAACAATATATTTTAACCTGACTTTCTCCTGGGATGACTTAAGTTTGAGTAACATTTACAGTATGTTTTTCCATAAAAGAATAATGAAAAATGTAAAAGTACAAAATAACAGAAAGAGAAATAAAATTACCCATTTAGATAAAACCTATACATAAAGACATTATTGTATTTTATTGATTTTTCTCTTAAACTTACTCAATATTTTCATAGTTGTGATCTTACTACTTGTGCTATTTTGCTCTCTTAATTTCATATAACATAAGTAATTTTCATATTACTATGGAATCCTTTAAAATATATAAAAAGACTTCATAACACATTACTAAAAAGTAAATATTTAAGTATAGTTAGGCATTTAAGCTATTTTAACACGGTCTCTATTATGAATGTGTTGGTCATAATAGAACACATTTTTTTAAACTGCACTTGTTTTATTAAGGGAAGTCTATAAAGGTGGAGTTACATTTCAATGACTACTAATACAGTTAATGTTCATTTTGCCAAAATCTTTCACAAAGGCTTCTACAAATTAACCCAATATAAATGCATGAATGTACACAGCTTACTATGTCACAAGAATGCATAACATATCAAACAAAAGACTCTGGAAGGTACTGTAGGTGAAAGCCACATCTTATAACTACCTACGCAGTGATCAGCAAAGTCATTAGTCAACAGAGCCAAGCATCAACAGTACAACAATTGAAATTTCTTTTGAGAGCTAAAAACCGACTTCTGCGCATGAGCCATGAAGTTTCAATCCTAGTGTACTTGCGCGCCCGCACATGGTAGGTATTTTGTGGAAGAGCCACACTCAAGGGGCTAAAGAGCCACATGTGGCTCATGAGCCGCAGTTTGCTGACCACTGAGACACCCCATCCCTCTTTAAAATGCAAGTAAAACAGCACAGTGATGGAGCATGGACCTATGAACCATCGATTCCCAGTCCAGGCATATCTGGCTGGGTCCCCAGAGTGGGGTGTTCAGGAGGCAACCAATCAATGATTGTCTCTCATCAATCATATTTATATCTCTCTCTTTCTCTCCCTTCCTTTCTGAAATAAATTTTAAAAATACATAAAAATGATAATAAAACAGAAAGGGGAAAGATTTGATTCTTATATTTTGAGACACAAGGAAAACCCTGTTCAAAAGCATCACTAACATGATAGATGACGCATAAGCATTCCTCCAAATATTTCCTCACATATTTTAGTTATTCCACCTTCTTCCTATAAAGTCAATATACTACTGAACCTTAACTAATAGAGAAACAAATTAGATATAGTTTCAAATGTTGTGTGGTGGGGGAAAATTATTTAAATATTAGCTTTTCTTATTGGTAGTGGCAGACCAAGCAAGGTTCACAACATTATCAGCAGAGTTAGCTGACTTAATTTCCATACAATGTTTTCGAGGTATCTCTTCCTTCAAAGTTGATGAACAGGCACTAAAAACTCTAAATGAGTAGGGCTTCTAAAGAAAATGTAATTACCAGTGTGTACAGGGCCAGGGATGTTCCACTGGCATGATAAGTTTGGTAACGAAGAGAGAAAGCATTAATGAACAGTAATCATGAAAATGTTATTAGCTAGAGCATTTAAAACAAAACAATTAAGAGGCATTCATTTCATTAAGCAACCAATATCACTCACTATCATTCTGAGGCTTTAAAGTAAAGAGGTTCTCTCTTTAACCTCAATTTAAATGAAAAGCTACAAATGATCTGAAAGTGTGAATAGTTTTAACATGTAATTTCAATTATGGGAATCTATACTAAAAAATTGAACTTAACTGAGAAAAAGGATTCATGCTGAATGATATTAATCACAGCATTGTTTGTTAGAGAAAAAAAGAAAAAAATTCCAAAATTAAGTATAATTATGTAATAAATAACACTGCAGGGCATTAGGGTGAATATATATAATGGGCGAAGATGAAACATTTAAAATTTAATTACAATGACTTGGGAAATTCTAGTGACTCTTCAACAATAATGGTAGTTTATAAATATTAACATTCTAGAGTCTTTCCACTCTTTTAAAGTGTACATAGCATGGAAAAAATTAAAAGGTTTCCTATTGGCCAAGTGGCTAGGAAGTCAACACACTACCGCTGTTGATATTAACAAAAGAGCTTCCCAAAGATGGCTATTCAGCAATTTCCTTCAGTCTCTGAGTTACTTTGTCTCCTCAAAAATTGCTCCAAATTAAAAATTACATTGCAGAAAAAAGTTTTAATCCCATTTGAATAAAAGAAAATCTATAGTACAGAGTAGAGACAAGGTAATGAACAGGAAGCAGAAAAATTCACAGCAAAAAACCCCTATTAATTTTAATTGAAAAAGAGAAAGTATAGAGAGGAGCCAAGGTCTTTCATGTTTTACTTTGCACACATCTCTAAAGCTTGATTCTTCTGTAACACAACTAATGAAAATACAAACAACAAAAATGAAAGAAAATAGAAAATTATAGCATCATTTATATGTCTATTTTCAAATGGGGATAGATATTAAGGTAATTTTCTTTTTCTTATAGGAACTATCAAATTGAATGTTATCTTCAGTCTCAATGGCCAAAAGATGCTTGAAAATGCATTTTCATTGTTGAAATATTCTGAGTGTCATACTAAAATTTTAGGCTTAATTTATCTCTTAATAACACTTTCTGGAGTTATGTGTTGATCATTAAAATGTCATTGAAAAACTCTTCAATAAATTACTGCAGCAGATAGCTTCCTAATGTTCTGATTGGCCTGCGGTTCTCGGCAATTTCATCTGTCCTTTTTGCAAGATCCATGTAGAGGCTGAGGCTTGTCATGTTCCATTTTGTTTATTCGGGCTCTGGGAGGTAATCCCAATTGGAAATTTATCAAAGATATCCGTATGGCAATAAAGATAATCCTTCAGCATCTAGATTAGTTCTGTGTTTTATCCCACTAATGAATACTCCAGAGAAATGTGGGTGATTTTCCAGAACAAATTAACCTTACAGCACAGCCACTTATAATGTTCATTCTGCTGGACACCTACGACGCAGAATAAATTTAAATACAGTTTAATCGACCCTCCCAGGCCTGGTGGAGATTAAACAGCTAAGAAATAAATATAATGGTAATTAACCTAAATTGATGCTAAGATGGTTTTTACATAAGTACTGACAAATATCACATTTGGGAATCTCAATTTCAAGCAAATAGAGAGAATATGGTGTCAGACAGCAACATCGTCCTGCTATCATGCGTGTCACAATCATTCAGAGGTGGCTATTGCTGGCAAGGAAATCTGATTTTTAATTACTCTGTTGTTTCCACATATAATGGCCATGACTTGTGTAGCAGGAGCACCAGGATCTGAGCTGCATTTTGCTTCCCTCCTGCCTCCGTTTCACTGCAGAATTGACAAAATGTAGCTCTCCGTCCTACTAATAGGGCAGCATGGAAACTAATTGGTATTCTCTGTTTTCAAATATTTGTATCCTCAAGCTTCTCTGCCTAAAAAAGCCTGACACAGTCTCTTCATTATCTAATTATGCTGTAATTATTGCATACTCAATTGCCAGGCCAGAGTAATTCATTTATGTTGTGCAGCAATATAAACTTGGGCCTCTGGAACTAGATTTAACCAACTTTTAAAAATTTCTAATTTGGATCACAGTGTTGTCTCCTGGTGGTTCAAGATATGAGTAATCTTTCTTTTTTTATTAAAAAAGAGATAATTTTAAATAAATGTACTAAGTAGCTTTTAAATTATTGTTGTTATTTTTGTTGAAATTGGCTTTGCCATGCAATCACAACAAAAATTATGTGAACTTGATGTTCTTATAGTACATTAGAATGGTGCAAGCTAACCAGGAAAATGAGTAGATATTTGCTACCTTCCTCCTAATCTATTCTGAACCAAAACACTGATACTCCTGAATCTCCATCAATAATAAAAATGTTTGCAGGCTGAACAATAAAGAATAATGTTGTACATAATGCTAACATAAGCTCCTATAATAAATACTATGTTATTAATACCAAAAGACAGGGGAAGTAAATGCTTAACTACCTAGGGGAAACATAATACTCTATGATAATGGCCTGTAGGGTAATATAGCACATATGTTTAATATCTTGGTGTGACTAAGAAAAAATTGAATTTCATTTGTAAGTAGTTTTAGCTTAACCAGGTAATAACATTATTCATGTGTTATTTTTAGTCACAAAAACCTGAGCCATACAAGTTAAGGGACAAATACAAGTAGTGGTATTATCTTTCTCTTCATTTTGATTGATTATATACATTGCAGTGTAAGCGAAAAAAATCATTGAAACCACTTAATGTAAGATAAGGGCATCTTCAAATTACAAAATTGTCCAGAAGGCTGTTGGGCTGACTAGTGGTCATTCTCCAGTCAGATCCTTCCTCCAGGCTTCCTCTCCACCTTGTCCTGGCTGCAGGAGGTTGACTTTCGTGAGCTGCATCATTCCCCATATCCCAACTCCTCCATCCTCAGTTTGGTTTGGCCAACAGAGGTACCAGCAGAAAACTGATGAGCTGGAGATGCTGAGGGTGAGAGGAAGAGTGGGAGAAATGAGAGAGGGAAAAGGAGGTGGAGGGAAGCACTAGAGGGAGAGAGCTAGAGGGAAGAAGGGGAGAGGAAGGTAGAGAGGAGGGGAGGGGAGAAAATTGGACCATTCCTCTTGTTGCCAGGATGGTTTTTCCTACCAAGCTCCTATAGCTGCTTCCCAAGCCAGTGGTAGGGTCCAGTCTTTTTTTTCCTATCTCAGGCTGCTCTGTTGGGTGACAGGTCAGAAAGGCACCCTGCATTTGTTGGTGCCAGGATGCTTCCCCATCCCTTGCTGGATCCTTTCATCCTATCTCCATTTCAGTAAATAGACCTGTGGTTACTACCTGCCAAGGGACATGCTAAATGCTTTACAGCAGTTCTCTATATAAGTCCAGTAGTATTAGATAGGGGTGATTTAAAGAGTGATGGTGCCAAAACCAGTTTGACTCAGTGGTAGAGCGTTGGTCTGCGGACTGAAAGGTCCCGGGTTCGATTCCGGTCAAAGGCATGTACATTGGTTGCGGGCACATCCCCGATGGGGGGTGTGCAGGAGGCAGCTGGTCGATGTTTCTCTCTCATCAACGTTTCTAGCTCTCTATCTCTCTCTCTCTTCCTCTCTGTGAAATTCAATAAAATATATATATTTTTTAAAAAGAGTGATGGTGGTGATGACGATGATAATCATGAAGATGGTGACCACAATAATATCCATTTTATAGGTGAGAAATTTGTGTAAACATCCCCACCCATCACATTCTGCATGCTGAACTTGATACTCATTTTAAGAGTCAGAATTCCCAAAGTATCTTCTCAGAAATTTGTAAATTTATGACTTTTTAGTATGAGGATATTTTTTGCTCTATTCTGGTGACCATTCAAAGAATATAAGGAAGTGTTATATTCATATGGAGGGTTTAAAAGACAACTCTAAGTACCAGGGCCCTGAGACCTGATTACCATCCATCTGTGGCAATTAAACTAATGGTCTCCGTTATAAAAGGAAGTGTTGCTTTAAAAAAAAGCTGACACTAATTTTTCCAGCTGTGATTATATGCTGACTGGGAAATTCATAAATGAAAATCATAATCTCTGTGTCGGTTTCATATCTGACACCTTTGAGACTGCATGGGAAATCACTTCTTGTTTAGAATTATTTTAATGACCTTGGCCCTGAAATGTACTTAGATGGCCAATTTGAGCAAGAGCTGATGACATTAACTGAGAAAACAAAAAATTTTGATTGAGCGTGAGAATGAGTAAACACAAATTTATAAATGGATTCTGAAATACTTGGGGTATTAAACCAAAATGCAATATAGGCTGACAGACTAGAATTCCTGTGTTATATCAACTTATGTGTGATTTTTATGTTTCATTTGTCCCAAACTCAATTTATCTTCTCCTTTTTCCTTTTCTCTATGTTGCATACACACAACAAAGGCTCAGTCTTCCATATGCAGAAAGCACTGTGGATAACACATTTGCTCCCCCTCTACCATTTCACTGCTCTTGCTTTTTATCACTGATTTCATAATACTATTTGATGTTTATAATTATAAAATAAAATTAAGCTGACTATAATTACAGGTAAGCTGATTAAATATAGAGCTTTACTAATAAAAATATATACATACATATACATTAATAAACATAAATAAGATGAACAATTTAGTCCTGGATTTGAAGATGAACCAATAAATAAATTAGGAAGATATTATTTTTTCTCATCTATTTAACATATTAAAATAACTATTCTCAACAAGGAACATGTATCCCCAAGGATTTATTACAAAATTATGATCTGTAAAGAATTCAAATATGCCTTGCCTTTGCCATCCTTTATTGAACACCATTGCTTCTATCGTTGGGAGCATGCCATGTGTTCAGAAAACTATACATGGAAAGGTGAGGGAATTAAGTGTGAAACCATACAACCTCAATCATGTTTTGGGGAAAAATTGTAAATGAAAGAAAAAAATAACAAAAAAGCATAGTTCATAGGTCTTTTGGATATTGTTGCAGAAAATGTTTTGAAATTAAAATGTAAGAATATGCATAAGGAATAGTAATAATCCCTATAGCATCTTCATTTCCATAGAGGACCAGATTAACAAATCCAATTACCGTATTTGCCGGCGTATAAGACGATTTTTTGTCCCTGAAAAATATGCCTCCAAGTGGGGGGTAGTGTTATACGGCGAGTATATAACAAACTCTGTATTTTTAGTGGAAATGTTAGGGGGTCGTCTTATATACCTAGTCGTTTTATACGCCGGCAAATATGGTATTTTCAGGGCCAAAAGATTGTCTTATACGCCTGCAAATATGGTACTATCATAAAGAACAGATCTCAGTTTTGAGATGAACAAAAATGTTTTAAATCACATTGGGGGGAAAGACTATAATCTGTATATAGACTTATATTTGGTACATATGGGAATTACATTGCTATACAGATTAATTTTAAATTATTTAAATGATAATGTAATAACTTCTGGTTGCAACATATTCAATAACAAGATTACTTTGAAAATCACAATGGAATGATATGCTGCTATAAAAAAGAAGGAACTTTTACCATTTGCAACAGCATGGATGGAACTGGAGAGCATTATGCTAAGCAAAATAAGCCAGTCAGGGAAAGCTAAGTATCACATGATCTCACTCATTTGTGGGATATAATGAACAACAAAATTTGATGAACAAGAATAGACCCAGATATAAATGGTAAGGGATGGGGAGGTTAAAGAGCATCCAAAGGTCTTGTAAGCATGAATATTAGCATAACCAATGGACACACACACCCTGGGGTGGTGGGGGCTTGCCTAAGGTGGGAATGGCTGGGAGGGAGGGGGTGAAATGGGGAAAAAGGAGACATATGTAAAACTTTAGACAATTTTTTAAATTCCATTTCTCAATATTGTATTCTGCTTTTGCTCTGTACATATATTTTTCTCAATATACATTTTACTGATTCACCACCTCTAACATTATCATATTGCTCTTCCCCCAGTTTCCCAAAAGAGGTTGAAACCTTCTAAATTTCTCCACCAAAAGTAGTTAACACTTACTTCTCCCTTCTATGATATATTCAATTCATAAAAAAATCCTTTTAGCTCTAACTTGAAAATATATTCAGAATCGAGCATCTTCCCAATATGTCCACTCCTACCATGATCCAAACAATGTCTGGTTAGGTTTGCATAACACATTTCTAAAGTGACCTCTTCCTGCCCTAACTGGTTTGGCTCAGTGGATAGAGCTTTGACATGCAGACTGAAGGGTCCCAGGTTTGATTCTGGTCAAGGTCATGTACCTTGGTTGAGGGCACATCCCCAGTAGGGGGCATGCAGGAGGCAGCTGATCTATGTTTCTCTCTCTTGGATGTTTCTAATTCTCTATCCTTCTCCCTTCCTCTCTGTAAAAAATCAATAAAATATATTAAAATAAAGTCATATTATTTATTAAAAAATAAATAAAGTGATCTCTTCCCTAACAATGGATTCTTCACACAGTGTCAGAGTGCTCCTTCAGAAATTAAGTCATACTATTTCATTCCTTTGGCAAAAATCTGTCAAAAGTTTTTCATTTAACTCATGAAAGGTGCTATGTAAACTTGTCTTTGGCTACCCACTTGAGAGTTATCTCCTATTGCTTTCAAGCCTTGTTCATTCAGCTAGTGTAGAACCACACTGGTTATGATGATGTTAATGATGATGATGCTGTTAATGATGTTGATGATGGCCATGAGCAATAGCACATCCTAAATGAGTCGGAGCATTTGTACCTGCTGTTGTCTCTACCTTGGATATTCCTCTCAACAGTGCTATGACTCACTTCCCACTGCCTGCAATTATTGTTCATTTCTTTTCTCTTCAATTATTCCTGAAGACCACCATAAAATGCAAACCTCTTCCAACCTATCTTTTTTTTTATTTTGTTTTACTTTTCTCAGTGCAATTTATCTCCATGAGAATATATGTACGTTTTCAATAACTTGTCATTTTCCTTCCATTACAAGGTAACTTCCAAGAATTCAAGAACATTGTTCCTAATAAATAAGTGTTAAATGAACGAATTAAAGTCTTCTTTGAAATGGTGCTTGTGCTTATTTTAATTACTCTACAGAAAATTTACCTCTCCTAATCTTCTCTTTAGAAAAGTGTTTATAACCCCGTTATTAGATTGAATATCCAATGTCCAGGAAAGCTATGTGATTTTGTCCTCTTGGTCTTTCTGCCTATGACCCAAAGAAGACTTTTTCTAGAACAGTAATCAAAAATAAAAAAATAAAAACTGCTTAGGCTATCACAAAGGTTTGAGAGGCAACCAAGAGTTAGGGTAGGGTTGAGCAGAAAGTTCCATTGCCTATTGAAAACTGGGAGAGGGGCCAGGCAGTGTTTCCCAAAGTGTGGTACGTGTACCCTCAGGGGTACGGGAAGAGTGTGGTGGGGGTACACGCTGCACCGGAGTTTGGTGAGGATATGCACTGCACCGTGCTTAGCTGTGCCTAACTCTACGTTCTCATATGTCAAGTCAAGACAGTCTTGTGAGGCATGAGATGGTCCAGTGTGCAAATAAATGTTATTTATAATATAACTTTTATTTATATTTTATTATGAATAATTTTATTTTTTGTTTATTATTATTTTGTGTATGTACCAAAAAATAAAAAAATAAAAATATTTTGATTGTTATTAGAATACATCCATTTTTTTAACGAGGGGTACTTAGCATTACAAAAATTATAGAAGGGATACACATATGTCAAAAGTTTGGGAAACACTGAATTCTAATGCATGGAAATCACCACAGAGAGTCAAACAAATTGAAGAAACAAAGGCATGTTTCAAGTACAGCTCGGCACTTCTGCAGAGGTCTGGTACAATCTTACATGGCAAGAGAAGCAAACATCACATAAACTTTCAGTTCTCTATATTGTCAGTTCTGTATTGCTCATTGTGCCTCAATAATATTATGCCACGCTCAGACAAAAAAGGTCTAAGTGTTATTAGATTGAGTAATTCTGAATCTCAGCTTTCCAAATATCTGTTTAGCCAGACACATTGGGAAAAAAACTAGTCATTTCAACCTTCTAAATGCCAAATTGTCTTACTCACTCACCCATTTTTTCATTGGTTGATTATCAGCTTGTAAACTGGTATAATTGGATATCAGGTGTCACCTGCTGCCATGCTTTGCAAAATACACAAGCACTAGGTCAATAAGCCCTACCTAAATAGCTAAAAGTCAGCAATACCAAGCAAACAGCAAGCAGCATCTAAGGTTCAATTTCAAAAGATATTCACTAAGGGAAAATGGCATAAATCATTAGCATTCCACAAATAACACAGGAATGAAGGTTCAGCTAATGAAAGTGGCCCATATAATACACAAGGTTAAGTCTCTCTTACAAGAGGAAATGATAAGTCACCTGTAGAACAGAGAAATGATAAAATCAGCAGTGGGCATCATTTTTATAGAACTTATTTTATGAAATTCGTTATTGCCATAAGGGCAAAACTAACTGACACAATGAGAAAATCACAGAAAAAGATTGTACTCAAGATACTAGACCTATCTATCCACAGAATTCTGTCACTGTTATAATTGAATACATCAGTCTTTCAATTAAAAAGTGAGGTTTAGCTGAAACCAGTTTGGCTCAGTGGCTAGAGCTTCGGTCTGCAAACTGAAGGGTCCCATGTTCAATTCCGGTCAAGGGTATGAACACTGGTTGCTGGCACATGCCCAATGGGGGGTCTGCAGGAGGCAGCTGGTTGATGTATCTCTCTCATCGATGTTTCTGGCTTTCTATCCCTCTCCCTTCCTCTCTGTGAAAACTCAATAAAAATATATTTTTAAAAAGTGAGGTTTACACAATTTAATAGTCTAAAGCTAGTTTTGTTTTATTTGTCCCAATGTCTAGTGTCTGAGTCTGTGTGACTCAAAAATAAATCTGTGAAATATTTTAAAATATTTAATCCTCACCCAAGGATGTGTTTTTGTTTTGTATTTTAGAGAAAAAGGGAGAGATGGAGAAACACATTGATATGAGACATTGATTGGTTGCCTTCCATGTGCACCCTGATCAGGAATGAAACCTGAGATCTTTTGGTATATGGGCCAATGCTCCAACCCACTGAGAAAACTGACCAGGTTCATAAAAATATTCAAAGCCTTCTCTTCTACTGCAAATTTCAGGACCTTCCAATGGACAAAGCCAAACATCTATATTTTACTGTATTTTTTCATCAAATCTACTTACTTTCTGATTAGTATTTTTGGCTTCTGAGAGACACACTTGATGAATTTTGCATCTTGATGCTTTGCATGCAATTAAGACTAGGGATGGACTTCAATCCCCTTATAACACAAACCCACATTTTCATCACAATAGACAGCTGACTATTATAGATTGCATTTTTATGGTTTCTTATGTGATGTCATGGTGATCATAGGTGCAGTAATGTGGCCTCATATTGCAGGTGAGAACATTAAGACTAATAATGATACAGTTGCATAAATCTGAACCAAGCAGACTCAGAGACTCAACCCTACAATTTAGGAAACCAGCCTGGTTTTGTTGGCAAGTATTGTTCAGGAATATGTCATCTCAACAAAACTCATAAGACTGAACAAAATCAGAAATCTTTATTTATGAACTTTGAGGAAGCATCAGAATGTCAAGTGGACTGGACATTTGCATCAGCCTATTCAGCATGTTTTCTCTTTTCAGGAAAAAGTATGTAGACATCAAATTTATCAGATGGTTTATCAAAGTACTCAGAATCCTAACCACAGGGGGTATTTTTATTATTGAAATCTAAAAGTGTTCAGTTCAAATAGCCTGATGTAGCTTTCCCACCCACTAGACCTGGTTGGCAGGCAGGCAGGCCTGCCAAGCCAGCAAACAGAACAGTTAGCTTAGCACTTCTCCTTGGGCATTTGGAGTTGTCCTTTTCTAATTCACCTAGCCTGGCTGTGCCTTCTGTTTACACAGTCCTTCTAGTGAGATGAATATAACTACTGGTCAAAGTATGGCATCTATTCCTTCCACACTTAAACTATTCCTGAGTCACCTTTATTGGAATTCTGGAATTCCAACCAGGCTCTTTTGTTCTATAACTATTTGGTTACAGAACATTTACTTTTAGTTACAGAACATTTGGTTGCAGAACATGAACTTATAACATTTACTGACCATTCATTCAGCATCCTTTCACTCAAGAAGAGATGTTGAGCATTTTATGCTATGAAAATTATTTTAGTCCCTAGGAACACAATGTTATCCCTAAGCAAGAGAGAGACGGGTCTTGGTCTTCATAAACTTCAAAGTATAAATTAAACATTATTAAAATCAGTTATGCTGAATATGTGAACAGAAAAGCCCCTGGCACTACTAGAAGATCAGGGAGGATCTCTCAGAAGAAATTATTTTTTAAATTGACATGAAGGAATCCAGGAAAATTCTTATTTTTCTATAATAGATGGTCTTCTCGATTACTATGTATATATTTATTGGTTTAGTTTTCATGGGGCATCTTTATTAATTTATCCATACATTCAGTTAGGACACCTAATACTTGCATCCCCATTGGATTACACAAAATTAAGTCTTATTTGACCATCTATATCATAATAATGCAATATATATAAAATACTTATATAACATCTAGTCTAAATGGCCTCTTAAAAAGCCATTATTAATAGTGTTCAGTTGAAAAAATGGGAACTATTACTCAGTATAAGATCTTTCTTGCCCTAATTCCTGTGCAAAACATATTTCCTCAGCTCTCTTTCTCCACTCAAGATCTCATAATTTTGTCCCTTGCAGGATACCTCTCAGGACAACTATCTAATCAAGAACATCACTATCAAAACAATACTCCTGCTTTCAAAAATGGGAGATTTGGAGAATGTTCTTAAAACTTCATCATCCAGATGCCTTGAACTTAAAACCAAGTCTTTAAGCATTTCAATAATTAGAAGTTTTCTTTCACTTTATTAATATTAAAGGCATAAAAATTCACATTAATGGTAATATGAGGTCTATTTCCCCAAGGATTCTTAAGGGGAAACAGGGTATCCCTAGGAATCCTGTTTCATCCAGCCGTGGTCTCATAATTCCAGCTTGCACTACCAGCCCCTTGCATCCCAAAGCATGCATCACTCTTGCTCCTCCAACCACTGAGCAAGTTGCAAGCAATTTCAAGAACCCAGACATTCACAAGCTAGACTTAGATGATTTGTGTCACAATTGTCTGGTGATATGAAAAATATGCTTATGGTTGTTGAAATGAGAATTAGAGAGCAAGCAGATGAATTGACATTTAATACTGGTCAATACAGTTTAATACCTTAATGCCTAGGTAAATTTTTCATTATAATTCAACCTAAACTATAAACTTTTAAGCTATGACAGAATTCCAGATTCCTCCCATAATCTTCTTGTTATTTAAGACCCTCTACTCTTTGGCTATACTCTTCCTATTTCGCACTTTTAGCTGGCATAGTTTCTCAGCAGGTTTATATATTATACCCTTGATATTCATGAAGACATATTTGAAGGTCTTTGTGTATTTGCTTGAGCTCCACATTCTCTTTCAAATCTTATTTCTGCCTAGTGGCATATAAACTGCTCATATTACACCTTAAGCCTTTTCAAATTTCACTGATGAGAAAATGTTGACCTAGCTGGGTTTTTTCTTAAAATACCTTAACTAATTATTGCTTCTTATTGTAAAGAATGTACATGAAGGCCTTACCCCTTTCTAATATCAAAGCCTTCAAAAAATTTGACTCACTTCTGATTCATTAATAAAAAATATATGTAAAAAAACTAAACCTTGCCTTAAAAGAATCACTTTTTTAAACACCTCTTAATGTTCATTTCCATTATTAAATTTTACTTTTATTCTTCCTTGTGAGTACATTTATTCAGTTGAACTTATTTTGAGAATGATACCAATACCTACCCTTTCTTTTATTTTTTTAATTTAAATTATTTATTTATTAAAGTATAACATATGCTTTCTTTATCTCCCAATTGACCTCTCTTCTTAAAAGAATTTTTTTAGTCCTATGCTAAACAATGCTTATTCTAGGGGAAGCTGCTAAACTTATTCACTGATAAATGGCATCATCCTGAACACTGGACACACAACATGAAAGTAAGTTTGTATCTCACGCCATGGAGCCTTGAAATCATTCAACGTATATTAAAGTATATTGTACACAGAGTACCCATATTTATATGTATAATTTGTACCTGTATACGGATAGCTTTAATATTCATATTTGTATATAAGTGTATAATACATATGTGTACACAACTATATATTTTCAACTCTAAGGGACTCTAAGTCTATCTGATGCATATTTTAAATATATTTTATTTTTTTACAGAGAGGAAGGGAGAAAGATAGAGAGTTAGAAACATTGATGAGAGAGAAACATTGATCAGGTGTCTCCAGCGCACCCCCTACTGGGGACGTGCCCACAACCAAGGTACATGCCTTTACCTGAATCGAATCTGGGACCTTTCAGTCCACAGGCTCACTGAGCCAGACCAGTTTCAGAACTATATGATATATTTTAGGTCCAGTTTAAGCAAGATGCTTTTCATTACTCCAGAATGCACATTTGTCTCTGAGAGTTCACAATACCTTTTATTTAATCTTCACATTTCCCTAAGCATGTGTCTCATTTCTCTAATTTGGTAATATGCTTCTTAAAGTCAGGGGACTACTAATTTCATTTTAAATTTCCCCATGATACACAGCACACTATAAGAACTTGATAAAATTCTTGCTAATTAGTATGTTTTCCTCCCCAGAAATAATAAACCGATTAAAACACCAAAAACAGGCGCATTCCTTTATATGAAGGAATAAAATGTAGATACATTCCTTAAATCTTCATCTAAAGAATAAAGAGTGTAGTTTTCCTTAAAATTTGAAACAGCTTTGCCATCTATGATTAGTATATAAGCATGTAAATAACACATTTATTAAATTTACTGAAGTGAATTAACATTTTCTGCTAGAGGCCAGGAAGAAAAGAGAGGAAGCCTGCAGAACCCCAAGAACGAGTCACTACCAAGGAATTGCAGACATAGATTGTGTAGCACTGGAAAATCTCCCCTAAAGGAGAAATATTTATGGGTGATCATGGGAATATGGTGACAATAGCGGAGGCAGTATGTGCTTTTCTTTATTCTTGGCTCTCCCATCAAATCGAAGGAAGGAATTACTGTGCTAGAGGCTCAACCTGTGATTAAGACTTTGTGTTCATGTGACACAGACATTTGTTAAAATTAGAGTGTGATAAAAACATACATCTATGTTCTGCTAAAAGTTAAATTATAATATCTCAGGTCTAATTTGGTGACAATTTGAAACCTAATTACACACACACACACACACACACTAATAATATTCTATATAATAAAAGAGTAATATGCAAATTGACCCTAAGGTGGAATGCCAGAATGACCCGGTCACTGTGATGCGCACTGACCAGCAGGGAGCAGACACTCAATGCAGGAGCTGCCTTCCAGTGGTCAGTGCACTCTCACAGGGGAGCCCCACTCAGGCACAAGCCAGGCTGACAGCTGCCAGCACAGTGGCAGTGGCAGGAGCCTCTCCCGCCTCCTTAGCAGCACTAAGGATGTCCAATCACTCCTCATGGGGGGAGGGCCTAAGCCATCAGTTGGACATCTCCCGATGGCTCCCGGGTTGCCCAGATGGATGTCTGACTACCAGCTTAGGCCCAATCCCCAGGGAGGCGGTCTAAGCTGGCAAGTAGATATCCCCCAAGGGGTCCTGGACTGCAAGAAGGTGCATGCTGGGGTGAGGGACCCCCAAGCACACAAATTTTCATGCACCGGGCCTCTAGTATATGATACATACCATGTTAGGCAAAAATAGGTTTACAGTTGTTCATATAGAAAATAATACAAGACTTAATAAATAATACTATATGTTTCATATACTCACAACTATAAACCTACTTTTCTCCATCTTGTATATGAAGAGATATGGAGATATAACCTACATAACCACATATCTTAACAATGAAATGGAATCCTCCTGCATGTTAGTGTTCATTTATTTTTGACCATTTGACCCTTCTTGAGGTCTGTTCAATAAATAGGTTCAATGAATGTGTGATTAAAACATGTTGGCTTGGTGAGGGCTCTGCAGGCAGCTAAGTCAAATGATACTCTGTTCCCAGAAATCATTCAATTCTCCCCATTCCGGGCTGGTTGCACACTGGGAGTAACAGAACCTCTTGCATCCCTTTGTTTGCAGAGATGCAGGCAGGGAGAGCAGGTGCTGCAAATTGCTTTTCCCACCACACCCTCTGTGCCTTACTAGAGGGAGGTTTGAGGCTGTTATTAATTTTAGAATTTTATTCTTAAAAATAAACAAGATATTTTCCTCCATTTAAAATGAGAAGTAGCCCTAACCGGTTTGGTTCAGTGGTAGAGCATCAGCCTATGGACTGAAGGGTCCAGGTTCAATTCCTGTCAAGTGCATATACCTTGGTTGTGGGGATATTCCCAATAAGGGGTGTGGAGGAGGAGGCTGATCAATGTTTCTCTCTCATAGAAGTTTCTAACTCTCTATCTCTCTCCCTCCCTCTCTGTAAAAAAAATCAATAAAATATATTAAAATGAGACATAATCTTAAAAGTCCATTGTGAAGCCTTTGCTCATGGGATCTGACAAATTAGAGATACTTGGATTAAAAGTGTCACAAGAAATAATACATTTATATAACATTTTGCCATTTATTTACCATAAATTTATAAAAACTCACCTTGCAAAAATTTAGTAATATGTATATTGATACATAGAACAACTAGTAATACCTTACAGAAAAATCACCAAACTTCTAAAACCATTACCAGTTATTTTATCTCCTTATAGGCTGAGTTTTTATATAATGAAGAGAAATGAGTAAAATGTTAACTAAAGTATTTCAAACTAAAACATTCCATAAAATAAAGCTTACTTGGATGCATACGTGACCTAATTTTATCATAACAATTTTGCCACAACAGTATTAAAGAGAGATTGTTTTATTCATACTTTCCTTGCTATTTAATAACCTAATAGTACCCATAGAGTGAAGACCTTCACTATTATTCTGCTTTTAAAGGAATCTGCAATTTGATCCCCACCAACATTACCAGTTTCACTTACCTTACACTTCACTTCAACCATTAACTCTAACTCATAGATCAGGCTCTATGCATGTCACCGTCATCTTTCTGCTCTGTGATAAAGTTATGCATTTAAAATAATATTAAAATTAAATGTTTATATTATTTTTTAAATAATATAGTTTATGAAAATTAATATTATTTATTAAAATAATAAATACAATTTTAATTTGTTTGGTTATTTCTGTCATTATTTAGAACCTGTATAATTTCATCAAACTGTCTTTAAAATAAAATAATAATTAGCTTTATAAATATTAT